>CM048656.1:14901740-16147574 GCA_026413185.1 Pueraria montana var. lobata
TTATGTCACTTTAAAATAAATTAATAATTATTATTTAAAATTGACTCGTAGTCAAGTCTAATCACTTTGGTGTACCTAACTTAATTCTAGAGACATGTGTTTCACGAAGGTGAATCAAAAGCATGTACTTCACACAAGGTAATTAAAATGCTTTGTAAAGTTCAAGAATTATTATGGGTAATAAAATAAATTTTATATTTCATTTTTTTTTAAATTGGATTGGAGATATTTTAATTCATTAATCTATTTAGACTTTTTAACTAAAATAGAAAAAAAAGTAAATACCAAAAAAGTATTGTTTGAAAATAATTTACATGGTATGGGTTATTTTTGCCACGTCGAAATAACAGAAGGCGCTACACCGTGTCTCCTCATGCACTTCGACTTTTTTAACACAGGAGGCGCCACCTTGTCTGGCGCCTTCTGTTGCTTTTTTCAAAACAGGTGACGCCACACTGTGAGTTGCCACAGGAGGCGCCACCCAGTTGGTCTTCTCCTGTTGCTGACAAATGCTACAGACAATGCAATGCAAGAGGCGCCAGCCAGCCAGACTTCTCCTGTGCATTGTTTGTTTGCTTTAAAATATATTACAATTATTTTTAGAGTTGTATAAGCTCCGCTGCATTTACACGTGGGGAATGATCTATTTAACGGGAGAACTCGTGTTTGATTATTTCTGTGTGCAAAATTCTCTTATACCAGCAGCAGCCATACACCACAAGCGGAATTAGTCTCTGACCCAGTGAGTAAGGGGACACCGTGATCTCTAACATAGGATAAAACAAAGAGTTTAATTTCTATGTCTTATCAATGTAAAAAATTTTATACTTTCAAGATCATGTCATTTGGTGTTTATTATGTTTTTAAATGTCGTTAAGTAGCGAATGACAAACAGTATGTATGTATATGTATATAAAAGAAAGAGAATTCACAAAAAAGAAAAAACTCAAATAGAATTTTGGTCCCATCATTTTAATTTAAAGTTTCAGTTTGGTCCAAGAGAATTTTGCACACGGAAAGAATCGAATACGAGTTTTCCCGTTAAATAGATCATTTTCCACGTGTAAACGCAACAGAACTTACACTACTCTAAAAATAATTGTAATATATTTTAAAGCAAACAAAAAATGCACAGGAGAAGCCTGGCTGGCTGGCGCCTCCTGCACTGCGTTGTCTGCAGCGTGTCAGCAACAGGAGAAGACCAATTGGGTAGCGCCTCCTTTGGCAACTTACAGTGTGGCATCACCTGTTTCAAAAAAAGCAACAGAAGGCGCTAGACATGGTAGTGCCTCCCGTGTTAAAAAATTTGAAGTGCATGAGGAGACACTTGGTGTAGCGCCTTCTGTTATTCCGACACGGCAAAAACAACCCATGTCATATAAATTATTTTCAAATAATACTTTTTTCGTATTTACTTTTTTTTTTCTATTTTAGTTAAAAAGTCATCTATTTAGCTCATCTCATTTTTATGTCGCTAAAATTGAGTATAAGGTTCAGGTTTCCGTTTTATTTTGATTTGAAATTCGTGTTGTATTTATGATCCAAGATTTTAAGTTAGGAGATAATCATCAAAGGTAGATATGCCTTTCTGATAGTTTATTATTATTTTTGTTGTTGTTAATGTGTTAAAGACAAAACAAATAGAGAAGTTAAATAAAATAATACTGTATGTTAAAAATTACTAAGTGAGCAGTAAAAGAGGTAGTAGCCAGTAGGAACTCTTTTTTTTCTTTAATAATTTTGTTTAGTTTTTATAATTTTTGAAAATTTTCCTTTTCTATTTTTTATTTATTTATTGACGGTCTAGCATGTTAGTTCACCCATAAACAAACTGAACTATATTTTTTCATCTCAAAGACCAAGAGAGAGCCAAATTGTTCTATCCTATCTTTTGTAGGTTGATGGTGAGGTAGGGACATGTTGACTTGTTTTACCACCCTTAACAATCATTATGTCTACGATTCACCTTCACCCAAAATCTTATAAATAAGACAAATATAGTTTTAGTCCTATGTATTGACTAGTGAAAAAAAATTGAAGAACTAAAAATAAAAATCTTAAATCGTTTAAGGATAAAAAAGATAATAAATCTTATATGTAATATTGATTAAGGAAATTTAAATATTAGGTAAAATAATTAAAGAGACATAGCATACATTTTAATTGGTTAACTAATTAAAGAGAGAAGGCTAATTTGACTGAATGTTAAAGTTTGTAAGACATGATTACAAAATAAACAAATAGGTAGCTGGATGAAAAGAAGAGTAGTTATAAAAATTAAATCATTTTATTTCAACAAAAAGAAAAGTTAAATCATTTTAAAGAATAAGTTTTTTAATTTATAATATAAGTATAAATTATAAATATTTCAATGATTTATATTTGCTTTTATTAATAAGTATTTCTTATTCAAATTAATTTTTTATATTATACACATTTTAAAAAATGAGTCTTTTACTTTCTCAATTAAACAATTATATATATATATATATATATATATATATATATATATATATATATATTGTATGTACATTTTACATATAATTCCCGCAACTACAAACAAATTTCTATTTATTTTATCTTAAAGTCAAACCACTATCTTTTTCTATATATTTTACATTTTTAATCGTCTGTCTTTTTAAATTAATCTATTTTTTTTCTTTATTTTTAAATTAAAATTTAATAATTTTTTAAAAGAATTTGTTAATAGTTAAAAATAACATTATATCATAATTTAATTTGTTAATTATAAATTTTAAATATAATTTATATATTAAAATATATTTATTTATTATAAAATTTAATCATATAAAAATAAGTACAATACACGTATTAAAATATTAGTTTTAACTTAAATAAAACCATTGTACCGTAAATTCATCTGTTTCATTACAATTACTTCTTTATTTGAGATTATATTTTTGGAAAAGAAATAATATTAAAATCTAAAAATCAAGCAGTATAATGCATTCTTTTTAATAATAATCTAAAAGCAAGCAGTATCATGTATTCTTTTTAATAATAAATATATTAATTCATAGCATAAAATCTAGAAGCGCCACCAAATTAGGCAAGTAGAACGCATTTGCTATCTCAGCATGCCAGAACCCATAGGCACAGGGATTTCCAATTGGACATTTTTTTTATCGAAAAATGTTAGTTGTTAATTTGTTAGTTTTTATTAGTGAAAGGGATTCGAACCCACGACTTTTCCTTCCCCCTTCTCCCTTCAACCACCAAGTCAATCTTATAACTCATTTCCAATTAAACATTTATCCACGTGTAAACGTTTAGACTTTAGAGCTTTTTTTAAGTCTAAAATAACACTCAAGCAGTCAAACTCAAAGATTTTATTTAGTGTTTTTTTATTTTACACAAAATTTAAATTCAAGACTTTGTTTAAAATAAATTAGGTGTCATTATTAGAATTAATTACTCGTTGAGTGCTTTCTGAAATTTAACATCACCTTAATATTACATATTCACATATACCCAATTTAATAATTGTTTGGCAATTGCAATTAAGGATTTAAGTCTTTTTAAAGTAACTAAGTATATAAAATTAAAAAGAAAATAAAGATACCGTTGTTAAACTTATATTTATTTCTTAACTTTTTCATTTTACATGTTTTTTTTATGTAAATCATTTTACATGTTAATTTACTCTAAAAGAGTCAAATTTTACCATTTACTATAGTTGATTGGTACTCCCCCACGATCATTTAGCCAGTACTGTCTAATTTTAACACGCATTCATTTTATGGCTGTACATGGAGGGCCACCAAACAAGAGAGCTCACTATAGTCTATACTATCCGTGGGGAGTCCGTGGGGAGAGCTAATAAGAGATATAGTCGAAGCCTGAAATTAAATTAGTATAAGAAAAAAATATTTTTGAGTTATTAAATCTTTATTAAATCTTTAATGTATTAATACTTGTTTTAAAGATTTAATAAAGCAAGATCATAATAGATTTTTAACTTTTAATTAAAAAATTGATTATAAAATTTGCGGATACCAATGGCCATGCAATACTGCCAATACATACCTGTCTTAGCTAAATAAGGTAAAGGCACAACATATTTCGATTACGTCCCATAATAACACTTTGACTTGCAATAAATAACTCAGATAATACAGATCACTAGATCAAACGGCGCAGATAATAAGTTACGGTAAAGTGCAACACCCCTGTCCTGATGACGCCAACACGTGCCACTCGCTCCTTATACTTGACAACTGTATTTGACTCTTTTCGTACAGCTCCCAGCACCAGAATCCTCCCATCCATGTCACCAAACCAAAGCCAACCAGGGCACTTCGGTAATTTCAACCAGACACGAACTGAAGTTAAAAAAGGTCGTGCAAAACGACGACGGTTCTGGCCGACGCCGACGACCCCACATGATATTATCCCAATCCCGTTTCTCAGTTCGTTCACCTTCCGACACATCTTTCACCGTCGATTAACAGGGTCCCACCTTCTCACCACCGACTGTCACACTACAAATCTGAACGCCCTGTGATTGTAGCCTGCCCCTGATACCAAAGCCCTCCACCACTCAGCCAAATAAAAAATAATACGAAAATAAATAAAAAAAATAAAAAATCAAACAGTTATTCTCCTTCTTTTTATTGTTATTCGTCGTCTTCAACCTGGCGCAGCCTTCACTCACTTTTTTTCACTATGAAACTCTGAACTGAGAAAAAATAACACCACAAAACGCAAAAACCCTAATCTTCTGCAATTTGTGTGCGTGGAAGGTTCGAGAATGGTGTCGCTGGAGGAATCTCGCTCGAATTCGAGCCGTTTCCCGTTGGCGAGGAATTACCAGTACCACTCCTCCTCGGTTTCGTCGAAAACGCAGCGTCATATCGGAAGGTCCATGCGCACGATACGCTCCAATTTCTTCCAAGACGACAACAGCAGCTGCTCCTTCACCGAGAAATCCACGTGTCTATCGGAGAACCTCACCGACTCCGTCGTCGACCTCCGCCTCGGCGAGCTCGCGTTGCGGAACAGCAAATCGGTGAAATCCTCGCCGGCCGAGGAGGACCTCCTCGATTTGTCGCAGGCATTCAGCGACTTCTCCGCCTGCAGCAGCGACATCTCCGGCGAGCTGCAGCGCCTCGCGACGCTGCCGTCGCCGAAGAAGAGCGGCGTATCCGGCGAGGAGGCGCCGGAGCCTGAGATTGAGCCTTGCATGGGGTTCCTGCAGAGGGAGAACTTCTCCACGGAGATTATCGAGAGCATTTCGCCGGAGGATCTCCAGCCGACAGTGAAGATGTGCATCGACGGCCTCCAGTCACCGTCGGTGGCGGTGAAGCGCTCCGCGGCGGCGAAACTCCGCCTGCTAGCCAAGAACCGCGCCGACAACCGCGTTCTGATCGCGGAGTCCGGTGCTGTCCCGGTCCTCGTTCCGCTTCTCCGGTGCAGCGATCCGTGGACGCAGGAACACGCCGTCACCGCGCTGTTAAACCTCTCTCTCCACGAGGACAATAAAATGCTGATAACCAATGCCGGAGCAGTGAAGTCGCTGATTTATGTGCTGAAGACTGGAACCGAAACTTCGAAGCAGAACGCGGCGTGCGCGCTTTTAAGCCTCGCTTTGGTGGAAGAGAACAAGAGCTCGATCGGGGCTTCCGGTGCGATACCGCCGCTGGTTTCTTTGCTTCTGAATGGTTCGAGCAGAGGGAAGAAGGACGCGCTGACGACGCTTTATAAGCTGTGTTCGGTGAGGCAGAACAAGGAGAGGGCTGTGAGTGCCGGCGCGGTGAAGCCGCTGGTGGAGCTGGTGGCGGAGCAGGGGTCCGGCATGGCGGAGAAGGCCATGGTGGTGCTCAATAGCCTGGCGGGGATTCAGGAAGGGAAGGATGCTATTGTGGAAGATGGTGGGATTGCTGCTCTTGTGGAGGCTATTGAAGATGGGTCTGTGAAGGGGAAGGAGTTTGCGGTTTTGACACTTCTTCAGCTCTGTGTTGACAGTGTCAGAAACAGAGGGTTTCTTGTTAGAGAGGGTGGGATTCCTCCTCTCGTTGCTCTTTCTCAAACTGGGAGTGTTCGAGCAAAGCACAAGGTCAGTCAAATCAAACCCATATTTGATCATGCTAACAAACTTCAATTCAATCTTATCATGCTAACAAACTTCAATTCAATCATTGTGTTAAGTTGGTTTTACGTTGAGTCATCCAAAATCGTGTTGAAATACTAATTAACATGATAGTTAACGTGATTTTAGGAGAATGTTCACATGTTTGATTTTAGGAGAATGTTGACAAATTGATTCTGGTCCAGACTTGATTTTGAGTTGATGCAATCTAAGTAGTTTTATTTATCTGAGATTTAGTACTAACTTACTTTTAGAATAAAAAATCCAAACATAAATGGTTTTGCTTCAAAATCAATTTTGCAAAATGAATTTCATTCGAAATCATTTTTTCAAATGCTCATTCAAACAAATACTAAAATACTAATTTGATTCAGTCTTTTCTTAAGTATTACTATGTATTCCATGTAAGTGTTTTTTAATTGTATTTGGGGATTTATGGTAATATGTTGTGTTAAAGAATGGAGCTGGATGTTAACGCTTCTGGCTTGTTTGTTTTGCAGGCTGAAACGCTCCTTCGATATTTGAGGGAATCAAGACAAGAGGCATCAACTTCGAGTTCTTAGATAAGTGATTGCATTGCTACTTAAGAAGGTGGTAATTATACAATGTAATTGGTTATTGTATATATAGTGTTTTTGATGGTTTGTACAGTGTGGCTAAGATAGTTGGAATTGGAACCGTGTTTTATGAAGTTAGAAGAAGCTAGCGATCTATAGACTGACCCTTTAGATGTATGAATATAGCTAGGTTTGGGAGTTTGCTTTCCCCTGTTTCAGTTTGCTGGTGTTTCCTGGAGTTACATGGTTGTCTTTTTTGGGTTGGTTAGGTTCCCTTTTGTTTAGATGACCCTAGTTTTGTGAAAAGGGTTTCTGATTGTATTATTGTATGGTAATTAATTTGCGCGCTCGTAATGAAAGGACGGAGCTTGTACTGCAAATCCTGGAATGTTTGTGTCCATAAGTCAACACAGAGCTTGAGTTTCGTTTATTTGATTCTGTGTATTGTACAGGCTAGATACACTGGAGTGTGGTGTTTTTGACGATTCAACTGTTACTCTGAAAACGTATACATATTTTTCATACCCAGTACCTGTACTTTATTTGATTCCTTATTTCGTGCTACTTTGCCATGAAGTATTGGAATATGCTTGCCTTGAAAGTTGAGAAATAAAATATGGAATATGTTCTTGCCAAAGTCGACATAAGCGGGTAAAGCAGCAAATTGTATGGCTTCGAGAATACTCTGTAAGGACTAGGTTTGTGGTGTCTTGAAAGCAATTTCTCAGCATACAACTGAAAATTGTAAAAATTCTAAAAAAAAACAGAAGAGTATTTAGGAAAACCTTTTTTTAATCAAAGTTCTGAAAAGAATAAAGCACGACTCTATCGTGGCGTTATCTTAGTGGAAGAAGATCTTAACCCAGATCGAGAGAAATGTTTGGTAGTGAAAAAACTGTGTAAATAGATTGGGACATGTTTGGGCGGGTGTTTATATATTTTTTTTTTATCAGTAGGGCGGGTGTTTATATGAATGAATGGAATGGGGATGGTGTAGGTCCCTTAGGCTTGTTGTGAAGCGGTTCACCCGCTGCATGCTACCATATCAAGTTCCATGTTACATCTGTATGGCAAATCATATAGCCCCACCTCGCAGCTTAATTCCACCACAGATTGCATCATTTTTGCCGTACAAATTTTCCTCATCTAGCATCTTGCATCTTGATTTTTATTTTCCTTTTCCCCTTTCAAATCTTCTTGTCGCTTATATAATCACCAATTAGCTGGCAGAGCAGGTATGTTTTGTCCTGCCGTTTGTTTGGATGGTTGCACTTTCTAATCTTGAGGTTTTGAATAACCGGGTGGTGTCGGTGTTCTCTTCTTTCATTCATTTAAAAGTATGGGTCTTATATATATTTATTAGCTTCATTGCTTGCATCATCAAAAGGCGAATCTGTTTGGTGAGATGGTATTGGTTTATCTTAGGCGAAAGTTTGAAACATCTTGGAACGTAGAAGATCTCACAAAGAAAGTTGAATTCTCACGTTTTCTATCACTAAGCTTCCACCTCTTTAGTAGTATTTTGCAAAACTTCTACTCATAGTTTCTTTCAAACTATTCAATTTTAAAATCTACGTCATCTCAGGAGAAAATGAAATAAAATAGAAAATCAGTAGATAAAATATAATTAGACTCTATGTATCTATACATAGTGTTCAACAACCTTTAACAAAAATTTAATCCCTACCAATAAAACTTTTTGGGGGGGGGGGGGGGGGGGGTGTCTATTATGAACTACACACATAATGTTACTCCACAAATTATTTCTATTTATGATAATATATATTGACTAAGTTTTCCATTAGTTCTGCTTATATACCAAGGGGGATGTTTCAGAATGATTAATAACGACAACTTCCTTTTAGTTGTTTTTTCTTTATAAATTACATGTTTAGTATTTTTGTTTGAAATTAATTATAATAGATGATTATTTATCATATTCTAACTTAGCAAACTTTTTCCAGAAAATCTGTTCAAGGAAAGGGATAATATATGGAAATTATAGTTTTCTTCACAAGCTGGAAGTTGGGCATTCTATTTATATTTATAACATGAATATGTCACAGCCATGAGATACAAATATCATTTCACCCCAAATGCCTCAATGCTCTTTTGGTAATATAATACATAAAAATATTTTTTTTTCCTACAATACAAGCAACAATCTGAATCCTAAAATATTTATGAATTAGCACACCTAACATAAATTTACTTTTCTCATAATCAATTTTCTTGAAAATAAAAACAAATTATACATAATTGTTATCTATTATAATGTTTTTCCACACTTCATTCAAATAAGTTATATAAGTTTATGACTAGTTTTGCCATAAATACAATAAAATCCAGTCATGGGCTTTTTTCCCCCTTGAACAAAAGATGTGACAGTATCATTAAGCCAAGTCTTGTTCTTTCCCTTTGTTATCTTCCTTTTTTCTGTCAAATGGGAAAGGTTTGAAGCCTTTCTGAAGCAATTTCTCGACCTCCTCGAACTGAAGACCTTTGGTTTCAGGCACTAACGCATAGATGGCCACAAGTCCTATAAGGGAGAACCCTGCAAAGAGGAGGAATGTGCCACAAGTGCCTAGAGTTTTTGTCATGCTTAAGAATGACTCACTCACAATGAGATTAGCACACCAGTTGGAAACTGCTGCTATACCCCCACCAACACCTCTGAACCTCAGTGGGTAAATCTCAGAGTTCAGAACCCAAGGCACAGTTCCCATTCCAGGAGAGTATACTATGATATACAATCCAAGTATTACAACAGCAAGGATTCCAATTCTGCTTGGACAACCCTTTGAAAACCATACACGATTTTGTGCACGACACATACCTCTGATACTTTTCTCTGCTGCCAAGCATGCTCCTGGAAGAACCTGTCAAAATAAAGACTGAATGAACTCTTGCTTAATCATTAATCAAGCTGAGTATTATTTGGAAGAAGTCCAGGTTTTCACATATTCTTAGTAAAAGGATGAGACATATATGACAACAAAATTTAATTAGAATAAATTAACAGTGTAAAGTTTTTTTACAATATCCTTCATAGCATGTTTGGTTCCACATCCCAGATGTGGTTTTTCACTTTTATTGAGAAGGTAATACTTATAGCCTTCATATTCCATACGTGATTTCTTACTTTTCAACGGGTTTCCAAACACGCATTTAATTATAGATTGTCATGAAACCCATTTAATTATAGATTGTCATGTATGATAAGATTGTTGACTTTTGTAATAACTGCTTTAAAAGTCATGTCTAGGGTGATATATAATTGGTTGATTGTGTAAAAATCTTTATACTAGTACTATATTAAAAGTAAACTCAAAACTAAAGAGGTTTGTGGAGGAATTTAGTAAAACTTACATCACTCTCGCTGCTGGCACAAAAGGCACAATCCACTTGCAAACAATGCATGCAGTTCCATGAGGAGAAATTTGGAGCCCTTGTGTAAGCCTGGCATGTAGAGTTAGCACCAAAGCTAAGGGTATCCTGGTTACTAATGGCAGGAGCATGATGAGCTGCTTGGTTGAATGTAGCACTTAACATTATGAGGCAAACGATGATGCCAATCATGGAGATGAGCATCAACTTTCTCCTTCCAAATCTATCAATGAAAACCATGCTCAAGATAGAGCCAACAGCGTTCAAACCAGAAGTAACCAGAGAAAGTGCAAGAGCTGTGGAGTTGGAGGCAATTCCAGCAAACTGAACTATGGTTGGGCTGTAATACATTACGGTGTTGATGCCAACAAACTGCTGAGCCACTTGGACAGTGATGCCTGCGTAGAGCGCTCTTCGAACTACATCATTAGCCAAGGCATTCTTCAGTTTCTGTGCTAGACTATGCCCAATCAACCCTTCCTCTGCCCTCTCAGTTTCAACTGATTCTTGCATGGCTCTCATTTCCTCTTCAACTTCACTCGGACGATAGATTTTTGACAGAATGTGCTTTGCCTCCTCTTCCTTGTTCTGGGGAAAAGAAATTAAATAGTTGACATGAAATAGGCTCCAAAAAAGACTTTTTTTCAGGGTAGCAGAGTAGTCAAAAGAGTGATTCATGTTCAGTATATCTGCAAAATTTTATGATAGTTGCCGAGAGCCTAACAACACCCTCCTTAACCAGGGCTTGGGACCGACTATGAAAACATAGGCGGAGTTTTTAACTGAATTGAATGGCATCACGTGATTTATATAGTTGACCTTACCTAGTGGATAATATTTGTTGTTGTTGTGATCGATAGCAGATGAGGCAAAAAAGCCATAAAGCTGACTAAAGGATTGTTTACACAGTATATTTATGAAAAATTAAGACGTTACTCTTGATCATTCACAAATGCAGCCATGAAATAAAATACTGATATCTAAAGAGTCAAGTCTTACAAAAAAAAGAAAACTATGGACTTATTTGTGCTTTATGTTAATCATTCAAAGTTAGAAATGAAGTCATGTTCAATACAATTTAAAAGACTCCTACGTAAAGGTAAGAATTTAGTTGCACTTTATACACACATCGCAACTAAATTTATAGCCACTGAGACCGCTTAGAGATAATTAACCTTAACATTATGCAATGTGTGAGTGTGAAATATAAGAAAGACTATGTTTGTTAGGAAATAACTAGTTATCACTTTTTGGTTTGCATCATTGCATGTTTGGAAATTCATATTAACAGAAAACTAAATACACTCTAAACATGACTCTTAACTCGACACCATACTCTTTAGTCTTAGTACAATAAAACTAAGTTACATTTTAGTTCCTACATAGAAAAATGTTTATTAAATCAAATCCCTTTCATTTGTCAAAGTTATAAATATAATGATATTAGATTTTGTTAAGTTAGGTAGGTTAAATTAAAATTTATTCTTATATTTAACACCATTTTTGTTTTATTCTTATAAGTAACAACTTTGGCAAACAACTGACTTGTAAACTTTCATGTAGAGATTAAAATATTTTTTTATGTAGGCACTAGAGCTAGAAAAGTAGTAGCTTGTACAAGAACCAAATTATTAATTTAATCTGTGAGAAAAGTTAATTAAAAACATAGGTTCCATTGTAAATTTATAATTATGCTTATGACATCAAAACACAGCCACCCAACAAACATATTTAAGCAAATATTTTGTCACGAAGAGAACAAATTTTTTTGTATATTAAGAACCTGTCAAAAAGAATGCACGAAAAACTCAGTTTTTATTGGCATGGCAGGGAAAATATGATGCTTGACAAACAGCATTACCTGTCTGTAGAGCCATCTAGGTGACTCAGGGAGGGACAACATTAATATAAACTGTATCACAGCAGGAACTCCTGCCACCCCAAGCATCCAACGCCAGGTCCCAGGCGCCTGAAACAAATCAGATTGATGACAGAAAAAACAACCCATTATATACACCATTCAAGTTAATGAACTTCAATAACTACATTAATTCCAATCAGTCATTTGTATGTGTACCTTGGTGAATGCTAAATTGATGAGGTAAGACAGAAATTGGCCACCAGTGATGAGAAAACCATTGATACCGACTAGAGCACCTCTGATCTTAGCTGGGGAAGCTTCAGAGATGTATAGAGGGGCTGTCATAGATGCCATTCCAACTCCCAAACCAACAAACACTCTTCCAAGAATGATAACCCATGGAGCAGGAGCAATAGCCATAACCAAGGCACCAAGAAAGAATACAACATCAGCCACCAAAATAGATCTCTTTCTCCCTAGCTTGTCATTCATCCACCCTCCAAATGCAGCACCAATTATAGCTCCAGCAACAGCCATACTCACAATGGTTTCCTATGAAGAACAATGGATAAAAACAATCAATCCCCCCACCCCATTAGTTCCAAAAGGAAGAAAGCCAAACAAACTTACTTGGAGCCATGTTTTCTTGTCAACTTGGTCAAAATCATCACGGATGTATAACAAGGCCCCAGAAATCACCCCTATATGTGAGTAATTTGGTCAAAAATAAATGTCATCTAATGTAACCACAGCAATATCAACATCTTTAATAAACACTTGGTGCATGTTTGGTTTTGCAATGATTAATCTAAAATCATGTTGAAATATCAGCTAACATGATCTTAGGTAAATATTCACAGGTTTAGTCTAAAGTTAAAGAATTATTTTGAGTACAAAATTGATTTTGAGTTGAAACAATTTTATATAGCTTTTGTGTTAGATAAAAAAATTTAGACTAAATTTGACTATTAACTTATTTCAAAATCAAGGATGTAACTTGAACATCTAAACATAAATCGCTTCACTTCAAAATCAATTCTAACCGAATAAATTTTGTAAAATCAAATTTACAAATATTCAAACAAACACAGAGAGTAAAAAAGATAATATTTTATTTCCACCGAATAAAAAAAAAAAAAACACAGAGAGTAAAAGTGAATTGAACTAGGCTAGCTTGTATTTGTGTGACCTGTATCATAACCAAAGAGGAGACCTCCTATGCCAGCAGATAAAGCAAGGCGCATGATGTAAGGTGATTCAGTTGTTCTGCGCCAGCATTCTGTGAACTCGGTCTTGTTTGCTACTCTTTCCTCCATCTTGAAGCTTGAAAGGTTACAGAAGCATGGAAGTGAAGTGTAAGTCAAAAACTCAAAATTGAACAAGAAAAACTAAAGAAGAAGAACATGGTTTTCAAGTAAAATTAATTAATAATGAATGATCCTAAATAAAACGTATGTGAAACTTGTCTGAATCCAAGTAAAATAGTGTTCATGCAGTGGCAAAATCCTGATGTGGGGTTAAAGTTCTGTTAGGACTCAGGAGGGCAGTTTAAGTTTATGCGGCAGAAGCAGACTCTGATTAATAAATGAAATCCAAAAATAAATGTGCTGGACCCACATGGCGTGTTCATGAATCATAACAGTGAATTCCATAGTTCCCCAAACCAAAGTACAGGGTGTTTCTAGGGTGGGAAAGGCTCATAGGTTTCTTACAGTGGGAAAGTGATTTAAAATCATTGGATTTATTAATTTTTAATTCAATGGATGGATTTTTTTCTTTATTTTCCTTTATTTTTTCCCCTTTTCTTTCTAACTTTCCCCATTTATCCCTCTGTCTTCCTCACGACCACCGCCACAAGACATCGTTCGTTCATTGCGCCGCCGCGAAAAGCAATTCCCGATGGCCATCCCCTCTCTCTTCTCATTTTTCTTTTTCGTTTTCCTTCTTCTTCTACTTCCCTACCCAACGACTTGAGATGGTCACCACGGCAGCAGTGCCACCATGCACCGCCACCCACCATATAGATCTGAACATAAAACGAGGCCACATTCTTAGTCAAAACAACATGCATAAACCGACCAGATTACAAATATTATTACAGATCAATAAACAACTTTGAGATTGCAAAACAAAAATAATGTTCTCAATCAACATATGATTAAACTCAGATCTATAATAACAAGTGTTTCCTTCGTAAAAAATAATAACACATAACGTTCAAACTCAGATCTAAGAAACCGATACAGAAATCAACAACGAAAATGAACGTGGGAAATCTAGATCTGTTTTTAATTTTTTGCAAGATCTGTGTTTTCGCCGGAGATGACGCAGCACCAACCACCGTTCCTCCGCCATCGATGCCTGACAACAGATCTGGGGTTTAAGTTCCTGCGGTGAAGATCGAAGAAGCATGCTCTTCACTCCTTCGCCGGAGTCGACTCGTGACCGTCACCGAAGTCGGAGCCGTGCCCCCAGTGGCTACAACGTTGATGAACTGTGGGTGGGCGGGGTTGTGGCAGACAAAGTCACTGTGGGTTGCGGCGTGGGTAGGTGGACGATCTCGCTGCTGACAAGATGCAGGTCACGTTCTTCTCGAACGCGAAGATGAGTGGTGAGGACGTGGGTGGGTGGAGGATCTTGCCGGCGTGGGTGGACGGAGGCCACTGTGTCGTGGAGGTTGATGGTGGTGACAAACTCGGCGGCGCCGACGGTGTCGGCGACGGCCTCACGCGCCATATATATGGGTATGAAGCAGACTCCGCATATGCAGTTGGTAGGTCGTTGGGGAGATGGGGGAGAGGGCAAATGGGAAAAAAAGGGAAAAAAAAGAAAAAAGAAAAAAGAAAAATAAGAATAAAATTTCACCTTTGATTTAAGAAGTAGTATATCAAACGGTGACAATTTCTTTCCCACCGTGGGAAACCTACGAGGCTTTCCCACGCTAGAAACGTCCTAATCATCGCCATTCTGCACTCTTTCCCCTAGGTGGCAATCATTTTCAGTTTTTGAATTTGGATTTTTATTTATTGAAGAGCTTAGCTTTTATAACATAACATATATATTAAATAAAGGATAAAATATGTTTTTTTTATGTCTCTGAAATTTTCAAAGTTTGTTTTCAGTTTCTCTAGAATTTTTTGTCTCTAAATTTACAATGTAACACTTTTGGTCTTTTATTTCTTCTAGACAACGCTGTATACAAAGTGAAAAATGGAATGAATATTTTAAAATTAGAGAGATTAAAAACAGGAAAAAAAATAGAGGAATTAAAATCGAACTTTTATAATTTTAGAGGGACAAAAATATATTTTATCCTTAAATAAATAATTTGATTGTATAATATTTTTCAGAAATTCATATTATTGTAATTTTTGAAAACCACCATATATATGTGTTTATTGGATTTGTGTCTAATTATATGTATGCTGGATTATAATATAAGGTTAAGTAACTTGCGACTATGATAGCATTGATTAAAAATGAAGATTATATAAATAAAAATTATAAATTTATTATCTTAATATCAAAATATATATGATCTTTCCCTTAACTCACTTTTACACTACTTGATTTTGGAGTTTATTGTGAGCATTTTGGAATTCATCTTGGGACCATATCCAATATAAAAAATTTATCAAACTATTTAAATGGCACATAAGCTATAATAGTACTATCTCTGTTCCTATTTATAAGACTTAATTAACTAATTCATCATGATTAAGAAAAATGGTTAATTTAGTTTATAACAATAAATTTGTCCTAAATTTATATATTTTTTTAAAAATATCACTGTCATTAATGTTCTTCTTTCTCTTCTAAATGTTTGTCTATACAACCTCTCTTTTATTTAATTAAGGGTATTTTAGTCTAAAAGTAATTAATGCAAGGAACATTATGGATTGAGTCTTATAAAAATAACAAGCATCACTTCTCATTTGGGTCTTATAAATAGGAACAGAGGTAGTATATTTCTAAAGGACATAGGTTCACATTAATGTGATGCTGAAGCAAACAGAAACTATCGGTTGGATTCTCGTCCATTAAACTATGACGTGATGGGTCATTGAAGCAACAAATTAGTTGCTTTTAGTGCATTTTAATGTGTAATAATTTCGTGAGACGTGAATCACGAATTGACACACACTATATGAATTCCATATATGTTTCAAAATTAACACTTTGTTTTGTTACTAAATCTACTCTCTCTTTTTCATCTTATTTCTTTTTTAATTTCATTATTTGAACATCATAGAATAAATATCATTAAGCAGATTTAGTTTTTCTTTTTCATAAAGGACATAGACTTATTTTTTTCTTTGTTGGTGTATAGGCTTACTAGTGTCACACTCACACTTACAAAATTCTTCTTCATAGTCCCTACAGTTATTTTTGTCTGGTCAAAATATATTATGCAAAAGTCGAACAGAGTTCTTGATATGTATTTGGATTAACTTTCAATTTTATCAAAAACTATCAAAAACTATTCCAAAATGGAATCGAAGGTCAAAATAACAAATAGTTGTTTCAACTTTTTCAATTTTTTTCATGATTTTGGGAGTCAAAATTGATTCGAGATACACACTTTCAGTTAATTAAAATGCAACATTAAAGGATGGGTTTGGATCACTTCAACAATCATCTTCCTTTTAATTTGTTTCCTAAAATTGAACGGAATCTCGTCACAACCATGATCATCTTTGTAAATCTGCCATGTTACTTCCAATTTTATTCATACGCACTAATTTGAATGCATGAAACGCGCATGTACCCTTATCCTTCTTTCCGTGTATATAATTAAACGCTATCGTGTTAATTTATTTAATTACAAAAGAGAAACTTTCATGCAATAACTAGATCATGCCAAAACCAAAAAGTTACACTGGAACAAAAAATCAAACGCATACAATTATACAAATTAGGAGTAGCATAGTTTTTTCCATCTCTTACCGGCAGTGACACTGCGGCAAATCTCCGCAAACTTTTTCTTGGACCCTGTTGTTGACCCCAAACCAACTCCGCTCCTTCTTCTTCTTCTTCTTTGTTGGTGTCTATCTTTCTTTTGGACTATTGCAAATTCTGGCCCTTCTTTGCCACAGGAATAAAGGGAAAATGCTCGTCCCACTTCGGGAAAGTCAAGGATAATCAAATAATCAATCATTTTAATACTCCATCCGGTCCTTTATATAAGAAACAAATAACTAAATCGTCAAGATCAATGAAAATAGTTAAGTTAGTTAGTTATAATTAATAATGTCATAAATTTTAATTTTATTCCAAAAGTATCCCTTAAATTGATTGGTTTAAGTAGTGATTACATTAATGATATTGCACTTTCACCAATAAGTGTAACTTGTATTGTTAATAGACTAATAAATGCATGAGAATGAGTAGCTGTCTCATTAATGGATTTCATAAGGATAAAAAAGAAAACTAGTAATTAATACATCTTAAAGTAAGTTTATGTTTCTTATAATTATAACAAAAAAAGAACACCATTTGTTGGGGGGAATTTTCCTGTTGTGAGAGTTAAGTTTCACTTAGGGATGTCAATGGGTAGGGTCTGGGTAGGGTCCTATAGTACCCGTCCCCATACCCGTGTTTAAAAAAAATATCCGTACTCGGCCCCATACCCGCGCGGATAGCAACTTTAATCCTCATTCTCGTACCCGCTGACTACTTATATACTCATACCCGCACCCGCTACCCGCACTTTACTTATGTATGAAGTTAATAAATCAATAAAAAATAGACTTAAATGTAATTTTGGTCCTCTTATTTTGCATAATCTTCAATTTTAGTCATCCTATTTTAAAATAGAGACATTTAGTCCTCCTATTTTGCACAATTAGCAATCTTGGTCCCTCTATATAGACATTTAGTCCCCCAATTTTGTAAAATCCATAATTTTTGTCCTTTTATCAAATTGAAAGCATTGACAGTTAAGAGATTAATGTTGATCTTGACGTGACCCAAATATAGTGATGTGACACGAGATTATTTATTTATTTTTTAATTATTTTAAATACTGAGTAATAATTATTTGTTTATCTACGTCACTAAAGCACATGTCAGGTCGATTTTAATGGTTGGGGTAGTTGTGAGTCCTAAAATAGAAATCACAAGTCTTAATCGTTTATTTTAAACTAGTTCTACACATTGTTGAAGTATATGGCACGCCGTAGTCAAATAAATGATATTACCTTTTTTTAAAATATATTTTTTATCAATTATTCTACTCAGTATTTAAAATAATTAAAAACTAAATAAATAATCTCGTATCACGTTACTATATTTGGACTACGTTAAGGTTAACATTAATCTCTTAACAGTCAACGCTTTCAATTTGATGGAATGACCAAAATTACATATTTTACAAAATTGGGAGACTAAACGTCTCTATTTTAAAATAGGGGGACCAAAGTTGAGGATTGTGCAAAATAGATGAAACAAAATTGCATTAAAGCTATAAAAATATTAATTAAAAAAATTATTATAAATAAATTAAAAATTCACGTTTAAATAATTCAAACTTAACATTAGAAACATCCACACATAATATTAAAAATATAAAATATAAAATTATTGTAAGTTGTAACATAAATATTTTACTATTAGTGTTAGTTTATGAAAAATATAAAATTATTTTTTTTTACAGAAAAGTATATATATAACATAATTATTTATTTAAGTTATTTTAATTATATATATATCCGAACCCGCAAAAAATTGCTGGTAAATACCCGGCCCCGGTCCCAATAAACGGATATTTACTTGACCCGCTTGCAAATATTTTTACGGATAGCGTAGAATCCGGATACACTTTGTCATCCCTAGTTTCACTTCTACAATCATTCCCCTTGCGTTGGTTAATGGTTGCGTTCATTAACCACAAGAATAGCCTTGTTGATAAGACCCGAGTCCAGTATGAGAAATATATAAATCTATGTCTGATAAAATAATAGAAAACTTAACTTATGGTGCTTGTGTGTGTGGTAAGAGAAATATAAAATAATAAAAAGTTGTCAAGAATGGGATTCGAACCCATGCCCTTTCGGACCAGTACCTGAAACTGGCGCCTTAGACCAACTCGGCCATCTTGACATTTGTTAACGAGTTGCTTAAAACATCTAATTGTCCTATGTAAACGCACAACCTTAAAAAAAACAAAACAAGTATGCAAAGTGCAAACCTTCTAAGTTCTAACTTTCCAAGAACAAGCAATCAAAAAAAAAAAAAAAAACTTTCCAAGAACATAAATATTTTCCATCCAACCGATGAATTGAATTTTTTTTTTCATTGATTAAGTTTATAAGATTTTATGATATAATTTAAACCTTATACATTTTCAAGGTTGCGTGACACTCAACTAAACACGCGATTAATTTGAAGTTAGAATAATTTTAGATAATTTTTACGATAAATCCAAAGAGAAAATTATGTTTTTGGTCCCTAAACTTTTTTACATTATGATTTTGGTCCCTAAACTTTTTTACAACTGGTCAAAGTTCTCATACTTTTTTTCCGTCCATGGTTTTAATCATTTCCTTTTATTTTGAACGTTAAGTGATGACGGGACGTTAATTTTATTATTATTTTCTTTTATCATGTTTTCTGGCGGTTTTTAACCGCCTGAAATTGCTTGGTTACTAACAATGAACCAGGTTGCGTTTGACCTGCGAGAAGTTCCGTTTCGTTCTTGCAGCTTAGGCAACGAAATCAGGCATATGAGCATGCGTTTTGATCATCTACTCATGGGGAACAAAACCCCTCATTCAATTTTGAAGATCATTGAACAATGAAGGAGAAATCTAGGAAGAACGAAATCGTGTTTGCGAGTAGCGTCCAAAATCGATTTTTGCAAACAATATATCGTTTTTAAACGAAAATCCAAGTTTAAGTATGGGTTTTGCTCGAAATTAATAGATCTACTATAGCCCTCTATCAATTTTGAAAAAGGATTATCCATATGAGAGCATGGATACGGGTATAAGTACGTGTACGGGATACGAGATTTTTCAAAAATCTAGGGTACGGGTACGTTAATGTATATTTAAAAAAATATATGTATCTATATAAAAATAGAATTTAATATTAACATAATTAAATTTTATAAGTGGTAAAAAACACAAATAAGCATAATTCATAATATAAAAAAGAGATTAAATTCTTCAACATAACAAAAAAATATCTCATAATAAAAACTATAATTCATACAATATCACACTTTAACGATATTATGAAACCACATTTTAACAATTTCAATATCATTTTATTGTCCATTATCACTAAAAATAATTGCTTCTATAGCTGGTTTGTCAAGAGAAAGAGTAGTAACATGAATTCAAGAATGCCAACTTCTTCATAACTCTTACTCTGTTTTTAAAAGGAGATGAAGATTCGTATATATAAGAACTAAATTTTCATCTCTCTTCGGATTGGGCCTATTTCTTTTCATAAAATGGATAAAGAAATATGTGCTTCAATTTCTTTCACAACAAAAAGACTTAGGTACGGCTTGATATGTACCCAAAAAGTACCCATATGTACCTAAGTGAAGTACCCAAATTGTTTTTTTGAAAAATATTTTTGGTACGTATCCGGTATGTACCCACGAGTACCCAATAAGTACCGGATACAGGTACGTACTCGACACGTGTATGGCATGATTTTAGGAGTATCCATGCTTTAGAGTTTATGACCTTCCAAACAAGTAATCCAAGCCATATCTTGCGGTTTTTAACTGCCAGAAAATGTAATAAGATAAAATAATAATAAAACTAACAGCACGTCATCACTTAATGTCCAGAATAGACGAAAATGACTAAAACCATGGACGAAAAAAAAAAAGTATGAGGACTTTGACCAGTTGTAAAAAAATTTAGGAATCAAAACCAAAAATGTGAACAAGTTTAGGGACAAAAAACATAATTTGCTCATTTTATATTGAGTTGACTTATTTTTATTTTAAAATAAAAAATTCAAGTCAGTTTACTTCAAAATTGAATTTAATTTTAACAAAAAAAAATATTGAACAAACTATATTTTTAGTTCCTGAACTTTTTGATATTTATGGTTTTGGTCTCTAAACTTTTCAACGATCGGTTAACATCCCCAAATTTTTTTTTCGTCATATATTTTAGTCCTTTCCATCTATTATGCCAGTTAAATGATGATGTGTCAATAGTTTTATTATTATTTTATTATATTTCATTTTCTGAGGGCTAAAAGCGCTAGAAATTGCCACAAAAAGAAATGAAAATGAAAACCTTTCAGGTGAGCCACACCCCACCAAGATCTTGAACAACCCAAGTGACCCCAATCCATAATCGATCAACAATTTCAGCAATCGATCCACTAATAATTCAATTTAAAATGATTTCAAAACATATAGTTATTGCTGTGAAAAAAGAAAAACAATTTCAAAACATATAATCATAACCATCCACGAAAAAAAAGGGAGAAGGGGGTGGGAGTAGCACATTGTTCATGTTCCAGAAGTAAAAAAAGGATAAGTTACAATGATTCCAATCTAATATTACAACGCGCAGACGATAAGGATGGCTGCCAATTCTTGATGCTTCTTTTCTTTCTTTGTTGTCTATTTCTAAATTAATTCTAAACGGAAGATGTTCATTGTTTCTGTTGGTTGCAAGGTGATTATTAGATTGTTATTGAATTTGAATTCCGTTTTCGTTGAATTTTTAAGTGGGTTCTTCAATTTTGGCTGTTTCTAGCAGTCAGAAAACATTATCAAATAAAATAATGATAAAATTATTCTCACCTCATTTCTTAACGATTAAAATAGATGAAAATGACTAAAATATATGATGGAAAAAAAATTCAAAGACATTGATCAGTCGTTAAAAAATTTAGAGATCAAAATCTTAAATAACAAAAAATTCAGGACAAAAACATAGTTTGCTCAAAAATATTTTAACCAATCAAAATTAATTTTCATGAATGCTTAACCACATTACAACTTCTAACTAAAATTTAGCGGTTTAAATATATTTTTAGTCCTTACAATTTAACATTTTTTTATTTTTCGTCATTGTAATTTTTTTTTATTTTAACCCTTACAAATTATGTTTGTTTTATTTTTCGTCTTTAAAGTGATTTAGACAGTATTTTTTTCACTGTTCATAGCGTTATTTAAATTATTTTAAAGACGAAAAAATAAATAAATATAATTTATAAGGATTAAAATAAAATAAAAATTTACAAAAACAAAAAAATATTAATTTATAAGAATTAAAAATATATTTAAACCAAATTTAGCAGAGTGTCACCGTGGTTCCTCCGAGATTTCCCTCCAACTCAAAGTGCATAAAATGCCAAATCTTTGTTCCCAGTTGCAAAACCCTTAAACCCCTTCCACGCCATGAAGTCCATTCTCAACCCAAAGTTCTCAGCTTTATCTTCCAAAACATCTCCTTTTGCTCTGTTCTCACTTCCTTCTTCTCAATCCACAACTCGATTCTCTTTCCACAACAACCCGCGTCGAATCCCCAATCGTCTTCTCCGCCTCAACCCACCACCCTTTTCATCCAATAATTTCATTTGCACCGCTCAAAATCGAAGCTTGCAAACGGAGCCCTCGCCGCCTCCCTCCGGCGAGATTCACGTCATAGTGGGGCCCATGTTCGCCGGAAAAACCACCTCGCTCCTTCGTCGGATTCAATCGGAAACCAACAACGGCAGGTCAACTCTTCTGCTTTCCTTATCTTTAGTTTTATTGTTAAGAAAAAACCCTTTTACCTAAAGTGGTTGTTCGTTTGTTTATTTATTGTTTACCTTAATTTTTCTGCTTGAGTAATTGATTGTTGAATGTAGTTTGTCATGGTTATATGTGTTTACAGTTTAATAGGTGTGTCTTGCTTGCAACTAGTGTGCAAAAGTATTGATGTCTAAAGTCATTATGTGGTTTGTACTTTGAATGGGAAAGATTTTTCTTTGGAATACCATTTGGTCAGATATTCTCAGCTTTGAGGCCAAGCTTTGCTGAAAAGACCTCAACTTGGGTAAGGTCTTGAGAGGTCTGTGTATATCTTGAAGGTTGGCAGAGGCAATTGGCTCTTGTACCAAACAGGATTGCTGGTGCAGCCGAGAACCTATTCTCTGATGCTGCAGGATTGTATATTCTGGAAATACTATAAGAGGGGGGAAAGAATCCATGCAGAAACGATTGTTTTGGATATTGTTCCCGACGAATATTTGAAGGTCAAATTGTTAATATTATATGCAAAATCAGGATGTCTACAAACTGCTCACTTCCTATTCAATAACTTGGTCGAGAAGCTCAGGCTTGGTTTTGTGGAATGCTATTCTCAGTGCCTGTGCAACTTTGGCAGCATTAGAACCTGGGAGGCAAGCCCATGGTTTAATCATCAAGTGTCAAATTAGGGACAATGTTGTAGTCAACAGAGCCCTAATAGACATGTGTTTTTAATGCAGTTTTATTTGTGCTGCCAGCTGTTGTTTGATAAATGTTTGACTAGAAATACCATTACTTGGACTACTCTAATATCTGGATATGGTCAGCATGGAAGAGTGTGGAGGTTTTAGATTCTTTTCATAGAATGATATCTGAAGATTTTAGACCAAATTATGTTACTTTTCTTACAGTTTTGGTTGGCGAAGGGCATAAGTATTTTCAATGAATGATTAAAGAGTATGAAATTATGCCACAGGCTAAACATTGTGCAGCAATGGTTGACCTTATAGGGCATGCTGGAAAGTTAAAAGAGGCTTATGAATTTGTTCTGAAGTCACCTTGTAAAGGGCACTCAGTGATATGGGGTGCCTTACTTGGGGCTTGTAAGATTAATGGTGACTTAAACACGTTAAACATTGCATCTAAGAAGCATTTTAAATTGTATGTGTAAATGCTGGATAGTTTGTTGCATTGGCTTTTGGCAATGCTTATGCCTCTTCTGGGTTTGGGGACAATGTTGAGGAGATTTGTTTATTTCTCAAATACTGATAGAATGATAAATGAAGCTTTTGTTGCTGTGATGATTCTGGATGTATAGCAAGTCCCTGATTGTTATATTTGTTTCTCTTTCAGGAAACTCACTGAATGGTTTAGCAATAGCATGATTCATGGGGTACATATTTAAATTTTATGTTACTTTGATGCAGAAATGTAGCAATAATTAAATCAAGCAAGGATACAAGATATGGATTAGACTCAGTTGTTACACATGATGGTGCAAAATTACCATGTTGGGCACTGGCAAACTTATCATCATTCAAGCAGAAGTTTGGAGTTGATGCTTATGAGAAGGTATCATAGTTTGAAGTTCTGTAACATGTAGTTAATTATTTATTATTTATACCACAGAAAATTCAATGTGTAGTTTTGTACATGGATTCTAATTGGTAATTATATGATTGGTCTGTGTGATGCGTGGCTGTTGATAATTTTATTTTTCCCCCTTCCCCTCCAAGGTATACTAGTTTGCTGCCTGCATTTTGTTTTGACTCTCACAACTGATAGATGATGACAGCTGGATGTGATTGGTATTGATGAAGCTCAATTCTTTGACGACCTTTACGAATTCTGCCATCAAGCTGCTGATCATGATGGAAAAACAGTAATAGTTGCAGGACTAGATGGTAACTATTTGAGGTAATACTACTTAGTTTCAAAATTTCCATTTTGTTTGATGGGGTTGCAATAAGCCAAACTTTCAGACGTTTTGTCATGAAGTGACAAGTTAGTATTATTAGGCGTGTTCATGACCCATTTCATCCCACTAACTAATTTTTGGGAGTAGGGTTGGCTTAACACATGGCACTTCCTGGCGCAAGTTCATTATTGATTTCATCATTTTCATGGTACTTATTTTACTCCGTAAAAAGGATTCTAGCCATGTGATTACCAAACTCTATACTTGATTAGAGCCAATTCCAACTTTTTAGTGAAGCATAGTCATCAAGCACAAGCTTGAGTTGTTCAATAGTTCTATTTGTTTGTACGTGTTTATTCAACAAAACTGTGTTACTAGGGGTTTTATCAGTGGGTTATGGTTGAATTTTACATTATCAAGTCCATGCTGATGGTGTTTCTACATTGACTGGCAGGAGGAGCTTTGGTTCTGTCCTTGATATAATTCCTCTTGCTGATTCTGTAACCAAGTTAACTGCTAGATGTGAAATCTGTGGGAAGCGTGCTTCCTTTACCCTGAGGAAGACACAGGATAAGCAGATTGAGTTGATTGGTGGAGTTGATGTCTACATGCCAGTGTGTCGCCAGCACTATGTCAGTGGACAGGTAGCCATGGAAGCCGCAAGGCATGTCCTTGAATCTCACAAGGTTGAATGTGGCTCCCATACATAAATTGGTCCACATTTCTTAGAGGTTGCGTGCCTGCCTGCCTAGTGTTTATTCATGGTTGTGCCATATATATATTGTAAGGAACGAGTAGGTTATTTTTCAAGCAAACATGTCAATGTAGTTTCAATGTCTTATTCTAAATGGAAAGTTAGTATTGAATTTGCTTCATCTTATGGACGTGGATTAAACAGTTCAGAGAAGAGACGAGGACCGGGGAGTAAATAAGTAAGGGTAAAATATGTTTTTGATCCTTGTACTTTCAGAAAAATTTAGTTTATTTATTGTATTTTCAAATCAACTATTTTAGTTCCTGTATTTTCAGAAAAAATTGATTTTAGTCCTTCTCCTCTAATGGTGTTAATATCGTTAATGGAAATACAATTTTCAGTGGTTATAAATTGTTACAAAATACACATTCCTCATGTATTTAAACTCAATATCATTGGCGGCTAAAAATTGTCATAGATTATTAAAAAAATAAACACATAGTATGTCATCGGTAATGGAAGAGACGAGTTTCTTGTTGAGTTTGAGTCTATTTTTTTTAATAATTTGTAGTGATTTTTAGTTGTCAATGATGTTGAGTTTAAATACATGAGAAATATGTATTTTATGGCAGTTTATAGTCACCGGAAACTGTATTTCCGCTAACAGTATTAATATCATGAGAGAGTATTAATATCATGAGAGAAAAGAGACTAAAATCAAGTTTTTTTTTTGAAAATACAAGGATTAAAATCAAGTTTTTCTGAAAGTACATGGATTAAAATGGTTGATTCGAGAGTACAGGAATTAAAATCAATTTTTTCTGAAAGTACAGGAATTAAAAACATATTTTACCCGATAAGTAATAACGCCCTTCACAATTATAATTTTAAGGTGAAACCGTTGATGTATGTTGTGTTTAGATTCAAGTTGGTGTAGTTCGGGACTATATAAAATGTGGATTAATCAATCTGATAAAACTAATTATGTATTGTAGGTTATGTAACATAATATGAAAATTTTCAAAAGTTTAATAATCTTTGCAAGATTAATCCAATTCAAATTACCAGTTGTGCAATCTCTGCCACTCTATTGTTAATGTGTTCCACATTGCTGCTTTTGTTATCCCTGTGAATTATGCATGCGAAGGAAATCCAAATTCTAACCCCAGTATTTGACTGGATCACTTCTATATGGCTTTCTTGGAAACATTAAGGTACCTATTTTTGTACCCATCAGAGATGAACTAAGTACAAAAGTAACAAAACTTCAGGGATGAAGTTCAAAGTCCTCTTCTCTGAACCAATTTATTGCATGGAAGAAGGCAAATGTTGGTTCTTAGACAATAGTAGTTTGTTTTATTTCTTCAGAGAATTGGAGAACGCGATAACCACCATTTCAGTATCATTCTTTTAGGGCTTGTTTTTTCATTCACTTTTTTTTTATAAGAATATTTTCATTAAATGAAGATGGTTGAAGTGGAATCCTGGTAGATATGGGGAAAAAGTTTTATTTGATCCTTTAGAATGTTTGTGATAGAACAAATTGGTCATTTTCATCACTTTTTTGTACCTACCATATTAATTTTAACTATCACGAAAAACACTTGTTTAAAGTAACATTTTCCACGGTTTAAAATATTTATTTTTTGTTTATTTATTTTTTTACTGCATTTTTTGTTTATTTATAAATACAATTTAAAAATAAATCTCTTTTCCTTTCAAGACTCCTCTTTCAAACATTCTCTTCAAGCACTTACTATCATGGCAAACTATATGAAATCAGCAAGCCTTGTAACAAAAATGATTATATTCAATTAATAAGATCAAATGAGAACAAAAATAAAATAAAACTTGTATAGCCACGACCTCAGAATTGCAGAATAATAACAGCAAGGCATAACAAAGCCATTCAGTCCCGAAAGATGGTTTTGGTAATTGTTATCATCATCGGCAGGTGGCTACACTAAAATTTGGAAAGACAAGTGAAAAGTAGGAAGCAGACAAATGCAAAATAACAATCAAGTGACACAGCTTGAAGAAAAGTTTGGAAGTCCAAACATAAGATTTATGTGAGACATCTTTATTTTAGAGAAAAAGAAATTGCAGCTAAACAGGTGATTTTCTTCTTCAACATTGCAACTTTAATGAGATAATGATTCACATAAAGCAATTTCAACTATGTATTGAAGGCAAATAAAAAAAATTTATAATAAAAACAGTATTGTGTCTGTAAGCACTCATAGACGCAAGCTGCTGGAAAATCAAAGCAGATTGCCTGGAAAGTGACCCTTTTGAGTTTTCAATGTAAGAGAAGGGTCTCTGAAAATAGCGAAATCGTAGGCTTATTTTCCTCTTCTCCCCTTCTCAGCACAAACCCAAAAGGGTCAAATAAAAAAAAAATGAACTTTAAGAGTAAGAGAGTGAATGTGAGAAGCTCGGTAAGCAGATTTGTTGACAGATATCACAACAACCGGCCAGTTAGCTTCTGTAATAGAATTGATTTAGCTACAGCCGCTATGGCACATTCAAGATCAAGGGTACAGCTTTTTCGCTCCCACCCTTCCCTTGGTACATGTAGCCTCTGCCTCACCACAACAACACCCTAATCAAATCAAATAACCAACATTTTCAATTGGGATTATGAAAAACACAAACAAGAGTTTGCCCCCAAAAAATTCACTACTTCTTCAATCACAAAATCAAAAGCCATTTTCACAACACAAAAGACATATATTAAACAAATAATAATAAGTAGCCTCAGAATTGCAGAATAACAGCAAGGCAAGAAAAGCCATTCAGTCCCGAAAGATGGTATTTGGTAATTGATTTCATCATGGGCTACATTTTGATTTTAGAATAATAACACAAAGGAAAGGAATGAGCTTCACCTAACTTCTAACGGAAAGCTTTGAGAACGGAGAGGCGGCACCAGAGTGAAAACTAGGTTTAAAAGAGGGTTTCTCTTGCTGTGCCTATGTTTGCTGTTTGCGTAAGTGTTTATAGATGCTAGACTTTGCTGATATGGGCCTAGGGGCCTCCCTCTTTGTTGCTTTATTCTGTTCAATAACTCTGTTAACAAAAAAAAAAAAAAAAAAAAAAAAAAACAAAACAAAGATTTTTATAAAAGTACCTTTCAAAAAATGATTATACAAACATACAAAAAAAACTATAAATTTTACCTATGTTCTTAATTTGAATGTTGTTCATTGAAGATAAAGTTTTTTTTTTTTTGAAAGGCATCGAAGATAAAGTTTGGATTAAGGTAACGGGTAGAAGTAGATTAAGATAGGTCACTACATTAATTTAGTCTTTTAAATATATGTAATCTTAAATTCTTTAATTCATGTGATGTTTGACACATTAATTAAATGAAATAAAATAAAATGGATTTTTTTTTCTGAATATAAAATAAAATGGAATGAAACATTGTTGATATGATGAATTATAATTATGGGTTTATTTAATTTTTGGTAAACTGTAAGGATCAAAATATATTTAAACCTATAATTTTTATTTAGCATATTAATGGTGACCTTTTTAATTTTTTGAATATCCAAACGAATCACAATTCTTCAAACAAAAGTTTACATATGGTAAGATCAAATTTAAACAGTTTATTCTTAGAGAAAAAGGGTGATGCACTGATAGTGTAAAACTATTTTACACTGTCATTCAATCATAACTCACTATTTATGATAAATTTGTTGACTTTTACAAAATTATCTTAAAAGTCATGTAAACGGTGATTTATGATTGAATGACAGTGTAAAACTATTTTACACTGTCAGTACATCACTATTAAACTCTTTTTTTTATAAAAAGTTGTGGAAACTTTTAAAAAAAGAACTAAATTAATGATCATGACGGTAAGATAAGATAATAGAGTGTGAAACTAAGAGTATGAAACTAAGAATTCTTTAAGTTGGTGTATATAAAATAACATCTATTAAGAGTGATTAACTCTTTAAATAAATAACAATATTTCAAGAAATTAATCTATAGTTCTCGATCTGAAGAATGCTGAGAACCCAAAAAAACTAACAACTCTTTCCTAATGAAGATATATGTAATCTCATTTTTGTGTTATTAAGCTAATTGTACTCATGATGTTCTTAAACAGCAAATTACTAACTAGGTCGTATACACCAAAATGGGAAAAATAAATGGACAGTTAAATGAAATAATAGATTGAGAAATCGAAATTAAAAGTTAGCATATAAATAAACAATTAAAAATTTGTTTTTTAACTATGTATTTGAAAATCTTTATAGGCTATTTTTAGAACAAGTATTAGAAAAATTGCTTTCCCCATCCAGTTCACCGAGGTGTTGATCTTCAAGAACCAATTTCTCAACCTCTTGCTACCCGCTTGTTTTCTCCATTCTCCATCCTATTCATTGGGGCAAAAATGTAGTAAGAAATTGCTAGCTAAACTAAGTAAATGAATGTTGATGCTTGATAGTAACGGAAAAAAGAAAGAGATAATAAGATTCGTAACATCAAAAGGGTGTAATGTATATTTGTATAATAATGTGAAAAGATGTTAATTGGCTCAATTGGTGAAATTCTTTACGGTGAACACGAGAATTGGGAACCAATCTCAACTTTATGAAAAAGGAAAAGTAAAAAGAAAGATAAAGAAATCCAGTACTTATCTAATATAGTAACATGTAAAGAAAAATAGAAATCAGACTCTAGTAAGATCTATCATTATCTACCAGCTATACGCAATAAAAATATAAAAGAATGTATACTGGAGTACTATTCATAATGTTGACGTTGATTATCACTATTCAATCCACCATACTGCAGTCATTTTCTTGAATGCAAACTTTTTGTGTGTATGTTAATGTGACGATTAAATGCAAGATAGCTGTTATGTATCAAAATCAACCACAAAGCCTTCATGCAATGTCATAATAAAAATGGCCTTTCAAAAAAATGTCATAATAAAAATGGAGATAAATCAGCAAAAAACTTTACCATGTCAATGCAAACTCACATTAATTCAATAAGAATATGCTGTTAGTGTCAACTGAGAATTGCTAACTCACTCTCTCCTCAAAAGACATAGGTACTTACCTGAAATCCATGACATTATTTTAGCAAAAACAAAGATTTACTTAATCCACAGACATAATTAGTTTCTCTCTATATATGTATAAATTACATTCATAGATATGCAACTGTTTGTGAAGTACCTTTGCGTGAACTATTTGCTTTCATCTCAGAAAGTTAGCTAGAGGCTATGAAGCTCTCGTTACCAAGTAATTGAATTCCTTCTGGTGGCAATTTAAGGTCCTTTTGATCTGCAGTCTCTTTGGGAGGAGAATTTTTTGATCGGGCAAGGCGCTTCACACAATTCAAACGCAAGGATTTTGGTGTGCTACCTGAATTATTTTTAAAACATTCAAGCTAATAATAATAATGAAAGGTGCCAACTACATGTTTTTCCACCTCAAAGATTTTGTTAGACATTTCTCTTTAATCAAATAACAACTCACCAAAATTACCTACTGATACATCTTGATCTTCCTTAGCTATCAACTCTGCTGCAATCTGGAGAGTAACAGCAGGATCAACTATTGGATGTGTCAGGTTTCGTGCAAGACCTCTAATATGATTCAGACGCATCCTCCTTGGTAAATTGGCTGGTTTATAAACTAAAGTTTCCAACGGAACTGATGATCCTATTGGTTGCATTACACCATATGGAAAAAAAAAGAGCCATAAATTTGTTTAACTTGAAAAGAAAAAAGGAATATATACGTAAGAAATAGGAATTGTAAATATAAACTATTAGATCATAATTGAATGATAAGATTAAAAAAAATATACGTAACTTTCTTAAGTGATCACGTGACCATCAACTAACTTATAATCTTGAGCATACTTATGTAGTTGTATGATCTAGATTTATAATTCTCATTTGTGACGATAATCAAGTGTTTTCACAGGAGTTGTTCACATATGTATATGTGTATGTATGTACCTACATGTGTGTGTGTGTGTGCTCTCTCTGATTGTGAAGTATGAACATAACAAGAATTCACCTTCAAAAACTTTGGTTCCCAAATTTAATGTTTCTTGTCCTTGGTTGAGGCCATGATGAGGGAAACCAATGCTTTGAGAAAGGACTCCGCAGTCTAGAAAGGTAGAAGAAGTGGCACCTTGAAGCTCATCACTGGTACTAGCTTCACCTGCACTTGATTCTAGAGTTTGAAGATGAGTAAAAGGAGAATATGGAACATGAGCATTTGCAGCTCTTTGTCTTCGGAGCTGGTAGTTTCTGCGGCGTCTGGCAAGATGTCTTTCCCTTTGTTCTTGAGTCATTGATTGTCTCCTCTGCCTGTCACGGATGCGCCTCCTCTCCCTCTCTTGCTCCCTCTGCATTCTCCTTAATTCTCCTCTCTCTGGAAACTCCTCCATGCTCACTCACCCTTATAACCTCTCTTCCTAACACCCCACATTTTTTCTTTCCTTTTCTGTTTTTGGATAAATAACAATTGTTGATCCTCAACAAAACATTGATGTACTTTCCTAACCAAAAAACAAGGAACCAGAATTTTGAATCAAGATGAAACTTGTATGATGTATGCACATTTCATTTGGATGGCATCCTTAAATAGAATTCATGGAAATCTAGCAAAGTCTCAGATGATAATCATGATGTTTAAACTTTAAACTAAAACTGGTAGTATCACATGAGATAACAAGAGGTTCATTCATGAAAGTTGAACATAAAAGTTTCAAGGATCATTCTTAATTTAAAATGCTAATAATATACTTATATACTTCAAGTTTGACAAATTGAAAAGGGTGACTATTTGTGGATTTGGCAAACGAAGATTGATGGGAAAGAAGACATTTTTTACCTGTCAGTGCAGATATGAATTAATACTGGGGAGACAGAGCGAAGCAATTTGCGTGTATACCTAAAAGGCATTAAAATGAAATGAAACATGGGATGTAAATGATAAAAAATATATTTCTTTATTTAATTAATTGTTTTTTTTTTCTTTTTTTGCTTGAGATTTGCATGACAAGGTTCGTGGACCTCCCTTGCTTCTGCGTCCCATAATAACGGTTCAATGAAGAATTTGCCAAATCAGTGATTGACACTTAACGGTGTGGTCGCTTCTAAACCTGAATCTGAAACAATATACAAGGTCCAACATGCTTGATCTTAAATTGTAATCAATAAGACCGTTTTTTTGTTTAAATTTAGTAGCAAACCCGAAAAAAAAGAGAGTTTATTTAAATTCGTTTTACGTTGCAAGAAACGAATCACGACATCCTTTACGTGTCAAATTCTTTAACGTAGGTTTTTATTTAATGTGCTTTCGTTTTTCTTCAAAAGATTACTATCTTACATAATAAATAAAATGGAAATTGTTAGAACTGTGAAAAAGTTACATCTATTTTGTTCACGATTTCAGGTACTATATCACGCACGAGTTATGATATATTAACCAACTGTTCATGAGTTTTGCATTTAGGAGTTAGGAACCAATGTACCAACAAGCTGAGAAGGTTTCCTACACGAGTATCTTCTTACAAAAAGTAGAAGATTAAAAGATTGATTAGTTAGTTATAATTAATTAGTTAGACAGTTAAGATTGTATTTTTTTATTGGTAAAATGAATATTATTAATAATTGTAAGCAAGACTCAACACAAAGCATCTCAAATCATACAGCAATTGGTTCAGATGGATATTGTTAAGGTTCATTTAACCTCATTTACTCATCTTTCTCATTTCAAACAATAATAGAATTCACTGAATTTTCTCAATCTCTCTTAACGTGTCTTCTCTCTTTGGATTCTATAATTTTTTTCAACATATATTAATGACAATTTACATTATTGTAGCAGTTTAAATTAATGAATATGTCACGATGTATTCATTTATATTCTACTCGCTTTTGACTTTAAAATAGAAAGGAAAATAGTAGACCTAACCCTTGTGATCCATGCACATGTACTTTAATATAGTGATTGGTTGGAACTTGGAAGGAGAGATTTTTAAAAAAATTTCTTGTTTAGTTTATAATTTTGAAGGAAAGGGGAGAAAAATAGAGAGAACCAAAATCCCTCCATAATTAATTTTGACTCCCCTTCAAAATTGGAAAATTTGAAAGGGAGAGAAACTTTTACAGTAATTAAATTAAATTATTCTTAACTTAATATTTTTATTTGTCCTCCTCTTCTTTCTCCTTTTGAATCAAACAAGTATACTCTCCTCTTCTTTAACATCTCTTCCTCCCCTAGTTAAAACCAAACAGGACACAAATTAAAAGCTTTAGCTTCTAAAGATTCAGGTAAAAAGAAATAAATAAGTAAATTAAAAGGAAATAAAGTTATGAATAAAATGAGTAACAACCTCATCTCAAAGTAGCTACTATATTAAACGCTAAAATCTACAAAAGAGGGCATGCCAATAACTATGAGGTTTCTCTTTCGTTCTTTCTAGTATTGACATGTACAAAAAGTTTAAGACTCAGCTGTATAACCCACAAAAGGTAAAGGATACACCGTTGGAAAAGAGCCAAGTCTCTAGTCCTATTGAGAAACTGCTGATACAACTGAATAATGACAATGAGTCAGTAACATCTCCAAGCAGAAGAGGTACACATAGCTCTATTCTTCCATCCTAGATAGAGAGCACCATCTCTATGTTCAAGCCTATAATTTTCATTGAATTCATTTAACATATTTCTAACTGCAGCTGTGACTGAGGAACTCAAAGGGCATGGTGCAAAACCAGCCATTGAAAATCTTGACCTCCACTTCCCCAAGAGTTCATGCCTTTCCACCCTCTCATTCCCCTCACATGCTATCATGTTGACAATGTCACGAGCCACACAGTGTTGTTCTGCATTGATCCTTTGCTTATCATCTCTGGGGCGGGCCACATCTATGGACTCAAACATAGCAGTGTAGTAACTCAAGGTCTCAACAAACCTTTGGAAAAAGGGAGAAGTGTTGGTGTTGGATTCTTGCTCAACAAGGGTCACAACCTTGGGTGACAAACTCTTCACTAGTCTCAATAGCCTGTCCCTATGGTTCTCTGTGCTCACACTCTCATCTGGCATGTGGTGCAAAACAAAAGGGAAATTCACAGCTAGAGCTTCCCTGGGTTGAACCACAAGGTTTCCTAGTTCAACCTCACTTCCAGACATTGCAGCACTGTGAAACTCAAATGGCACTCCACAAGATTTGGCATAATCTGTGAGGCGTTGTCCTACAATGTGAAGTCCTCCACCCCTAGCATAAAATGATTGGGAATCATCAACACCGGTTACACGAATGAAAGGCGCTCCACCAGGACGAGATGCAAGAGCCTGAATAAGCAACAACCACTGAGTGCCCTGTGCAATTTGGAAGTCAATTATGTGAATTCTTGATTCATTTAGCATTGCTTCTCCAATGACAGCATTTGCAGATGTGTAAGCAAAGTTCCAATATGGGCAAATCTGGTACAGGATGTGCATGTAAGCCATGAGATCTTTGCTTGCTGGTTGTTCACATTTCAAGGCTTTGTAGATTATGCTCCCTGAAGACTCCAACCTTGCTCTTAGACCCTCCAACATGTAAGCACCTAACCTCTGAATTGGATCACCCCCAACTGATACCATCTTTGCCAATACATTATTCATAAATCCCACTGCTGTTTCAATATCATCATCAGCCACAGCTTGTGCACACCGAATGAGGACTTCTTTCAAGTCTAATTTTGGAATCATTTCTACAATCTGATCCCAATTGTATTTAGCCATTGGAGATGCTCCGTGGTGGCCACCCTTGTAGCAGCAGTGAGAACTGTCAACAATATCTGAATCAGGCCCCAACAATGAAATCTCAAGTTCTCTAAGCTTGTGCTTCAATTCGTAGCTATCATCAGCACTAGAGTGTGCACTTGTTGGTGATCCATAGGTGTTGTCTGATGACTGATGCTGGTCTGAATGGTATGAATGAGAAGCTTGTGGAGAAAAAGGACTCCTATTGGATGATACACTAGCATAGGAAGGAGAATCACAACCTATGAGATCATTGATTGCTGGGGATGATTCAAGGGTAAAGTATTGTTCCTTGCAGGTTTCAAAAGAAATAGTGGTTCCCTGGCTGCTGCTGTCATGGATTTCATTGCATGAATTGCTTTGTAATATTTGGTAATGAGTGTAGGGATCAATGTCTTGTGCAGGCTGGTGGTATAAATGGATACCAGCTGAGGTTGGGTGTTTCTGAGACGTTTGCATCTAAAAGAAATTATTTACTCAGTGGAGAGAAAGTGATCAGAACAATGAGTGGTCAAACTTTGTAATTGTAAAAATGCTTCCTAGCTGTTCCTGATCACCCGTTCATCAAATGCAACATAAAGCTCTACAACACCGTTTTGCTGATGGTTAGTCTCCATTTGATAAGCTGCTAGATGCTTTAGATATCAACAAAAATTGTTGTCTACAACCGTTCACCAATGTGTTAAAAGAGCCAAAGCCTGCATAATAGGATAAAGTGTCAATGGAGCTCCAATGTTGATTAAATATAGCATGAAATAATTTTTAACAGTTTGCCAAAGCAAGATCTGATAAAATGAAGATGTAGTAGAGAAAAGCACATTCAAACTTGGAAACATGATGCTGACGCAATCTATAATACAAAGATTTCAGATGACTGAGGAGGTTCTATGTAAATGTTTATATGTAAAGAAAAAAATTAAAATCATGCTAGGATCCACCAGCACCAACACTCAAGGCACAATTAGAACACTTAAATGAAAGGAAGCAAGGACTTCATCATTATGGCAGAGAGTAGTTTTAAATTCTCACTTATCTTTTCATACTCAAATAACAAGTCAAGGATATGTTTGTTTGTATTGAATCATGTTTTATACAAATACACCACAACACAGCAATTTATAGCATGCACGCAACATATCTAGAGAAGAGTAGCACAATCTAGAGGTGCAAAAGAAAGGGGGAAAAAACTAAGATTATATTTTGTTTCTGTTTTAGAAGTTCTCTACCACAAGGCAAAGGAAGGGAAAGAGAATTAGAAAGGGGGAAAAGACCATTCAGTTGCTCTAGAAATCACGAGATGCAAACTCAATGCGAGTCAAATTTAGAAAGGGTCAAAAGAAAGGGGTAAAGATAAGGGCAAACAGATGCGCACTCCAATTAGGATTTCTTTCATGTAACAGGAAGGTGTTACTGTCAAAACTCTAATATCTTACAGATTTAAATCAGCAATACCTTTTAAAAAATCATCCACTAGTAAAACTAATAATAGTTTATGTAATTAGAGATCAGAGAAGAGGTTGGCAACCAAAAGCACAAAGCAAGAAGCAAAAACAAGTTTTATTCCTTATTCCTGAGAATTAACTTTTGAGCATATAGGCTATCAGGTAATTCACTTTACAGAACAGAAGGACTCCCAAAACTGAAAGCCATTAACAAAGGAAATGCGAGACAAGCATAATTATTGCTAGAGATACAATAAAAATTCATATATTCCAAGAAACAAAATGTAAATTCTACAAAGTGTTAGGAGAGAGAGAGAAAGGTTAAGTAACTGCCAAAAGCAAAAAATAAAGAGAAAGTAGTTTTTAGTTTTTTCTCTTGTTTTTTTTTTTTTTTTTTTAACAAAGTCGGCAAGAAAAAACAGTAAAACACCAAAACACAAATAACAATGTTCTAAAAGCCAGATGTTAGAACAAAACCAACCCAAACGCGGTCCAAGCACATCCACAACCTCCATGTCAAAGAAATGGAACCAAAAAGCTCGAGAAACAATAAACTTATTTTCAAACAACAAATCAGACCCGAAAATTTTGACTTTTGAAAATAGAATCCGATGTTTCAGCAGATTCTAACACAAACCCAGATTAATTCTAGTCAAACATAGTCCTCAATCAAAACCATGAGCAAAGTCCAACAACATGAACAGAAAGAAAAAACCGCGTGCTATTTGTTGCCAACAACACAAACCCATCTCATCTCTTCAACCTTAGAGAAAGTACAGAACATACCTTTTGTTGCTCAGAATCAGAGGCAGGTCTTAGGTTGATATATGTTCAGTTATGTGTTGTGTGTGGCAGAGATTCGTGAGAAGGAAGGAAGAGACTGGTTTTGCAGAGAGAGGTGTTGTTTAGTTTAGCCTTATGGTCCAAAAACGATGGATTGGTAATCAGTGAGCGCTGTTTCTGTGATTTTAATGTTACATTACATCATATCATCATAGGACATATATTTATAATAAATAAATGCATGCTAAGAATTGCCCTTATGAATTAATCATAATTACATGATGACCCTTAACGTGGGACCTGCATGTCACAGTGCCACTCGGTTTCAGAGTTAGCAACAGCCACCAGAAAGATATGGAATGGAATAACATACCGAAATCAATAGAAGGTTCTTCTCCGACTCCGAGTAAAGTAGGTATTCGCTCTTAATTACCAGAGAAACGTACTTTTAGTTTTACTCGTGGTCTCACTTGTGATACAAAAACATATAACACAAAACAAAGAAAAAAACAACATATGTTCATATATGATATATGTACCTTATCTTGTTGCTGACTTTTTTTCCTACCATAGTAATGTTTTGGACCTTTTGGTTTGTAAATGATTACTGTTACTATTACTATTTCAAAATTCATTAATGATAGTTAATTTCATTTAGCGTGTGTATGGACTGAAAACACACGTTTGGGAAGAAAAAAAAACCACGTCCAAAATCATGGGAATCATGCATGTTGAAAACGGGAATGGAGTTAAAAATTATTTACTTACTTTGAGATGTAGGAGAAAAAAATCATTTGATTTTGGAATGAAATTTATGCAAAACATAAATTAAGAACCAATTTAATTTTAAGTTTCCATTTTAATGTATATAATTTATCTCGAATATAATTCAATTTAAGTGGATTTAATTTTTTTTTAAGTTAAATAAAATACTATTAATTTGAAGAAATTTGATTTTTATTATCAAACAACATTTTCAAAATTTATACCCTGTGAAGAAAAATGTAAACAATTCAAAATTAATAGAAATTATATAATAAAAAAAATTAATTATTTATTTATAAATAAAAGCATAAAAGTTACAAAAATACCATGGTTTTACCAAGAAAACTATATCCTTTTGTTGTAAATAAATGAATAAAACGGTATGGATTATTCATCGCTAGAAGCAATGATTAAACTCTGTTGTGAGCACACACCAATGCAGATATTTTCCTTCCAATATGGTTTATTTCATATCTAAAGTGGCATCAGGGTTCAAACCCTGGACTACTTGGTTAAGGGACACAAGCCGCTACCACTTATGCTAACCAATGTTGGTATAATTTTATCTATTTAATATAACCTAAAAATAAATAAGTGTACTATTCATCGAGAAAATTAAACTTTTCTAGGTTATTTGGGTTTCTTTTTTAAATGATTTTTTAATCTTAAAACATATCTAAATTTTTTGAAATTTTTTGGATAAATTACTTTTTAAAAGTTTAAAACTCAGAAAAAAAAATAGTTTCAATACTTTTCTCCTAATTTCCACCGTATCATTGGTATCTAAAATTGGCTGCAACCATAAACCTGTTTGAGCTCAAGTTCTTCGGATCAAATTTGATATTTTCATTTACCCTAAAATATCATTTTGGTCCATTGTTTTTTGCATTTTTTTGTTTTGATTTTTTATGTTTTAAAAGTTTCATTTTTATTTTTTATATTTGTGAATGAACCCAAAATAGTCCTTCCATCCATTAAATGATGATGTGACGTTATTTTTATTACTACATTCTTTTCTATTTATAATACCCAATTACCTAATTCATCATGATTAAGAAAAATAGTTAATTTAGTTGATAATAATAAATTTATCCTAAACTTATATATTTTTCTAAAAATACCACTGTCATTAATGATACTTTCTCTTCTACATGTTTATCAATACAACCTCTCTCCTATTTAATTAGGGGTATTTTAGTCTAAAAATAATTAATGCATGAGACATTATGGATTAGGTCTTATAAAAAAGAATAAACACTACTTCTCATTTGGATCTTATAAATAAGAACAGAAGTAGTACTACCTCTGGTTCTAATTATAAGTAACATATGACAAATCATCAATACCAAGAAAAATAATTATTATAGCTTTTTTTCATTAATTCTGCCAAAAGTTCAATTTTTATTCCAAAAACACTCTTTACTTTAAGTGGTTGTCATAGTGCATAGGAAATAGAGTAAACAATAAAGTAATGGTACAAAAGAAATTTACTTTAAAAACTAGTGATTATCGCTTATAATTAGGAACAAAGAAAAAATCACTTTGTTGCTTATAATTAAGACAAAAAATAATATTATTTTATTATATTTTCTAGCGATTCATTTTCTAACAATTTAAAATCACACAAAATTTATTGTCTAAATCATTTAATAGGTCAAAAAGTTAATTAAAAGTTGTGAAATAATTAAAAGACTTATAAATTAATTTAACCTAAAAAGTAAAAACTTAAACCAAAATTGAAATAAATTATAAACACAAAAATGTATTTAAATTTAAATCTTATAAATTTCACATCGAAAAAAAAAAAAGAGTCAGTGACCTTAATTTGAGAATCCTGTGTGCTACCTACACAATTGGTATTGACATTAGGTGACGTACACGCCAGATGGCACTGTTGAATATTTATTAAAGTCTGCGGGGTATTAATAGACCCATGTCCCCTCGAAAAGTTGACCAATATTACCTTGGCTTCCACGGTTAGGCTCTCAGTTTTTTCGATAATTCTTGGGGTTCTACGAGTACCACATGGAATAACGACTGTCCACAAAATTAGTGTGATACAAATTTTTCCCTTGTTATTTTAATATTTAAGTATATATTTTCTTTTTTACAGTTTTTTTTCCATAAATTCTTAATGGCTAATGATTGTAAAAGTATAGATGCAAAACTTATTGATTTTGTAATTCTTTTTTTTTTTGTTGACAGGATTGATTTTGTAATTCTAAGGATACTTATTTAGAAAATTTTAATATTATGTACAGTATTAAATTATTTTAATTACTTTAAAATAATAAATGTTCTTACATTTTCAAAAACATAAATACCCAGGGGACAATTTTTTTTTATAAAAAAAATATGTCCAAAAAAATAAAATAGCAATAATGACATGAAAAACTGGCTTCATATTGGGCTAGTTCTGTAATAATAATAATAATAATAATAATAAATCCCTTAAAAAAAAAAGGTTCTGTAATGATAAATGAATGATGTAGGTGGCAACAGCAAAGGTATTAAAATTAGAAAGCCCTTGGACCCTTCCTGCTTCCTGTTTGGATACCTTACTCGGTAGCGTTATTTATTACTACTAGTATTTATTTATTACTCGGTAGAGTTATTATCACGTGCTTTTCAATATAATTTACGTCACGTTCTTTACATGTTTGTGTTATTGTTTTTCACCTTTTCTAATTAAAACTGCTAGTACACGATGTAAGATAAAAGTAAATTAAATAGTATAATTTAAAATATAAATCATTTTAAATTATAATTTTCAAAATTTAATAAAGAAAATATTATAGTAAGAAATTCAATAAAAAATAAGATAAAAATATATTTTTAATGAAAAATTAATTTATTAATAAGTAAATGTAAATTTTTAAAATAAAGTTAAAAATTAAAATATTTATTACAAAAGAAAATATTCATTATAATTAAAATAAATGTTACGAATTTAATAGAAATATATTAATACTATGAAGAATTTTTTTATAGTATCATTCAATAACACGATATGAGTAATTCAAATTGTCATCTCTATTGCAATATTGCCTAACATGAATATTTGAGCTGTTTTAGTATTTTATCGATTGATCTATTATATTTTATTATTTTAATAACATATGATATACTATATTTATATTTGATAACCTATATAATTTTTGTATCTAATCTATTTTTATATTTGTTTTTCTATACTCGTATCTTAAACATGTTTTCTAAAACTTAAAGGAGATAATAAAAGTTATTTCATTTTTTTGATACAAAGTATTTTTTCCATAATCATTCATGACTTAATGACAGAAAAGTAATTACTATTAAAATCTTTATTCACTTTGGTTTTAAAAAATGAACAAATAAATCACGAACATATTCTATATTATACACTTTTTTTATATACTTGGTATAAACGTTAGGTTTCTGTATCAACAAAATATTTAATTTAAAAATGAGCTGACCACTTGCATGTCCATAGTAGTATCTTTTCCTTCCAACTTCTTCAATTAATACAACACCCCAAAAATGATTATTAGCATCTGTTTGCAAAATCCTCTTGCCTGATCCTGGAATTTTTAAGGCAGGAGGGCTTTGTGCAATCTTTTTGAATTCTTTGACTGCTGTTGTCTGTTCTGGTCTCCAGGAAGGGGGATTTTTCTTGAGTAACTTGGACAATTGAGTGGTGTGTTTGGCAGCATTCAGAATGAAATCTCGAATGTAATTGAGAATCCCTAGGAATTGCTGGATTTGTTTGACTGTAAGACCTTCATCAGGAAAATTGAGAAGTTCTTCTGCAATATGAGGCTGAGGTTGATATGCTCCTTGTGAAAAATGCATTCCCAGAAAATCGATTTCTGTCTGAGCTAGATGAATTTTCTTTTCTGCAAGCATGATTCCATGATCTTGAGCCATTCTGAAAAATTTGTTGAGGAGCTCTTGATGAGACTCTGTATCTTTTGAGAATAATAGTATATCATCTATGTAGATGAGTATACTATCTAGGATGGGTTCAAAAATTCTGGTCATAGTTTTCTGGAAGAGTGAGGAAGCAAGTTTTAGACCAAAAGGAAGAACTTTCCACTGGTATAGAGCATTTGGGATGCAAAAAGCTATTCTATATCTATCAGCAGGATCAATACCTAGTTGCCAAAACCTTGATTTGAGGTCAAACTTAGAAAAGACGTGGGCATCTTTTATCAGGACTGGAAGGGCTGATGCCTTCAGTATGGGGAACTTATCATCCTTCAGGAAATGGTTGAGAGGCTTGTAGTCAATCACAAGTCTCTTTTTCCCCCTAAGCCTTTTTGACCATTTTTCAACATAAAATGCTTGGCATGCCCAATCAGATTTTGTGGGTTCTATCAGATCTTGCTTGAGGAGTTCATTGCATTCTTTTCTGGCAAGTTGTAGATCTGATGGAGTCATTCCTGGATGGGTGGCTTTTGTAGGATTTATGTCTTCATTCAATTTAATGGGGAGTTGAATGAAGAAATCTTTATTCTTCCATAAAGGACTGGGATGAGATAATTCTTCATGATTGTCAGCACATAAAGTCTTCAATTTTTCTTTTATTCCAGAAAAATATGGAGGCGCTTCTGATAGAGAAAACAATTGAAGAGTTTCAGAGTACTACTTGAATTCTCTCTTAAATTTGATTCCACTGGGAAGAATCTGAAGTCTATTGGCTACAGAATATACATCCATGCCAATGAGTTGGGCAATTTGCTTCCAATCACCTTGGTCCATACTGTGCATGCTGGGAAAAATCTTATCCCAATAGGTGATTTGGTTACTAATTCAGTCTTGAATACTTTGCCATCTGCTGCAACAAAATAAGCAGCTTCTTTTTTCCATACTTCTGCAGGAAGAATATTTGGATCCATCATAGTTCTTTGTGCTCCTATATCCGTATAAGCAATGGCCTTAATGGAATAAGGATATTTGGATGGTAGAATCTGAATTTCTACACAGGGTTAAGGAGGTGTTAGGTTGACATTGTGGATCTCTTGAATGGAAAGAATTGGGAAGGATTCAGATTCAGATTCTAATCCACCGGATTCACTAGATGAGTCTTGGATGGCAAAGACAGTTTCTTCATCATCAGTGCTTTCTTCAGAATAGAGAGATTCTACATCATCATTGTCTTCAAGACTCAGTATGTTTGTCATCTTGATGGCTTTATCAGACTTGTTAGGACAATTTTTTGCATAATTTCCTTTCCTTTTGCAAATAAAACACCTTTGACCTTGCCTTTTTCCTCTGTTATGTTTTCTTTTTAAAAAATCGGAATTTTTATCTTTTTCCCTTTTTAGGGAATTTTCTTTCTTTGAACTTCTTTTTTGAGGAGCGGGAACAACTTTTGTCTTTGCATTTGATTTCCAGGTAAGACTTCTTACATGCTTTGGAATACTTGGCCTTTTGATTGATGATGTCAAACATACATTTGTGCTGCTTACAGAGCTTGTCAACTGCTTCAATTGTCATCTGATGGATTTGTCCCAGACTAAGAGTTGTGAAATCCTTTTGAAAAGCTATTGCCATTCTATCAAGTTCTGGCTAGATTTGTTGTGGAAGAGAAGCCACATAGGTGTTTTTGAGACTTGGATCATTGTATCCATTCAAGAGATAAAATCTCTGTGTCATTCTCTGGAAATGTCTTTCAAGATCCTTGATTTTAAGCGAGCAACATCTCATCTCAAAGTATTATTGTCTAATCTTCTTATCAATGATATCACTATCACCAATAAATTCTTGGTGAAGTATTCCAAGAACTTCTGTAGTAGTACTTGTACTATGGAACTGGTCTTGACGAACAACACCTAGGTTGTGGTACCATTCTTTTAAAGTACCAGTCATTATGCAACAAAATTCTTCAATGATTTTGTAAGAGTCAGCACCTGGCTGCATCATTTTGGTGTCTATCCATGCTCTGAAGTCTAATAGTCTTCTTCTCCATTGGCCGGGAGGAAGGTCATCAAGTGTAAACCAGGGTCCACCATTTTGCTTTTTCCCTGTGTTTCTATTCGAAGTCACTTCTTCTTCTTCATCAAGAGAGTCATAGATGGTATCATCGTTTACTCTGGATCTTGATTTATTTGTCATCATTATGCCTGTGATGTCAGCATAATTTCCTTCTTCTCCTAATTCAGCATCTGCCTCGGAATCATCTTGTTTTGATTCTGATAGGCTGGAGATTCCTGACTCAGACTGATTGAGATTTTCCTCCTTGGATGACTCAGATTCTATTTCAGATGGCTCAGATTCAGATTCAAAGGGTTCAGGTTGGACTCGGGTCATTGTTAGTTGTTGGGTATCAGAGAAGGGTTTTTTAGAAGGTGGTTTGGTTTCATCTGAAGATCCTTGTGATTCTGAGGAGGAAATATTTTCTCTGGTTATGGAAGATTTTTGTTTAGAGGAAGATGGACTTTCTGGTTTAGGCTTTGGTCTACTAGCAGTAGGTAAAGTTCTTGGTGGTAATGAAAGGTTGGCAAAATAGGCTGGAGGTTTTTGAAAAGGAGAATAATAGGTAGGGACAGGTGGTGGAAACATAAATGAATGTTCCTCTATTTGTGGCTTCTTTTGGGCTAAGATTTGTGATTCAATATAATTATCCATGTCTTGAATTTGTGCTTTCAATCTCCTGATTTCTCTGTCCTTTGCATTGGATTCAGGACCAAACCTCATCTTTCTGAATTCTTCTTCAAGCTGAATTATGTCTGACTGAAGCCTTTTGTAGTACTTCCCCATTTTTATGAGAGGAGTTCCAATCTATCATAAGAACTTTCTAATTGTTCTGTGATTTTGTTGATTTTTGAAACCAGGTTTTTCAACATTGAATTCTGAGCCTGTGCATTCTCTGTTTGCCAGTTAAGAACTTCTTCTGCCTGACTGAGTGGCTTGTACTTTCCATCAGGAAGTATCTCATTCTGTTGTATGGTTGGTTTGGTGGTGATTTTTGTTGTAGGATCAGTTTTTCTTTCCAAAGCAGGAAACTCATGCTCATAGGTTGAAGATAACATCATACAAGGGATTGGCTGAGACAGTAAATGACTATCTTCTGTCTTGCACTGGGGTGTGGTGTCATTAGGAGACCATGTAACAAGGGGAGGATCTTCAGGTGGTTGAGCAGAGGGGAGAAGTCCCTATTCTATGAGAATCTCTAATGCTCTTTTATAGATCCATAATGGTTCATGGGTTTTCTTTTTTATTCCAACCCATGGCCCTTCATCTGGATATCTCCTTCTGGATGGAGAGGGGGGAGGTTTGCATCTCCTATTGTTGTTGATTGGTTCTTCTTCATCTTTTTCATCACTAGATTCTCCTGAATATTTCCAACAATCACATTCTGGATCACACATATTGGGATCAGTATCCTAGATAAAGTGACCATTTATCCTATCTGTATAGATAGGAGAACCATAAGGTCTAATGCTATGAGCAAGTACCCAATCTTCCTTGTATACAGGAACAAGGGACAGAGATTGGAAGATGGATGGAGTGACACTACTGGAGGTACCTTCTTTAGGTTTTTTGAAGATTGTCTTGACTGACCCGTCAACAGATCTTCTGAAGGTAGCTTCAAAAGATTGTATCGGCTTCTGGGCCTTATGTATCTTCTCATAGTCAGTAACCCATTCTAAAGGAATTAGTTCCTTTAGCTCTTCTCTAGATATCCTTCTAGGAATTTGCACAATAGAGGGAGTTTCTTCCGGATTATTAGCAACTATCAGCAAGGCATCCGAGTTGCTTATAGGAAGAGGAAGATCAATTTGAATGATCTTGAAGTCTGTAGATGATTTGATGATGAAGAGTAGCAGAGAGTGCCTCAGCTACTTGGTCAGCTCCTGTAAGTTGGATTTGAACTTTTAACCTCTTTGGAAGAGTCTTATCCTTCAGGCTAACATTGAAGTTAGGAAATATTGTCAGAACTACACTTCCAGCATGAAGGGTAGTCAATACTGTGCCAATGATTTCATTTTCATAATGAAGATAGCTTGAGTCAAGCAGAGCGTCTCTAACTGTGACAGGAAGTCCTTTTCTCCCATGAAGAGAAAGGATTAATCTAACAGCACCAAAGTGAAGTGTTGTATAGCCTTCCTGCTGCCAATATCTGATAAGATCTTAAGGAATTTCTAGGTCTACATATTGTTCCTCAGATGTGGCATGAAGAGCACATTGGTCCATCCTAGAGGATTGGACATACTCTTTGATGTAAGGTCTTTTTGTTCTAATGAGATTAGAGATAGATCTCCTAAAAGATATTTGTCTCTTGAATATATTGTAAGGGCTGAGAAGAGGAGAAATTGTCTCAGAGATCTGTGCGTCTTCTGGGACATAGGAGTATTCTATCAGATTTTCTATCTTTGAAGAAATGGTTTTGGAACATCCTTTGGGAAGGGAAAGGGAAGAGGTAAGAACAACAGGTTAAGTGTTTGGTTTGTCATCAGTGTTTGATTCCATGATTGTTATCTGGTCTCTCTTACTCACCACATATAATATTACTATCATATTCACCCTTTCTTTGAATCTCGTTAGGCTCTGATACCATTATGGTCCGAGAGCCCCTATATCTTTAACAACATACTGTATCATTAATATATGATTCATTTTCAGCATCATTTAGAATCAACCTGATGATAATACAATACAACTACCGAAATGAAGTTTAAAAAACAAAACCAGCGATAAAGAAAAAAAAAAGTCTATGTCAAAAAGAAAAAAAAATCATGTACTGATCATATAAAGTAGTTTTATATTATTATTTAATTATAGATTATTATATATAGTAAATTTATTAACTTTTTAATTACTTTAAAAATTATATTAATAATGATTTTTTATTGAATGATAATGTATAGTTTTTTACGCTAATCTTACATGATCATTAAACTCAAATAATTAATACTCATCGCACTTCACAAAAATGGGTCCAAATGTGTCAGCTAGAACGTCATGCAAGGCAGACAAAATCAACATTTTGCCCTAAAAATAATCTCACTAATCAATATTCCGTGATTAAAGAATACTACTAAATCAGTAAGGCAAAGGTGGTAATAATAAATAATAAATTAAGTAAACGTTAAATTCCTAACTTTTGTTTGATTAAAAAAATTATCTTAATTAGTTGTACATCTTAAAAAATAGGCTAAATTGTATTTTTGGTCCCCTTAGTTTCTTAAATTCATGATTTTGGTCCCCCTAATTTTTAATTGTAACATTTGGTCCCCTAATTTTACAATTTAGCGATTTTGGTCCCCCTGTTAGATTATTAACTAATAATTATGATTAGTAGAGTTATTAAGTTAATTAAAAATTAATTAAAAATTATTAATTATTAAAAAACTTTATAATTAAAGTTTATGTTGAGGAAGAGGAGTTGGGGAAGAGAGATTGAGGAGAAGAAGTTAGGGTTAATAATCTTTTATTAAATTTTTTAATAATTAATTATTTTTAATTAATTTATAATTAAATTAATAACTTTACTAATCATAATTATTAGTTAATAATTTAATAGGGGGACCAAAATTGTCAATTTGTAAAATTAGGAGAACCAGATGTTACAATTAAAAATAAGGAAGACCAAAATCATGAATTTAGAAAATTAGGGGAGCAAAATTGTAATTTAGCCTAAAAAATATTCTCCAATCATGATAAATCTTCATTTCAAAAAAAAAAAAAATGGCTCTTTCCAACCACGGCCGCTGTGAGGTAACTGCTAGGATCTGTCTCCAAGTTTTAAATTTGTCTCACATTGCTTATCTGTGTTTGGTATGGTAGAAATAATAAGGAAAGAAGAGAAGGAGGATGGGGATGAGTGAAAGATAGAAAACTTTCTCTCTTTGTTACAGTGGAAATAACATAACTTTTTTCCTTAAATTGCAATTTTATTTTTTCTTAATTTTTTATCTGTGATTTTTTCTCTTATTTTTATTTTTTTTCTGTAATATTAGTCTCTAATTTAAAAAAATTTGTAATTTTAGTTTAATTTTTAATTTACATATGTTCATTTCTTTTATTTTTATATTCTAATTAATTAAATTATTTTTTATGATAGCTTAGATGAATATGCAAAATTGAGAATTGAAAAAATATTATGTTTGTTTTTTTAAATAGGAAGACTAAAATCATGAAAAAAATAATGCAAACTAAAATCGTGGATCAATAATTAAAGAGAGACTAAAATTACAATTTAGCCAATTTTTTTAAAAGGTGGGCAATGCGTTACAATTTCTCTTCAAAAATGTGAAGAAAAGAAAAGAAATGAATAATACAATTATACAAGCACGTAGAACATCTCCAATGCGAGTGCTTACGTGAGTTATTTAAAGTTAAGCAGTGTTCTTAACAAATTTTTTCATTGAAGCATATGACTTGCAGTGAGTTACTTAGATAAGCAACATTACTTAACTATTTTGTACAAATAAAAAATCATTTTCTTAGTCACAAAATTTAATGTAGCTTAAGTTAAGTACTTACAACTTTAGCATTGAAGTGAACTTTTGTGTAAAGTTTTTCAATGAGTGATATTGTAAGGTCCACAAATTTAAGATAAACAATCCATCTAAGTAATCATGCATTATAATACATTGTGGGCAAAACAATTGTTGATTCTGTAGTCACAGTCTAATGATTTAATTTTTTTTCCCTCAAAACTTATTCAATGTTGTTTTTTACATTTGTAGGATTGTCACCCAACAAATTTGGAACAAATCTATATTTCTAGTTTATGTTATTAATAAGAACCTTGGGAGAATCACATTGCAAAAGTTAGCTGCTATAGTTGGAGAGCCTAAAGTCTTATAAATTCCACACTAAAATCTCATGCTTTCAATATAGTACTTAAGCTCCATATCTTGTAATTAGATCCTAACACAAACCCAGCACCCACTCAGACTGGTTGTGCATTGGCCTTTTGACCAGCCTTGAGTGAACACTAAAATGCTAACATTACCATCCACACCACTCTTTTGCATTTGAGAGACATGATGAAAAGACTCTAATACCAATTGATAAGAATCGTAGGAAATCACAATATAAAAGTTAGCTATTGTAGTTAGGGAGTCCAAGACCTACACAATATAAAAGTTAGCTATTGTAGTTTATCAAGGGAGTCTAGCTCAGCTGGTTGAATAGACTGTGTGAGTGTTGTAAACCTCCTGGTACTATATTCGATTCCTACAGATCAAAAAAAGAATCTCATAGTTTCAACAAACGACGGTTGTGTTAGCTAAATTCTGATTTATTTCCTTTTTTTTTTTAATAAAATATTATTTTGTACTGAAATTGTGTTATTGGACTTTTGTTTGAATGGATTTTAGCTTATGACAAAAAGTCTCAATTCTTTGTATTTCAGAATTTACAATTATACAATAAAAATGTTATTGATTTATAGTTTAAATTTAATCATATCCAAGAACGTAATATAAAAACCACTTAAAATAATTCCAAAAACTTCCAACTCGAACTTGCTGAGTAGCGTAATATAAAATCATACTTTGCAGGGATTGTGCAGGAATGTTTGCTACTGATGCATACAACCTCAGGCTCTCCACATGTTTTGTCCTTTGTAAATAGACAAGCTAATAGAGCTGCTGATACTTTGGCTAGTTTAGCTTTTTTGGTCAAAGAGTGTTCTTGGATTGAGGATGTTCCACCTCAGTTATCTGATATAGTTTCCGATGATGCAAGGCCTTCGGGCATTTTTTCCTCTAATTGAATCATCATCCTTTTCTTCAAAAAAAAAAAAAAACTTGCTGAGTGGCGTCACTCTTGCTATATACATCTGTTACCTCCCTCCTTTCACCATTCTTATTTCTGTTTAAATTTCATTTTCCTTTGATTACTGTAATTATTCTCCTCCACTAAATACACAAATTTAAAGTGTAATGTTAAGATAAATAACGTTACTTATATGCATGCTATTTTGGAAATTAAATAGATAATCATGAATGAAATTACAGCTTAGTTTGAATGTTCTTCGAATATGTTGTTTTGGCTAACACGCAATTTTAATCAATAAATATTTTGTCAGATTCCTTTTCGGTATACAATATACAATATACAATATAATTGTTTATAGTTTTATACAGAGTTTATGAGAAGGGTTATATCACTAATCATTACTATAAGAGCTTTATATATACAAGTTGCCTTCCTCTCAAGAAAATTCGTAGGCAACACGTAGCTACTTGCAAGTTGCAATTCTTTTATCAGGAAAAGCAACAACGACGGTAGAAGAGTGAGAAAGCTGTTTCTATTAACCTAATAATTTATTACAAGTGCGTAAAGTTCTCTTGAAAATTTCACTCGCTCATTCTATAAAAGCTAAGATTGAGATTCTTTAAAGTGGTGCTGCTTATGTAACATATGTACGAGCAAAGCATGATCATGATCAGTTCCTTTTCCAGCACTCCACATTTGGCACTTTTTATTCTCTACAGAGCCTTGATAGTTTAAAAAGACAAAATTACCGACAGCCTTTATGATTGATATTTCTTATTTAGGATTAAGGATGTCTTTGGAAATTAGTTATGTTTAATTAAATATTGAAAAATAAAAATAAAAAAAGAAATGTGAAATAATGAAGTGAAGATAAATAGTTATTCTAAGAAATAACTTTTGTTCTAATGAATTATAATCTACTTACATTTTACTATGAAAATAAGAAGATAGTAGTATTTTTTTCAATAAGTAGTAAGATTTTATATTCTTGGAAGTTAATAATTCTTGCAAATATTTTTTTAAAAACTTGTACCAAATATAAGAATGTGATATTTCAAACTCACTTTCTTGAAATTCTTTATGATATCTTAAAATAAAAACGCCCCTAAAATTCTTTATCATTTGTGCATTAAAATGCTAAAATCCTTTTCAACATAGACTTAATGGATTTTCAAACACACACACTAACTGTCAGTATACAGATTTATCTGGAATTTCCAATTTCCCAAAAGGCTTGAATAGAAACGGAATAGTTTAAAACTTTAAATTCAATTTCTTCTTTCAACCCATGAAAAACTTTGTTTACTTTTTGTTTTTCCACATTCTTTCTATCTCTTTACTCGTCTGGGCATTCGGATGTGAAGGAATCATCTACTTTTAATTTTGTCCTCACCTCCAATCAATCCTTTTAAACTACACTCTTGTTTACCAGGAAAGGATGACTGGTATGTTTACGAGTAATATTATGAAAGGAAAAAAGAAGAGGATAAGTTTTTTACTTTTAACTTAAAAATAATGTAATGTTTATAAAAATACATAAATAATTAAGATATTAAATTAAATTATTATTTTACTTTTTTTAATTTTAAAAATATCAAATTAGAAATTAAGAAATTTATCTTCTTTCCTTTTATTTCCAAATCCCAACTCACACACCCTTAAACCATCCAAGAGATTTACAGATATAGAGACAGTTATTTCTCTCACCTTTATTTATTTATTTATTTATTATAGTTGAAGCCCATTCATCCTTTGCTGGCAATTCTAGCCTCACCATTTTGCAATCCTTGTGGTCAACTGACACATACTTACTAGTCTTGTTCAGTCAAGCAAATCAGGTGTGAACTGCTTTATGAAGCCAACTCAACAACTGATGTTACCTACACTTAATTTTAGTTCTCACTTCTCACTTGTCACACGCACATAAGGGGGTTCCACACAGAAAAAGAAAGGGAAAAAGGGAATAGAAAACAAAGCCAATGCGACACTTTCACCAATTCAGTTTGTCTCAAAGACTTCTACTTGTATCATCTTTTGCAATGCAAATCTATATGCTGGCCAACGAGGGTATTTAGCTATATGAAAAACATCATTCGTTCCAATCAAGACTTTACGAGATGACAAATGAAATACTGAAGATAGAGTAAATTTAACTTGTAGCTTCAAAAGTTTCGTCAAATTTTTCTTAATACTTTTTTCTTTTTTAACTCTTATACTAACTCTTTTCAATTATTTGAAAAATATTATACTGACATCTCATAATTGTTTGATAAAATTATACTGGGTAATCTTATAAGCAAAGATTGTTGTAAATGTTTAAAAAAATAGAGTTATCTACAACAAAAAAAATTTAGGAAATATCAGTGTAATTTACCAAAGTCAAGCTTTCGTTCATTTGACCTTTACACTATTTCCTTCAACCAAAAAATATTTCTCTCGCTCTCCATTTTTTTCTCTATTTTTGTTTGAAAAAATCAAAACCAAAAGATATTGTCCCACGTCGCTTCTCTAAAAATGTGTGCTTGAGAATTGCGTTTGAAAATAATGCCACAAATGCAATACCAAATCTGGCGTGGGAGAAGTGCTAAGAGTGTAGAGTGAAGTAAAACCAAAATTAGAGGAGTAAGAGCAAGTCAATCCTAAAGTATTCTGCAATCTTCCTCTTAACAATAAAATGGATTTTATTCTTCTATTTTGAAATTTTTATCTTTTATTTTTGCTATATATTTTATATTTTGAAAAATAAAAATAAAAAGAAATAAAAATAAAATATAAAATATATATAAAAAATAAAAGATAAAAATTTCAAAATAAAAGAATAAACTCTTTATGATAGTTAATCAGCCTTTCCCAATTGGGTCTAGCTCAGTTGATTGAGTAGGATCCGTGAATTGTTATAAACCTTTAGAACCTGTTTTCAATTCTTATGAATAAAAAAAAAAATCAACATTTCCCAATTTAAAAGAGTTAGAAATTTTTTCAATTTTTATTTTTTGCTGATTAATTTTGTTACCCTCATCAAATTAAGCGTTCACTTCAACTATGAATATAGAGAAGTCATGCACGATTATGAAAGTGCCCCTTTCCCTCCCTCGAACAGGTCAATTCTACTGTTGTCGTTAAATTGATAAGTGTGAACACTTCCTCTTGTAAGCCTGTAACTCTTGGCAAAACAAAGTGACGAAAGTTAAGTGTGTTCCAAAATGTTACTCCACATAGTACCTCGTCCTCAATTGCAGACTTCAGTATATAATTATAAATTACCATTTGGCTAAAATGTTAGACAAAGAAGCTTGGGGTAAGAATTTGATCCTGAGTTAAAACACTATCTTTAAAAGGACTTGTTAGCACAGTTGGTATACCTGAGCTAAAACCCTTCTGGTGCTACCATACAGAAACCATCAGCTTCGTCTTTACGATTATGACACATTCTTCTGGCGAAACACTATATTCATGTTGAGTATTACAAAATTCACAATGCAAGACTTAAAGCTGAGGTTCAAACTCCACAGTGGATATTCTTACGTACAAAGGCTCGATTCATTCAACTTAGCAATTTAGGTGAGGAGCTAATATGGCTTAGTATTGAGTAGAGACAAATATCAAGATGTTGAAGAAAGACAGACAAACAAAGATTTATCTCTGGTTCAGTAAAACAGATACAGAGACTGCATTACTGCAAGAAGTACGAGGAAAATAAATAGAAAGACAAAAGAAAAAGGGCCATAATGGGCATTTCAAACTTGGCAATAAACCTCCATTCATTCACAAAATGGAGGGAATGACAAGAAGTATGACACGAGATGTTATAATTTTATATTATTACATAATTGCAGTAAGGATACAGAACATGTAAGAATTTAGATTTATTTCTTTCAATAATGAGCCACTCTAACAAGAAAAATCAGTACCGCATGCTTTCCCATTCTATTCACCAAGCAGTTAAACCGTTTAATTATTAAATTATTAATACATCTATACATGGTAGTGAATGGTATTCCATTTTATATTGTGATTAGAACACTGCAAGAAACAAAGTGCTATTAAGATCAAAATACATTAACTTTCTAAAACAAGTCCTTATAAAGGCACTTAATTTTTAATATGTAGAGCATATAATATATTTATTAATCATATAGGCCACAATGTATGCATGGAGAAACAGAATGCAAATAGCACAATAGACACTGTGGAACACTCTTTTATCAGCCAATAATCCTCAACACAGGAGAATCTATACCCTTCCCTTCTCTAAAAAGGAACTTTTGATATGTACACAGTATTCTTTTAAATAGAATAAATAAAGATATATGTCATGTTCATGATTATAGAGAACACAGACATTGTTAAAGTTCATTTTCATTGTGGTGACAAATTCATGACTACTGGTAGGTATATCTTTAACTGTGTTTGGGTGAGTATTTACAAATTTGATTTCGGATGATCTTGGTTTTGATTAAAAATAACTTTGAAATGAAGTGATTTATATTTGAAAACTTTGGTCTTAAGAGTAAGTCTGCAATAAAACTTAGGCTTAATTGTATGTTTGGTCCTAACAAATGAGTGATTTTGGTCTCTAAAGTTTCAATTGCCTAAATCAGGTCTCCATGCTTTTCAAATGAATGAAATTTGGTCATATTGTCAATGATTTGTCCATTTTTAACATCTAAGATAGTGTTAATGGCATTTGGTGATGAGGCAACAACATCTGATTACATGGTGGTCCATTAAAGCATAAGTTCAGTCTAACCATTAATGCTTTGTCTAATTATTAACATAGTAAGCTTATGTGAATAGCATTTTTGTGGTGTAACAACATTCTTGTATGACAAGACAATCCATTTGTGGCATGCCATGTCATTTGAGTCCGTTGCCGCATCACAAAATATATCCATATTAGCTCAAATGTTAATAATTGGACAAAGTATTAATAGTTGGACTGAATTTTATTAATTTAAAAGCATTGGAAGTTGGTTTAAGCAATTCAGGATCAAATCACCCGTGTCATAATACATGGATAAAAAACACAATTAAGGGAAGTGTATTCAATTAGGATTTTAACAGACTTTTTTTACATAAAAAATCCTATAGATTTTAAAAGATTTTGTAGGAATATAATAACTTTTAAGATTTTTTAAAAGACTTTTATGATTAGGATTTTGTAGTTTGGATTTTAATGAATTTATAAAATATAAATTTATAGGATTTGAAAGGACTTTATAGATTTACAAGATTTAAAAGAATTCCATGAATTTTTAGAAATCATTCAAAATTACCAGAGTCGATAAAAAAGATAACAAATAAATGATAAGATTTGGATAAAAAAAAATAAAACAATCTAATTTTTTTCAATCTTTCTCTATCTCTTTCTCTTTTTTTTTTTTAAATTGATTGCAATAGTCTCAATATCAATAGAAAGGTCTTCTAATACTTTGACTTGATTAATCCTGGTGAGCTAGAACTCCCTCCATGCTCAAATCTACTCCTCTTACGAGAGCTTAATTTTTTAGCGGGATCCTCCGAACCTAAAGGGGAATGAGATGGTAGACTTTGTCAGGTGGTGTAGGGTGGTTCATAGTGATTTGACGGTATAAACACATCACTGTTACGATCATATGAAGAGAGTGTGTAGGATTAGAAGAAATAGATGATCAATTACTCTACCAGCATTATCGCCATAAAGGAAGAAAGAAAAGTATGTGTAATGATGGGGAAAAAAAAGTCTGGAATGGAAGAGTTGAAAAATCCCAAGAGTTTGATCAGGATTGTTTGATGTGTATGGTATTTATACATATAACCAAAAAGTTACACAAAATCCATCAAAATCCAATTTACAAAATAATCCATCGAAATCTATAGGATTTTGAATACCATATGACTTTTTTTAAGTTGTAAAAAATCTTGATTGAATACCACTGGATTTTGTTGTCATTTGTTGTCATGAAAAAAAAAAATCTTGAAAATTTTATTTGAATACCATAAGACTTTTTTATCTTCTTTAAAAATCCTGATTGAATACCACAAGACTTTTTTTATCAATTTTTTTTTTTAAATCTTTCCAAATCTTAATTGAATACACCCCTTAAGCCTAAAACTTGATATTGAATTTTAAACTCAATGCAAAAGCTACATTTTTTTTCACTTCTAGTCTCATATGCTTTTAGGATCAAAATCACATTTAATGAGCAACACGAAAACACATTTTTCAGTAAAATTGCATTTCAGTCATCAAACATGATTGTGAGGCTTGGTAACCTACATTAAAAAAAGTCAAAGTATGATCAAGCACAAAACTAATTCCATGAGTTTAACATTGACACATACTTTGTTAAAATTATTATACCGTCAACCAATTAGAAATTATTATAGATATTATTTTTAAAGTAATTATTAGAAAAGTTAACCATTTTACCATAAATTGCAATATATGATTGGATGTGAGGGTAAAAAAAAACTTTTTACACTTGCATTGCATTCTAATTAAATTCTTATTGGGTGAACTGTCACTTTGGTCCCCGAAAGTGTAATCCACTGTCACTTGAGTCCCTGAAAGTATGAAACTGTCACTTTAGTCCCTGAAAGTGCAATTTATCCGTCAATTTGGTCCTTTCGTTAAAAAAATTTCTTTAAAATTAACATTTGTGTCTACATTACACGCTATCTAACTACATAAATAACATGTCACGTAGGTAAATATCATATCACGTAAGCACGAACGTTAATTTTAAAGAATTTTTTTTATCAAAAGGACTAAAGTGACAAACAAATTGCACTTTCAGGGACTAAAGTGACAGTTTCATACTTTCAGGGACTTAAGTGACAGTGGACTACACTTTCAGGTACTAAAAAGGTAGTTTACCCAATTCTTATTCTATTACTCAAATTCTTATTCCATTACTGATAAAAGGCACACAACATAGAATTCCTAGACACTTACATTCAAAGAGAATGAAAAATTCAATTAACCACTACATTGTAGCCCTGAACCTGGAAAATGCACCTTGTCAAACAAAACACCGAAATCCACAAACTCGCTACCAAATTGATCCACAGAGTCTCAAATATGAGATTCCACTGGCCTTGCCACCACATAACACAAGCAAAATTATAGAAATCCCAAACAAGCAAGGTTTATCAATTCCTCTATAAGGCGAATGAAGTAAAGTCGTTACAAATAAAATCTTAACAAATAGCAGAGTCGAAATGTGATTATTGATGTTCAAACACACACGGCTACAAAAGAGGTTTTTTTTTCCTTTTAATGAGAGACGAAAAAAAGGATTATTTTTTGTTGTAGCGAGCTACCTCATCATCGTTGGGGAAGAAACCCATGAGTCTCCCAGCAGAGTTCTGGTAAGCATACATGAACCCACCCATCACTCCGATCAGACCCCCAGTCACCATCGAAGGACCCCTAATTCCAGGCTTAATCCCTAACAAACAAAATTCAATTTCCAAATTTCAATTTCCCAATTAGATTCGATTCAGAATGACACGTGGCGAGGAAAAAGGTGAGGGTACTGACCGGAGAGGTAGCCGACGGTGACGGAAACGCCGGTGATGGTGACGAATCGGAGATAATCGAGGGTGTTGAAGTTGCCGACGACATTGGTGAATGGAGGGTTGCGATCAATGACAGGGTACTCTGGCTTCGTCGATGCAGTGATGTCTGTGTTCATCTTTCCTCCTTCTACTACTCTCTCTCTCTCTCTCGCTCGCTGCTACAACACACTACACTCTCTCTGTTGCTACTTGCTACAAGCCTACAACCTCAATCTCAACCTCAACAGCACACACTCTCTGTTGCTGCTTGCCTAGTTCCTACCTTAGATCATTTGTGGGCTCTATTGGGCCTTTCATTTTCAGTTTTCACAGCTGGCCCAGTTTCCTCGTTGAATATGGGGATTGCTACCACACACGTGGTGACATTTTTTAAAATTCCAAAAATACCCTTTCAACCGAAATATGATTCCGTTCTATAATAATACAACGGAATCATATTTTCGTTGTTTAATTTTTTTTTCCACCTTTTTTGTAGAAAACGGAAATACGATTCCATTGCATAATAATACAACGGAATCGTATTTCCGTTATTTACGAAAAGGGTAAAAAAAATGAAATAATGGAAATACGATTCCATTGTATTATTATACAACGAAATCGTATTTCCGTTATTTACAAAAAGGGTGGAAAAAAATAAACAACGGAAATACGATTCTGTTGTATTATTATACAATGGAATCGTATTTCCATTGTTTACAAAAAAGGTGGAAAAAAAATTAAACAACAGAATCGTATTTCTGTTGTTCACGAAAAATGTGAAAAAAAAAATGAAACAACGGAAATATGATTCTGTTGTATAATAATACAACGAAATTGTATGTCCATTGTTTCATTTTTTTTCACCCATTCTTTACTGAAACGGAAATATAATTCCGTTGACAAGGATATACAACGGACACCACATTCCGTTGACACATCTCCACACTCCCAATGCGCGCCCCCCTTTCCTCATCGCCATAACTCACCACACCAACAAACTTATCTTCACAATGCTCATTCATTCCCATCCACAACCATAAAAAACAACAATTCCACCAACCAGAAAGGCAGCAACAATACTTTTGAAAAAAAATGCAAAAAGACCCTTTTGAAGGATCTCGGCGGTGGACGAGTGGTGCAGCCCGATGATGCTTGGATCTAGACGCGCGCGAGGTGGCGCGGTGCAGGGGTGGCGCAGTGCTGCTTGGGTCTGGACAGCGTGGGGAGCTCGGGGTGGCACGCCGTCGTGCGCAATCATGTGGGGTGGCGCGGGTTGTGCGCAGTGGTGAGGGTGGCGAGGGGGGGTGGTGCTCAGTTGTGCGGGGTGGCGCGAGGGGGGAGGGGCGGGGCGACGCTGCGCACAAATTTCATAGGGAAGGGGAGGAGGTGTAGGGATTTGGTGACTGGGCAAAAGGGAGATTTCATATGTAATAGGGGTGAGAATAGCAATCGGTGAGGTGAGAATAGCAACCCCTTGAATTTTGCACTCCAGCTTGGGCTTCATAATCGTTGACAAACAACAAACTTGGGCTTCATAATTCAATACCACTGTTTCGCTCATGCGAGTACATAAATAAACTAGTCTGTGGTCTGTTTATTTTAAGGTCAACACTTTGGTTGAAGGAGAAAAAATAGAAAGAAAAAAAAAAAGATGTGTTATTTAAATTAATTTAAAAAATTCCTTTCCCTATTTTACTTGAAGGGTGAATTTCTTTTATATGAATCCCACAAAAAAAAAAAATCCTATTTTTTTCTTTCAAATAAATAGTAAAAATTTAGTTTTTTCTTTCAAATAAATAGTAAGAAAATTTATTTTCCTCTATAGTGTAAGGAATTTAGGATATGTTAGGTTTTAAAAAAATATTTTTATTTTGTTTCTTGTTTTTATTTTAAATTACATAAGTTTCATATTTTTTTATTTAATTTTATGCTTTTAAATATTTGTAGAAAAAATAGTAAAAATAATATAATGTATATTGTTTTCTATATAAATTTTTAAAAAGTACGCAATATTTTTATACTTGAAAGTAAAAACAAGAAACAAAAGAGATTTTTTTTCTAAAAGTAAATAGGTTCTTACAAGGTTAATCCCTAGTCCCTACCATGTAATCCCAGATAATCGACAAATATAAATTTAAATAATAACTCTAACTAGTTGCTACACCATACTAATGCATTTATGTAGTATATTATCTGTTTATCATAATCTAAATTTGTTTTTGCTAGAAAACTGGACAATTTTGTACAGACTGAGTCCCCACGCACGCTCCCTATACAATAAAAAGGAGGTTCCTTTCCCAACATTCGTTCGATGGTTATGAAATAAGTTACTTTCATGATCTCATATTTATGGGAGAGGGACTCTCATGAATCTAGACAATCCATGCATAATTATGCCAATATAAACATGACGATGATACAAGGAAAAACATAATCACAAACATTTGCTTTGGACTTTTCTAAGATATATATATATTTGGGGAATCTAGGATACTAGGATAGCTGCTTGAGTTTGTTTATATTTTGTGAGGAGAAAATTATTTGTGCACATAGAAAACATAAATACAACAATAAGAAATAGTTGAGGAGAATGGTTTCTTTTTCTTTTTCTTTTTCTTTTTTCAAAAAAGAAATCTGCATAGCATCGTTACATACCTTTCAGGCTATCACAGTATCGCTCACTTTTTCCGTCCTTTTCAGTTTCTCTCTTTCTAATTAATAATAGGATAAAATATGTTTTTGTCCCTTATTTTATCTTGATTTTTATTTTTAGTCTCTTATAAATTTTTTTACTATTTTTAGTCCCTCATAAATTGTTCTATTCTATTTATAGTCCCTCATAAATTATTTTGTTCTGTTTTTAGTCCCTGACGTTAATTTCAACTGTTAAGTGATGACATGACAGACATAAACTGTGTGTATGAAAATTTTCTAATTAAGTTTCTAGTGACTTTTAACCGCTACAAATTTTTTGACGGTCAGAAATGTTTATTTTTGTAACATTTCTTGTGATTTCAGAAAATCTGGTGTTCGAGACTTTGATTTTTTTAATTATTTTTTTTAACATTTCTGACAGTTTTAGTCTGTAAAATTTTTTACAGTAGTTAAAAATCGCTAGAAATTTAAACATAAATTTTCAAGCACAAATTATGCTCGTCACGACATCACTTAACAGTTAAAATTAATGTCAGGGACTAAAAACACAGAAAAAATTTATAAGGCACCAAAAACATATTTTACCCTTAATAATATAGTATTCTATAGTGGCTTTCATGGTTAACCGTGATTCTTTCACCACAAGAAGCTAGCTAGTGGCATCGAGCGATGTTTTAGTGTTGTTATTTATGAGCCTAATAGGACGTTAGTGGTGACATTTGTTTAGGTTCTTTGGGTGTTTTTGCCATTGCACCATAAAGTTCCAACCAGATGTCGGATAAAACATCAGTTGTGTTAGTGAGTGCAAAAGCAAAACTGAACTGCCTAGTGGTCCTTGCTCTGAAATTTCTTCAAATCTTCTCGTGGCTCAGAAAAGAGAATTGCTGGACCAAAAGCTACGTTCCTCATTGCCAGTTAACGTGGTGACTGACTCAAATTGCAATCATTTCTCTTCTGTCCCTTTGCAAAGATTGCAAATCAATTTAATGACCATATTGGAATCCTGAATAACTCTGAATTGGGGTCCGGGAGCTGTGCTGAGAATTCCAAAAGCTATTCCTAACTTCTCACCTTGCAAATGTATTTTTAGAATTTGAGTTTCAACTTAACTTCTAAAATAAGAATTTAAATGCTAACTTTAGTCGTAAGAACTGTCTCCGTATGGCTAAAGTAAAACATATTGTAATCTCAAGTATTTCATCCAACTTTTCGTGTATTTCAATTTTCAATGTTAGAAGGATTTTCATTTGGATTTTATTCTTATCGAGGGAAACAGATCACAAGCTGCGTTACCAACATCAAATACAGCTACTTTCCAAGCACCTCGTGAACCTTCAAATTTTGAACATTTTGTCATCATTGTCCTTTGGTTCGCAACTCTTGTGAAAACTACTCAATGCTTTGAAGTACAGTACTGGTCCTCAATCCTACAGTAATGGCTGCACCGTACACATTTAATACACATGTAAAGGCAACATCATTTGGTTTGATTACTTCAGTTATCATCCTAGAGTAAGCTCACCAATAAGACTCTATAGCGTGTTTGAAAACTCGTCGAAAATGAAATAATTATGTTTGAGATATGAAAATTATAATTTTTAACTTATAAAAATCACATTCAAAACATAAAAAATCACATCCATGCAAATACGTTATTAGTGATCTTATCAGAGACTGACTGCAACATAAGCCAGTTGCATATCATGAAACAGCCTCAATGCCGCATTAGATTGCTCATGCTGTCTTTGTTCATCAGTAATCTAGAACGATTTCTGAGCCGCCTTAACATCACCACTTGAAACATAACACATGATTTATAATCTATTCCCATAAACCAGGTCTTTCTTGGGCTTCCTGTTGAACATTTCCCAACTTGTGTGTTATTTTAATGGCGGCTTGCACACACTTCTAGACAACTAACTACTCATGAGAAAAATAAAATAAATCGAATAAAAGATGTCAAATTCATCGTGAAAATTAAAAAAAAAAAAATTGTGTAGTTAGTAACTTTTAAATAATTTTTTTATTTAATTTCTTTATAAGTACCTATAATTTTATTAAGATTTTTTTTATATATAATTTAAGAATATAATACTGACATCAATTAAAAGATTACCTAACCTAGAAACTAACGCAAACTGAACCTTAAAATTTCCAATTTTAAGAAATCGCGAGTCCGATGGTTCTTTATGTTATCCAAATGGAGTAACAGACTAAATTCGTGCTTGCATCCTCGATGTAACCACATTTTGCATCCATCTCAGCAGGCGTATAAATACATGTGTATATATACAGTCATGAATCACTAATCATGTGTATATATACAGAGAGAGACAATATATGATTATAATATAGTCATACAAAAGATTATTCTAACTCAAAGGATTGACATAGTGGTGTAAGACTCCGTTGCGTTCACATGTGGGAGAACGATCCATTTAGCGGGAAAATCCGTGTTCGATTTTCTCCGTGTGCAAAGTTTCCTTAGGCCAGCGGCAGCCACACACCGCGAGCGGGATTAGTCTCTGACCCAGTGGATTATGGGACACCCGTGGTCTCTGACATAGGACAAAAAAAATACAAAATATTCTTAAAGAGAACAAAAGTTGTTAGCACAAGTGGTTCGACAATTGAATCTTTTAACTAAGGTATAGGGTTCAATTTGGTATTAGTAAGTAGAATACAATTATTTATTTTATTATTATTATTACAATATTTTTACTTAAATTTATATACAAATTAAAAAAATGAAGTATTGTGTTTGTTGGATTGGGTTAATCCAACGAACTGAATCATTAAATTGTTTTAAAAAAAGATTACTATTAAAGAGAACGCTAATGTTTTGCAATTTAGTATTAGTAAATAGAATACAATTATTTATTTTATTATTATTATTACAATATTTTTACTTAAATTTATATACAAATATAAAAAAAATGAAGTATTGTGTTTGTTGGATTGGGTTAATCCAACGAATTGAATCATTAAATTGTTTTGTTTTTTACACAATGAAGTCCAACTCAAATCAAACTAATGAAATATGATCTTTATTGTTTCATTCTCGACTTTCATATTTTACCATTAATTGTATTTCTACACAACAATTGTCATTATTTTACCATTAAGAACTAAATAGATAACTAGCTAGGAGTTAATCGTCCCAATTGGTTTTATACTACCCTATTAATGAGATAAATGACCGTTTTGCACAATCAATAAAATAGCAATTTGATAATAAACACATAGAAAATACAAATGCTCAAAAACAAAAAGGGATAGAATGATTAGATCTCACAATCTTGAAGAATGTGATTTTGATTAACCTTGAACTAGAAAGAAAAAAAAAGGGGGGTTTAGCTCCTCATGGAAGTTATGAGAATATATATATATAAAAATAAAGAGAAAAGGAGAAATTAATCTTATTCAACAAGAAATAAAAGTGATAAAAGTCTCTCTTAAGAGTTTTTAAACCTTTTTCATAAATAGGGTTTCTAAACCGAGCCTAAAATATAATAGAAATAAAAGGGTTCAAAGGTGTGGTAAATATCCTAAATGAAGCCTAAAACAAAATAAAACCTAAAGACTAAATATCCTAATTAATTTTTTGGATACTCCACAAGTATCCTCCACTCCATAGAAAGGTGTGGTAATCTCTAACTTATTGTTTCCTTCTTCCATTTGATCCCAATTAGCCTCCATCTTATGCAAGGATTGTGATTTCTCCACAAATTACTATGCACTAAGAATATATAAAAAATGAGAAATTGTGACTAAATTGATATGCATCACTGCCACAACCATCATCACCACTATTGATCATTGCTTCCACTACCACTACCACTACATCCTCGCATCATTGCTATCATTATCATTATCGTTATCACCATTATTGTTGTCATTGTCACCATTACCATCAACCACCATTTCCACCACTCCCTGACTTCCACTGCCACCCTCATTGTCACCACCTCCACCACCTACTTCTACTACTAACACCAATCATTGCCGCCACCTTTATATTTTTCTTGATTGTTACCATCATCACTTGTGGACTAATTCTTTTATTCAAACCCAAAGTAATTTCATTATGACCAACTCTAATTAAAGTTGCCAAAATGAAATTGAAATTCAACTTAGAATTATAATTCTACACTATAATTTTTTACATAACTCAACATATGAGTTATGAGTTTGAAAAAATTTCTATTTCAATAAGAATTCAAATTGCAATTCTAAAATATAATTCTAATTCTAATTCTAAAACATTAGTTTTCATAATTGTTTTAATCAGTATTTATTCATTTAGCTTAAATATGTCTTTCTCTGTCTCTCTATCCCTACGGGCTAAGGTTAGTCCCTATAATTACTTTTCTAATAAAATAATGGTTTAGTTACTATTTTAGTCTTTTAATTTTTTTTAAGTTTAATTTGTTCTTCTTATTTTAGAAGGTTCAATTAGGTCCTCTAGTTTTTAAAAATGGTTCAATTAGGTCCTCTTGTGCGTTGATAATGTTGTATATTTTTGTTTTATTTTGAAGATAAGAATTTAATTGAATTATTTTAAAAAATTAAAGAACATAATTGAACTTTTTAAAAATAAAAGAATCAAATTAGACTTAAAAAATAAATTAAAGTACCAAGATAATAATTCAACCTAAATTAACAGTCAATATACTTCCATTCGGCTTAAATATCTACCCCCGCTCTCTCTTTCTAACGTGTGGATCAGGGGATCACTAATGACTTAGGGTGCGTTTGTTTCACGGAATCGTGTTGGATTTCTGGGAATGTGGAGATGGGAATATATATTCCCATGTTTGTTAGAAGGTAATAAAAAAAGATTCCCGGGTATTTTCTATTCCCAGAAAAATGAGATTCTCATGTTTATTTTGATTTTATAGTGATCTTATTCTCATGGAAAGAGGACGGGAATGTGGATTCCTGTGTGGTGAAAATCATTGAAAAAATTCTACTATACCCTCACTATTAATACCCACTACCTCTCAACCTACCTTGATTTTATTCCCGCTACTATTTTACATTGCTTTATTATTCCTGTTATTGTGTAAATCTGATTTTATTCCCTCTTAAATAATACCCGTGTGAATTTTATTAACACATACTGCTTTATAACCTCCATGATTGAGATGCATGTTTTGTTCTAAACCAAGTTTTTCTGATATAATCGTTGTGTTGTGATAAGTTTGTTTTATATTGAAATTTGGTAATTACAATGTATTGACTCATAAGAAGCATAAGAAATTTTGTTATTGATATAAAATATAATAATTTCTTTAATACAAAAAGGATATTTTAGAGATATAACATATGTTCCTAGGAAAAAATAATGTAAACCAAACATATATTTAAAATATTCCTGGGAATATAAAAAACATTCCCAACCAATTTTACTGTTTAACCAAACATATTTTTCTTGAAATATCCAAAAATGTCATTCCCATCTAATATTCCTAGGAATAACATTCCCTGGAATCCAACAAGATTCCATGAAACAAACGCCCCCTTAGACATGAAACTTAGGTCACACTCAAGGTAATAATCAAATATATAATGTATTCAATCAAGCTTAAATAAAACTATTCCTTTCAATAATGCATACATCTTAAGAAATGTATAGTTGTATACTATGATAATAGTCCATTTTTTGGTGTGTGTGATGCGTAAAATGCGTTCGCAAAGGACAAGCGTACCTTACACAGTAGTAACAGTGGACTCTAGGAGTCCAGATATCGAACCCAAAGGACCAGTCGCGTTCCCAAATAATTAATTTCGCAAATAATCAAACAATCCAGAATTTAAAACCAAATTGTGGGGAATGGTGTTCAATTATTCTTTTCAAAAGAAAGAGAATAAGAGCAGAAAGATTAATGTGAGAACAATTATAATAAAGAAGCCTAGGATTGTGATTTCACATGTATCCATTTTTCCCCCAATTCTAATCTCAATAAAATCCCTAAATGAGTTACTTGCCAGCGACATCTTAAATTCGTTAATTAACAATTGATCATAGTTAATAACGTTATTTCCCCTAATTTAATTCTCAATTGATCATAGGTGAATTAATTTAGAGCAAATGATGAATCTCAGAGAGGTTGATTAACAGGTTAATCTACTGGAAATTCATACAATAGGTTTGATCATGCAAATTGTACGAATTCAATCACTTCACAGTTCAGTTAATCGCAAGCAATTGATCATAAACAAGATATTAACTTATATTTAGACTGATCGGTCCTAAAAAGTAATAAAAGCAGTGAAGAGATACAATTAATTGAATAACATCGAGGTTTTATTAAAATCAGAACCGGGGTACAAAGGTACAGTTACATCACAATCCGAGGCTAAGAGAAACTAGCCACTCATGTTCATGATTAAGCCAGAAAACTCAAAAGAAGACATAAAGATTACACAAGGGAAGTAACTTTACAGTGATGATCCCCAATGGTGCTCTCTACATCCTCCCGCAGCTCAGAGTCTCTCACCGGACCTCTTTGTCACTCAGAACCCTCAATTTTCAAAATAGAACAAAAGATAAAAATAAAAGGGTTTCTCTCTTCTATTTATAATAATTCAAAATTTAAATAGGCTGACAGCGCAACTTACCACGACCATGGTAAAATGGCCACGGTCGTGGTCCTTGCATCAAGGTCCAATTCTGCTACGCAACCAACATGGCCATGGTAAATTTACCATGGCCATGGTCCTTGCGTTACTTCAATTCTGGCCTTTTTTTCTTGGTCCTCCAGACAGTGGCATTTTTGCTCCAAAAAGTGTAATTTTCAACTCTTTTCCTGGTGAAACCTCTTGAGTATCTATCTTGCACCAACTAACACCAAACAGTGAGTTTTGCCAATAAAATATTCAAAATGTATGAAAATGACATCTAAACTCACATCAAAATACAATGAAAATCCAGTTTATCAACCTCCCCACACTTGAGCATTGCTTGCCCTCAGGCAATTATTCTGAGTCAAATATCAAAACCAATTCCCTCTAGTTAAGAACTTGTAACAGAACCCCAATTTATTCAAAATGGAAAATGAAACATAAGCAACAATAAAAGCAACAAAATGCAGTAGAATTTTTCCAAAGAATCCATTAAGCTTAAAACACCCACATAAATGACCAATTTCCCATGAGCCCGGTTCACTCATCTCTCATTCTCTCAGTGTTTCAAGGTCAACAGAAATTCTCTCAAATCACACTTAATTAAGCATGTTCACAAATATATTCATCAATCAACTCAACTCAATCAACTTTTCACAAACAGAACAAATGAGGCATGACAGGGTGTAATGGGGCCAAGTTTATGGTGATAGGTAGATGCTGAAAGGAAAGGACAACAAAGGGCTCTAATGGTAGTTCACACTCAGTGATCTAAAATCAAAGGGAGCCAATGCCTTCTTTCATCCACTTTTTCACTACCTATATTTCAGCTCTCACTTCTTCTCCCATTATTCTATTTTTCTTCTTTTTCTTCTTTTTTTTTTTTGAAGGTCTTTGACCTTATTTTATTCAATCCACACGAGAGGAAGTTGAGAGATACTGAATTCTTCTTCTTCTTTTTTTTTTACTTGGATGCTCTGCATTACATTGACTTTTCCCCCATCCTTCAGATCACCAAGCATAAACAAATATACACAATTTCACAGAGCAAGGTGACAAATGAATATTCAATCAAGCTCAAAACAGGCAAATAGATGGGGATGTAACACAAAATCTGAATCCAGAAAAATGCCTAACCAATGCCTTAATAGTTTCAGAAAATAAAAAGTCAATCAAGGATATGTATTTCAAGATAGAAATAGAACATGCCTCCTAAGGTGGATCAGAATCACACACTGAAAGAATCAAAAGCTCAAAACTCACATTTCTATGGCTAAGCTCAAGGGAAAATAATTTATTCAATTATGTTCAGTGCTAATGTTCATTTTCTTGAAGAAAATTCCATTGCTATGCTGCAAAAAAAATAAAATTCAAAGAGGTTTCTAAAAACAAAATTTCGCAACTATCAAGAATTCAAAAATAACACAGAACAATGAACTGGCATAATCATAAATCACAGCATCTCAAGGCTAGGGAGAAAAACCGTGACCCCCTCCCCACACTTAAAGTATGCAATGTCCTCAATGCATCCAAAAGCGTAAATCAACAAGATATGAAAATAAAATATACTGAAAGGGAAACATAAAATAAAGTACTGAAACAATAAAACTAAAAAATAGAAAAAGAAACAGAAAAACCTCCTCAAAAGCGGGCCACTAAGGTATCTGGTAAAGCTTTTGGTGAGGAGGGACCATGAACCTGAAAAAGAAAAGAAAGAATTTTTATTTTTTTACCAGGGCAGTGGTAAAATTTACCATGGTCGTGGTCGAAAAATTTTGACACTGATTTTCGCAAAAATTGCGAAATTCCACTTCCAAGGTCCATTTACCACACCCATGGTCATTGACCACGGCCATGGTCAATTTAGCACAGCCGTGGTCGTAAATGACGTTGTTTGGGGATGCTGGGAGCACAGTTGTGGTCAAATATAACCACAACCTTGCTTCTACCACCACGGTTGTGCTCAATTTAGCAAGGTCGTGGTCCCCACATGCGAGAATAACAAAAAATAAAAACAATTCCTAAGCTCTAGAATGCAAAATAAAATAATTAAAAGGATACAGTGGATTCATGAACCCACTCTTCACAGGTTGCCTCCTGAGCAGCGCTTGTTTAACGTCCCGAGCTTGACGGATGAAAGGGAAATCAACCTCCCTCAAATAGGATGGTATTCCCTTCTTGCAGTAAACCCTCAGCATGCTCATCCAGTCTATAGCCAGGAGCTTCCTTCCCCTTACTTGGGTGTAGCTTACCATCAATCATCTCCACCTTGTCAATGGCTTGCAAAAAATTACAGGAAGGGGAAGAGGAGGAGCTTTTTGCAGTATCATACACTTAATAACTTCCTCCTCATCACCTAGCCTCCAAGTTAATCTCCCTTTTCGGACCTCGATCACGGCATCTCCTGTGTTGAGGAAGGGTCGTCCCAAAATAATTGGAATTTTCTCATCCTCTTCAATGTCTAGAATCACAAAGTCAGCAGGAAAAATAAATTTCCCAACCTTAACCAACAAGTTCTCCACTATTCCCCGTGGATAGGTAAGAGTCCTGTCTGCAAGCAAAATAGAGATGTCAATTGGTTGGGGTTCTTGTAACCCCAACTTCTTATAAACAGAATATGGCATCAGATTAATGCTAGCACCCAAATCACATAATGCTCTATCAAATTGCAAATTGCCAATAGTACAAGGAATTGAAAAACTCCCTGGATCCTTAAGCTTAGGAGGCAGTTTCTTTAAAATCACAGTAGAGCATTCTTCGTTGAGGCCAATTGTAGCAAAGTTCGCCAACTTTCCTTTATTTGAAAGAATTTCTTTTAAATACTTGGCGTACTTTGACATTTGAGCAATTGCCTCAGCGAAGGGGATATTAATATGCAAACTTTTCAACATCTCTACAAATCTAGCAAAATATCTATCCTCACTCTTGTCTTTCAACCTTTGGGGGAAAGGAACACTTACCTGAGGAGGTGTCAGTACCTCCTTTTCCTTCTCTTTCTCAACAGTTGGGTTCTCTTCAGTAAGAACCTCCTCTTCTGGGGTTGGAGCTGACTTTTCCTTCTTCTTCTACTCCTCTTTAGCCTTCTTGCTCCTAGTCATCACAACATTCGTCCCCTCCTTGTTAGGATTAATTTCAGTTTAAGAAGGAAGGGTACCAGGAGCTCTCTGGGATAGCAAAGCTCGCATGCTAGAAATTTGAGACTCTATAGTCTTCATGAGCTCATCACTCTTGGCTATATATTGCATCATGACATCCTCCAGTGATGGCATTCCCTCCTCTTGTCTTGACCTTTGATTTTGCATATGTGGAGGCCTATACACATTTTGATTCCGCTCCTGCCTGGGGCCTTGGTCCCTCTGGTCTTTCCAAGAAAGGTGAGGATGATCTCTCCATCCTTAGTTGAATGTGCTGGAGTAGGGATCATATTCTACACTCTTCCCACCGACATAATTTACCTCTTTCATAACTTGAGCAAGTGCATTACTCACAAGGCATTCTCCTCTATGGGCTTCCCCACACTTATCACAAGTGGATGGTGGAAGAGCTGCAGTCAGAAGTTGTACCTGTGCTTTCATCACGGTCTCCATTTGCTTAGACAACTTCTCCAGCTTCCGATCAATGCTTGAACTAGATGTTCCAGCTTCCACTTGGTTCACAGGCCTCATCAGAATACGCCTATCTGTAGTGTGGTTATAGGCATTGGAAGCCATGGCTTCAATGATTCTATTTGCCTCTGTTGGTGATTTAGCCATCAAGGAACCTCCACAAGCAGCGTCGAGGCTAGTCCTGTTATGGCTGGTCACACCTCCATAGAAAATCTAGATGATTCTTTGTTAACTAAACCCATGATGTGGGCAACTCCGAAGCAGCTCCTGAAATCTGTCCCAGGCTTCTGACAGGCTCTCCTACTCCCTCTGAGCAAAATTGCCTATCTCTCTTTGCATCTGGTCTATCTTCACTACAGAATAGTACTTCCGGAGAAATTTGTTAGTGCACATCTCCCAGATGGTGATGCTATTGGCCGGAAGTGAGCACAACCAACTGAGAGCTTTCCCATTGAGTTTGAATGGGAAAACAACCAGTCTAATATATTCAGCAGACACCCGAGGATATTTTACAGTGCTGGCCATCCTCAGGAATCTTCTCAGATGCTCCACCGGGTCCTCAGTAGCCAGCCCATTGAACTGGTTACTCTCTATCATTTGGAGGAAGCCATGTTTCAAACATCCCCCAATGCTGGCAATAGGATGCTGTTAGCTACCCCCAACTTGAGGAGTGAGATAGTCTAACAGAGACTGCTCCACCGGTGGGTCATTTTCTTCAGCCATTACTCTTCTTCTCTGTTCTTCCGGGCAAGCCTTTCAATCTCAGGTTCGTTCACAAGCTCTGGCCTCTGGGACCTAGTTAGCATAAACTGTCAACACAGAAAAAGGAATTAACATGCAACTAGAAAAAGAGAATGAATAATTAAAATAAATAGAGTTGTTTTTATATAAAATAAAATAAAATAAAAATTTAGAAATTAAACAAACAAAGCAAAAACAAAATTAAAATTAAAATAGATAAAAAAAATTAAAAGGAACCAAAACTATAAACAATATGAACAAGAATTGCTTAATTTTCACAAAATAAATTATCTAGGAACTACACAACTAGTCCCCGGCAACGGCGCCAGAAACTTGATGCGTGGTAGTTCAGTTAACCGGGTTTTCATTGTATTTTGATGTGAGTTTAGATGTCATTTTTATACATTTTGAATATATTTTATTGGCAAAACTCACTGTTTGGTGTTAGTTTGTGTAAGACAGATACTCAAGAGGTTTCATGAGGAAAATAGTTGAAAATTACACTTTTTTGGAGCAAAAATGCCACTGTCTGGAGGACCAAGAAAAAAATGCCAGAATTGAAGTAACGCAAGGACCATGGCCATGGTAAATTTACCATGGCCATGCTGGTTGCGTAGCAGAATTGGACCTTGATGCAAGGACCACGGTCGTGGTAAGTTGCGCTGTCAGCCCATTTAAATTTTGAATTATTATAAATAGGAGAGAGAAACCCTTTTATTTTTATCTTTTGTTCTATTTTGAAAACTGAGGGTTCTGAGTGACAAAGAGGTCCGGTGAGAGACTCTGAGTTGCGGGAGGACGTAGAGAGCACCATTGAGGATCATCACTATAAATGGGCTAACAACGCAACTTACCACGGCCGTGGTCCTTGCGTTACTTCAATTCTGGCCTTATGGCCATGCTGGTTGCGTAGCAGAATTGGACCTTGATTGGGGATCATCACTGTAAATGGGCTGACAGCGCAACTTACCACGGCCGTGGTCCTTGCATCAAGGTCCAATTCTGCTACGCAACCAGCATGGTCATGGGACCAGAATTGAAGTAATGCAAGGACCATGGCCATGGTAAATTTACCATGGCCATGGTACTTGCGTTACTTCAATTCTGGCCTTTTTTTCTTGGTCCTCCTAACAGTGGCATTTTTGCTCCAAAAGGTGTAATTTTCAACTTTTTTCCTCATGAAACCTCTTGAATATCTGTCTTGCACCAACTAACACCAAACAGTGAGTTTTGTCAATAAAATATATTCAAAATGTATGAAAATGACATCTAAACTCACATCAAAATACAATGAAAATCCGGTTTATCAGTGTGAAATGTCCTTATTGAAAGAGTTAAGTATTTAACTGAAATACCTTCTTTCAAAAAAAAAAACTGAAATACCAATAAATAAGAGATTCTTTTATTAAAAAAAAGTACTTTATTGATATTTTTAAGTGATAAATATTCTAAAAAGAAAATCCTAAAGTAACACATAATTTGAAATGGAAAGAGTAAGATTCTATCAAACTGTGCCATTGATGGTCTCGAGATTACCACTTATATAGCAGAATGTTTATATCAGTACACCATCGTTTCTATTTAGTGATACCGTTTCCTAATTAAGTAACTGTTTATAATCACTAAATTCAAAGCAAAATGAAATTTGATGGCTTCTAAAACCTGATTTGATAGTAGTTTTAGATCTGAGGTTTCAGAATGAGCAGTGTGGTTAGGATTTTTGGGAAGTTGAGACATATATATCAGTGATGTATAATCAGGGTCTTAGTGGATAGATTTCCACCATATTGTAGGCATCCCCAACAATGGGGTCAAAATGTGGTCATTAGGCATTTTGTTGATTTGAGATATTACTTTTTCTATTTTGTTTGAAGTCACCTAACCTCTTTTTTTTTCTTTTTCTGATGAGGCTGGTATGGTACGTCCATTCAAACTCAGCTCCAAATGCCTTTTTCTTTATTGGACATAGCGAGGCACTAGTTATAGCACTAACTACTCGGCAGTACTCAGTGCCACTGTTTCAGATAATTGGATCTGTGAAATGTAGCCCCTTAACCTGTATAGCCCCATCAACTTCTTATGCTTGTATGTTGCTAATTTGGCCTAGATTGCTCACATCCTTCCACCAACATGTGCTAATTATATTTTAACTAGATGGCCAATGAGATTTAATATAATAGGATTTATAATGCACGCCTTGTCTAATGTCTATGTATATGTTTGAGTCTAATTTAATCAGTCACTCTATTATGTTTTTTCAAACTCCAAAGATCTATGGAAAATAATAGAGGAGGGGGGCGCTTCTGCCGCATAAAAGAAGCATCCAATCCAACCATTAGTGGTATCTGCAGCTTTCATTTCTGCATGCCATTCACACCCAAACACTTGGGGACAAACAAGTTGCATAGAGATAAAGAGAGAGAGAAAGAATGTTGGTATGTTTGTCCTTGTCATACATAATTGTTCAATCAAAGCATGATGACCTCCCAAGATTATTCCTCCTTCTAAGCCTTGTCTTCTTGCTATTACACTGCCCCCAATTCCTCAACTTCCCCTTCTCCCAACAAAAGGAAAAAGTTAGGGAGCGCATTAGAGAGCAACAACAATGGAGTAGTAAATAATCTAAAAGGAAAAGGGAAAAAATAAAAATTTAAATAATGTGATATCCAAACAAAGCCTACCAAAAAGACTCCACCATCCCCAAAGTTGAAGAGGCCTTTTGGGACATGTTGGCAGAGCATCACTCGACTTATTATTCCTCCAAACACACCCTTCCATGTGCTACTTCCGACATTCCCTTGGTTTTTTCTCATTGTCCTTTTCTGCTTTACTAATGCTTTTGCCTCTTCGTACCGTAAAAAAGGAAAGATATGCTTGTGCCTCCTTCCCCCACATACACAGGCTAAAAACTCGGTTAGATTGCCCAATCAACATCTTCTTTTTGGACTTTGCAGCCTAGCTGCCGATTCTCATTCCCCTTTTTTTAATCATTTAGAATTTTATCGTTAGACTAAAAGTAAAAAAATAAATAAATATATATTTTAATATCAAGTAGAATTTCTTAACCATGCTGCCATCACCACTATATAAACACACGTAGATCAATCCATGCCTCCTTAGACCTCTCTTATTCATTCCTATAGCTATTGCTACAACATATCATACTATCGTTACTACTGCTACTGCTACTACTACTACTACCACGTATCACTCACTCATCATAATGGGTAGGGATAACCATGACCCCACTTCCTTTCACTCTTCCATTGCCCTTCTACAAGAGAGGTTTAGACAGCTTCAAAGAGTAAAAGAAATGAGGGAGGAGAGGGAGCTTCAGAAAATGCTCAATGAACCTAAACAATTCAGTTCCAACACCACTATGAGTACTTATCACAATTCCAACAATTCAATTCTCTCTCACCCTGAATTGATCATGCCATCATCAAGGTCACCACCCCATGTTTCTCTCTCTCTCTGGCCAACATCTCACGGCAAGCAAGAGGACTATAGAAGTGCTCAAACCCCTGTGGTTTCAATGAACTATGCACATTCACAGTCCATGCAGGTTTCATGGAAGAACGTCTATGATTGTGACTCTGGCGCTGATTCTGGTGTTGACACTTCCCTTCACCTGTGAAAGAAACTGTGTTAATTTGTCTAGTGATGTTGCTTCAGATGGATCATGTAAAACCTAGTGATTGTGATGTGACACAATGGCCTCTCTAATCTCTATGGTAGCTTAATTGGCACGAGTGTATTATCATCAAATCAGCTTAGCTATTTGATATCACTACCTGTTTATTACTAGCTAGTAGTACTAAGAAAAGATTCAATGATAAGGCTTGAAATAGCATGAACATGAATGAGGGCTTTTTGGATATTTTGGTGAGTCACAGAATATCAACGAACCATATGTTTGGTTTCCTTAATTGGTTGGTTTTTTAGGTTTCTGCCTTTAATTTCTGGTTTTGGTCTATAATCTAGTTATAGTGTACTTTTAGTTAGCATCAATCTTTTAAGCTTGTCACCAATCTGCTTAGTAATGAATCAACTTTAACTTTTCCTTCAAAAAGGAACATGCAATAGGATCTGTGTAAGTAATATTTGTAATATAACGGTAATGCGCCGTACTGCGATTTTGACATGCCATATAACAAAATCTTATAGGTAATGAGATGTCTCAGAAAACAATGAAGGAAGGAGAAGATAGTAGTACTATGGTTAAGCAAATGTATAAAATAAAGTAATAAAAAATGAAGAAACAAATCCCTCTGAACAAGTAAACGGTTTTCATGCAACAAGATTTACAAAAAATACAACAATGAAGATGACTTCAAAGTTCAATGAATCCAAATTGTTTTTTTCTGTATGTTTGGATATGAGATAACCTCCCAAAGTCCATGCACCTCACTTGGTAATATATTACCATTTTAATACTACTCAAGTAATCGTATGTGTACACATATAAATAGGATGAGGTGCATCGATTCAATGCACACTAGTGGGGCTTTATGCCGGGGCTTTTACTGCAAGAAATCATGGATCTTTATTTACTGCTCCGAAATGAGGTGTGCACATTATTTTTAATACCATTTTACTTTAAAAACAATTTGCTCTAATTCGATTAAATGATTTTTATCTCCTACGAAGAGAACAAGAGTTAAACATTATCTTAAAATACGGCAATGTAAATTGTGCTGCTTGTTCTTTCATCACATCAACCTTCAAAATATAGCATCAAGTAAAAAATGTAACTATAAGAGGTTTGAGAAAACATTTTCTGTTTTCATTTTCTATTTTCACTTTTAACTACAAAATTGTTACATTGTTTTAATATGTTTTCTATTTTCGAGATTTGTACAAAAAACAGAAAAACAAGAAAAAGCTATTTTCACGATTTCGTGTACAAAATCTTTAGAAGCAGGAAATAGATTAAAAATAATGTGACTGTTTTGTAATTAAAAATGAAAGAAAGAAAATGAAAGCAGAAGGGCCTAAATAAGTGAAAACAAACAACTTGAAATGTAGTAATGGTTTTATTTCTGTCGGATAGGGTTTGGAACATGTATCAGGACAAATGAAATCCTTTCTGATATTTCAGGGTTGCTTGCACCTGAAGGATGCTAATACACCTCTACATTATGTGATGTATATTTCAATCATCATATTCAATTATTGCATCAACTCCATGGCATTTGATCACAGAGTTCAAGCAAACATTAGCTGAAACAATTTGAGCATTATTAACAAAGAAATCCCCCCTACCTCGATTATGGATCCTAATCATTTTGGAGCTATTCCCTGAGGGAACAAGGGTCCCAGTTGGGAAATGAGATAAATCATTGAAGTATAGAGGCATAGGAATGGCATGTTTTAGCAAGAACTCTTCTACTTCATCAATGGAAATAGATGAAGAAGATAGTTCTTTATCATCTGGCATCAAGTATGTTAAGTCCCTATTTGGCTGTGATGTTCCATTCAGCATCTGCAAAAGCATTGCAAATCCGTAGTAAGATTTTGCTCTCATGTCACCTATTGCTGCTTGTAGGTCAGTGTGGTTAAAGGGGTGTGTGAAAGGCTGTGATTCTGCAAATCCAAGTAGGAAAAGAAGGATAAACAAACAACACCTTAGTAGGGCCATTGGGAGAAAAGAGAAGAAGAGGGGTTTTGGATGGATGAAGGTAGGGACGTTGTGTGAATAAATAAGAAGACAGAGTTGAAGGGTTGAGGGTGTTTGCACCTGCAGGGTAAAAAGCATGAGGATCTCATCACAATATTCTTTAACAGAACGTAATGGAGAGTAGGTTGTACACGAGGAACCACTTTCTTGGAAAGCATACAAAGCTTGACTGAGCTAGGCTTTTCAAAGTTTAGGTTAGTACAATGTGCTATCAAGAGGGACAAATTAATTAAGCATCTTTGTTTAAGCTTTTATTATACATTTTTTTTTTATATGTAGGAATCGAAGACAGATACAATAATCCAACCAACTGAGCTAGATACCTTGGTACTTTTATTATACATTTAACCCAACCAATCCCAAGATGTAGTAGCGCTATTTTTCCTAGGGGCAATAGAAATAAGATGTGCTAAGAGAATCGTGGCTTTCTTAGCAATCTGTTACCAATAAATGAGTGATATTACTTCAATATTTTTAATTTAACAAACTAAATGATAGGTAAACACCCAAATTCTAATTGACAGGTGTAATAAATGACAAGATGTGATATTGTGATAGGAAAATAGAGATAGAGAAAAATGATAAGTATTAATGAGGTGTTTGAAGTGATGAAATGTTCATATATATATCACTATACTAAACTAAATTAATTGTTTTAACTAAAAATTAACTTAGCCATGCCCGAGATTAATTCATATCAGTGTCCGTGGGGTGCATTTTGTTTTAATCTGTCCGTAGGACCTGGACCTGGGCCACCGAGTTTTGAGGACAAAAACAATTGGCCCATTTTATTTGTACTCCCTTTTTTTTTCTCTTCATACTGTCCTTTTTTTATCTTCCAAAAATGTATTTTTAAATTTCGAAAGCTAATTTTCAAAATATATATAAAAAAAACTGTAAAGTACAAATAGAATTCCCTAAAATAATTTATCATTTTATCTTATCTATTGGGTAATTTTGAGACGATGTTTGGAGTGTCGAATAGCTAAAGAGCAGGGCCCATATCAGTGGGCCATGGATTGGGCCGTGGAAAGTTAATTGAATCAAGATTAAAAGTGAACCATGAACCAACCCTTTTACCTAACAAATGCAAGGGACCATCTATTGTGCCTTCCACAGTTATCAGTTTAGCACAAAGGACACTCTTGCTATTTCAATGCTGCTGCAACCTCCATTGACATTGACCCAAGTAAGATCTCTACAAAATTACCTTTAACTCAGCTTTAGCCTAATCATAGGTTCTTAATATCAAAGTTCGTCAAAGTTTTATGATTTTGTTTCCTATGCACTAATACTAAATAGCTAATCCTAATAGAGTAAAATCTATTTCTTATTTGTTTGCATTTTCAGTATAGCTGGTTCCTTTATGTGAATTCGGGTAGTCCCATCTGATAGTTTTTCTTAGCCACTTGTGCAATTGTGATTTGTGAATAGTTGAGTTCTTTGACTACAATATTGTATAAGTAGCACTACTGAGGTAATAATAAAAGGAAAAATCGTATTATCAATTGATTTTATTCAATTTTATTTAAATTTAAATAGTATGTCACTGTAAATGATATCATATCTCTTTTGTTCAATGACAGGTGGTGACTCCTGTGAGTTTCCACCTTAAACAAAGTTCGAAGCCATTTTTTTACTGTAAAGGTAGTGAGGACCATATGTGTCTCTTAAATTCTTCCACATAAAAAGTGTCATGGAAAAGTTGACCTCATGTTTTGTTTTTCCTTTTTTCTGGATCAAGGAAAATGACTGAGTTTGGTTTGATTTGAATAATTTTTTTTAACAAGTATTTATAAGAAAAAAAAAGTAAAGTAAATTAAATTAAATTTCTTTTAAATTAAAATCAATTTATACACTTTGGTTTCTTTAAAAATAATCTCATTCAACTTCTACAAAAATTTAAATACACAATTTGATTTTAACCGAAGAAAAAATTAATCTGTTTTACCTCTTTATTTCTTTTCCTGTCGGTGGAAAAGTTTATCCACATTGAATTATATTCCATTTTTTATGGTTATGCTGTTTGCATAGAGTAATTTGTACTTTATAGTATTTGAAAATTCAAGGTTATTATTATTAGAGTTAGAGGGCGGAAGAGTGAATACCACATTGATGTTATTACTTATTTGTACAGAATAATAATAATAATAATAATTAACATCTATGTAGAGGTAACTGCATGGGTGTCTTTTTCGCCTAGACTTTACTGAATAAGGTGGCGTAAGGTTGTAGTACACCGCTCCAAGTCCAAGTCATGTCTATAGTAAATGTTAGAAAGCGATATTTGGTTGTAGAATGTGACATCCCTGGGATTGAAAACCAGATTCCTTTTGGGCTGTTCTCTCCTTTTGAATTGGGCCCGGAGGGCTTTACCACGTGGAAAGGGTCAAGGTCTGTGGTCCATCATCCATAGGCCTTTTTAGGGTGTGTTTGGTTTTATATTCAAAACCTTGAAACAGATGTTGAGTTTAATGATACTAAACTCACGAACTGAGTTGTACGTACTTTAGAATGTGTCTTAATGGAGCCAGTAGGCATGTTTAGATAACCGTTCAAAAAAGTACTTTTTGTATGTTGAACGTATTTTTAGAGAAGGGTAAATTATCTTTTTAGTACCTGAAAGTGTAATTCACTGTCACTTAAGTCCCTGAAAGTATGAAACTGTCACTTTAGTTCCTGAAAGTGCAATTTGTCTGTCACTTTAGTCTTTTTGATAAAAAAATTTCTTTAAAATTAACGTTTGTGCTTACGTGATGTGCTATTTATCTACGTGTAGTAAATGAATTTCTTTAAAATTCATGTAGTTAGATAGCGTATAACGTAGGCACAAACGTTAATTTTAAAGATTTTTTTTTATCAAAAGGACTAAAGTGACAGACAAATTGCACTTTTCAGGGACTAAAGTGATAGTTTCATACTTTCAGGGACTTAAGTGACAGTGAATTACACTTTCGGGGACCAAAGTGACAGTTCACCCTTTAGAGAATAACTAGCTGCACAGGTCACTTTTTATTTTTTTTATTGTACGATTGTTTTTAAATATGTACTAAAATAGTTTGTAATATAATAATTAAGTTGATTTTTCTCTTAATATTAAATAAAATCTGTTAACATGTAGTCTGTGTGTAGAAATTTAAATAAAAAGCTACACTTATAAAGCATAATAAATAATAAATATATAACAATGTATGTAAGTTATTCTTCAGGGTAATTTGGATTGATGATTTAAGTTTTATATGATATTTTATTTAGAGTCAAAAGCTTAGTTTAAGACATAGGTGATTGACGTAAACTCAGTCAAAAGAAAATAATATAAGAATTTTGGAATTATTATATAATTAGAGACAATATAATCAAGACAACATTATTTATTCATTGATAATTAAACATTAAGTCTTAGTCATACATTTTCGCTCACGTTGCAACTACAAACTCTTGTTACAGACATATATTTAAGTACTTAGACCATATATATACACATGTATATTTACTTGTCATTACCTAATGAGTGTAACTCAGTTTGCAACAAACACTAAGTGCATGTTTGGATTAAAGTTTGCAAACTTAAGTTTGGATAAAACTTAAGTTTGCAAATTGGATCACACTTAAGTTTGCAAACTGAGTTTGTAAAAGTAACCAAAGTCTTACTTCTCTCAAACTGAATTTCAAGGCAAAAGTTTACTCTCAAACATACTTTTGAGGGGTAACCATGATCACAAACTGATTTTACTCTCAAACTTACTTTTGAAACTCTCCCACCAGAAATCCAAACACACCCTAAATAATTTGTGGGAAAAGACTTAAGTTCGATTATCACATAATACATCTTTAGGGAGGGGTGAAGAGTTTTAAGTGTGACTAAGCCCTAGACCAAGAATCAGTCTCATAGCTAGTCCAAAGGATCGAAACTTGTGATATCTCGGAGTCCCACCAGGGAGCCAAACATCCTAATTACGATGGTTACCAAAAAATATTTAGTTGTCATTGATAATATGTAAAACATTTAAATTTATAAAAAAAATACATAATATTTATTTAAATTTATGATACTATATATTAATAAAATAATAATAATTGATTGGTTGTACATAAAACTATAAAATAATAATATTATAATTATATAAAAAGTCTATAAAAAGTTATAACAAAATATTTTATATAGAGAAAATAGGTTATGCATTAACCATGTAAAACAACTTTACACTATTATAATCACAATCTATCATGTATGATAAGTTTGTTGACTTTTACAAATATATTGTAATAATAAAATATTATCTCGAATATTAATTAGTAATTTTTTTATAATAAATTGCATTAAACATATTTTTTTATTATACCGTGAAAATTATTTTCATACTAATTTTTTTAATATTATATTAATATAATAATTTTATAATAATTAGATTATACACATACATTGAATTGATTTAGAAAAAATATTATATTATTATTTTGTTTTATGGTTTAGTTTACTTTAAAAAATAAGTGTATTTCTCAAATTTAATATATTTGAAATCAATTGAGTTTTAATGATATTTTTTATTTGAGAAAATATTATATTTATTTTTCTAAAAGTTATAAAATATTATTTTAGTTTTAAAAAAGTTATGCAATAAATGATAAAATTGAGAAATAATTTAGTGCTTTTAGTATTTAATTACAAAAAATAAAAGATTAAAAAAAAAAAGAGAAAAAGGTGCAGTTACGTAAAAGTGCAAATGAGGAGTACAAATTTTTTTTCGTTATTGTTGAAACCAACGAGAGATATAGTTGTTCGGTTAAAAAAAAAGATACTATTGTTGGGGGATTAGGGTGTGCGGGAATAATTGGGAGGTCAGGGACTCAGGGTGCGCGGGAATAGGAGAAAAGTGGCAGGAAAGTAAGCAAATTAAAAGCTGCCACGTGTCAGTCCAGTACATTTTTTTATATTATAATAAATAGAATTCAGTTTCGTAAAATATTTGATTACTCTTAAAATTACATTTGTACATCAAATTTTGGCCTGAAAACTCTTTTATAGAAATAATATTTGATTTACTTTTGCAAATTCAATTTACAAACTTAAATTTGTAAACTTTAATTTAAACATATATTAAGTTTGGACAATTTTTTTCTTAAATTGAGTTTGTAAAAGCAAATAACCTTTTACTTCCATTTCAAACCGAATTTTAAGGCAAAATTGCAACAAAACATAATTATTATTTTTAAAAGGCATAACAAAACTCAGTTTAAAATCAAACTAAACTGAAAATCAAACAAAATGCTTTTTCAATTTTATTTTTTGAACCTTTAAACTAAAAACTAAACATGCACTTATTGTACAGGCAAATCTCATTTTATCAAACATTATCACATTATGAACTAAGGGCATGGGACTAGGAGAGTGGCATCATCAAGTTGATCCCTATGCGAAGGGGCAGAGAGTTGCTAATGCTACCACTCATTATATGCCGTGAATTCCGAGGGATATCCCGCAAAAGTCATGTATTGAGACATTCATTCATATCATATCATATCATATTTGATTTGAACATGAATTAGTCACACTTTCTAATATCTCTTCCAACCCAATACGCGTCTCAATATGGGCCCTCAAATTCTAACCCCACCACCTTCCTCCCTTTGCATCAAGTAGGTTATGAAGTTTGAACAATCGTCAATATTTACATCTAAAGAGATGATGTACCTAACAAGAGGGTGATTATCAGGACGAGAAAAGTAAATCATGAATGTATAATCATATAGCTATGTAACAAATATATATATAGAGAGAGAGACTTATCCTTTTGAATAAAAATCAAAACTAAAACTTTATTTTAAAGCTTAAATTACCTATATGCATTTCAATTTAATTACAATTTTCGTATTCTTTAAAATGTCTATAATTAATTTTAAAATTACAACATTACATTGTTTCATGTATTACTCGAAAAAAATATTAAAATGAAATACATAAATATTTTAAAAATATTTTTTCTTTACAGAATTTTTTATTGAATTGTTATTTTTTTTTTTCAATATAAGGGGACACATATATGTCTCTAAATTTAAGCCTTTAAAAAGAAATTGTGCATGTGACAAAAAAAGACACTATAAATATAATTTTAGCAAATTTATAACTTTTTTTATTTTAAATAATAAAAATATTAATATAAATTAATAATAATGCAATAACAAAAAAAAATTTAAGTGCCTCAAAATAATTAACACATTAACAACTCAGTTAGTAAATATTTATCACAAGTTCAACTCGTAGAACTAATCTCTTTCAGATACAAGATAAAGCTGTTTGTAATAGATCCATAATAGATCCTATCCTTCCTTTCCTTAGACCTTGTTACAACATGTTTGGTAAAAGCTTCATTTTAATAAACTATTTTTTTTTTTACTTTCTGTTAAGAAAATAAAATAATATTACTTCGTCAAAATAAACTAATTCAGAGCACCGGAAAGAGTTTAATTTTTCATGCACCGTAAGTGTAAAAAATTCGTGAACTAATTAGAAAACATATTATATAAAACTTTTAAAACAATTATTATAAAAAATAATAAACTTGCCTATAATTACAGTTTAGGAAGTGCATTTTAATTAAATTCAAACTTAAAACAGATATATTTAGAAGGTCGATCATTTTTATTTTCTTACAAATACTAGTTTAAACTTTGACAACTTCTGCATTAAAAAAAAAATTAACACTAAAAATTGAAACAATGAAACGTGAGAGCGAGAGAGTAAGGCCGTGAACATATGCTCAGTGCTCCAGACAGCAGTGCACCATACGCAAAGCGGCAAAGGTGTCAGTAATAGCTTTCCATGATAAAAGCTCCTATTTAAATCTATTTTAATTTTAATTTTACTTCAAATGGACAGGCATGGTGGGAATTGGGAAATAGCAAATGCAGGACACAAGATATGTACTAGAAAAATAAAATATTGTCAAATCAGATTATAACTCCATCTATAAAAAAAAAACATAGGATAATGCAATATGCCTTTTCTTGGAAGGACTTGAGATTTGAGATAACCCCCTTTCCACATGTAAAGATCTTGCAAATTTTAAGGGTAAATTAAGCCAAGTTCTGTGAACATGTGGTTATTAGTGGAACCAAGTTGTTGATTTTTTTATTATTATCGATAAATGTTAATGTTAGTTGTTAATATGTTAGTTTTTATTAGCGGAGGATTCGAACCCACGACCTATCTTCCCTCCCTTCTCCTTTCACCACCAAACCAACGGAACCAAGTTATTGATATGTAGTGGGGCATTATCTTCATTTATACTTGGCATGGTTTGCTATCCTTTCATGTCATATGTGAACACACTCATTTCTTTATTAATGAGACTAATGACATGGAGATTTTTTGAGCATAGTCACAAATACTCCTACCTGCATATTACCTATCAAAAGATCCAAATAATCAATACTTTGATGACCCTTAATGAATCCTCCACCAGCTTTTCTCTTTGAGTAAATTTTCAACAACCAAATTTCTACACTAGGCCAAACAAGTGAAACTAACTGTTATTCTGCTTTATCAAGCAAATTATCTATTATCTACACCAGGGAAGGTCACTTTTTTTCTGTTTAGAACCCCATCCATTCCCTAAACTCCAGAAAAAATTGGTAAAAACTAGGCACCATATCTTCCTTCACCATGTGTTTGGTATGGTCTAGGCAAAAGAAAAATGGGGCATCATAAATTGAACCACAATGTCCTTATATGATGAGAATTAAGGCACTCCTCATTTTATCATATCAGATCCTTTCTAGGGACGGGAAACTGTTACTTCTTCCTAGATACAATAAAGGAGCGCTCAAAACCACATTTTTTCTTTGCATTTACCAGTCCTTAAATGCTGAACCAGAGGTCAGAGCAGACCCATTTAATGACCTTATATGCATAGATTGAAGTGCCTTTCTTGTCTACCTATATACACTTTCTCTAGTCTGTCCTAGCAACCTTAAGTTTTCACTTTTCACCACTTGGCACGCTGTGCAGCATTGCAGCTAAGCACCACCATCACTACTTTATAAGGAAAAAAAAATGACTTGTGTCTATATATAAGTAGTGGGGGGGGTTAAGGTTGGTGTCCATCCATTTTTTCTCACTGGTTTTCTCTCTAGGTGGATTTGAGGAATTCTCTTTATATTGTCCTGTGTTTCTTGTTTCTGAGTGTTGATTTTGGAGGAGAAATGAGTAGTTATTTGGGTGTAGGTGTTAGTCCTGGGAATGTCCCAGTTTACCACAACACAAATGTGAAAGTGTTGGATAGGAGGATCAGGATAACAGAATTGGTGTTGAGGTGTGTGATCCTTGGTTTAGGGGTTCTTGCAGCTGTTTTTGTGGGGACTGATTCCCAAGTCCAGGAGTTTTTCTCAATTGAGAAGAAAGCTAAATTTACAGACGTGAAGGCTTTGGTGTAAGCTCTTTGCTCTCCAATCTTCTCTTTTGATTAAGGTTTTAAAAAAACTGTCTGTGACTCTGATTTCGGCCGCAATGGCTTTTGGGGAGTTTGCGACCGTAATTGTGGCCTTATTGATTACATTTGTATGCAATTTTTTGCAATATCAAAGAATGTGATAAAATCACAATCACAACTGCAATTTAAAACCTTACTTTTATTGACAAAACATTGTTGTAGTGTTCTAATTTTGATGGCTGTTAACTTTTCAGGTTCCTGTTGGCTGCAAATGGGTTAGCTGCTGTCTACTCCTTAATCCAAGGGTTGCGTTGTATCATAAGTATGGTCAAGGGAAGAGTACTATTCAGCAAGCCCCTAGCTTGGGCCATTTTTTCTGGTGATCAGGTACATTTTATATACATAAAAAAACACTGCATATTTGCTTTTCTTTTGCTGTGTGACCAAAACTCAAGTATCAGGATTATGACTGCATTTTCATTTTACTGTTTTTTGTTGAATTATTGATGACAATTTCAAAGGAGTTCATATGAACCATTGTTAGTTAACTGCATCTAATTAGTTCCCTTTAGTCTAACCTAATTGATCAATGGAATGGAATTGTGAACCCACATCACACTAATTAGGCAAAGCCATAATACCAGGATATATTTTTCTTTTCTAGAATTTATGCTCTCTACATGTGTCAGAGGCTCAATTAGGGTCGGTTTGGATGTTTGAGATTAAGGCTCAAATTTAGACAGCAAAACATAAGGATCTCAAGTTTGTCTTGTCAAGCAAGGGTAACTGGTACCGTGGTGGGACCTTTTAGGGAACCGTAACTGATTGATGTTAGGACTCGACCATCATTCACCACAAGACACACTTAATTCCATGATTGGGGGGTATCCCAACTGTGTGCTGGTTGTTGGGATTTTTAATAGTAGTTGGAATGAGTAAATGACCAAAGCAATTAAAACACAATGGGCTGGTAGATATGGTCCTATCCTACAACTTTAATACACCTTTACCTAAAGAAAGATTTTTCTATTCACTTTTGTAGTTTAACAGATCAATTTTAAAGAAATGATCCTGATCTTACAGAACATATTTTTTTCCTCAAGTAATTTATAGCTGATTAGTTAAACAAGTACTAATCCAGAAACACCTTTGTACTAGATTTACACATTTTTTCTTTAAGTTGCACCTTGATGATTAGTTGGTCATGGACTCGAATTCGAAAACGGTCTCTTTGCTTATGTAAAGGTAATACCAAGTATGATGACTCTTTTCCATATCTTTGCATAGCGAGAAGCCTTCTGACACTGTCATACATTAGTATTTTAGTTAAACAAGTACTACACAATGTAATAATTACACTAATGACATAATTTTTCTATGTATGCAGGTAATGGCATATGTAACAGTGGCAGCAGTGGCGGCTGCAGGGCAATCGGGTGTGATAGCAAAGGTGGGCCAGCCAGAACTGCAATGGATGAAGGTATGCAACATGTATGGGAAATTCTGCAACCAAGTGGGAGAAGGGATAGCTAGTGCTTCTGTGGTTAGCCTTAGTATGGTGGTCCTGTCTTGTATTTCTGCTTTCAGTCTCTTCCGTTTGTATGGTGGTAACAAAACCAAAAATGTGTATTGGTAGGTTAGAAACTACCATAGATTCAAGACTTCAAGTTAATAGCCTACCACTCACCCCCACTGTAACTGTACCTGTCCACAACAGAATTGTTCTGCAACTTACAAGGTTCTTCCTGTATATGTAGTAGTGAATGATTATGGTAATATCAATATGAGAAAGCAAACTATTGCAATGATCAGTTAATAATTGATGCCAGTAGTAAAGTTGAAGTTCTTTGATATATTTAGCTACTTTTGCATGATATACGTTCAATCCTAACATCCCGTATGGCTAAGGCTATGTTTGTGAATCTGTTAGCACGAGTTCTAATTAATACATTAAAAATCCAAAACAGAGAAGCAGCAACTTGCATTTTTTTTTTCTTCTAATGTTGGAACAGAAACTCAGGAAATTTCAAAGGTAGAATTTGTCGCCTCTAATAGGAAGCATATGTATTATTTACTATGGTTAGCCTAAAGCAAAGTTGTGACAAACGACTTGGGTTGGTGGTTTATGAATTATGCATCAAATATTTATAAACTTAAATCATTCAAAATTTTATGAATTTTATAATATGTCCATTTAAATCCTTTAAAGTAAATAGACATATCGTGATGTCAAATTATTTTCCATCAATAAAAGCTGTTAAATTTCATATATTTTTTTCCACTTTACTCCACGTGTATATCGGTGAAATGAAAGCTCCTCTTCCACACAAGACTGTAAAAGATTCAAGGCTTTAGTCAAGAACAAACTTTTGGACCATTAACGACAACAACACAGAACAAACTTCTGTGAAAATGAACGCGCATAACTGGGCGCACACACATTATGCACAGCACGATATTGGACATTATCATCCATATACAGAACAATCCTATTCAAGTGCATTGTAGCACTATTCTAAAGAAATCAGAAATGAACTAACAATTATTGGTAAATGGTCAACCTGTTAAGAGGAAGTATGATTAAAAACGACTAAAGAATATAACAAATTGACTAGCATAATATATTACCATGCAAGTTCTAGATTTTGCCGTGCCTACTAACCACGAAACCATAAGGTGGGAAGTCAGATTTCTTTGCCGAGTAATGATAGTTGTACATCCATTTTTGGAGTGTATGGATAGAAAGAAAAATAAATAAAAAATGTGAAAAAATAATATATGTGACAAATGACGTGAAAGAAAATGAAAAAAGGAAATAAAAAATGAAATAATAGTAGAATAAAAGAGAAAGTACTGTATAGGGACAAATTTAGGGAGGCACGCATGGGCCTTGGCCCTCTGCCCCCAAAACAAAACCCTTATATATATATATATATATATATATATATATATATATATGAGAAGAAAAGAAAATAAAAATTAAAAATATTAATAACTAGAGGAAAATGAATTTAAAAAATAAGGTGTTGAGTTGATATTTTTTTAATTTTCTTCTAGTAGTGGATTCTATTTCTAGTTTTACACATAAAATTAATAATAAATATATTTTTTTGTGAAACTCATTATTTATTAAATAATTATTTGAGTTAAGAGGAAGTATTTTATGAGTTTATTGTATTATTTTTTTAAATGATATAGACATCTGTATCTATTAAAAGAATATATATATATATATATATTATTTTTCTTTTTCATTTCTTTTAAATTGCTTGACATATTCTCACATTCGTAATTTTATGCTATGTTTGGTTGGATGAAAAGATAGTGAGAGAGAAGAGAAAAGTTTAAAATTTAAATTAAAAAAAGTGAAAAAATAAAAAATTTTAAATTTTTGTTTTTACAAATTACATTTTTCTTCTTTTCATTCTACTTTCTTTTCAACTAAATAAAAGAAAAACTTTTGTTATTCGTGTTTTTTTTTGGTAAAATATATTTTTTGTCCTTCATTTTAAATGAATTTCTGTTTTTTTTCCCTCAAAAAAAGTTTGTCTGATTATAGTTTCTACAAAATCCTTCTGTTAGCATTTTAGTCCCTCCCGTTAAGTTTTCCGTTTGTTCTGAAGTTGCATGATGTCTGAGACAGCTGCAAATTTCTGGCGGTCAAAAGCCGCCATAAAATGTTAATTTGAAATTTTGGAAAAATAATGGAAGTGTGTAGAAGACAGGATCAGGTGTTTCTATGTAGAAACATGCAGAAAAATCAAATAATAGTCAACCAAATAACCAACAGATCACATAAATTCATCACAATTCCAAATAATCACAAATAAGCAACCAGTTATGCAAAACCTCAAATCTCAGTCCCAATCTAAATCAAAACCACATATTACAATCCCAAATCCCAATCTCAGATTCAAATCATAATCCCAAATCCCAATTTCAGATTCAAATCATAATCCCAAATCAAAACCCCAAATTATCTTCCTCGTCGAGGCCACCTTCAATGTCGTTGAATCTGGTGCTCCTCAAGCCTAAGGAGGCGCGCCTCGTCGGAGCCACCACAGCACCACCACGGGTGGTCGTCGGAGCGATTTCCGGCTGTCTCGCTCTCTCTCGATCACTATTGGAACCCACGAAGGAATAAAAAGTAGGAGAAAGAACCACCGTGGAAAAAGTCTCGATCCACCACTAGAACCACCGCGCGCCTCCTCCCGTCGATTTCTGGACACTGTGATTTTCCTTTTCTTTGCTTCCTCTCTTTCTCTCCCTCTTCTCTTTCTTTTCTCCATGCGACCAAAGTAGCCGCCACGGTGGCGGCGCCGCCCTCCACTCTCTTCTCGGTTCTTCCACCCTCGCTCTATTCTCTCTCCTTCAGGCACAGTTGCTGTCGGCGCCGTAGAGCAACCCCACCACCGGACTAGATGCGCCAGAGTAGTGTGCACCAGATGCGGGAAATTTAGGGTTTAATAATTCAATCAGTTGGATAAGTAAGGATTCTCCACAAATTAAGGCTTTATGGCTTAATAATAAAAAAGGTTATCTTCCTTAAAAAAAATATAAGTTTGTGGCGATTTATTCTTTCACCAAGTCACTACTTAACTGTGGAAGTTAACAGAAGGACCAAAAACAGAATAGAAAAATTTATGAAAGACTAAAATTGGTAATATGAGGAACTAAAAATAAAAATTACTAAAAAAATGAAGGACAAAAAATATAGTTAACTTTTCTTTTTTTTTTCCCTTTCACCAACTAAACATGGGGTTAGTTTAGACAGTCCTGGCAGTGTGAGAAAAGAAAAACTGAAAAAGCATGTTTCAGATTTTCATGTAGCATGCCCAAATCTCTCATGAACTTGTTTGCTTTGCTTTTCTTAAGCAAATGCAAAAGCTGATTCTGATTTCAAATAAAATAGTAAAAGCTGAAATGATGATAACTCTTTATCTTGAGCACTTCACGATGCTTGAAAAAGTTAAGGGCGTTTTGATGTCATAAAAAAAGTAAATGGTTTTATGTATTGATTTTTATACTTTTACCCGATCGAAATTATGGTAAATTTATTAAATTTTATACATAATAATTATTTTAAAATTACACTTATCATAATTTTTTATTAGCTAACAATGTAAATATTGTTACACTAATAATATATAAAAATTAAACTCTTGAAAAAAAACTGTTTTTGTATGTTTTTTTGTGTTTTCTGAAATTATAAATAAAGAAAAAAAATTCAAAAATAAAATGAAAAAATAGAAAAGGTTATTTTTCAGTGTAATAAATAAAGTGAATCTAAAAATAAATATAAAATAAAAAAATTATATTCTCAAACTAAATAATATACACAGACACACACACTGAAATTAGAATGGGACATATTCAATTCAAATAAAATAGTATAAAATATATTTGTGTATGCGAAGTATAATTGGTTTAAGTTAAAATCCATGTCTCTATCAAAAGTACACACACAGATATTAGGATGAGACATATTCAATTCAAATAAAATAGTATAACATATATTTGTGCATGCGAGCGTGTGCGCGTGCACACACACACACACACATATATATATATATATATTAGGATGGGACATATTCAATTTAAATAAAATAGTATAAAATATATTTGTGCATGCAAAGTATAATTGATTTAAGTTAAAATCAATGTCTCTATCAAAAGTTGATGACACAAGTAGTTTGACATTTGAGTTTTTTAACCAAAATTTGGATTCGACTCTCAACTTCGATATGGAGTCACAATTAAAAGTATCACTTTATCTAAAATGAGCCGATTAAGTTAGATGAATTAGTTGGGTGTCAAATAATAGAAGCCTCAAATACCTCTTGATTACACAAGAGAAAATAAATCTCATGTTTCTTGTACCCCAGGCCCAGGAAGAAGAAAAAAAAAAGTGTTTATTTCCTAGTTAAATGAAAAAAAAAAAAAAAAAAGGAGTGAATTTTTAAACACTGAAGAACAAGCTTCAAAAATGGTTAGAGCTAAGCTTAAGAGGATTAAGCGGTAAAAATAACCTGAAAAATGAATTGATTTTAATATTTATTATTTTTTAAAATACAATATTTATTTGACATAATATATAGTCAAATTAAACAATATGGTCAAATATAATATTCTTTAAATATACTCCCTCCGTTTCTTTTTTAAGTGTCGGATTTTTGGAAAAAAAATTTCTATTTATCTGTCATTTGCAAAGTTCAAGATCACATTAATTACTCTTTTATCAATTATACCCTTACTTCTCTCCTAATCTTTAAAGAATTTACACATGCATTTATTATTGAGTAGAAATGAAAAGAGGGTAAAATAAGAAATTTCATAATTACTTTATTAGAATTAAGAAAATTTAATGCATTCCTTAATTTTTACAAATAAACCTTAAATGAGAGATAAAAGAAACGGAGGGGATACTTAATACATTTATTAATTGTGGTCAAAAAAATATATTTATTAACTTTTCATTAAATAACAATTAATTAGAGTAGTTGAATAGAGACTATACTAATTAATGAACATATAAAACTAAAATTAAAATTGAATTATATATTTAATATTGAGAAAAGAAACTATGCATAGAGAGTGTAAAGAAGTTTTATATTGTTATTTAATTACAAACTATCATATATAATAGTAAGTTTATTAATTTTTACAATAAACATCATATTTTACACTGAGAATATAAAATTTTTTACACTAACAATAATAACCATTTAATATTTATGTTCAACTATATTTTATTTTTATATATTATATTTAATATTTCATAATTAATATATTATAAGTAAAATTTACTGTCTAAAAATATTAAATATTGGTCAAAAAATTATATTAAATATTATATTTATTGATATATTATGCTGTCAAATTATTAAATATAGAGATTAAAAAAAAGATAAAGTTATTGAATATACTATTATAATTAATATGTTATAAGTAATGTTGACTATCTAATAACATTAAATTGACTTCTATAAAAAAAAAAATTGTCTACTTTTCAACCAAATTTTTTTTATTTACAAGATAATTCAAGAATTTGCTTAAAAAATCTATATCCAATTCCAATCCTATAAACACAATGTTAGTTTTCAATTTACTTTACATAATCTAAATTAAAATGCCAGTTAACGTAGTGTGAAATAAATATTCACATATTTAATTTTATATTGAAAAATTAAATATTAATTTAAAATTGATTTAAAATTAAGTATTTAAATTAAATTTATTTTGAATTAAAAAAATCATTGTAAATTATTATTACTGTCTTACTTTTAAAATAAAAACATTTAAATATACTAAATTATTTTTTTTGGAAATCAATGTTAGTCAAACCCAATTTAATACTACAGTCAGACATGCAATTTTAGTCAAAATTAATTGGATAAACACTTGTCAGGCATGCAATTAAATATATTGACCAGATATATTTATGGTTGTATTTAATTCCGGGTCTCAACGTATCCATTGATAAGACAAACTCCCCAGTTACCCATTGTAACGTCCGTAATTACGCACGCATTTAATATGAGGCGTAACGCAAGAGATATCTCACCGATTTCATTTAGATTTTTTTCCAAAATAAAAAATGGAAAAAAATTAATAATAAAACGTCCGAAAGTGGAAGAGAGGGGTAGGTTTAGAACTCCACGAGTCAGCCTAAGGAGGTGACACACTCTTATGTATGACATAACATAACACACAAATGTTCTCTCCTTTTTATAAGTACAAAAAACAGTGGTCAGGTTAGAGTGCAAACTGTGGGGCTGTGCATTCAGTTTGCAGTGCTTCATTATTTTACAACCAAATAATAATAATAATATTTAGTTTTTGGTCTTAAAACTGCGTCTAAAGGGTTGTTGGGTTGGTTTCTAATCTGCTCGCTACTATGGTAAAGTTTCTCTCCCTCGTTCCTTTTGTTCTGTAATTTTTGTTGGTTTTCCATTTGATTTTCGTTTTTGTTTTTGTTCAATTTTGCCTTATGATGATGCTGCGTGCAACTATTATTGCATTTGGTTGATTGTTACTGTGATCCCCTTGACTTGTCTTACTGCTTTTGGTTGTGGTTTTCTCTTTAATCTTTCCTTTAGTAAAAAAAAAAAAAAAAAACAGCATCCGTATGTTTGATAATGGTAAGAACTAAAAAAGAAGAAAAAAGTGGATTTTGGGAGTTTGTATGTGCAGTGTTACTTTCTGTGTATTGCAGAGTCGTTTGAAAACCAGATTTGTTGAATTCGTTCATAATTTTTCTAAAGGTAACCCTGAAAAAATCTTAGCTTGAAAGCATAAAAGTGTACTACAGTACTGCCATGTTTTTAATCAGATTCATAGAAAAAAAAAAAAGTTTTTTTTTTAATTGTATCGATATGATATTCACAAACAAAGTTTATGGTTTTAAATTGTAGTAATTGACGTTGCACTGTAATAAAAATTGTAAAAAGAAATGTGGACCATCAAGCTGCAATTACGTACGCAAATTCCCACTCCACCCCTTTTTCTTCTGTTCCCAATTCTCACTTTTTGTAATTTCTTTTGAAAAAAATGTCTGCATAAATGTTTTGCTTCTTTTTCTTTTTTGCTTTTTGGCATTGCAGTTACAGAAGTCAGAAAAAAGGGCTGTTTTCCAAAATTTCATCTTTATGTTTTGGAGCCTTCTGATTTTATGAAGGAACTTTTTGAAAGTGATAAATTAGAAGCAAGCTCTTTTCTTTTCTTTTCTGTTTTTTTTTTTTGTTTTTTGAATTCTCATTTCGCCAAGCCTCCAATAAAGAAAACCCCTTTGTTACTTGTTTGTTTATTTTGTAACAGTGTATTTGCTAAAACTTGTTTATGTATTCCCAATTAGTTTCCTGTAAGTTAATTAGTTTTTTGGTTCTGCTTTCTCTTCTATTGGCTGAGTTATTTGTCACTTGTATAATTGATGATATATTTCTTGTGTTTGCTTTAACTTGTTTGATTTCATAGACTACTTCAAAGCGCCTAGCAGACAGAAAAATCGCAAGGTTTGAGAGGAACATTAGCAAGAAAGAAAACTCTAAGAAGGGATATGCCTATCCTGTGGCCCCCATTGTGCTTGGGTTCTTCATCTTTGTTGTCGTTGGATCATGTATGTTCTTCTGCTTCCTTAACATTTTTATTTGCAGTTTTGTACACCAAAAGGCTACTTAATTTTTATACTTTTCAATTAATCACTAATCAACAATTCAATAAGAAATTCATTAACACTTGATCACTCTGCGTCATTAGTCATTACACTTGGTTAGCAAATAATCTAGTCATTACAATTTATTGCCACATTTACAGCCAAGAAAGTGTTCCATGAATGTCCTAATCTCTAGTTAAATTCGTTCTCATCCACATTTATTCATATTAAGAATTTAACTGATTTGACAATATTTTTTTTTTTGAAAAAAAAAACTTATTTACTTAACATATTGCTATTGCAGATCTCATTTTTTTGAATTTAAGTAAATAAGGCTATGGTGAAAAAATTTAATGACTCGTCCCCACTATATTTCAGTAAAGATGTGTGACTCACTGTTGTTTTGTTGACAGCTCTGTTTCAGATCATAAGGACAGCTACAAGTCGTGGGATGGCCTAAGGCAGGAGGAATGTTTGTCAAGTGTTATAACAAGTGGATATCTAGAGAACAATAATAATTCACTTTAGATCGGCTGTGTGTTGATAAAGAGTGATATGAGAACTTAGCTTTGCTAATAAATGTATGTTTCATTTCTTATGTGGTGTGTTTCCCTGTTTTCTCTGTTCTTCTATGCTCAATTCTCATGTCAAAGCGCTTCTTTTGTTTGTATATATTAAAAAGAAATCGCTTCTAGGATAACATTTCCAAATAGCCGAAGACAAGTCATAAAACCATAGGTAATGGTGTAGAGACTAGACTCGCTAAAATCGTTCTGTATTTACGGGAAAAAGTAATATCAACAAATTAACAATCAGTTTGTTTAATTTTTTTTTTTAAAATAACACTTTTTTAATAAAATAAACAGTTTTTTTTTTGCTTTTTTATGTATTTGTCTAAACTATTAAAACTTTTTTTTTTAAAAAAATATTTTTCTGCTTTTTCTTAAGAAACAAAATTATCTCTTTTTTCAAAAAGCACTTTTTTAAAATTATATTTTTAAGTTTGCCACCGAGTGGTATCATGATGAACGGAAAATGCAAATGATGCATGAAGAGGGTCAACATCCTTGAATAGTCTCTAATTGCTGTGGAATTTAATCTTATTGCAGTTAAAATTGTTTGATATCAGATTAGCAGTATCATAGAAAATTGTCAACTGGACAAAAAAGCTCTAATTATACAGATAGTAAAACCAGGCGATCTAATGGTAGTCTAAATGTAAAATTTGATCTTGATTATTCTTTGCAAGACTAAAATCTTAGGTTTAGGTATTTATACTTTGTAGTTCATATCGAATTTTCGAGCAATAATATATCTAAGGACTTGTTGATTTTGAGGCCTTATTCATTGCTCATGTGCACCATATACAACGAGGAGCAATTTAATCTTACATGTTTCAAGAGACAATGTCCAACTTCTGAAACAGACATATGACGGTATAATAGACAAAACTGAAAGATGGTAACAGGGAAAAGAGATAAGAAATCTCAACAAGGGGATTGAGATTATTCATGCAAATTTATGGTTCATTCTGCCTCCTCCATAGGCTAATTTGCTCTCATCAGATCTTCGACCAGCTTTGTTTGCCACGCTTCTTTTGCTTGGGTTATGGCAACAGTCGGAACTTTTGGAAAACTTACGATCGTGAGAGCTAAAATTCATCTCAGGATATACTTTAGCATCATCCTCATCAGATAAGCTTTCATCATGCGTAGAGCCGGAGCCCCTACCCTCAAATTCCTGCAGGAAATGGAGTCATTTGATAAGAAACCAATTTCAGAAACACAAGGGAAATTTTACAATAAAGTACTAGAGAAGTTTAGTTACCCTTGATCTTGACTTTGCAGCACAGGGGGTTAAGCATGGATTTAGATCATTCAGTAATAGGTCGTCGGACTGGTCATCAGAGCTGAATTCCTGCATGAATTGTTGAGCAGATTAACCATAATGCTTGTCAGGTCAGAAGGTAATAATTCTCATGGCATAATAGCAGGACTTTTGATTAGCTTCTGTGACCTATAATCTATCATATATAATTACAATTTTGAATTTTCAATTATATTTACTCTAATTGCAAGCTTTACCCAAAAGTTAGAAGCATCTTCCTGGGCATGTGTTGGTGTTCTTGGAGAACTTCCATAACCTGGAAGACCTGCTTTTGCTGAATACTTGTCAGCCTTGACCTAACAAGCAAATGAAATATAAATAATTATAAAAAAAAAAAAAAAGCAATCCCACACTACAACAATTAATTTTTCATTCAAAATCTATTAAGTTTTGAAAATTATTTCTAAAACAAGCATTATAAAAATCCAAAAATATATACAGTTGGAAGATGTGTTTTCATCTTATTCAACCTCCCTCAATTCCCCACTCTACTTTTACCTTGTACCACCCTCCTCCACTAGCTGTTTGAACAATCTTGTTTAATTGTATTTTAAGAATTAAAAGCAATTTTTAAAAATAGAAATCAAACACACCCTAGATATCCTACTACCCTAGATTCTAATAGATAGTACTATCTTCTCCTCTCTGTTTAAGGTAAAAAGAAGATACACTTAATGATAGTTTCAATGAAAAACATAACCATATGTAGCTGAAACATGTCCATCTTATTCAGTAACTAATTTCAATGACAAGCATTTGCCAGAGAAACGACAATAAATTGTTGTCATACAAGGATGCAGGTTATATATATAATACCTCAGCAAGATCCTCGGCAAGGCTTTGAAGCTGACCAGTGAGAGAAGAAACTTGCTGCTGAAGAGCTGGAATTACCTGTTTTGCCTGCTTCAGCTCCGAACCTTGCTTCTCTAGAAGCTCTTGAAGCTGAGAATTCATAACATCAGGAAACAGTATCGCACTCTTCAACGATTTGATCTCTTCCCTTTGCTTCAAACACAAATCCTTCAACTTCTCCACCTGCAAACTCAAAATTCAATACCCGTTATCAACACACATACCATTTCCCATTCCCAATGTGAATCAGATCCAAAACAACTCTTAAATTTGAATTTGAATCTAACTCAACATCTCGGAGTGATCGGATAATAGGTGGATCAATAAGTCCAACAATAATCACTAAGATAAATTTTGACATCATCTTAAAATGTAGACTTAAGCTAAACTCAACCACAAAAGCGAGTTCATAAAGTGAGAATTGCTCTTACTTATATACACTGTTTTATCAGTATTACTAATAAATGTGGGATCTCGAACAAAAACACAACACTTTTTACCTCTTTGTTCTTGTTCTCAAGCATTTGCTTGAGCTCAGAAATCTGCTGGTCCTGCTCCTTGTTGATGCTGAGAAGCTCCCTCTCGCTCCTGAGCACCATGGCCAGCGTCCTGGTGTTGTTCTTCACCTCCGTCAACGCCTTCACCTTCTCCTTCTTCTCCGAAGAGCCCTTTCCGAAGAGCTTCTTCTGCAGAGCAGAGAACCCGGCCACTTTCTTCGCATCCTTCTTCAAATCTTGCGCGAGCAAATCGGAGGGAATAATCAACCTGGTGGCGGTGGTGGAGGATTTGGGTTTCCTGTCCATGAACTTCTTGACCATGGTGGTGAAGGTGGGGTCCACCTTGGCGGTGCTTGAAGCCTTGGTCTTAACGAGAGCGCGAGAGGAAGAAGAGGCTTTGGATTTGAAGTTGTTGAATTCATGGGAGGAAGAAGGGTCGGAGAAGTGAGAGGAAGTGGAGGAGCGTGAATCGTAGGAACTGTAACGTGAAGAAGGTTTCACACCGGACGCCATTCAGAAAAAAAATGGTTTGTTTCAAATTGAAACTGAAACTGAAGAAGTGTTACAGAGAGAGAGAGAGAGAGAGAGAGAGAGAGGGAGAAGGGTTACTTGAGGCGACAAACAAGGAGTGTTTGTATGTGAAGTGTTTTTTTAGTCAGAGGACGTCTTGGTCGGGGACACGTGGCGGATGATTGGGGATGTTCCGTTTGCCGCTGGTACTAATTCAAATTTTCACGTGTTGGGCGCGGGCTTTGTGTTTTAATTGATTGCGTTTGTTTTCCACCAATAGTGTGTTTGTATAACCCACAAAATTGGTTATATCCTACAAAATTACAGTGAAACTATGAAAAAGTAGAAGACATATTTGTTGTTTTACCTTCATCATAAAAAATTAATTGATTTTTTTTCTTATCATGTATCTATTCCAAACACATTACAAATCAGTCCGGTCGGATGAAGAGCGCACACACACAGCCTGTATTGTTCTGTTCTGCAACAATTGTTTTCTTTTCCTATTTACTCACTGCACGCGCAACGGATGCTCTGTGATTGTTTCCCCTTAGGTGAAATTTTACATTGTGTTCGATAGAATGAAAGGAAATAGAGAAAGGGAAAATAGGTAAATAAAAAAAGAAAATAAGATAAATAAAGTAAAAACATTAATAGTTTATTTTAAGAGAAATGGAGTAAAAATAAAAATATGACATTGTTTGATTTGAAATAAAGAAAAATAATGAAATTAGATTTTTAATAAAAATAAAATTATATCCTTACCAAGTTAACATGTATGCATGAGTATCGTATTTGCACTTATAAAAACCATTTATAGCTTTGGTTTGTATGTATAACAATTGTATTTTCGGTATCACAAAAGTCATTATCTTCTCCTCATTTAAAAATAGACTAAAGTCACGTCAGGGAACTCAAGAGATATAGTTGAGGAAGAATCATAAAGTCATCGACTATCGTGCTCGTTACTTGCTAGTTGTTCATCATCATCCTTCCGATATTTCACTTCAGATGAATGATTACAATGGATCCAGGTATTTATTCAATCCTTAGTAACCCAACATGTTGTAGATCCTAAGTGTATGAGAACATGTTGTTCTTGATATATGAATGCATGTTTGTATGATTTAGTTTTCCCATTAAAATATGTTATTAAGATTAAAATCATGTTTGTTGTTGTTAATGTTGAAATTATTCCAACAAGTAGTATCAAAGCTATATTCTATGTTGGGTTATTAGGATTAGGATTTCAAATTTATGCTTAGGATTTTGTTCTTGAATAGGTTTTATGTTCTTCCCCAATTTATGTTGGGAGCACCACATGTGCAATTGCAAGAATTGCTCAACGCTAGCTTATGTATTGCTTTTGATATTAAATTTATAAATTGTTTTCTTTATTACACTTAACTAACAAGTAATGATGCAAACATACAATTTTGGGTTTTGCGTGAAACCTATGTAAATTTAAGACTTCTTATTTTGATTAACTTGTCTAGTAATGTTGGTTGAATTGATTGAAACAACATGTTGTCAAAGTAACCTCTTTTGTGTAAATTGATTTGATTGAATTTATATAAATGTGTGTGGAATTATTCATGTTAATTGTGCTTAGCTAGCCCAAAGGAAGACGTAGTTTGGCCAGATAATTTCCTGCTTATGATGGTAAATGTGTGGTGATTATAAGGATAATTTTTCCATATGGACAATGGGATGTCTAAAGACAATTGTTGTTTGACAACACTTATCACCATTGTTTGATCATGGTGTTAAGAGTACCATTTGTAGAGAATCTTTTAAATCCAAAGATTGGGATTAATGGTGTGTTAGGTATCTTGTTTGGATCTTGAATTTGCCAATTCAAATTTCGAGTGAGTTAATTGCTTGTTATTGTGGCCTCTTGTAGTAGAACCTTGGATGAGGAATCATATGGCACCAAGCATAAAGTTGACAATGAAAACTAAGAAGCATTATGACACAAACATTCAAGACACATCTCTATTAATAAAGTTGACCAACTTGGGTCAGAGAAATCTTGGATTCCATTAACCATAAAGATCTTATAGCATGTATTGAATGCATTAAAGTTAATTATGTCAAAATAAGGATCTCAGAACACAGTAAAGGCTCAGTGATGACTTTTAAAGGTATGGTGAGGAACATGATACGTTATTCTACCTTACCAAAGTCACTTCGGGAGAAGCACCAAAGGTTGCAACTTATATTGACAGAGTACCAACTAAATTGACTGATAATTTTCAAGTGAGAGGATGTCCAACTAAGGCAAGACCTTATAAGACCTACATAAGGAAATTATAGTCCTGAGTAATGAGTGGTCACCTTATTGGTTGCTCTAGAAGGTAAAAGGGGAATGAATTATAATCATAAGCTAAAAAGTTTTGGAGACAAAAACTGTTAAGTTCTTTGAGGATATTAAGTTTTGGGAAGGGATAAGTTAAAAAAATTGAGGTAGAATTGGTTCTAATTTCTAAACAATTCATAAGGTTTGTATTGATATAAAGAATTTGGATCCTTGTGAGGATATTGCTCTTCCTCCTATTCAAGAAAAGGAAATTGTTCTTAGAGGTCAAACTTAACACCCTCAAGAACTAGAGTATCAGGAGCCATTTTTTTTTTTTTTTTAATGATCCACTAAGGAATAGATAAAAAATATTTTGGATAATGGAAGATTATTTTATCAACTCCTAATAAACCATAAGAAGTTCCAAATAAGAATAGTGAATTGTAGCAATAAGTGATGAGGTAGCCCATACTAGACAATAAGGTTTGAAACCATACCCGTTACCTGAAGGTGTTAAAGGGTAATATGAAGAGCTATAAGGCTTGTTTAGTGGCTAAAGGTTATACTCGAAAGAAAGGATTGATTGTAAAGAGATAGACCTTCTATTCGATACTATTGAAGGACTCTTTTAAGAAAATCATGGCCCTCGTTGTTTATTATAATCTTCAGTAACATAAGATGGGTGTTAAGACAATTTTTCTTAATGACAACATTGATGAAACATACGTATACACTGCAACTAAAAAATTGTGTTGTGAGATCCAAAGAAAATGGTTTGCAAATTGACAAAATTCATCTATTGGCTAAAAAAAGTTGTCTCATTAGTAATACCACAGAGTCTTATTAGGTGATTGTCTCATTTGTCTCATTAGTAATATTGCAATAAACTCATTATCTCTTCTCTTTTAGACTTAACTAACTGACCAAATCTCATTATCTCATATCTTTTAGGCTTAACTAACTATTATCTCTAGAAATCTCCATTTTCCAAAAGCAAATGTAGAAGGATGAAATGAGATGGATTAACATTTAGTTAGACTAAACGGAGTTCAAAAACACATACACACACACACACTAAATCTTAGATGATGTAAGAGGGCCAGAAGGGTTAGAAGCTTTCAAGATGGAATAATAGGAGAGTGGATGTTCTTTGTAACAAAAATCCATAGTGTTCTCTTTTTAATTTTTATTTGATACCCGTCCTCAATAAACTCATTATCTTTTAAGCTCAACTAACTAACTAAATCTCATTATTTTTTATCTTTTAGGCTTAGCTGACCATTACGTAAAAAAATAATTTTCCTACTTTACAGCCTATTTGGTAAAAGAGAAATTGGAGGGGGGGGGGGGGGGGGGGGAGAGAATAAAATTAAGTTGGGTTGTTTGATTTTTGAAAAGGAAAGAATAATTTTAAAAATGATAGGACCCACTTTACTGTTTATACTAATCTCTCCATCTCTCCTTATTTTTTCTTTATTTCTCTTCAACCCAACACTTTCAATTTTCACTTTATTTTTCACTTATCTTCATCCATCCTTTTTATTTCCATTCATTCTATTTTTCTTTTGTCTACCAAACAAGGCATTAATTCCTTTATTTTTTTGTTGTTTTTTCAACTTTTTAGAATTTTCTTTTTAAAATTCAACCATTTACATCCGAATAAAATTTGATATTCACATTAAAAGAGTTGAAGAGGTGAAAGACATAAAAAACACAAAGATGAATGTGTTATGTTATGCGTGTAAAGAGAAGTGGGCTTTTTTTAGAGTTAAATGGTGATGCACAATGTCTATTTTACTCTATGAACCAATAACAAATCATCATTGATATAACTTTTAAGATAATTATGGTAAAAGCCAACAAACTTACCATACACGGTGTGTTGTAATGAAAAGATGATGTAAAATTTTTTTATACTGTCAGTATATCACCTATTTTTTCTTTTTATTATTATTCATAGGAATTGAATTAAGATATCAGTAAATTTACAACAACTCACACACACTGTTCAATCAATTAAGCTAGACTCCTTAGTAAAGAATGAATGAGAAATTTAAGTTTATGCACTAGATAAGATATATATTTATTTTATTTAATTAAAATTTATAATAAATAATTATTTTCGATATATAAATTATATTATGATTAAAATTCATAATAAATAAATATATTTCAATATATAAATTTAGTTTGATAAAAAAACTATATTTTAGTTTATAATAAATAATTTAAATTGTGATAAAAGAATAAGGAGAGAGATCGATTTGTGTATTCTAATACATAATATAAAAAAAAAATAGGAATAAAATAATTTAAATTATAATATTTATCAATAAGTCATTTGTCCAAATAGTATTGGACTTAGTTTTCTTAAGTAACAGTGAATATTCTGCACTAATGTCATGATGACTAAAAAATTCATGATATTTTTGGAAATAATTATGTAAATATTATTATTTTCAATTTTCATTTTAAGGTAGATCAGTTGAAATGGACAGTAAAAAAACGTGTAAATCATTTGTTTTTTTTTTTTTGGAAATGTAAATCAAATTTAGAGATAAAAAAAATATTACTTGAAACAGATTCCTCGTAACTGAGTTCCACTTACGGGCATCTAACTCAACTGGGTTTGAGTGGTTTGACCCTATGCAACGCTTAAACATCCTCTTTTGTCGCAGTTTTTTCGACAATTGCCTTTTTCATATTTTTTTTCACTGCATTTTAGCGCGTAATTCCAAACCCATGTCTAAATTCTCAGCGGCAACGTAAAAGCTTCAGTTTTTGTATAAATTCGAGTGACCCAATTGCACTATTCCTTAATTGTAACCTCAAAAAATCTAGGGTTTTTATTCTAAAAAGTATAATTTGTAGCTGCCCTTTTCTTCCATTGTGATCCTGCGCCTCAGCAAGCTCAAATTCATTCAGGGGTTCGCGCAGAGAATCAATGGGTCGCTCTCGTGGGAATTTTCACCACGCCGATGAGGACCCCAACCAGAGGTTTTTTTTTTTCTTTTCTTTTTATCTTTATCTGATTATACTTAACGATTTTGTGAGAGAAAGGATTCCAATTGCAGTTGAATTTTGTTGTTTTGCTGAATGTGTTTAACTGATCACAGATGCATTAGAATGCTATGCTTATTTTTCACTTTGATGCTCAACTAAATCTCCTTTTGTTTCCCCTTGTGTTTTCTCTGTTTAATTTTTTTTGGTTGTGTAGATCAAGGAGAAAAAAGAATGCTGCCAGTGGAGAAAATTCAGAATCTGGAGCTGCAGGTAATTTTTCCATCGTTCTGGAGCTAATTGATTATGTCCCATTGAAATTATAGGGTTTGTTTGGTAGGTGAGAAATGGTGGGGGGAAATAGGGGAGAGGAAGAAGAAATAGGTGAGAAATGAAAAGCTGGGGTTGTTTGATTGTGTGGAAATAGGTGGGGAGACCCACACCTTTTCATTTCATCACTGGTATGCGCGGAGATTGCACAGTAACCATGTTCCCCATCACCGATAATCGATTATCAATGGGACATAATCAATTAGCAGTGCTATTTTACGTGTGAACGTAGTTGTTTTACAATTCATAATCAATTATGAATTCTTCATAACCGAGTGACATTATGTGATCCATGTAGCCAATCTCACTTGGTAGGATAAGGTTTTATCGTTGTAAAATGAGATAATCACAACCATCTTCATGTATGTACAACATATCGACAATGAATATATTATGATGTATTTATTTTAAACGCTATAAGTTTGTAACTGTGGTGTATTATAGAAGTAATTTTTAAATTATGCTGTCAACATCCATCAAATACAAAGTTTTACTTATCTCTCAATGCATATGCTGGATAATCTTTTGCTGAAGATATTATGTAAGTGCGGCCTGGAATTTTCTTTTTCCACTTATAATGAAGGAAACAAGAAGAAAGATAGTGATTCATTGGAGTTGTACTGGAAGGCTTGTGGAATGTCTGTTAGGTTAAAGAAACTAAACTAATTATTTTTCACACAAAAAAAACTATAGAAGTAATAGTTACTTAGACCTTAAATTGCCTATTCATGTATATTGATGTTTGAAAATAATTTTACTGGTTTTCATGTGAACCAGGCCAAGGAGCAGGTGAAGGGAAAAAGGCTCTGTACCACTGCAATTATTGTAATAAAGATATAACAGGAAAAATCCGTATTAAGTGTGCCATGTGCCCAGATTTTGACTTGTGTATAGAGTGCTTTTCTGTTGGAGCTGAGGTGACACCTCATAAAAGCAACCACCCTTACAGGGTTATGGTCAGTAAACGTTAATCTCAAATGTTTTCATTTATGTTTAGTTAATTTAAAGCTTTTGTTACAGAGAAAGTTGTGTTATTTTTCCCACTAGACTGCTAGTTGAGCTGTCTGACTGTCTCTGGTCAATTGCAGGATTAATCACTTAGTTACATTGGAAGTTTGTTCTGAAACTGTTTTGTTACCTTATGTAAAATATGATTCATATTTGTGAGAATTTATGTTTAAGTGAATCTGTCCCAAGCTGTTAAGAAAATTGTGTTACTGCTAGTTTTGTCAATATTGTTGTTCTTATGATGGTTTGCTTTATGTGATTCTATTTTGACAGGATAATTTGTCTTTCCCTCTTATTTGCCCAGACTGGAATGCAGATGACGAAATTTTGCTTCTAGAGGTACTTCAAATTTATTTCCTAGGAGTAATGGTGACTAGTGGTTCAAAACTGTAAAGCATGTGTTCCAAGAAGAAATCTCTTACTTATATCTGATCTTTTGAGCAATAATTTTTTTGGTTTTAGGGAATTGAAATGTATGGCTTGGGAAATTGGACAGAAGTTGCTGAGCATGTTGGAACCAAAAACAAAGAGTCATGCATAGAACACTATAGGAATGTATACCTGAACTCCCCGTTCTTTCCTGTTCCGGTATGATGGGCATCAAATGAAGCTGCAATGAATGCTTTTTATTATATTTATTCTCATAATGGTATTTTACATCCTTATCTGTCTTATTTTCTAGGACATGTCTCATGTTGTCGGGAAAAACAGAAAAGAACTTCTTGCCATGGCGAAAGGGCAGGGTGAAGACAAGAAAGGTTTGTTACAATCCATAACATCACATTCATTAGTTTCTAACTTAATTTCACTTGCATAGTATGTTGTTATAAGCAGATATGTCTCATTTACCACTTCTTTTGGATGACATGAGCTTGTTGTCTTTTACTTAAGTTTATATGTCCAAATAACAATATACTTGGATGCCTGCTGCAGATTGTCTTAATATGAATGTACTTCATGATGCTGATATTTGCATAAAATATTTTAGATAAAAGGAGAATAAATTTACATCATATGTGGCTTCTGGTTATTTTGCATGATTGGTAGGGTTTTTTTTGTTTTGGTGACATTTTTATAATCATTGTTCACTTGGTGATTGGCACAGGAATTTCCATGGCGGATCTTAGTATAAAGGCAGAATCTCCCTTTTCTCCATCTAGAGCCAAGTAAGGCTGTCATTTTTTATATCCTTTATCTCATGTCATCTCTATACCACATTGTTTGATGTCGATTTGTTGATTCAGGGTTGAAGATTCGCATAAAGCTGGCTCTGCTAATCGTTTGCCTTCTAGTTTGAATTCAGGTAAAGCAAAATAAGTTCATAGCTAATTAGCTATCCATGCAACAAGTTACCCGTGTTCATCTTCTTTGGATCTCTATCTTGTTTATATATTGCAGAGTCAGATGGCCCCTCAGGTAACACACATGCTGCAACTGGTGCTAACCAAAAGGCATCTAATGTGGGCCGGGGAAAAGGTGGTCCAGGAGTCATTAAAATGGAAGGTGTGCATCTTTATATTTGGTCCTGAACCCCAATTTCTATCCTTTGGATTTTCACTTCCATAGAAAATTTAAAAAAACCAACTTCTTGGAATAATACCTTATACTTTTATTCCTATAAAAAAGGAGGTGAAGGATTTGTGTGTGTTTTTGCATGATTTTTCAACCATAGCAATAAATTAAATTTGAGGAAATGTTGCAATTCTTCTCTTACTAGTTACTAGTATAACTAACACTAAGATTTTGTGAATGCTGAGGTAGAGTAAAGGGGGAGCAGCTTCTTCCTTTGAATTCTTGACACTTTTATATCTTTTCCTCACTGAAATTAGCATACCTATCCACCATGCATATTCTTTGAGGAAATTACTGACACTGTTATGTATTAATCTTCCTAATTCCTTTGTCATTGGCAGATTCTCAACTAGACAGAGATTTTGGAGGAAAAAAGCCAACTTCCTCTGGAAATGAAGGTCCTTCTTTAGTAGAATCGAGTGGTTATAATGCCAAAAGACAGGAATTTGATCCTGAATATGATAATGACGCTGAACAACTACTTGCTGAAATGGAATTTAAGGACACTGACACTGATGACGAGCGAGAACTGAAACTACGGGTGTTGCGTTTCTATTCAAAAAGGTAAACAACCAATTTATTTTTATATGTTTCTCTTTCTGAATCATTTACAGTCAACCATTAAGAGTAATGATGTTATCAGGATTGGCTGAGCATTGCTCACACCTCATCTTTAAATTGAAAAATATTGCAGGCTTGATGAAAGAAAACGTAGGAAGGATTTCATACTTGAAAGAAATTTGTTATACCCAAATCCATTTGAGAAGGATTTAACACCTGAGGAGAAGACAATATGTCGGAAATATGACTTATTCATGCGCTTTCATACTAAGGAGGAGCATGAGGAATTGCTTAGAACAGTTATCTCTGAACATAGAACTCGTAAAAGACTTCAAGAGCTTAAGGTTTGAGACATGGATGGCTTTAAATTATTAGTGACATTTACCTTTATTCTCTCTTTTGGACAAATAGAAGCTTTTTGGGGGAGCATTTTGTTATCTTCATTTCCTTTCTGGATTTTTGTCATGTGGTTGAATGTAGGTAGAAACTGCTAGAGATGGACATTTTACTGCTTGTGGGGATTAGGAAAATTTTCATACTAATCAATCTGGTTATACCATTTTTGAGGTGTCTTACGAGCGTCTAAAGTTGAAGCATTCCAATTAACCTATCCTAGTATGAGACAAAGTTGCAAGAATTGTTTGCCTTAATGTATCAAATCTTGGATTTGTATATTAAATGGAAATGGATGTTTGTACTGCTGATATAGATTATATGATGTGCATACTGCATGCACAAATCAAGCAATTAGCACTAACTCTCACATTTGTAACAAACGGTGCTGCAGGAAGCCCGTGCTGCTGGTTGCCGCAATTCAGCTGAAGCTGATAGATATCTGGCACAAAAGAGAAGAAGGGAAGCTGAAGAAAGTGCTCGAAGGACAAAAGAAAGTGCTCAGGTTGGCCCAAGCAATCAAGGGGTTCCTAATGCATTGATGTCTCCAGACTCTGCTGGCAAGGATTTGAGTGGAAGACCTGCAGGGCCTGCTACTTCTAGTTCTGTCAATGAAATGGATGTGACAGGATACTATGGGGCAGATTTACTTTCTGACCCGGTAAGCATGCAGTCCTTTCCCTCCCCCTCCAAATCTTCTTAAATTAGACTCCTTGTGACGGTGGAGTGATTCTGATAGTTATATGCTGTTATTTTTCTTCTGAGATGAGAAATTACTGTTGAAAATCTCACTTTGACTAATGATTTGACTAAAATAGTGTATATAAGTAGGGGACAACCCTCACCTCTTGAGCTAGCTTTTAAGTTTAATTAGATTCAAATCCAAATTCTAAGATAGTATTAAAGTCTATCCTAATTCCTAGTGGTTGTTGTTGAGCCTATAGAACCATCCGCTATCGGATCACTTGTAGATGTTCAATCCTATAAACTTTACGCTTGAGGGGTGGAGATATCACATGGATTAGTTGAGTTAGGTTCAAATCCAAATTTTAATAATTACTAAAGCTTAGTAACTTTTTAATATATATAATACAGTTCATTAATTTTCTAAAATCATCTGTATTTTCCTTGGCAGGAGAAACGTTTATGCTGTGAGCTAAGGTTGCCTCCAGCCATATATCTAAAGATGCAAGAGCAACTGTCTCTACAAATACTTGCTGGCACTGTCACTGCAAAATCTGATGCTCATCAATTGTTCAAGATGGATGCCATGAAAATTGACAGGGTGTATGATATGCTCATTAAAAAGGGGATTGGTTCCCCCTGAGGCCTCCCTTGTTTCTGATGTGTAACTTCATAGATTATTCTCTTCTAGCCTCCCATAATCGAAATAAATTAATCTTGTATAACAAGGTTGATATAAATTTTGAAGTGCTGTATCAAGCTTTAGTAATGGGCTGAGTTAGATAAAGGATGGACTATACACACAAGTTAAACATGATTCTATCTCACATCTCTTATGCTTCTCTCTCTACCCAAGTGACCAACTCCGTTAATGTGGTTGCATTTGTACGGAGTGGATAGACATGGGAAACTAATATTAGTGTATTATGTATTATTATGTAGACAAGGTCAAGGTGTTGATGCAAAAATTGGAAATGTAGACTCAATTAGTTTATTCAAACTTGTGTATTTCTCCAGAGTTTCTACAGCACTCTAGTTTTTAGGGTACTAATACCCTTGATGGCCTGTTGCACATTTATTGGTTACTTTATCTTACAATATAGGTTTAATTTTGTTTGTAAATCTCTTTAGTTTGTATTATGTCTGATTTTAGCTCAAGTTTTTTTTAGCCAAATAATTCCTATTTTTAAAATTAAATAAAGTTGGTTTTACCATAAATTTTCTTTCCCTAGATATTCAAATATTTGGTGGTTTATGATAAATTTGAGATATGGAACAGTTCTAGAGGTTTAAAAAACAAAATGTGATTTTGATTAAAATGACATGTCTTCCGGGAAATAAGAATCACATAATTTTATTGGTACAACAGGTTTTACACATGCAATCAAAGATGCTGAAGAGGATGATGAGTAATCCTCTCCGTCCAATGTTGAAGGAGTGGGAAATTAGGATGGCAAAAAAAAAAAAAAAAAAAAATACATGAAACACAACATGAATTGAAAAGAGAAAATAAGCATAAAGAGAGATGTCCGTCGATTAAGCTTCTTCTACAGCGGTTGAGAATTAGATTAAGGTCAAGGGGGACGTTAGGGCTGATGCCAAGGACGTTAGCTTGGAGGGCAATGCAAAGGCAAGCGGCAGCATCAAGATCAGCCAGATTATTAATGAGGGTGCAGCATGGTGGTGACCCCAATTGAACACATCTGCACACACACATTTATAGCAGCAGATTCGGACAGAGGAGTAGAGCAACACTACCCTTCCAACCCATTCTAGGGGGGTTTTATAGCTAACTAATTTTGTGGTTTTTAATTGGTGTCTTTGTTTTAAATTACAATACAACTTAAGACAACCCACCCGTTGACCAATGAAATTATAATTGAGATGCCCCCACGAGCTGGCACCCTGGCTCGGCAACACGATGAATTGTTGTTATAACAAAATTATATGATGCGTGAATTTTGTTATGAATAATTTAATCGCTGTAGCACGAACGTCCTATTTTCGATAAAATTGACTTTAAACATTGATATACAAAGGACTTTAAAGATATTAATAATTATTTTATAATAATATCATCAAATTAATAAAGCAAGCAGATGTATGATTGGCCACGTTCTTGCTTTCCACGACATACAAAACAAATTGAAATCACACAGACAAGACAAAAAACCTAGGGTAACATGTGATTGGGCACAGATACAACAATTCATCAATCTCTTAGTTTATGCACAAATTAATTGGAGTTTGGAGTCTCACAACAGGCTGCGTTAGTTCATTCATAACATAGCTAGCTATGTTTCTGCAGATTATAATTATAATTATAATTCCATCTCAGATCAAAAGAAAAGAGCAATCCCGAGCCATGAAATTACGGATGACATGCAATGCAACTCATTGGCATAGAGAGGAATCTCCTTCAACCAGATGCTTAGAGTCAGAGTAGCAAAGCACGTTTCTGAATCCAGCATCCCAACAAATATGGATTTCACCTAATTATTATTCTCGACCCGATGGTGAACCTTAGTTAAAAGCTAAAAGCATCTAAGTGAATAGCAAAAAACATGCTTAAATTAATGCTCGAGTAAGGCATAAATAAAACTAAAATAAAAAACACCAAAACAAGAAAAAGAAATGTTATAGAAATCGACAAGGGTTGATGACAAAGGTGTGAGCTGCACACTCACAAAAGATAAAGTTTTAAATCCTTAAAGAGGTGATTGTTCAAAAAGGCCTCATTGTTGAGATAGTATGTAGCGTTCGGTATAAGAAATGATTTCTTTTTCTTAAGAAAGTGACATGAGAATGAAAATTTATCATATTTAATAGAAGAGAATAAAAATATCTCTTTTAGATAAGATTTTTGAAAATGTTAATTAGTAAATGTGTGATAAGTGAGAATAGAACTTCCTCTTGATAATTAACTGTAAATTTATTAAACTTTCTCATGGTAATCAGCTATAAAATAATTTAAACATTTTATAAAACTAATCAGGAATCTTTTTTTTTTTTTTTAACTTTCATTTTTTAAAAAGGTGGTTTAATTGAGAATGAAAATTCTTCCTACATCAAGCGTCACCTCAAGGGTTAATTTCATAACAATGTGTAAATATCTTAATCAAGACAAAAAATTAAAAAAAAATACTATCACATCCTTAATGCACTAGTTCATGAAAATCATCCTTGAAGACCACTTGAATATTTTACTAAGTCAATTTAATCATGGAATCTCATAATCATTTTTTCTTGCAATTTCATTCCTATAAGTCAATTCAAAAGTGACTTTAGAGCCTAACTAGTTCAAGTTGAACCAGGCCACTTAAGCACATAAAGCTCTACTTACACCTATTTCCTATTTATAAGAAAAACGAGGCTTTATTTAAGAAAATCAAGTGCCTTACCACTTAACTTAGACGATAAACAGTTAAACACACATTTGGTTAAAACATTCACCCCCTCTTAATTTGAAAAAGAAGAATCTAGACATGGAAGATTTTGTAATTCTGTAATCTTGTAAGATTCATGGTCAAAAGCCAAAACTACTGAAAATCACAAATTACAAATTTTACTCAAGGGCTAACTCTATGATATGCAGTTTCAACTGATATGTGCAGTTGCGAATTGACCAACCACATGACCTAACATGGAGCCTAAAATATATATATTAATATCATCCTATAGAAGTTGATCTCATGAACCCAAAAACATAAGCTATAATGCTATACACTACAATTATCCTTAAGTCAGAAACTTGAAAATCATTATCCTCTGCCATATATAACTACCTCAGGGCTTCATTCTGTTTTATATACAAGTTGATTTCCACCTTCAGGTATAATCAGTAGGAGAGCAAAAAATTCCCCATTTAGCTCTATCATATATATTCATCATGCAACTCGAATTGCTTCTGCTGCACCAAGTTTTGGTTCAGAACAATCAAAATCTTCCTCACTATCCTCTTCATCATCGTCAACATCATCATCATCATCATCGTTGTCAGTGTCACAATCACTGCCTCCACCTGAGTTCTTATCCTTGTGTTCATTTAAGGCAAGAAGTGTCTTCACAGCCTTGTCAGCTTCATCATCACAGCCACCACCAGAGTTGTTATCCTTGTCTTCATGAATGGCATAGAGTGGCTCCCTCAAAGTTATTCCCTTCATATTTTCCAGGTCAACAGGTGCTTCCAAACAAGATAATTCAGGCTCAACCTTCTTAGCAACTTCAACTTTGGCAGTTGGTGATGGTTTTTCAGGCTCAACCTTCTTAGCAACTTCAAATTTGGCAATTGGTGATGGTTTACTTTCTAACATTGCAGAGAAATCGGACATAGATCCATCTACCACTGCAGAATTAGCTGACATCCTGATGCTTGACCTGACATTTGAAGATAAATAGCTGCAAATGTCGGGCTTTCCCTGTACATCAACCCACCTGTTATTGATCCAATCTCGGGAAATCCGAATGTTCTTCTTCTCGACCTTTAGGAACCTCTCTTCACCTAAAGAGAAAATCATATTACCAACTATGAGATATCTAACCCAAACAAAACATGATTCACAAACTCATGGACTGTTCATCCATGAGCCAGTGAACTATAGCACAAAATAATTAAAGAAAAAAAAATGTATATTACATCTTACCAGGGGTATAAACCTGCAGGATTCCATCTCCATTGACATTAACTGCAGTTATGACACCTTCCCACCATCCATCACACCACCAGGCATCCACTGGTGCTCCAATCTCAAAAATATGACCTGTATTATATTCAGGAGGGCATGGCCGTACTGTTAAGCGGCCTGAACATCGCATACCCAATTTGTCAGGAGCTGCCACTCTAGATGCAGGGACCCATTCCTACAAAGTGTGAACAACAGGGCTGAGAACCATACTCTTCCGTAGCTTCACCAATAGGGCTCAATAGACAATTATGGAGATGATTGGACTTCTAAGTCCAAAAATCACCACAACCAGTATTTCTACGATGTTAGAATAAATAGATAGATAGAATAAAGAGAAAATAAACCTAAGCCATTGCATACCTCTAGTTTCTGTGGTCCGTCTATATCCAGCAAATCATCATATTGGACCTTCAGCAGCCTCAGAGACATACTCAAGATTTTACATCTAAACCAGCATCCTCTAATGCCACTATCTTGACAGAGAACCTCTATCTTTGCACCGACCTGAAAAGACACTTGAGGCTTTGGTCCAATAACCTTAATACCCATTGTTTTTCTTGATAGTTTTAATTTTAAACTAGGGTATTTTGGTTCACATTTTGTCATTTCATTCGTAGGAACAGAGATTTGCAGACCAGAAAAACCCTTTTCAAGTACATGATCCTTAGAACTTTTATTTCTCTTATTGCTGAACCTTGAAGGATCATCTTGAGTGAAGTTCTCATCATCATCTGTGTGCGATTTTTCAAACTTTGCCTTTCTCTTGGAGGGAGTAGGACTATTCAAACAAGAAAGTACAGATTGGTTACTATATCCACGCAACTTTGTAAGTGTGAAGGGCTTAAGCTTATTGTTTTTAAACTGCCTAAAGCACATATGGATCTCAGATAAAGAGGTATGAGGCACAGCAGCCAGGTATTTCTCATAATGCTTAGGAGTCAAAACTGTTGCAGGACCATTGACACACTCAGCACTGATCACCTGAACATGAGGTGTGATGAAAACCTCTCCCTCTTGCAGATTCAGCTGTGGAATCACATGCTTAACTTCCTGACCATGGTGAAACCACCGTACCTTCACTTTTTTTTGTCTCTTCTTGTCTTCATACATATCTTCCAAGTAACCAAGATAGTGGTTTTCTTCTTCAGCCATAATATATACAAATGAATGAACCTAAATTTTAGAAGAAATATCTTGAGAATCCTAAAAATTAAACACCCTCCAAAAACAGAAAAAGTATATGATACCAAGAAAGTGGGGAAAAATTGATATAATGGAAAATGAAATAATTTTCTCACATTTATGGTTGTTCCATTCCTGCAAAACCCTGAGTAGTGCTTCAGCTGTTTAGCACAAAACCAAGTAAAGCCTGACCATTCGATATCTGAACTTTGGAATTTTAGTTTCCTAGTAATCTGCAGTACAAAAAATAAAGGCATGGTGAATTAATCGCATAAAGATAGAAGGGGAAATATAGAGAGATGAATTTAATTAGTTTCCATTTCCATACCATTTTATCAGGTAAAATTTTATTATTGACATTGATCCTAGGCGTTAAAATCTTGAGAGATTCATCGGCTTGTGCTGAATCATCCAGCTGTACACCTGTCACAGAAAGATTATGGTTGCTCAAAATATTTTCTTTCCATAACTACAGAAAAAGCTGTTAAAAAACAATTGGTGGATCAAGTTGTAGCGAAATAAGGACAAGACAAACAACAAAAATATCCACTAGATGAAAAAAGGACATTCATCACGAAAAAACAGTAATTCAGTTTGGCATCAAAAGGGCCTAAAGCATTTTATTTGGACTAAAGGATCACTAAAATAACCACATTAAGATGTTGGCATCCAACTGCAATTCAGTTGTAATGTTAGTTAATCTTTGGTTCCTCTTTGCAACATTGTTAAACTATTGGTCTTCTTGATATTGTACCTACATAAAATACACTTCATACTGTATAAGACATCCATCTTACCTTCTAGGAACAACCAAAATAGTGAATTAGCAGGGCATATCAAGTAGAAAAGGATTAAACCACAATCTTCATCGATAAAAGGTCCTCATGCATTTCGAACCTCAGAATAGGCTTCTAAACAAATATGAAATGCAATGGGATAAGGCCACACCAGCATGAAGTGTCAAGTTCATTAATATTAAACAGATTTTTTTATTTTGCCAAGAAAAAATTGTTCTTAAAACTGATTCAGGAAACAAATTGACATCAATTACCCAACACAATACCTTAATCATCTTCATAGACACACATAACTCGAGACAAAAAAAAATATTGCCAATTGATCAAAGGACATCATATCAAATCTTTCTTGCCATGTAAAATTAATACAGGCTCACATCCAAATGAAAAGAGGAATAATGCAAGGGGGGCTATGTGAGGACCCCATCAATATGGGGCTTGGGAAGGGACAAATGTATGCAGCCTTACCCCAATGAGGGGAGAGGCTGTTTTTACGACTCCTAGCCATGGTCGCAAGGCAGCAACCCTGCCAATGCATCAAGGCTCAAGCGAAAATAAAATAAGGAAAAAAGAAAATCGATAGGTTTCAATGGCAATTGCTAATCAACCAGCAGAACATGATCACACCATGCTTAATGCTTCGATCTTAAACAAAAAAGAATGAAATAAAAATTGAGAAATCCATAGATCTAAAACACAAACAGATCACAAAAATCACAGTGCATGGCACTGAGGGAAAAAGGAAATAAATCAAATTGAACAGTACCCAGTTCTTCAAGCGCTAAACTAGCCCAAAAAAACATCCCTGATCTCTCTCAGCAATCTCTGTTCTTTACTATTAGTGTGACAGCAATATCAAAGAAGCAAAGGCATCTAATATTAAATACTAAACAAAAGCTGGTCAAAAGAACTTGTTAAACCAATGATTTAGTGACATTTGTAAGTTCCTTTTTTATGCGGGCGTGGGGGGCAGGTCGGTAAGGGAGGGAGATTGGGCCCAGGTTCAATTGAGCCACAAGCCCATTAATACATGCAATTTTGGGCAATGTAATGTAAGAATTGCTTTTTCCCCCTTTCTGTAGTGATTTTAATGTGAACTCCAATGGTATTAAGTAGTCACATAACTAGCACGTGATTTTCAGTGGCTATCGATCAAAGTTTTAGACAAGACTAGTATTCTTTGGGCCAGGCCAAGTATTATACAGAGTAGTTAATACAGCGATGTCGCGTAGTGGGATGGCCCCACTCCTTGGAACTGAGTCATGTCATGCCTGGCTGTTGCAGGTGGAGTGGTGAAAATTGCAGCAGTTTGCGACCTTTACTGCCACCATTTCAAATATGGGACTGAAGACTATTTTGCCCCCGACTGAATGCTGTTTCAAGCTTTTATAGTGGGTAAAATTGGAAAATCAGACAATTTTAAGTTGTTTTAGGTTTCTCTTACATTCATTTGTGTGCCCCTGCAAGTGCAAGCCCTAGCCTCTGTAGAGATCTTTTCCGCACTCTCCGCGAGTTTACAGCACCACTCATTGTTGCATGCTTCCATGCAGCACTTTTCTGGCCAATTTCCGGCATCCAGCTCTGTTCTCACTGGATCTCAAACATCCATCCCTTTTCCGACCAATTTTGGGCGATTTCTTCACTGTTGTGGCCTATCCACAATCAGCATTTCATAAAACCAACCACTCTCTTTCTTCTCTGTTTTGTCTTCAATCTCTCTAAAAAAAAAGTCAAAACAACAATGACTTCTTTTTAATTTTAGGTATTTTTTCTTTATTTTTCAGCAAATATACATGTGTAGTATAAATTTATGCTTAGGGTTTAGAGTTCACAATAACGGTCATCCCACTATCCCTCTATTAGCATTTTTGCGGTCAGCCACTCCGTGTTGCTATTTGGGATCGACTACTATGGTATTATACACGTAAACCAAGAATAAATAGTTCGTATGACTTGTATTAAGTTGTCAAATATAATATATTTTAGATCTGAGTGGTTTCTCAACTCTAGAATCCTAGTTCTTTTATTATTACCTCAATCTTCCTCATTATGTCACAACTCACAAGGCTCATGCTTTTTTTTCTGCCTGCTCTGCTTCATAACGGTAGCAGGCAAGGATGTGATATAACTTGCTCTTCCTTTCAATCTTCATAAAAACCATTCAAGCCATAAGGCCTGATTATGTCTCTAAACCATGTCATTTCCAACCATATGTGCAACTATAATGTAATATCATAACGTATTAAATACAATACCTGATAACTTATGTTCCCAAGAAAGGAAAAAGAATGATTATTTGATTGCTAAAGTAATGTGCAGTTTTACATAGAATAACAAACCAATCACGGCTACTCTCACATTTATTCACTTACCATGGAAACAACAATGACAAATACTAACATGGTGATTATTAATCATCCATAATAACATATTAGAAAAAAAAATAGTAAATAAATTTCATACGATTGCACTTAAGTAACAAATAAAATATTTGATACGGTAGTGACACTATTTTAAAATAAACCAATTTACTCTATTCCAATAGATCATAAAAAATCTCTGTTTTCCAAAAAAAATTCACCTATCAATGTAAATCCTCAATGTGAAAGTTCAAAGACAACATCCCGTGAATAAGGTGTGTAAATACAACTTTCATGTAATTGGTAATGAAGGCAAGAATGACGTAAACTGTATGATTCATACAGCACAGACTTGACCAAATTCCTTGAAAAGATGAACTCACTGGAAGTACAGTTATGCTATTAATCAGTAAAAGTCTTATAACCGTTTACGGCTGACAATTAACGACAACCAAGCCTTATTCCATTAGGTGCAGACAACAATCTTCATGATAAAATTCCATGAGTCAAAAACCATGCACACAGTAACATTCAGCACATGCATCCATAATTAACATGTCATAAAAACAAATCACCCAAAACATGAAAGACACAAGACTGCACACTGAAAACCAAACTACCTGCATATGGAGTGGACAATTCCATGAGACCAAACAAGTGAGCCAGTCGACGTGGCCATGCAGGCAAGAATGACATAAACTATATAACTCACAGCACAGACTTGACCAAATTCCTTGAAAAGATAAACTCATAGGAAGCACAGTTTCACGGTTAATCAGAACAAGCCTTATAGCTTTCCAGTGTCAGCACAAGACACCGGTTCATGACCAACAACCAACAACAACCAAGCATTATTGCATTAGGCCTGGACAAGGTTTCTCAAATTGCAGTCACATTCACAGGTCACATTGATGTTGTGGGAAATTGTTGACAAATGTGGCTACAATTGCTATTGTGGATATACCGAAACCCTTAAAGCTCTAGCTGAAACAACACAGTAGCAACATCCAGGACATGCATCCACAATCAACATTTCCTAAAACCAAACAAATCACCCAAAAACACAAGAAATCAAAGTGAAAGGCCAAACTACCTGCATGGTGTGACCAATTGCGCGAAACCAAACAAGTGAGCCAGTCAACAACCTCTCTCCTTGCCCTCCATTTGCAAGCATTGATGGGCTGTGTGGATCCATAAGCCTGCAAGAAATTGTCAGGGACAACATACATCATGTGCCTCACACTCCTCTCAGTCCCCACCACAGCAAGCACCGAATTCCCCATTGCATCCTTTAGGTAGAAGTGAATCACTCGATTTCCACGCTCCTGACATATCACCTGCTCCTCCCACGTCACAAAGACACCGCCACCACCAACCTCCGCACCAGACATTCTTAAACCTACGACGGGTCGTTCCAAGGCCAACGCAAATTGGACTAGGAAAAACCCTAACACACCACACTGCCCCCCTAACTCAAACCATTCTTCAACAACAACAAAACCTGAAAATAATAATAATAATAATAATAATTAAAAAAAAAATGAAGCCGCAAAGTAGAAGGGGATCAGGTTCTCGAGAGAAAGAGAGCGAGACGTCACCGGGAATTGAAAAGAGAGAGAGAGAGAGTGGGGTCCGAAGAAGCGGAAGTGAAGTCAAACAATGCTCGGGGAAGGAGGAGGAAAAAAAGACACAAATGTTAAAGAGCATTCATGGCAGTGTGTAACTTGTGACGAGGTTTGTTTGTGTGACGAAACAAAGCCGAGATTTTGTGAGGTGGGTTCAATGGAGAGGGTAAGAGTGAGACGAGACGAGACGAGACGGAGAGAAAACAAAAAAAGGGGAGTCTAGAAAACTGTTATGGAGGGGTGAGAGTGTGTGGTTGGGTCCGTTTTATTGGGTAATGGGGGCAGAGAGAAAGGGGTGTGGGTTGGAGCTGCCGAGTGAGTGACCTTTCTCTTCTTCTGTTTCTTCTGTGCCATGTGGTGAATGAATCAATGGGAGGAGAAGAGAATGAAGGAAGAGAAGAACCCAGAGGGTATAATGGGAATTCTATTTTCTTTCTCTTTTGAGGGATATTCCGGTGCTGCACATGCATTCTACTTCCTGACACGTGGCGTTTCCCATGGCGCTGTGCGCGATTCTATTTGATTTGACCACCTTCTCCTGCTCCTCCCTCGTCAAAAGTCCATGCGCTTGTACCCTATCTTCTTCTATACCGTTACGAGAATAATAAATCTATTAGTATTATATTTTTTTCATGATTAAATTTTAATTTATCTTATTTTTCTATTTGTCAAATGTTTTATGAATGTTATGCTCTAGGGGTAATGATGGAGGGATGATCATCGTCACTTCATTTAAACAGTATGTGAGGGTGATGACCACCGGTAAAAACTCTGACGTTAAAAATTAAGAGAATTTTTGAAAATGCATGTTTGAAAATTCATCAAAAAGTAAGAATCATCTCAATTTGATCCCAAAATGTGGAAGCCATGACAACTAGCTTCTAATTAAACATGGAAAATTATATCAATGACGTGCAACTAAACACACTAAGAATGATGGTATGTTGGTATGGAAATATTGTATTTGAGAAGGAAAGAGTGAAAAAATATATATAAAAGTCCAAGAGGTATCATATTTGGACATCAACGATGCTTTTAGAATGGCTATATACCAAGGGTGAGCGATTCATGTTATGTTAAATGTGAGTTACACACAACATTCGTGCATGTGTCAAACAAGTATTCGAGTGGTTCAAGACTGCAATATTAGGGCAAAAATCAACTATCACACGATACGAGGTTTTGACATTAGAACCAAGGCGGTGGTGTCAAAGTTGGACATAAAACTATGGTCAAGATGAGACTAATACATGCAAGTATGAATCATCCAAAACAACGATAAACATCATGATGATAGTTATTCATGCATGTGCCAAAGAGGTATTCGAGTGGTTTGAGACTATAGTGTTAGGGCAAAAACCAACTATTCACACGATATATGAGGTTATGACATTGGAACCAAGGCGGTGGTGACGAAGTTAAACAAAAAACTATGGTCAAGATGAAGCTAATACATTCAAGTATGAATCATATCTAAAACAATGCTAAACATCATGATGATAGTTATTAGGGTTCTAGTTTTTCTATCTACACACCTTAATTTTAACAAAATGTATTATAAAAACAAAACTTAAATGATCTATACTCCAGGTATCAGGATAAAATATTGATAATCACATTAAATTATTTATGTGACTGATAACCTCATAATTTAAGAATAACGATGTAATTATCATGGGTGTGCTCTACTAACAAACTAGTATCGTCATCTTATATAACTTAGATCCATTGTGTCAAAAGTAAGAGAATTTTTATTCTTTACTTTATTTTTTCATTTAAAGAAATTTAATTAAATATGATAATATTTATTAAGTATTCTCACTTTTGTTTCTCTTATTTTGTAATTTTAATGTTTAGTTGATTTTTTTTTGGCTTAAATACCTTTTTAGTCCTTGCAATTTAGCGCTTTTTTGCTTTTCATCCTTGCAAATTTATTTATTTTTATTTTAGTCCTTGCAAATTATGTTTGTTTTGTTTTTCGTCCTTAAAGTAGTTTAGATAGTGTTTTTAACAGTGAAAAAAACACTATCTAAACCGCTATAAGGATGAAAAACAAAACAAACATAATTTACAAGGACTAAAATAAAAAAAAAATTACAAGGATGAAAAACAAAAAAAAAACACTAAATTGCAAGGACTAAAAAGGTATTTAAACCTTTTTTTTTTAACATTAGCAATTTTAATTCCTTTCTAATATCTTACATTTAAGCATGTGACGTGATAAAGAAATAGAGTTGTATTACTTATATATGTATGGTATTATATGATTGACAGATAATCATATCTCTCAAGCATATAGTAAGGGGTTTGATAGTAGATTTGTGTATATGAAAGAACAAATGTTAAAAAAAGTTAACTTCTTAAATAAATTTTTGTACTTCGAGAGTATAATTTTTTATTTTGGGTGGAAGGATATCCTAAGCAACAGAAAGAGACTAATGTAATAAGTTTAATAAATAATTTTTTATTCCATATAAATAGAGAAAGAGAGAGAAATATAGTGTATTTTCATTAGTTAATCAAAACAAAATAATCAAAATAAACAAAGAATACAAATATTTGAAAATAAATATAAATAATTTTATGTATGAAAGATTAAAAGAATATTATAATTAAAAATCAACATCTATATATAACTACTCCCTTCTATCCTTTTTATAAGAAATAAATGAGTGAATTCTTTTGGTTATAATTATAAGAAACATAGATATACTTTTAGATGTATTAATTGTTAATTTTCTTTTAGGATCTTGCTAATCCACCTCAGGGCACTAATTAAGAAATTAAAAAAGGGTAATGCTTTATTAATATGGGAGTGCATTTACAAGTTATAGAGAATCGCATTTTTACGTATTTCAATAAAAAAATTCTTTTTACTTCCTTAACCAATTCTCTTAGGCCTTAGGACACTGGACACTAATTAGTATTTATCTTTTTTTTATACCTTTAATTTATTGTGAAATTTATTAATGAGATGTTCATTCATTGTCTATGTAATTGGATGCATTTATTGGTTTATTAATAATATAAATCATATTAATTTTATACCTTTAATTTTTCACTGGTTGGCATTTGCGGATTTGCCATTCTTTTATACCTTTAATTTTTTTAAATAGACTTAAAAGCTTAATAAAATTATAGGAGCATACATATTAATTTCACTTATTTTACACACACACACACAGAGAAAAAGAGGTTCTATTTTACTGCTCTGTTTGTATTTTCTCTCTAGTAAAATAACTGGTCGATTTATAGTAAATATTTTGACCAGTTTAAGAAATGAATTGACTAATCTCCTATTATCATTAATTAATCTCATTGAAATTTTGATCGACCAAGCCCAAGTAGTAATTGACTAATCTCACATTTGTAATTGATGAATCTTAAAATTATATTAACCAATTCATGAATTAAATTAATTATTTATTATTTTATTAGCTTGATTTATTTAAACCATTAAATAAAGTATATGGTCAACAATTTTGACAGGGAAATGATAAAAAAGAGAATTAGCATCTGAACTGATTTTCACAGCGTAGCATGTAGGGTAATGCTGAATCGGGATTGGAATTTAAGAATTGTCTACGACTACGACGTCCTTAGTTAAAGCATTTTGTTCCAAAGGGCACACATACTTTGTTAAAAATAAACTTCGCCAAGTTACAACTTACAATGAAATAAAGCCTATATCCATAACCTTAAGGGGTTATTTGAGTAAAGGAAGATAAGATTTCGTAGATGATATAAATTATAGGTCAAAATTTTATTTGTTTTTTTAAGTGAGATAAATACAAATCTGTCTATAAATGTCTTTTTTTTTAATGTATTTGTAAGGTATTTGAGATTTTTATTTGACACCCAACTAATTTTTTTCTTACCATATCGACTTATTTTAAAGTAAAATAATATCTATAAATATTTTTTAAACTTATAAAGATTTTTCGTACCTTGAATTGGAATGTCTTCCTTTCTCCTTAAAATTTTCAGTAAAAAAAAAAACACTATATCCATGATAGAATGTGTTTATAATTCTTATAATCATACTTTAAATGATAAATAAATCGTTATATAAAAAAAGTATTGCGAACTCAAATACATATCTACATATTAAGTATTAAAGGTAGTTGACCTTTACACAAATTTGGAACCCAATTAAGAAAGGACAAGATGGTGGTGGGTTCCACACCCTTTACTAGAATGAGGGCAGGGAAAGATAAGGCATGAAGAAGATAAGGTTTGGTGTATTGTAGGTAGTATAGTTGCTGTCAACAACACCTTCATTTCCATCCACAAAAGGGTCAGTGGAATATTGCACAAGTTTAATGTGACACTGTGAGAAGCAGAAGAAGATGAAAAACCTTGGTTTGTTTGGAGTACTTTCTCACATTCTTAGGCCCTCTAATGATCAATCCCATCTCCTTCTACTCCATTCATTTTCAAATCCATGAAAGTTCCAGTAATAGTCTGGTATATTATGGGGAAGAAAGAATATTTCAAACACTAGCTAACATCTCAAATTTTCTATCAGTGTGAGTGAAGGAAATTTTCAACTGTGGAGTCTGGCACTTGAAAAATGGGAATTCAAGGCTTGTGAAGCCTTGCTTTGGGTCCTGGCTCCTGAAGGCCCAGTTGTGGAAGAGGTTTGGAACAACTTTGGATGATTTATTATAATGCAGATATCTCTCCCGATAGATGAAAACTAATTTCTTTTGTAATATATAAATCACCTAAGTGAGTTTTATCTTTCTCATAAAGGTCTTTTTCATTCATATAGTAACATGCTTAAGAAATCCAACTATCTATCAAAGAGATCATATGGTTAACAACCTCATATGATATGCACTGTTTTGAGTTGCTTAACAACCCCATTTCTACTATTCTCATTACAGTTACTTTAGGGGCAGGGCAATATATGCATTGTTTCCCAATTGATGCTGCTACTTATTTCGTGGATACTATTCATACTAGATAGTTGGAACTCGTCTGTTGTTATCTTAGAGTTCTTCATCCTTAGTCTGAATTTTTATTATCAAATGTTACCGGTACATAAATTTTATATAGCAAAATTTAGAATTTAAGAGAGACAACGAAGAAAAGGAGAAAATAAATAGAGAAGATGGGTGATCTGATAGAAATAAAATAGTAATAGATTATAAAAATATTATAAAAAGTATTATAATTAAGTGTAACATTTTTTTTTTAATTTTTCCGATTTCCATATGCCACTGCCTCCTCCGTACATTAGGAAAAAGCTTAATTTTTTAATTTTTTTCCCCCCTGAATGGAAGGGGGCATCAGCCCCACAACCAGCTAAAAGCTATATATAGTGTAAAACTACCTTAAATATTTTCATTTTTTTTACAATCACATTTAAGTAGAATAAGTGATGAAATGCGCTCTATTGTAATAAAATATTTATACATGTATGATAAGTTATGAAGTTATTAAAATCTGAAGTATTGATTTTAAGTCAATAATTTTTATTGCATCTTAGCTTTTAAAATGTATCTCCCTTATTTTAAATGAGTTAAGCTCATTAGATTATAAAACATATTTTAAAAAATAAAAAAATCTACATTAATATAATATATAGAAATTAATAAATAATAATAATAATAATAATAATAATAATAATAATAATAATAATAATTTATCTCAATTTCTATCTTTAATTATTATTTAAAAAAATATGATGAATTATTTTAAAGATAAGACTTGATCTTGTGAGTTAGAGAAACAGACTATATACATTATCCAACTCAAATAACAAGATAAAATAAGATAAAACAAAATTTATCTTCTGCTTTATCAGATTTTGTTTAATTCAAAATCATTCTATTTAATATCACTACTGTATTGGGTTCTGACCCGTATAACTATCAGGTAGCCTCAGAAGCCCAATGGACTAGAGATCCTTCATGTTCGGTTTATTGGTTGAAGACAGAATGCAATAAGAATATAGCAGCCCATGATTAGATATTTAGATTAAGCGGAAAAAAAGAATCCAGTAGCGGCATTGCTGATTCATCTCGTCTCATTAATTTATTCTAGTCCGAAGTTAATTTTGGAAACTTCATATTTAAGAAGTTAATTAAACTTATTGAAATCTGATGACAGATTTCAGTTATATATCAGTAGTCTCAATGTGCAAGGTTAATTAATTTAATTCAAGACTTTTACGATTATTAATTATTTTAGCCTTAACTTTATTATATATCAATCAATTTAGTCTTTAAATTAATTACATGTTAGTTAATTTGGTTTATAGCATTAAGGATCAAATTAGTAACTACTATAATAAACTCAAAGATTAAATTTACTGATATACATTAAAGTCAATAAACAAAATTGGACTACATTGATTGATGACGCTTTTTTTTTTTTTTTTTTTTTAAGCAAAGAATTTTATTAATGAAGGAACCTTTTGGTGAGTACAAGGAGTAAACATTGATTGATGATGTTATGTTCAGAAAATAAATTAACCAAAAAATTATTGAATATGAAGTAAGAGTCTAGAATTTTAAAGACTTAAAATATATGTTTTTTTAGTATCCACAAGTATTGTTGATAACTAATATTCATGGAGAACTTGACTTACCAATTTTAGTGTAGTCAAGTTCAAATTGGACCAACGATATGTTATGGATATCACGAAAAACTTAGTTTTAAAAGTAAAATAGATAGATCATAAAAAAATTCTTATCGTAATTAGAAAGCTATTTAGCATTATTGATATATGACGTCACAGGTCATGGGTGTCATGTTATTACTCAATGTTAAAAATTTTAAATTCTTAATATGTTAAGTATATTTTTATTTCCCTTAAAAAAAGTATATTTTTATTTCTTAATTCTTTAACAAGCAACATCCATAAAACTATGGAACCTACTAGGATCGGCCTTAATTGTGAGAGTTTGAATGATATACATGATATTATAGATTTTAACTTCAATAGACTAATATAAAAAAAAAACTCATTGATAACAATGAACAACACATAGTATAAAAAGAATAAAATAAAAGTATATCTATTAAAAAAATAGACCAACAACCACCCAGGGCGACATGACCTATTAACGCGCTCCAAGCATCCCACCCACATATTCATATGATATGTGATAACTCTCGGTGCAAGTAACAGCCAAATTTCAAACATCACATAAAATATACAAATACTAAATGCATAGACATATCGTAAGGGATTCATAATTTGCTTAATTAACGCGTGTAATCCGCAGTTTTTTTTTTTCTTACACGGGTTATACCTTATAATAATGTGCATCTTCTCCTATATATACTGGTTCTGTCCATGCATATTTGCTTTAAGCAAAGTACTTTGTAACTTAATTATTCCACCTTTTATAATTCTGTTTCCATAGGAACAGAGAAATTAGAGGGTGAGAAATGGCTCTCAGATGGGTTCTCCACTCAGCTTGCCATGTTTTGGGGTACCCCATGAGCAACACAGAAGAGGGGTGCAAGAAGATTGAAGGTTACCCAAATGGAGAGGTCAAAATTGTGAAGGGGTTGTCCCTTGCAAGCAATTTCAATGAGGTTGATCACTACCCTTCTTCAGGGTTTCAAATGCCACTTCACTATCCACGCTACACCAAACAAGACTATGAGAGCATGGATGAGTGGAAAGTGGACTTGCTTCTTAAGCAATATGGATTAAGTTTCAAGGGTGCCCTTGATGAGAAGAGAGCTTTTGCAATGGGAGCATTCTTGTGGCCAGATCAATATTGAATGAGTTTTTCCCATTAGTCTTTATGCTAATAAATATTTATGCGACGAGATATAAATGTTTGTAATATAGACTTCTGCCTTAATCTTCTGAATGAGTCTCTACTGATGATCTTAGTATGTCGTCCAATAATATTGAGGGTTTCTCTTGGTTCTACCACTTTTATGCATAAAAAAAAATGCTAAAAAATGTACTAGTTTAAAGTTTTGTGTACTTGACCGTGGCATGAAACACATGAATAGTTCTCTATGTTAAATTGATAATAATGCCATAATGAATGTGTCTATATTATGTGTCCACGCTTGTATTTGTTCTTCTATTCTATTTATGTATCATGGATATTGATTGTTTTCCTTTTTGGGGTTGATGGTTGATGGTGATACATGTCGGCAATGTGGCAGTTCTGTTTCCACAGAAAGCAATATGTATGGGCCTATGGCTAACTCGTGCTTGTTTACGCATCTGGTTGGCAATTATTGAATTGGCCTCTTGGCTAGTTTACATGTGGTGAAATGGGGGTGTGAATATATCGTACCCGAACACAATTTTTACTATTTCTTACAGAAGAAATTTTAGTAGTATTGTAAACAAAACACGTTAAACCAATTACGTTGCTATTTCGCAGAAAACATCAATGATGATTTGAATAGATAGACAAATAAAATCTGACCACTTAATTTTCGTGTTAATTCATGTAATTGCCTTCCGTAATAATAAAAAAAATGATTGAGTTGTAGAAATTAACCAATAATTAAAAGAAAAATATTATCATTTACTAACAATTATTTTATTATCAAAGTATAATTCGGCTTGAGTTCTAGAACATTGATGAGCACCGCAACTAAACTTGTGAAGAAAAAAACATTGTTCACAAGCTGTGAAAGAAAAGCTAAAAACGTTCATTGAAATCCCTTATATATTTTCGTCTGGTTTTGAGGAAATAAATGGTCACAAATTGATTACTACTCATTATTCCAAAAGAAAAAGAATAAAAAAAGCTATACATAACTGTAAACATAGACTTCCCATTCATGAACTTGTTACAAAAGAGTTACTTGGACGCTTTCGTTGTTTTTGTTACGCTTGAGACAAGTGTGATGGGGTTGGACAATAATCGATCATTGTGCATGATTCAAGGATTGAAGGCTCAAATATTTGGTTGCTTCCAATGGGAGGGGTTGCATTGACGACAGCCGTAATTATAGGACAAACAGGACACGTGGTCACCTATGATTAAATAAACTTTCGGCTAGAGAAGCTTCATTGATGATTAAACTATAATTAATAATTAATGTCTACATCCACAAGTTTCTTTAGTCTATTATTGTACCCAAAATATCTCAATAATTATGGAATGGGTACGTGGTCGTAACATAGTCATCACTTCATCGGAATAAGAACTATAACTTGCGTATAGCCGGAGACGATTTCTCAAGTTCTCTTCCCTTTACAAAGTTTTGAGTTGTGACAATATTAATGTAAGTTTGTTCTTTCATTTGACATTTGTACAAAGTTGAACAAATATATAAACAGTCGTCCATGTGCATTGCGATTTTCTTGACGCGTGCATTTGCATCTTTCAATTATTTGATCCAATGATTAATAAAAATTTGAATTACTTTTGAAAATTTAGTAATATTTTGGTTCCTGATCGATTTTCTTTTCATCAAAATTGGATTTTAGTCGCCTTATTGTTTTGCACAGATTTAATCTCTATGCTATTTTGATTCTAGAATTTTTGTCCATACGTGAACTTCACGTTTAATATTTAATGAAAACGTGGATATGACAATGCATAAAATTAAGTGTCACATTAGTATAGATGAGTAAAAATGTGACAATGTAACAGAATGTTACGTTAATATTTTCATTAAATTTTGAATGTCAAGTTAATAGATGAATTAAAATTGTACAATTCAACAAATGGAGGAGCAAATTTCTGAAAAAAAAAAAATAGTGAGATCAAAATCGAATTTTGACATAGTTTTTTTTATCGGCAAATGTTAGTTGTTAATTGTTAGTTTTTGTTAGTTAGGAGATTCGAATCTACGATCTCTCCCTTCATCTCCTTCTTTCTTAACCATTAATCCAACTTTATAACTCTTTCGAATTTTGACGTAGTAGAAGAATCAAAAGTGCAATACATTCATTTCTTATTTAATATGCACTTTTAAACGAAATTAAAAAATACTTAAGAGGCATAAAATTTTTGTGATTTTTTTTCCATATTTTCTTTTTTATATGAAAAGAAAAGGAAAAGTTTTTGTAAAACCCACCGTACACACACCTATCATTTATTTACATGTATCATGTTTCTATTATTATTTTTCTTCATAAAACCAAATAAAAGGAGGAAAGCCTCTTTTCTTTAAAAGTTTGATCAAAACTAAAATTGAAATTCAATTATTAGAACAAATTAAAAGAATAAGTTATAACAAAATTATTTGTTTATATGTTTAGGTATTATATTTTATTCATAGTTGCTTTTTTTCTTTTCTAAAAAAACTTACTTCAGGGTAGTCAAATAAAAATTGAAGACAAAATGCATGAAACAAATGGTACCAGAAGAACATGAGGCAGGAGATGTGGTAGCCCTCAAATGATAATACTAAATCGGGCCCACGAATTTCAGAATGCACACAAATTATTGAGCTACAGTCTCTACGTATTGTGGAGGGAAAACACGAAATCATTTTTTCTTTTACCTTGCTAATAAAGAGGTTAATTATGGCGAAGAAAGGTGACACCTAGAAGCTTCACTTCTTTTCCAAAAGACAGCATCACCTCCCATTATTTACCTTTCAATTCTTTCTTCCAAAATAGTCTATTGTCTCTTTTATTTTGATATTTCGTTGTTAGCTACTAATGCCAAAGTTTGGGATTCGGAACACAAATTTAAAACTTCCAATAATGTTACTCGCGTGTAATTACGACGAGTTTCGAAAAAATAATGATTAAATTGATATGTAGGTCCCTATACTATTCGACAATTTTTAATTAAGTTTTTGAACTATTTTTTTTTTCAATTAGGTCCCTGAACTTTTATTTAATTTTTAATTAGGTCCCTGCCGTTAACTACCATTAACTCCATTAACGGTAGGGATCTAATTAAAAAATAAATAGAAGTTCAGGGACCCAATTAAAAAAATTGTTTAGGGACCTAATTAATTTTTTTTTAAATAGTTCAGGGACCTACTGAATAAATTAAAAGTAAATTAAAAATCATACAAAAAATATCACTTAATTGAAGAATGTATTTAGAAGGAATGCATTAGGTTCGTCCGAACAGAATCTGTAAGGAGAAACTAGAAGTGCAGTAAGGGAATTGATACTTTCAGAGTTTGAGAATACAGGTTGAAGAACATGTAGAGGTTGAGAATACTGAATTTAGAATCCGCAAAGGTGAGAATTTTGGACTGGAGATGTAAGAATACTGACTTTGAGAGTTAAGAATACTCAGTGCAGATCTGTAGAATGGACAATACTAAATTTAGAAGTAGTCTACATATGCTTGAGAAGTATAGTGTGATAGCCTGAGTAGAATTTGAGAATTACTCAGTAGGTCCCTGAACTATTTAAATTTTTTTAATTAGGTTCCCAAACATTTTTTTCAATTAGGTTCCTAAAATTCTATTTATTTTTTAATTAGCTCCCTGCCGTTAATGGAGCTAACGGTAGTTAATAGCAGAAACCTAATTAAAAAATCAATAAAAGTTTAGGGACCCAATTGAAAAAAAAAAGTTCAAAGACCTAATTAAAAATTCTCGAATAGTATAGAGACCTACATATTAATTTAACAAAAAATTATTGTTCATATCTTCCCCATGTCCGTACGGTCCATAAAAATTAGGCCATTTGGCTAAGTTACGTGGCAACCCAATAAATCATTATTGATTTAGTCTTAGTATAAATACATGGAGCTTATAGTTCAGTGTTCACTCAACACCACAAGCACAACACTAAGGCACAAACTATAGGAACACAATTCATCATTTTACTCCAAAGCTAGCCATAATCTTCACTCTCTCTCACAAATTTTCAATACTACTCAATATTTCTTTGTGCTTACTTTTAGAGAAGAGTTAGCTAGGAATATTGGTAGCAGCTAGCTAACTAGATATGGATCAAAATCAAAGTGAGGATCAGGTTCTGAGGGAATATTTAAAAAACAAACAGTTTTTGAAAAGAACTTTGCAGTTAGTTCTCTCAGTGTCTGTGTTTTCTGTTTTTGTTTGGTACTCTTCTGGGTTTTCCATACACCCTCAGTCCTTCAATGCCTACTTCTCCACGTGCCTTTTCTCCATGATCACTCACACCCTTGAAAGGAAATACATGTTTCTCATTTGCAATGGAATCCTTGCATTTGTAGCCAAGACCTCCCTCATGAACTCTTCAGATTCTGACAGCTTTGACCAGCTTCAAAATCTGTCAGAGACAAAGCCAACAGTTTCTGACATGGTAGTTGTCCCTTTGGGGAGTTTTGAATCCCCAGAGAATGTTCCTCTTATGGTTGAAGAAGAACAAGTGAAGTTGCAAGAGGAATACAATGAAGAAGTTTCAGAAGCTGGTGAAGATCAAGAAGAGGCTATCTTGTGTACCAAAACTGAAGGAAGAGAAAGTGAAGCTCACATTACAGAAGTAGAGGAGATCAAAGAGGAGGATGAAGAAGGAGAAACAGAAAGTGAGGTTGAGATGGCACAAGATGATGAACCAGAAGAAACTACAGTAACAGAAAATGAAGACTTAGTAAATACAGAAGAACTGAACAGAAAGTTTGAAGAGTTCATTAGGAAAATGAAAGAAGAGATCAGGATTGAAGCTCAAAGACAGCTTATTGCAGTTTAATTAGTGCATCTGATATAATAAAAGATGACAAAGAATAAAGTGCTTTAGTCTATTTTCAAATAACTAAAGCCTTATGGTTCTCTATCTTTTGTTTGCGTGTGTAGAGCTATCTATTCCATGATTTCCATCACTCTAGCTTCTTTCCTTTTCAGCCTGCTAAATATTTCTGTCATGTCGTTTTTAAGTTAGTGTAGTATATTGCATCTTAGCCTTATAAACTGATCGTACTTCTATGTTACTCGCGTCTTGTTTTTCTTGCTTTTTATTTTCCCTTAATTTACTAGTGCGTTTCTTTTGAACACTACTTTGAATAAGCATACCGACAGAATTAAATTGAATATGAACTTATATATATATATATATATATATATATATATATATATATATATATATATATATATATATATTTTTTTTTTTTTTATAGATGACAAGTATTTTTTACTAGAATATCCTACTCAATATTTAAATATTAACTTAAATATATTTAAATATGAACTTTAAATATGATTCAATATCTCAACTTGCATGAGAGAAAACGAGAACGAAATTGGTGTCAGGAGAGGATATATTTCGAAAGAGTAATAACATATAAAAATTTACATTTTATAATCAATTAATTAATACTTTTTTTTATTTTGTTTTATTCTTTTATTATATTTTATTACCTATTATATTTATATTTATTTATCTCTTTTATTTCCATATCTCTTTAATTAGATCTATAGTAAGTCATAGGTGTGCATGCATCCTTTTCTTTCCAAGAATTTGGCTGTTACGTCATTGACAAGTGTACCAAGTCGTACAAGTAGTATAAAATGGAAGTCCAAGTATCGTATCCACAGGAACTTGTTCAATATTTGACAATTTACACACTTTTTACTTACTAAGCAAAATATAAAGAGAACTAGAAATGACAATGGTTAAGAGCAAAGATAAAGATATAAACTTGGAAATAAAACTAATAAAAGGGGGTTTTTGATTGTCAAAGATCTAGATTGTGGAAAGAAGTTGTGAGAAACGATTATGATGAGTGTTGGGGTTCGACTTCACTAAACCACTCCCTCATGCATACACAAGTTATTAATCAATGTTTATCATCCGTTTGTTATCACCAACTCACAAAAATGCTCAATCCCTAATTCCTTACAAGAAGAACCTAAGTTCCTTAACTAAACTACCAATCCCTTGCATAGCTTAGCCAAGTTACTTGCTTTAAGAAAAGGAGTTAAAGGTGACTAATGGGCTTTGCTCTATTCCTAGATACAAGACCCATTAGGTGCTCTTCTCCGGTTCATAGTTCAAATACATTTTCCAATCGCATTTAAACCATAAAAAATCATACAAGGGTTGATCAAGCCACAAGCAAGCATTAAGCAAAGGAGAAAACACGTAACGGTGAATAATAAACATGTATTAATAACTCAAAAGATACACATGAGTTTGGGTTTAGTTACATCAAACCCCAATGAAAAGGAGCTCAACTACCCATGGGTGAGAAGAGCATCAAAATGGTGGAGAAGAGATGAAGATGAAAATGGAGTCTTGGGAGTGTTTCCCACAGCTGCACTTGTGCCCCCAACCTAGATCAAAGAAGAATGCCCTTTTCCCTTGCAAAATGCCCTTTTAATAGCTTTGTTTTTACCCAAAAAGTGACAGCACGACATTTTTGGCCTAGCTGAAATTATCTTTCAGCTGGGCCGAAACTTCAATAATGCTCACTGGGACAAGCTCGGCTGGGCTCACCAACTGGTTCAGCTGGACTGAACTTCTTTTCTCAAAATTAGGTGCTCTCTGTCAGTTTCTGAGTTGGGCTGGCCAATGTTTCAGCTGGGCTGAAGAGAACTTTCTTCCTTGACCTTGATCTTAAGCTATTCCAAAACCCATCTCCAATTTCTATGCATAAAAAAAATACTAAAACATGAGACTAAATTCCAAATTTACATAACTAATTATATATCTAAAAACTAATTCTTTTTGAACTAAAAAGAGGTAGAAACAAGGATTTAAATAAGGGATAGATGAAATAATTGCACTTATGTGTACCAAAAAGGTAAGTATAAAATGCAATTATCAAACTCCCCCAAACTTAAATCTTTGTTTGTCCTCAAACAAAAGAAGGCTGTAATTATTGCTAAGATGACTGACAACAACATACAAGCTATGGATTGAAAATATTTGCATCCTAACACTTCTCATGACATCATTCACCAATAAGACAAAACATGCAGCCCATGTCCAACCATACACTATGGTGTCCACAAAAGAAATTTAGCAAGATATAAAAGTGACAAGAGATTAATAAGAATGGCACTGAACAATCTTGAGGGACCCAAGAACACTTTGCTCCTCACAAGAAAGGTGTATCACTCAATAATTGTTGTGAAGGTGAGTGTTTCTCTCAATGCCACTTATTGGAACCACACACACCAACTTTGCTCATCATCTCAATTCAAATCACACACTCACACACACATGCAAAGATCACTAAGGACTTTATTGGGTTGTAACTTGGCTGGGCTTACAAGAAAATTTTGGTTTTTCTGGATAAACAAATTAACACCAAGAGAATAAGAGAGCAACCTCTAAGGATCAAACAAACTTTTCCTAATTGCCTTTTTCTCTCAACTTGACAAAACCAGTAAGAGTAATCCAAATTCTTTTACAACAATGATAACAAGGAGAATACATAAAGAAAACATTTCTTTTTATGATTTTTTTTCTTCTTCTTTTGTTTTTGTTTTTGTTTTTGTTTTTTTTTAATAATAAAACATAATAACCACTATTACCAACCATAACAGCAATGGGGCATGCATGTATACTTATGGTTAAAGCCCCCAGCCCTTAACCATAATCTCAACAAAGAATTTAAAATCAAGATTCCACAAGAGAGTTCCCTTAGCAAGTGTTGCAATCCAACTGAAAAGAAGAAGAGATAAGTAGAAGAAGGATGAAAGGATGATGATCTAGCTTGCATGCAAAGCTTCCAAGACCTCCAATGGTTTCCTTTGCCTTCCTTAGCTCTCGGTCTAGAAGAGAAGAAGAGAGAGATGAGAGAATTTGATATTTTAGTGTTGAAGATGTTTTGAAGAAAAAAATGAAAAGCTTTGGATGATTTTTGCTTGGTTTTGGCCGTGGGGTGTTAATTAGGTGTTCATGGTGGTTGCTAGGTGTTGATTTCATCTCATGCATATAGTTCTAGGTGTCAATTAGGATGATTAGGTGTTAATTTTGTGTTAATTGCATGCATGCATTGTAGATTAGGTGTCATGAAATTAAGATTAGGGAATTTGGTTACACAGTTTAATTTACACAGTGTAATTTTATACTGTGTAATCATAACCGAAATTTCAGGGAAAATTTGAAACTTTTTAATTCAATTTTAATTGCGAACATTATAATTTTCTTTAGCAATTATAACGCGTTATTTAATTCAACAAAAAGATCAAGCGTAGCTTCAATCGTAAAGGAGTAAATAAATTTTCGAATATGTGGAAATAAAACAGTGGAAAATACATATGACTGGAAATGTAAACATGTATATATACATATATGTAACCAAAAGACATAACGTACTCCCGGAGCATAAGTATAGAAAGTTACTACATGGTCCACATGATGACTGAATATGTACAATAAAATATCTGAGATGCCTAGATCTACCCAACCAAATACATGATAAAACAAAATAAGATCCTAGCTCTCAGAGCAGTCATCGTCTACCCCTACCCTGTGAAAGACTCATACAGAAGCCTATGTGGGTCGCCAGTTGATGGGGTCCTAACAGTGAGACTCACGGGAGGAAACCTCAAACGAATCCCCAAGAGACTCTCTCTCTGAGTCCTCCTCGGGATCCTCCTCCAGATCCTCCTCTGTGTCGGACTCTACCAACCAACCCCCTCCACCGGCTAGAGCCTCCTCAACCAACTCTGCCGCCGCTGCGGCTGCTACTGGCACCGCCTGGTTCCCCTTAGTGGGAACCTCCTCCATGTCCGCCAGTACCTCCACATCCGCCTGAGCCATCTCCCAACGCTCCGGATCGCTGTGCTCCCCTAACAGTAACTCCAATTGGGAGGAATGAGGCTCAGTGGGGGTGCGCTATGAATCTGTCGGGTGTGGTCCCGGCCCTCTAGATGTCGTAGCAGTCGAAGAGACATAAATGACTTCCACCGGCTCAGCTGGCTGATAGTAAGGTGGTGTAGGCTGTGTCCACCATGCCAAGTACTCATATATAATAGGATGAGCTCCGGGCTCGTATTCCGGCGTATATACTAAGCGAATGTAGCTCGTGAAATGATCCACACGCCTAACCGGATCGGGCTCCCATCTTCCGTAAATACACTCAATTTCCCAAAACTGATGCGGGTCCGGAACTACCATCTGAGCCTAAAAAAAACAACAACAAGAGGGTAACTCTCTACTTCCTCAAACAGTACACACAAAACGAATTTAGAAGTCACAAACACCTACGATCAACCACGTCGATGTGGTTATCTACCGATCACACTCGATACCTAATCGTTTTCATCACTAGAACAATTTACTTATCTTTTACTGGCCAGCTGCCACTGGAACTCCCAGAACTCAGTGATCTTACACAAATTTAAGCTAGATGACATATTGGGAGTACACCCATTCTCCACGGCACAATGGCAGGGCTCTCACCAATCGATGATGACTCGTAATTTCTGTCGGGATTGCCAAGTCGGCTATGTGACTAGCGTCACAACTCGGCACCATATATCCCCTAAGGACTGCCTCCTTACGATCATCTCCCAGGTACCAACTGTGGTCATCTAATGCTCTGAGGACTGACTCCTCAACACTCTCCTCACCGAGTTTATTTTCTTTCTTCGTCGCCTGTGGATTTCCCGCTGCACATGGTACAGGTGCGGACGAATTGACGCTGAGCTAAAGGTACCACCTCTACGCTCACATATGCATATATAAGTAAGGACTTTGCCTTTATCGCTACATCGTAACGATCTCATCACCTCAGGTGATGCGTCATTCGCAATCTGACCTTGGTTCACAGATAACTCGCAGTCGAAATATCCCACACGACTTTCTTGCATTCTTGAAGTTCCAAAGATCTACCGTACTGTCGTTTCTTCATGGTACGACTCTCAACTCACATAAGTCACAACGCGTCATATATTTTATTATGTTTTATATATTCCTTACCCTCTCAAGTGTCTTATGATTTGTATAAAAAGAAAGTATTTATATTCACCAAAAGAGTTCATTATTAATTTGTTTTTAATAAAATAAATAAAATAAAATAAAAGTCTCTTAGATTATTTAAATGTGCTCACTATACAAGTTATATTTATCTTTGAATAGCAATCCTGCTATTGGCACTAGAAATCAATTCTAGTTACTACAAGCACTCGCGTTGAGTCTTGTAAACACATCTCACAGACAAACAATTTCACCGCAATATTCAAACTATAGTCAACAGACTATATCACCAAAACAGAAATTCACACATTCAATATCAAGTGCTCCAGGTTTTCCTCCCTGAGACTTAATTGAATCAATCCAAACAATAGTTATATTATATCCATTATCTCACAGCATCAAAAAAATAGTAATTTAAAAGTAAAATAATAAAAGCATACATATTAATATCAAATTTGAATATGGAGTCAAATTTTCATTGGCAGTACTGAATGTGAGCTCTTATTGAAACAAGCAAATGACCTTGGAATTTAATAATTTTTATATCAAATTGAAGCTCTTGAAATCTAATTTATAGAAAGGTGTACCACTTATAAAATTAACATCTGGAAAATTTTATAAAAATTTTCTGAGTCAGTAACTCCATATTTTTAGTACTCACTGAACATAACCCAGAGAAATAAATTTTTTTCCCACTTCCCAAAACTAAATTAACTGAAACTTTTTACAGTTTAAAGCTAACTCCTTGATCTTTCAAAAAAGGTATTTCTTGCTTCCAAATTCATTTTCTATTGTTCCCAGTAAAAACATTACTAACAGCCTAAGATTTTGACCTTAAAACAGAGTCTTAAACCATTGTTCTGTTTCTTTTGAAAAAAAAATTAATTTATAAATTATGCTTGAAAATTTTTGTAATATACATGGTTAAAAATCTTATTGTGTCTAGTTTTTAAAGGTGTAATTACATAAAAAAAACATTCAGCACACAGGGAGAATTTTATCAAAAACCGAGCATTGTTCCAGTGAAACTCCAAAACAGGACAGTCAAATATCGAGCCATGGATGAACCAGAAGATGACTTTATTTTTCAAAGACATCAAAACAAAAGTTGTTGAATTTTATGTCTATTTTCATTGAAAACAAGTTTGACGAAAAACCAACGGTTAGATATTTCAAAAATAGCAAAACAGTGAGGATTGTTCCATGCTAAACAAAAGAACAGCCACTGTTTCGAGTTTTTAGCTAAAATTTTCCAAAAGAGATTTGATCAAAAACAAACTTTTAGAAAGAGATGCCTAACTTCACTTGTTTCCAGAGTCATTCCCATTCAAATTTTCAAGATAAAATGACCTTATTCCTTACATGCAAAAGCTCACAACCACAGCCATAGAAAATCCAACAACATTCGTCCAATTTCGATCTCAACAAAACATTCAAACATATATCAATTTCCAGCAATGGGGCATGCATGTATACTTATGGTTAAAGCCCCCAACCCTTAACCATAATCTCAACAAAGAATTTAAAATCAAGATTCCACAAGAGAGTTCCCTTACCAAGTGTTGCAATCCAACCGAAAAGAAGAAGAGATAAGTAGAAGAAGGATGAAAGGATGATGATCTAGCTTGCATGCAAAGCTTCCAAGACCTCCAATGGTTTCCTTTGCCTTCCTTAGCTCTCGGTCCAGAAGAGAAGAAGAGAGAGATGAGAGAATTTGATATTTTAGTGTTGAAGATGTTTTGAAGAAAAAAATGAAAAGCTTTGGATGATTTTTGCTTGGTTTTGGCCGTGGGGTTCCTTGGTTAATTAGGTGTTCATGGTGGTTGCTAGGTGTTGATTTCATCTCATGCATATAGTTCTAGGTGTCAATTAGGATGATTAGGTGTTAATTTTGTGTTAATTGCATGCATGCATTGTAGATTAGGTGTCATGAAATTAAGATTAGGGAATTTGGTTACCCAGTTTAATTTACACAGTGTAATTTTATACTGTGTAATCATAAAGAGGTGTGTTTTAAAATTTTAAAACTTACTTTCAAACATCTAATTAATTTTATAAAACTCTTAGTAGTAAAAGCTTTTCTAATAGCTCAATTAAAATTTCCTCTGTAAAGAAATCATTTACAGATAAATTTTATAAGAGGTAACTTGGTGTGTAAGTTACTATAATTTAATATAATTAAAATAATTAAAACCAATTTGAAAATAATAGATTAATTAGTACATAGCAATAGATATTTGAAATATTTTACTACTAGTAATTAATCTCAGCTCAATTAATTACTAGCAGACATAACAGATAAACATACACAGACAATATACGTACTTGATTATTAAGTACATATTACACTGCACAAGTAAATAAAAAAATAAACAACATAGACACTTCAATCCCACAGAATTTTATAGCAGCTAATAAACAAATACACAGGAAAGTAACTGCAGAGAATTAATTGTAGAAAATTAATTCCAGAGAGTTACTTACAGAGAAATATATAAATATATACATATATAAATATATACATATATATATATATATATATATATATATATATATATATATATATATACTTATATAACTGAGTTGAAATTTTTAGGGTGTTACAAGATCCACTGTGTTGCTCCACCAATTGCTTAGCCAATTGCCTCACTTGTGTCTCCAAATTCTTGATTGAGGCTTCATTGTTCTTTTGGTTAGTGATGGAGAGTAGCATGAATTGGTTTAGAGTGTCCTCCAATTTGGAGGTGCAGTCTTGATGGAAAGGTTGATGTTGTTGTTGTTGCCCTTAATATCCTTGTGGTGGTGGTCTATTTGAAGGACCAACATCTAGCTTCCATCCATAATTGTTATTTTTCCTCCACCCTTGATTGAAAGCATTGATGTAAGGAGGATTGTCATAGTTTCCTTGTCGGTTTTGGTTTCCCATATAATTGAACTCTTCTTTGGATTCCGGTGGCATAATACACTCACCACTTTGATGACCACCTCTACACAACTCACAACTTAAGAAATGTTGAGCTTTAGAAGAAGTTGCTTGTAAGCTTTGAAGTTGGAGAGGAATCTTTGCAATTTGTTTGTGGAGAGCTTCAATTTGTTGAGAGAGAAGCTTGTTTTGAGCAAGAATAGCATCTTGGGAATTTAACTCTAGGATTCCCCTCCTTTGCACCGGAGTCCTATCATGGTGGAATTCAAAATCATTAGAAGCCATATTTTCAATAATCTCCCTAGCTTCATCCGGTGTCTTCCATATGATCTTGCTTCCAGCTGAAACATCAAGTATGAGCTTAGTTTGAGGCCTTAACCCCGCCAAGAAAGTATTGATTTGTGTTCCTTTATCAAGACCATGAGGTGGGCATTTTCTCAATAAGCTATTAAACCGTTCCCAAGCTCCACATAACGGCTCATCAAATACTTGTGTAAAGGCAAAAATTGCCGCCTTCCTTTGATTAATCTTTGATTGAGGGAAAAATCGATTCAAAAACTTGTCCACTAGCTCATCCCAAGTTATGTCGCTATTAGGAGGAAATGATCTAAACCAATCTTTGGCCTTCCCATTAAGAGAGAATGGAAAGAGACAAATTCGGATGACATCATCATGCACTTGATAGATCTTCACTGTATTGCAAATTTCCACAAAAGTGGTCAAGTGAGCATAAGGGTCTTCATGATCAAGTCCGAAAAATTGGTTGTTTTGCACTAAGTGAATAAGATATGGATTTATCTCCATATTACAAGCTTCCACCTCAGGCCTGGCAATGGTATTGAAATGCCTCGGACCCGTGTAAGCAGCATAATCACTAAGAGTCCTCCTTGGTCTATGAACATCTTCCTCTTCTGCCATGATTTCTTCTTCTTTTTGGATAGGTGGCAAAAGAGGTGTGGATAAAGTGGCCTCTTGACTTGCATGCTTATCTAATATCTTCCTCTTCCTTGCTATACTATTGCAAAAGAAACTCAAAGAACTAGAATGTACAAGTGAGCATGAGACAATAAACTTAACAAAATAAAAACACAACAAATGAAGGAATAAAAGAATGAAACTTAACATAGTAAAAGCGTGAAGTTGCCAAATATTGAGACACAAGTCCCCGGCAACGGCGCCAAAAACTTGTTATGTCATTGGCAAGTGTACCAAGTCGTACAAGTAGTATAAAATGGAAGTCCAAGTATCGTATCCACAGGGACTTGTTCAATATTTGACAATTTACACACTTTTTACTTATTAATCAAAATATAAAGAGAACTTGAAATGACAATGGTTAAGAGCAAAGATAAAGATAGAAACTTGGAAATAAAACTAATAAAAGGGGGTTTTTGATTGTCAAAGATCTAGATTGTGGAAAGGAGTTGTGAGAAACGATTATGATGAGTGTTGGGGTTCGACTTCACTAAACCACTCCCTCATGCATACACAAGTTATTAATCAATGTTTATCATTCGTTTGTTATCACCAACTCATAAAAATGCTCAATCCCTAATTCCTTACAAGAAGAGCCTAAGTTCCTTAACTAAACTACCAATCCCTTGCATAGCTTAGCCAAGTTACTTGCTTTAAGAAAAGGAGTTAAAGGTGACTAATGGGCTTTGCTCTATTCCTAGATACAAGACCCATTAGGTGCTCTTCTCCGGTTCATAGTTCAAATACATTTTCCAATCGCATTTAAACCATAAAAAATCATACAAGGGTTGATCAAGCCACAAGCAAGCATTAAGCAAAGGAGAAAACACGTAACGATGAATAATAAACATGTATTAATAACTCAAAAGATACACATGAGTTTGGATTTAGTTACATCAAACCCCAATGAAGAGGAGCTCAACTACCCATGGGTGAGAAGAGCATCAAAATGGTGGAGAAGAGATGAAGATGAAAATGGAGTCTTGGGAGTGTTCCCCCACAGCTGCACTTGTGCCCCCAACCTAGATCAAAGAAGAATGCCCTTTTTCCTTGCAAAATTCCCTTTTAATAGCTTTGTTTTTACCCAAAAAGTGACAGCGCGACATTTTCGGCCTAGCTGAAATTATGTTTCAGCTGGGCCGAAACTTCAATAATGCTCATTGGGACAAGCTCGGCTGGGCTCACCAACTGGTTCGGCTGGGCTGAACTTCCTTTCTCAAAATTAGGTGCTCTATGTCAGTTTCTGAGCTGGGCTGGCCAATGTTTCAGCTGGGCTGAAGAGAACTTTCTTCCTTGACCTTGATCTTAAGCTATTCCAAAACCCATCTCCAATTTCTATGCATCAAAAAATACTAAAACATGAGACTAAATTCCAAATTTACATAACTAATTATATATCTAAAAACTAATTCTTTTTGAACTAAAAAGAGGTAGAAACAAGGATTTAAATAAGGGATAGATGAAATAATTGCACTTATGTGTACCAAAAAGGTAAGTATAAAATGTAATTATCATTGGCCGAGAATCCGAATGAATTAAGGAAGAATTTCTTTTATGTTTAACAAAAAAAAAAGAAGAATTTCTTTTCTGTGAAGGATATACAGGGAGGACAAAAATGTAAAAAAAAAAAAACACAAGAATCAACGCGAGAATAAATATTAAAATTTAGGCTAAATTACTCATGTATTTTAGATTGTAATTTGGTCCTTTATTTATTTAAAGTTACAAAATAGTCCCTTACGTAATACTAACCACGATCATTTTCGATTTTGAGACACAATTTTAATTTTTTTTATTCATTTAAAACGTGAAACTTGTTCTATTAGATTCTCATACATGAAAACTATGAAATCCAATTGATATTCAGACCAAAAGGGAAACATAAATAATGTGAAAGTTGTATCTTACGAGCAACTAAAAAATTGATTTTTTTAAAATCAATTAAAAATTATTTGTAAAATTCATTTTTCACGTAATTTTTAACATATTTATGTCTCATTTTTGTCTGAATATTAGTGAGGTATTTGAGTCTGCTAAAATCAAATGACTTAATAGCTTTGTGATTTTAAAAGTGTAAGAGGTTAAAGGATGAAATTAAAAAGAAAAGAAAAGAAAAGAAAAGGGACCTTAATCTTATAAATATTTTTAGTTTGAACTAGTTGTATTATCTAATACAAGACATTTTTTTTATCCGTGGGAATTAAAGACAAGTAGTTTACAACAGCTCACACACCCTGTTCAACCAACTGAGCTAGACCCCCTGGGTAATACAAGACATTTACCAATGGGGTTTAACTCATTTGGTTGAGCAGGGTGCGTGAGTGTTGTAAATTCCTTAGTACTTTCGATTCCTACGGATAAAAAAAATCAATCTAATACAAGACATTTGTGGTGTTAGAATAAAAAAATAAAAAACCCTATCACTTTAACATGCAGTAAAAAAAAAACATGCTGTCTGATCACTGATTGCATTACTAGTTTCGATTTTTTTTTTCTAAAATATCCTAATTTTTTTTTAATATTTAACAAAAATATTAAATCACATTTAAGTTTTTAGTAAATTTCTTAATACTTAATATAATAGTTATTTAATATTTTAAAAACGTAAAAATATTCATTATTCTTTTCATTTAGGTAACTGTAAAAAAGAATGCAAGTATCTTTAGAAACTAATTAAATTAATAAAATAAAAATATATAATTAAACACAAATTATTTATTAAGTTAAAAATATAAAAAATATTTAATACATATAAGTATATTTTACGTCAAAATTAAAGGTTGAATATTTTGATGCCATTTCCAGTTTTATATTAAACAGTAGGGTGCTTAATTTTAATTTAGAATTTATATTATTTAATTTATATAATGATTTTTTGTAATATTTTTATATTATTTTTTTGTTTTTATTATCTCTCTGTTACATTTATAGTCTTATTCCACACTTTTTTTTTCTTTTTTTTTTTATCTCTATTTGATATACAAAGACAAAGATATAATCACAATGTCTCATTTTTAAAATTTGTATAATGAGTTCATTTTAGAGAAAATGATATTACAGTCATGAAGTCAAGATCAGTTCCTACCCCCTCTTACGTTTATTAATACTCAATCAGCACACCAAAATTCCCGTAACACAAATTTTCTACGTGCTTCCATTTCTGTGCAGCCAAAGCTCTATGATTGCAACCACCACCGCATATTTTCAGGCTCGTAACTATACAAAAAAAATAGATTAAGGAAGAAAGAAAAAGGAAACGTCCAAGTAGATCACCGCACGCCAAGACCAAGAACATATATAATACTGTATTAGTGTTGAAGGTGTAGATATTTATTTGACAATTGAAAGACTTAATAATCAATTATAAGTACATTATTTCCCCCTTCTTGTTATCTACTAAATTAAACAGTACAATCAATATTCACCGGCTAATAAAAAGTTTCAAAAACTCATGGCCAAGAAAGTAAACAGTATTATTATTCTTAATTTATCAGCCTTTCTATATATATTTTGTGACCAAATATCATGGACAGGGTCTCTATACTCTCCCTATCAGGGAGGGACCCTCTTAGTGAACATGAGGATTTGATGAATCGAACGAATCACGTCAAAATATCATGCCAAACATTTATCTGTTCAGCCTTAAATTAAAGGAGAAATCTAGAAGGGTCAAGGACACTTGCTTGATGAGGGTGAAGCCCTGCAGCTTAGAAACACAAAACAAATTATATTTGTTGGCATGTTCGATCAAATAGAAGGGTGCAACTGCAACATATATAATTGCCAATATATAGCATATATGTATGGATCAGTACAACAATGATCTTTAACAAAATAACAACTCTGTTGAAAACTTTGTTTGAAAAAAATGATATTTGATTGTATAAAGACAAATGCATAACTCGCAGCCCTAAGTTCATTCATCAATCACTGACGTGGGTCCAAATATTCAGCTAAAAAGATGGGAGGAAAAATAATAATTGAAGAGGATGTGGCCACTAGTTCAGATCACATACAATTAACTACACCAATTCAATTCGGACAAGCTGGCTCACATTAAATTTTATCAATTAATAGAAGAAAAGATGTGAAAAACACAAAAATATTATTAGTCACTGAGCCTCCATCAAACTAATATAATTGCGTCAATAAATTAAACTAATGAAAATGTGATCACCATATAGCTTGTCCAGAGTTTTCCATCAGTATCTATTCGTATCATTAGTGAACCTTGGAGACTTATCACAGTAATTGTCAGTAATTAGTTTCAATTAGTTTGTAAATTAATACTAGTCAGTAATTCGTATCATTAGTGAACCCTTGGAAACTTAGTCACTATTACTGCAATTGGTATAGTACAGTTCACTCCTTATTTGAACTTGCATGATGTTCTATTCATTCCTCAATTTAAGTTCAATCTTATATCTTTAAGTTGTCTGTTAAAACATAATAAATTTTCGATCTCATTATAAGCTGATCATCAAGGATTCAAGATCCCAATACCGAGATGATTGGCAAAGCTGATGTTGTCAAGGGCCTATATGTGATGTCTCAAGCAGGAAATGTTCTCAACATTTTCTTGTTCTAATTTAGTAAATTCTACTTGCTTTGCAAATTCTGCCATTAACGTTTGTCTGAAAGGATTTTTAAGCACTTGATCAATAAAATTCTCTTTTCAATGTCAAATTTCCTAGGTAGTGTCTGGATAAATGATTTCAAAATTTCAAGGAATTTAAAATGTTTGAGAATTTAATTACTTCAATTAAATTCCTTTCATTTTTAAAATATTTTGTTTGGATAAAACAATTTAAGTTGTGTTTCAAATTGTTTATTTATATGTAGTAATTTAATTTCCATTACATGCAAATTTCATTGTGTTTTTTGAAATTCCTTCATTTCATGTGTCATTTGAAATTTCTTTATTTTGCTTGAAAAAAACCTATAAAATTTCCATCATTTCAAAAATTCTTTGGATTTGATATCCAAATAAGTCATTTCCATATATAGTATTTTAAATTCACTTAAAAGCTAATTTCCTCTCTCAAAATTTACTTTAAGCACCCAAGACATGGCACTCTTACAAGTTACTTCAATTTTTTTTTATAGTTTTTTGTCTAATCTATAAATTTATTTAACAAAAAAAATATTTGATAAGCAAACTTGTCTTACTAGTTTATTTTGGCCTTTTAATTAACAACTTCCAATTAAAAATTTATTTTTCAACTTCTCCTTAATTTTCCAATTTTCAACTATGTTATCAACTTCTTCTATCAAATAGCCTATAAATATTAGAGTCGGGAAATATTTTTGCTGGCAGCATCAAAGATCAGCTGCCAAATTCACAACATTAATATTCTCTTTCGTCTTTTATCTAATCAAACAAATTGTCCAGGGCATTGTAAACTTGAGTAATTAAAATCCTTTGTGGGTTTGCCAACTGAATATGAATGTAACATTAAGCATTTACCTCAATTTCATAGATTATAAAGGTTGGTGAGATAAAAAAAGGTTATATTCGAAAATAATATCAGAGTATGGTCGTCTGTAAAATCCTTTGGCATTATAAACTTTCTTTGTTGCTTGATTACTTGTCCAGGAGAAAACAAAGTTGCAGGCACTAAAGCAACAAAAAATATCTGAACGTACATGAAAAATAGCTGAAAGTGTTTTTGGCATTTTCCTTTCATCACTTCTTTCCATTGTATGACATATCACATATATACAACTGAACACCCCAAACTAGTTGGCTGGTGAAACAGACATGTTCATGCAGACTCCATCAGCCTCAGGGAGATTTCTAACCTCATTAAGAATCCTAGTAAGCTCTTTTGTCAATTCTTTACGAACATAGTCGGATCGCTCCTTTGTAATTGATGATTCTTGAAATAAAGTTTCAGCTAGGGACTGATATTCTTGAAACCATTCCCCACCAACAATACCTTGATTATCTTGATCATCATCAACAAGTAATGAGCATTCCCGTCTCCATCTACCCAAAAAGTATTTATCAGGTAGCTGAAAGTAGTTCTTTATTACAAATACACGAAGAGCATGCCTGCATAGTATTCCTGAGGATTCAAATTCCTTGCAAGAGCAATGTATCTGATCATCTTCTGCCAACCATATTAGAAGCCATTCTCCATCCATCCTTTTGAAGTGCCGGACAATATATGATCCGTTGGCCATTTCGGACGAAGCATATTGCATTGCCAGCAATAACTCTTGCTGCAAGGCATTAAAAGCAAAAGGTGTGAGAATACTCCGCGCATGCTCTTCAATTGGTATGCAAGTTTTGAGATGAATATATTGAGTCTCCTGGTGTGCTTGATGTTGAAAACTTGCAGAAATGCCAACCTGCAACAATATCCACAAGGGGGAAGAAAATCATTAGAATGACAAGTTAGCAACTAGGATAGTGCAAGCATACAAGACAAAATACTCCTCACCAACATACCTGCTCAAAAAAGCTACGCAAACACGTATGTGCAGTGAAGATCCCTTTCAAAAATGCATCTACAGACTTTGAGTAAGCTATTGTTGCCATTCGAGCCAGAAAGTAACCTCTTACATAGGCTTGTGCCCAAGATGCTCGAACAGAATGTAATAAATCAGTATGTTTGTCTGAACCAAGTCCAAACACAGAAATCATCTGGCTCCACTGAAGTTCAAAGTCGTCTGTATTCTCAATGTGAAATAAGGCATCAAACTCAGATTTAAATTCTGCATACCGGGAACCCAGAGGAGGAGAAAACCAACAGGGTACCTTGCATAGAATATTCCACTGAGGAATGACATGTTTAGTTCCTGGAAATTCACTTCTAATGGCATCTCTAAGCCCTGGGTCTAGATCAGTTAGAATAGTTTGTGGATGTCTTCCTCTCATGAACCGGACAAAAGTCTGTATTGAGGAAAAATCACCATAAGAGGAATATTTGCAAAAGGAACAAAGTAAAATCTTATACAGAGGATGCTAGTAGTAAACCTGTAATGCCCATGAGAAGGATTGGGGTGTTTCATCCTGCAATAAAACACAGCAAAAAAAAATGGTTCTACCGTAGCTATCAATACCAAACCATACTCCAAAAAGCAATCCATAAGTGACTGATCGATAAGAAGTGTCAAAATAAACCACATCACCAAACATAGCATTTGCATTAACCGAGTCGCTATATGACCAAGCTACATTTTCAACCTTATCATTAGCATCCATAGTAAAATCATAAACAAAGTCATCATCTGCTTCTTTCATGGCTTTGCACGCCTCAAGAAGTTCCAATACATCACTTTCTCTCTTCTCACTGAGCAATGCCTCATTCTCTTGAACAACCTTCTTGCGGTTTTGAACAAAGTTCCTCACATCCCTTTCCAAGAAAGGCAGTTGCCCCCCTTGAATCCCCTTCTCCAGCTCAAGCATTTTCACTATTCGATGTATCGGAAATCCTGCTTTGGAAAGCAAGAGTATACGCTCTTGATCAGCCTCATGAATTTTACGATATGCTGGCAAAAGGCGCACTTGATCATCTTCCAAAAGTTCATGATTGTGCACATTACTAAACTGCACAACAAACCACTGGGAAACCCCTTCCACAACCTCCTTGGACAGATACATCTTTGCATCGCATCCACACCTCACCGATTTCCTATCTCTATGGTGTTCTCCATTAGGCTTCTTCTTCACCGGGGCAAAGCCGGACCGGTAACAAACGAAATCACGCTTGTAAATCCCCAACTGAGGGCTAATTCTAGATCTTTCCTTCCTAATGGAGAACCCATTCTTCCTAGCAAAATTGCCATAATACTCAAAAGCATCATCATCACTCTTAAACACCATTCCAACATAGGGAGTAACCATCGCCCCAGAAGATGCTTTCTCTGCCTTCACCAATTCAGGTGCTGCAGAACCCTCCTCAGCATCACCCTCATATGTAATATAACACTTCCAATCTCCACAAGGGCATTGTTGCCTCCGAATACATAGGTTTTTCGAAGGTATGGCCGTCATTTTCCCACTTCAACGGAGTGTTGAAATTACTCAAAGTTTCAAACCTTAAGTGACCCAGAAACAGGTAGTGTTAAAAAACAAAGCCAAAATCCGAAGATATAAACAAAATCGAAGAATGGGCAAAGTAAATAATAATAAAAAAGTTCTTTTTTTTTTTATACCCAAAAATTTCCAAAGCGGATATTGAAATTGCTACGAGAAACCGAAGCTTGAAATTTTTGGTCTCAATGGGAAAAAAACGTGGTAGAGCACAAAGATGCAGAGGTTTTGAGAAAATTAATGAAAGTGTGTGAGTAACGTACCAGAGAGAGAGGAGTACAAAGAGCTTAAACCCTTGTTCTCTGGTTCATCTTGTTCCCCAACTCCGTTATGCTCTTTTACAAATTCCGAGAATTCCACAAAAAAAAAAAAAAACAAACAAACAAACAAAAGAGAGAGAGACAGAGGAAAACCAATTTGGATTTTCATTTTGGGTAAGTTTGTTTATTGGGCCATATGATGGGTCTATACCCGACCCGAACCTCATCCATGGTATGGAGGATTTTATAGGGCCACGGCCCACATGGCATTTTGAGGTGATAGAACAAAATTTAAGTACTATTGTTGATTTTGTTAAAGAAAAAAAAAAGGGTACTATCATTATGTTTCATTGTTCATCTCTAATCAAAATTGAACTTTCAATTCGATGATTAAAATCGGCAGCAATTATTGAGATGAAATGTTGATTTTAATTGAAAAAATAACACCTACTATCCAAGTTTTGTCGTGTGTTAAATTTATAATTCATGACCAGCATGTATCAAACCGTCTTATATATATTGGTCATGAATTATCAATTTAGAACTTCCTCAAAAGGGAGAAAAAAGTGTGCTCTTTTGGGATAATGTGATAGAATTTGCTCAAGAGTGCAAAATAGATATCAAGTTCCTTTCTGGATAAGTTGATGTATAAGATGTAACTTTCTCAGGTTCTTATTCTAGTGCCTATTGGTTGTAATGTCCTTTCTTTATGTGCATCGTTTAAAACATAGTTGATACTCTTGATATTGTTCATATGGGCCCAAAAAGATGGTATAGCATAAAGCTTCATATGCATTGTAAAGTAATTTTACTTGAGAGGATAAGTCAGATTGGTGTTATCTCGGACTTCAAAATTACTAGGGATTGGTTATTCAAGTGATGCCACTGATTGTAGTAGATTGAAGAACAGTATTCCGTTTCCTTTGTATGTTTTCTTAGTCAGTTCAAATGAATTTATTGTTTAATACATCTCAGACGTTTCATTATCAGTCATATAAATTAGGCAGTCAAAGCATTAATTTCTTCAATGATATAAAGTTGAGTAAATGTGGATTTGTTCAAATAATTTCAGCACAAATTTGAGGTAACTTCCAGGAATGATATAATTTCCTAAGTTTTATTAATAATAAGAGCAAGGATGTATCTCAGTTGGAGAGGAAGTAAATCTGTTTTTTAGGCAATCAACGTTGAATAACCACATATTCACAGACTTCAGAAACATAACTTTACTTCTTGCAGTTAGTTTATCAACAATGTAATCTTGAGACAGCAGATCTTTGATCAAGACAAAGTTGTTAGGTAAGACAAATAACCTCATGAGGAAAAAGGAGAAAAACTTATTTGTAAGCTTAAATGGATTCTTTTTCTCTCTTATCTCTATCATTTGCGTAGAGCTACATAGTGAGTTCATATCTATAACACCGATTTTCCATCAAATTCTCACATTCAGCATTTTTTTTTTGCCTCCGTGCTGCAGAGTTCATTGTATACAAGTTGAAGAAAATGGGAAAGATCGATCAAGAAAATATTTCTGTTGTGATGGAGAGCTTTAGGAAACTAGACCATGATAATTCAGGAACTTTGACAGGAGCTGACATCAAATGTTGTGAATCTTCTTAGCCCCAGACTTGCCAGCTATAATGAGAAACTCAGTTCAAATTTAGGGTGTGTTTGAATTCATGTTCAGTTCGGTTGAATGCCAATGACCATAGAGACATAGATTGGCCTTGGAGTATATTGAAAAGTAGAAAATGAGTATAGGGTGTGTTTGAAACCCCGTCGAGTCACCTTCATCGCCAGTTTACTGCGAGAGAAAGATCAGCATTGAACGTGCGTTGGAAAATGAGAATCTGTAAAACAAACACACTCTTAATCTCTTTCATTTCTAATAAATTATTAAAAAGATGATGAGCCTTTTCTAGTGATCCAACACTTCATGCACCGGTATATAAAATAATAATAACGTTTAGGCCATAAGCAAATATAGTCTAACCTTTAGAAACTTTTACATTGACCACTTTTTTAATTTTTTTTATCCTTATAAATCAAAGACAAGTATCAAGAAGTTTATAATAATTCACGTATCCTATTTAACCAACTAGGCCACTTAATTATATTACCCACTTTTTCTTTCTCAAGAGGTAGTCAAAATTGGTCTTTAATTAAATGTGACCATGTTGAGGGTTGAGACAGTGCTGATAGAAAGAGAATCAACTTTCAAACTTTGAGCCACATGTGTTAGGGTAGGGTGGACAGTTATCTGATTCGCATGTGGGTGCTTGCGCTCTCACTCAAGAGGAACAAACCAGGCAACCTTCAATTCAGTCACTATAGGCAAGGAGAATAAAGGTAAGTGGGCACAACATGCAGCACATGAACAAAGTAACTAACAAAGCACCATTAATTTGCTATTCTCACTAGCCATATAAAACAATTCACGAATTTTCATTTAATAACTTATGAATTTAGGGATGTCGATTCTTAACATAGCCATGCTCTTTGTACCTTCACCAAACGAAGCTTTATGGAAACTTAAATTTACTTCATCAACAGTCTCATTAAAAACAAAAAATCCTTTAACGTTGCAATGTTGCTACAAGGCAACGTGTCTGTGGCAAGTAAGCAATCCTTTGTTCACCCCACATGTTTGGTGGCAACTGGCAAGGCACATGTTCTTGGTTTTGACACGGATATGTGGTGCACATTTGCATTGGACAATTGATATTTGATGCCCACCACACGAGATCATATATTTATATTTGAAAATCATGGGACTAATACTCTCTCAACTATAGATTTTATCTAAATGTATTTATTATTTAATATTTTTTTTTATAATGAACGCAAATTTTTTTGTACAATGTGTTTATTTTTAGTAAATATATGTACAGCTAGCATAATATTAGCCAGTTTGGTTTAGCAGTAGGACACTTTGAAACTCAATTTTGTAATAAGAACACAAACTCTAAGACACTTTTTGTCATACAAACAGGAACACAAAAATTTCTCTAGTATATAGCACACTTTTATGAGCTTAATTACTTGGAACGCGTAGATGTAAATGCAAAATCCAAAATTGTAAAAGATATATCAATAGTTGTTTGCAAGTGTAGGCCGCTTGATAGGGTAGATGCTGTCTTAAATATTTTCATTGACGAAAAAGAAAGTGAACAAATTCAAACCAGTGTTCACAAGCGTTTATGGGCCACTTGATGGGTTGGATGCTTTCTTAGGTATTTTCTTAAACAGAAAAAAAGAAAGTTGTCGCAGGGAAAAATTACCTAAAAATTCAAACGATGAGAGCATGCATCATGAGCTACATTTTGTAGCTCTCTAATTAATTTTTGCGACCATTCTAAATGCCCTAATTTAGGTAGCGTTTACTTACAATTCTATTTTCTGTTTTCATTTTCTGCTTTTACTTTTTAATTATAAAACTGTCACATTGTTTTTATTTTGTTTTCTGTTTTCATTTTATTTTCTGTTTTAAAAGATTTGTACAGGAAACAAACAAAACAAAAAAAGTTATTTTCAGTGTTTTGTGTACAAATATTAGAAAACAGAAAACAAAATAAAAATAAGATGGTAGTTTTGTAATTAAAAAATAAAAACAGAAAAAAGAATTACAAGTAAACGTTCCCTTAGTTTTCCATGTAACTATTTACTCAAAAGGCTCTTAATGAGTGGCAACCTCATACAGTCCATCGCTTGTATTATCCACTCAAACCCAAAAACTTATTTTTAAAATTAATTTTTCTATCCTATGCACCAAGTAATGAGTAAAAAATTTAGAAGGTTTTTGTTAGGAAATAAAGAATTTATTACATCAAAATCACAAAAATCATTTATTTACATAAAAAAGATTTGTACTTTAGTTCATTAACCCATTCACCCGGAATACAGAAAAGGAAAATTGTTTTAGAATATAGTTGTAGTTATTTTTAGCCTCTCATCTTAACTACAGAATATAACTTTCTGTTCTCTTTTTGGTGCAAGAACAAGAACCTTGTCCCCATAAAAAATACATGTTATACTCCTCAATTGTACTAATATGTGACTTAAAAGTGCACAAACAGTGAAAAAAAGATATGCAAATCCAAGGCTCGGTGATTGAAATAAGCAGGGAAGGTCCAAAAGGTAGATTTTCTAATACTTAAAAATCAAAGACAGATTTTACCCCAAATGGTGCACAGGGTTAAAGCCAAAACTATCACGTTTCAGCCAAAGAGATATGTAACAAGGAGACCAAGAGATTAAGCTGAGGAAATATTTGACACTCATCATTTCCAGAAGTTTATACTTGTTTATTTTCGTTCATATTGCTGTGACAATTGTTGAGCACATTGGATAGATACAATTGTCTTTTGAGCAGCAATCCGGGGGCAGAGAACATGATATCATTGAACATGGATTTTAAACTTGAAAGGTTCTATAAGCCCATCTAAACTATGCCTGAAATTGGTACACCCTTCAATCATTCACTTAGAACTGTTTGAGCCTCTTGAGTATGTTCTGCCCTTCCTGCTACATAATCCAAGAGTCCTTCACCAGCCTTTTCACCATGATCTTCAGTTGAGATTTTTGAAACGCCTCCAAAGGCTATTATTGCTACCAAGAACATAGTAGTGGAAGCAAACAAGGGCCAAAAATAAGCCAGAATGGTAAGCAAACGCGGGGCAACATATAAAAGCAAAGAAAATGATAGTGAAACTACTATTGCTATGGTTATGTGGTATCTATATTGTTGAAGCTTTTCTGATATATCCATGACACCCCTTCAATAGTACTTTCACTCCAAAGAGAGAGAGAAAGGAGGAGGAGGAAGAATGGGAAAGGGGAGTGAAGAGAGAGAGGTTGATGGATAGGGAGAGTGTATGGTTATTTATTTATCCTCTAATGAGTTTAGTGTTGGCAACAATGGCAAATATTATATATCAGAAGAGATTCTCCTTTGCCACTTCTTTTTCTAAAAGGCACATATGTTTCCCAATTTCTCCTTCCATTAATAGGTGGACTTAAATAAGTGGTAAGAAATTCAAAACTTATCTTGTGCTGTAAATATCTTATGTATGATTTTTTCTTGCACATAACATAATTAGATGACTAGGTTCCCTCCTATATTATCTACCTAAAACTCTCTCTCATGCCATCACCATAGTGGATAAATCCCACCACAAGGGTAAACTTTCAAATGGGATAAGGATGATGGCATTATTCTAACATCAAATCCATTTACATCAGAGTAGTGACTCTAATGGACGGCCAGGGCGGGGGAAGGGATAAGCTGTTCAATAATTGTTTTCAGGACCAATTTGTGAAGGGCATATTAGTCATTAAATTAAGCTGATGAAATGCTTTTGGTATAGATTCTTTGTCAAATTCCTGATTGGTCGGTTTGCGGTGTCCTTTTTGGAAGTGGATGCTTTTTAATTAGAAATTTGGAATTAAGATTAGCCTTCAGGAAGGCCACAGCTTCTTATTCTTCTATATGGTGATGTGTATCAAAGAACACATTAATATTAATATTAATCAATGAACAATTGAGAGTCATTTGAGCAAAGTTTTGTCCTTCCTTTGGATTTAAGGTTTCTTTAAACCAAACACTGTCATCACCCCCTACCCCCACGTGGGAAGTCCAGGCCTAATCATTATTTAGTGAAAAAAATTTATAGAAAAATTCCCCTCCCCCCCCCGCGTAAAAAGGTTGAAGGAAAATCAAACTCAAGAGTGAGATTCAAATTTCTAAGAAAATGCAATGATATTTGTATAGTTACTTTATTTTTTTGGTGGGATTTGTATATTACTTACAAAATGAGATTTGTAGAGTTACATAAAATGAGATTTATTAAAAAAAATACATTTTAAAGTAATTTGTATAGTTACTTAAAATGAGATTTATGCACATAAAAATTAACCGGTTAATTTTTAGTGAACAAAACAAAATCTATGTTAACGCCTTTTGATTCAAAATATATGCATCTCTCACTTTTGAGGTAAGGGGTAACCTTCAACCTCATAATGGACATGAAAATTGTGACTCGGTTTGAGGTAGGAGGTAATCTTCAATCTTATGAAAGAGAAAGCGACAAGAGAAAAAGTCAATCAACAATAAATCATAAGTCAAAATTTTATTTTCCTTCTTACAATGAGCACAAATCTCAGACTCATGTGGGTCACAGGGTCAGTGGGTGCTTGAGCCTTGGTCTGATTTGTTTCTAGGAAAGTAGGAACTCTAAGCCCACCAAAGATTTGCTTTGGTTCCACGCATGCTCTTTGAGTCCATTCAGGGAACTTGGATTTAATATCATTGTCCGTTGCATCATGCAGAAGTGGACAATGAAGGATGCTTCATAAAATGAAAATGGGCTGAAATCAGCAAAAAGCCCAACTGCTAATGAATTTTAGCACTTTTCAGTGCAGTTTCTAGATTTAATAATAATAATAATAATAATAATAATAATAATAATAAATAATGATAATAATAATGACGACCATGATAGTTGCATGTGATGTGAGTGACGAAATTGAAATCGCCTCCCTCATTTGTTTGTTTCTTTTATTCTTTAAGTTAAAAATAATATATCATTTAAAAATATTTTAAACAGAATTTTTCGCTCTTAATTGTTAACTTTTTTTTTTCTAAGATTCTATTTTTCAAGAGTAAATAATTCATGCAGATAGTATAAAGCGTTTTTTTCATTGTGATTTGATTACAAATGATTATATATGATAAATTTATTGAATTTTATAATAATTATGAGTAAATAATTTATATACTAACAGTATAAAACACTGTCATTTTTTAATTGGTTGACAGTGTAAAACTATATATATATAACAATTCAATAGATTAAGTAATTACGTATTGATAGTGTAAATTTTTTTACACTTATTTACTTTTATAATAAAGCTTAATAAGTATGTATTGTTAATGTAAAAGTTTTTATACTATATCAACCAATTAGAAATTAATTTTGATATGATTCTTAAGGTAACTATTATCAAAATCAAAAAATTTACCAAACACATTGTCTTTTTTTTTTTTATGGGATGACAATGTAAAAATATTAATGTATATCCTATTTTCTCTTTATAATAACCATCTTAAAAGTTATGCTTACAATAATTTTTAATTGGTTAACAATAACAATTAAAATTATTTTTTAATTAAAAAGACATAAAATAAAACATATATGGAAGATATGGGATAATTTGAGCAGTAAGAAAAAACTTGGAGTATGGCCTAGTTTCTATCCAACGATTAAAAATAATGTATAAGAAACTTATATGTGCAAATAATTAACGTCATTAATAAAACGATACATATATCGTTCGAATAAATTATGACGATATTGAAAGTATTATTATTCGGGTAATTTTAGAATTATATGAAAATATTATGCAAATAACACCTCTCATTAATTAGATCAACCGTGATTGAAAAAATATTAAACGTTGTATTATATAGTTTATCTTTTTTATTTTCACTTCGCAAAATATACAAGCATCTCAATAAACAATAATGTTTACCATCGAGGATCAGGACTAAAGGGCAGTTGAGGCCATTTTTCTTCCTTTCTCTTTGTTTTTTCCATGCTTTCAAATTACAATTGATGGATAAAGATAAAAACATCCCTTTCTACAACTACCATTATGCATAGAGGCTTCTATTATGTATTATCTTTAAAGAATCGTAAATCAATTATGTTCGAATAATCAGTATTAATATGATATATAAACGTTTTTCTTACTTATGAGAGCCTGTTTATAATAATACTAAAGTTCAACAGATGTTATACCCTGAACAAACATATCTGAATGAAAACACATCTATAGATAATTAAAACTAATAACTTAAACAAAATTACTAGATTGTATAGGCTTGAATATGAATATTTACTTGAGTTTTCATACAATATTTTTCAACCATTCAAAAAAAAAAAATACATATATTTTTCAACTATGTTGTTATACGCGTCCATCCAACCTTCGCTTTGAATAACACCTAGCTAGCTAGCAGACACGCCACCATGTATTATATACTGTCGAACAATACATATATATTTTAAAAATTCAACTCCTTCTGTTTCTGGTTAAAGACATTCTATATATTGTAAACCTACCAACTCAAACCAACATAAAATATATGCTACTAAGGGAACGACTAGAAGTATATCACATCATCATCCAACCATTCTTAGTAACACATAAATTCAATTGAGAAATCATTCAATTCAATTATATTGCATCAAAATCCCTTTTAATTCTTTTTTAATGTTGTTTATTTTTCTTTTTTTGTGACTTCCTTCTCCATTTTAAATCGAGCATTGGTTGTTGGTAAAGCCCTCCATTTGTTGTCACCATCCACACAAAAGAAATGAAATAAAATAAAACACCATATATTTTTGGCTTTGGCAATGTGTGCAGGAACCGTAATTTTTTTCTTTTTTACTTTATTTAATTATTATACTTTTAAGCTAAGATGACAGCTTCTCTGAATATTAATCCAAATTCATTTATTCTTTGAAGCCACTTTAATTAGTTGGTCGCTTTCAAAATTTGAGTCCTGATACATCATTTCTTTTGTTAAATTCGCAGTTTTTTCTGAGTGACTTTCACCAAGTAAAACAAAAGTGATCTCAGAACGGTTTTAGCGCTTAAGCAATACAATAGTCTAAAGTGATATCCTTCCATTGACAGATAGAATACGACAACTTAGGACAGTTCAATTTGAAACGCATTAGTGAGTTTACCAACAGAAGATACCCTTCCATTCATACAGAATGAATGTGACAAGAAATTAGTAGTGCTGAATTTGAAATGAATTACTGACTTTACCCCAAAAGAATTATTTTCTACCCTTTCTAGAGAAAATTTTCATCGCAAGTAAAGAATTTAGAAGATAGTCTTATAACCTATATGAGTCATAAGTCATATGACACAAAACTCGATCACCTTGATTTTAAGGTTATGTAAAAGAACACAATTAAAACTTAAAAAGTTTCATATGATCTAATAATTATTCCTACTTTACATACTGCAAGCTTTTATTGTGTCTCATACTCTTAACTCTACCACTTGAGATTTGAGAATGAAGCAAAATGTGTCAGCAGAAAAACACAGATTGAAAGGAAAAACTACAACTAACCAATGCATCATCACTTTGTGTTATTCATCAACATGATTGAAGTTTAACTTTATTGAGATCCCAAATGAATATAGGTTTAATAAAAAGAATCATTGTTGCCGACAATAACTGGGCTCAAATGGCACTGGTCCACATCTTTGATGTTCTCCTTCCCTACCAGGTGTTTACACATCCAATGCACCCCAACAAAAACACAAAACAAAACAAGCCAAGAGTAACTTGATCACCCTTGCTTTTAACTTTATATCAAGTACATATTAAAAAGTTTCGTATACTTTATCATTATGGTATAAAATTTTGAAATAAGTCTCATCATAATAATAAAAGTTTGTGAAAGTATAGAAGCGGGAAAAACCATTAGAAAATAGTATATACACTGACATTGTAAAGAGTTTTTATAATATCATTCAATTACAAATCTTCATGTATGATAAGTGTTGATTTTTACAATAATTACATTAAAAGTCATACTAATAATAATTTTTGATTGATCAACGGTGTATGATACTGTATAGAAATTAAACTAAAAAATTAGGAAATAGAGAGAAAGTAACCGTTGCTGTCAAAACTAGAATTAAGGAGGAGCTAATGAGCTAAAGTAGTAGCCGGCTTAGCTGGCCAGTTATGCATTTCATTTGTCAAGTTTGCTTCACTGCAGGGGAAGCTCATTCCTCTCTTTGCGGTCAATTGATTCCTTATAAGAATAGACTTTCTTATTTTCAGCCATAAAAAACTCTCTCTCATTATTATTATTATTATTATTATTATTATTATAAGTTTCCCTTTTAGAGCCATCTTTTGTTGTTGGTGTTTTAGGACTAAGCCTCAACCAGTGTCAGCATCAGGAAACAAAACCAAAGGTTAAAAAAAATACTATATATAGCCAGTGACCAAGCCCCATTTGTTATTGAACAAAGCCTATTTCCAGTGACCAAGTCCCATTTGTTGTTGAACAAAGCCTATTTCCAGTGACCAAAGCCTCATTTGTTGTTGAACTCAGCCTTTTTGTGTGAGCATTTGGCAGCACCAGAGAGAGGAAAAATGGTGGCCAGTGAAGAGATATATGGTGGAGAAGAACTTTCTCTTGTCCAACCAGACCCTGTGGGGTTGCAGATTGATCGTTTGCAAAACCAACTCACAGGTTCATATCATATCATATCTCTGTTATATTACTTTCTCTGCTTCAGCATTATTACTTTTAAGTTGGCTTTTCATAGTCTTATCAGGTTCCTGCATGTGAAACACCAATGGGATGGACTTAGTGCATCAAGTGTGTGTTTGAATTAGAGTACAGCTAATTTGGATAAATTTCTTCGTAACTACTTATAAGAAAAGAAAATAAGAAAGAAATGAAGAGTTTAATTTTCATGCAATATTATAGAAAAAGTTTACACCATTAACTAATTAAAAATTATGGTAAATATAAGTTTTAAAGTAGTTTTTTTTATAAAAATAAATAAACTTATCATACATGATGATTTTTCATTGGATGATAATGTAAAAACTTTTAACATTGTTAGACTATTTTTTCTCTAAAATAAATTAATTTTCTATTATAAGTTACAATCATTTTATGCACCTCATGTTTCGAATAAGTTAGATATCACATTTTTTTATTTTGGGTATAAGGTCACATAAATATTTTACGAGAGACCATATCTTTCAAGTTGAGTAGAACCATTATGGATGACAAAACTTTTCAAGAATTGAATTCGTATCACTAGTTAAGCTAGAACAATCTTATATGAGAAATTTGATCTATTTTATTTTACCTGTATTTCCTTCTCACATAAATACTTATTGAAAAATTTATCCAAAATAAACTTATCCAGATAAACTTGATTTTCAAAATTGATTTTAGTTAAAAATAAATTTGATTGAATTGATCTTCTATTTATGAAAAGTTTTATTTGAAAAGTTACTTTGATATAATGAATGTTGTTAACACGGTTTTAATAGAAATTAGTTTTAGACGTATAATTACTAAAAAAAATATGAATTTTCTTATTTGATATTATTAAAATAATAATATAATATTAAGTTGAAAAGATATTTTTTTTCAAATAATATAATATATATGTGTGTGAATAAGATTTTACTCGATGTAAAACTAATAAAATGTAACTTTCACGTTAAGAGAGTTAAAATTAAATTTAGAATTTGAACTTGATTTTATTACAAATTTACCAAACAACAATACATGCACCACATTGAAGACTAAATACACCCTCCAAACTGGGGTTTGGCTTCCCCAATGCTTAAACAAACAGAAACTTAAACTTTTAAGTAAACTATATTTTATATCTCAAAAACTAAGGACACATTAAGTTTGAGTGCAAGTTTTATTGTTTATTAATTTCTTATTTCATTAATTGTTATAAAAATGATACATTATTTTTTACTGGTTTCTCATTTTCAAAGTTTTATATATAAAATGATGAAAACAAGGTTACTTCATTATTTTATATGTAAATATGTGAAAATTGAGAATAAGGTCAAAATAATATGATATTTTTGTAATTATCAGTAAACAAATATTTTATCAAACCAAACATCTCCTTAACTTTCAAAAACTAGGTTTTTATGTGTTTAGCTTCTCTTCTAAAAAAAATGTGTTTAGCTTCAATTTATAGTCTCATATTAATATTAATTGTTTAAAAGATAGGTCTAATTGACTAGTAAGGAAACTGGAATATGCTTCTTTGGTTATAGAACTAAGAAAAATTTAAGTCAACTTTTCTCTAAATTTATACTTTTTAAAGTAAGAAAAAAACTTTCTATTTCCTTCAAAATTGACCATCTAGTGTTGGAAAACTCCAAATAAAGATAAGGTAAAGTATATAAATTAAAGAACAGAGATTAAACTCGTTTTTGTGTATTTTTCTAAAAATCTAATTTAGTGTTCTTTTCGTTCACAACAAAAAGAAAACGAAGAATATATTATGAGAATTTACTAGGATTGGCCAAGTAGTGAAGAGATTTGGATAGTTTGTACAAGGCCTTTAGGTTCAAACCTTATTGTTACCATTGTAAAAAAGAAAAAATGTTTCATCTATAAAATTATGACTGAATTTTAACCCCATTGCAGAAAAGGTCAAGGAACTGGCAACTTGCCAGAGTGAAATCAAGGCCTTAAGGGCAACTGAAGCTAAAAAGGACAAGGCCATAGAAGAGGTATTTCTTTTTAGAGTAAAATTTGATCTAGTGATATTTAGTTTAAATTTTTTACACTGTTAAAAGATTAAAATCAAATATTTATTTTAGATGCAGTTATTCTCACTCTCCATAGTACTGATTCAGTTGCACTACACATTTGTTTGTAAATAACATATAAATTTCTCAGTGACTAAACAATAGCTGTAATTTTCTTTCTCTTATTCCAGCTGAGAAATGAAGTCAGTAAGCTGGACGATAAACTTAGACTTACTGAGGATCATCTCAAACACAAGGTACACCAAAGTGGTGCTAATATATCATGAAAATTGGAACCATCTAAAACAATGCTAAATTCTAAAAATGCATATTCCTCAAAACTTGTTCATATGCAGAAGCTAGAAATCAAGAAACTGACTGAGGAAAAGAAAGATGCATTGGCCGCACAATATGCGGCAGAAGCAACTCTTAGAAGGTTACATGCAGATCAAAAGGAAGATGAATTTGTTCCTCTAGAGAGTGTCATTACTCCTCTTGAGGCTGAGATCAAGATGTATAGGAATGAGGTACTAATAATGAAATTCCACCAAGGAGTGAATTGTGCAAAATGAGAATACTAACATTTATTTTGTATTCAGATTGCATCACTACAAGAAGACAAGAAAGCTTTGGAACGACTCACAAAGTCAAAAGAGGCAGCACTGCTTGAAGCAGAGAAGATTTTAAGAAGTGCACTAGAGAGAGTTTTAATAGTTGAGGAAGTTCAGAATGAAAATTTTGACTTGAAGAGACAGATTGAGATCTGCCAGGCATACTTTTTATGTTTCCATTTTTACATTTAGTTTCTATAGTAATTATAAGTACTTAAGCCAATTTACAACTTCCATGAACAGGAGGAGAACAAAATCTTAGAGAAAACGCATCGCCAAAAGATTTTGGAAGTTGAAAAACTTAGCCAAACCATCCATGAACTTGAGGAGGTCATCTTATCCAGTGGAGTCAATGCTAATGCTGTTCGTGATTATCAGCGACAGATTTCTGAGTTGCAGGTAGACATATCTTATGGCTACTGCCATTTTGAACTTACTTTTGGATATATTGACTCTCTGCATTCTGGTTGATCTATGTAGTGACATAATTTAACACAAATTTTCAGGAGGAGAAAAGGACACTGGAGAGGGAGCTAGCAAGGGTAAAAGTTTCAGCCAACAGAGTTGCAACTGTTGTGGCTAATGAGTGGAAGGATGAGAATGACAAGGTCATGCCTGTCAAGCAATGGCTGGAAGAGAGAAGGATAATGCAGGTATATCTTCTCATGAAAATCTTATTTTGAGTTCATATGGTCCTTCCTATTCAATCCAAAAATACTACTTTTTCCATTAGTAACATAGCTTTTAAGAAAAAATATTAAAAGGTCCAAAGTCCAATCAAGAAAAAGCTAGTTTCAACCCAAGTCCTAACTATACTTTAAAATGCTCAAGAAGGTAATTAAAATGGAATTTTTATCCTAAATTTTGTCATTTGATTATGAAAAAGAAATTTTTATTATCAAATATGTCCATGCATATGTAGGCAGAGATGCAAAGATTGAAAGAAAAGCTAGCTATATCAGAGAGAACAGCAAAGGCAGAGTCACAGTTGAAGGTAACTTATTTGTCTTCCTTCCATGTAAGCCTGTAAATAATGTTTATAGCAATAACTAATGTTATCTGGTGATTTTTCTCAGGATAAACTGAAGCTGAGGTTAAAAACAGTAGAAGAAGGCTTGAAGCATTTCTCAAACCACCCAGTCAGTTCAAATTCCGGGTCTGCAAAAGCAGAAAAGTCTAAGATCTTAAGCTTCCTAACGACCAATGGCGGACTGAGAAACAGATCCACATCACAAGCAAGGGGATCTACTATTGGAAGCTCTTTCTTCCAAAAGCCAAATACAAAAAGCAACATTGACAGTGTTACTGGGAGCCTAATACCAGGAAGCATTATGAAAAAGAAATATGGTTCTGCTGAAAATGTGTTGAAGAAAGGTATATGGGCATCAAGAAATAAAGTTTCTGACAGTGATGAAAAAGAAAATGAGATGCAGGTGAACACAGGCATGAATTCAAACAAATGCAATGACGAAAAAGAAGCAGCAGAAATTAAAACAAGTGTTCATGCTGATGAAGACTCTAAAAGCAATAACTGTAATGATTTAGGCAGCAATGATGTGGTCTCAGGTTTTCTATATGATAGGCTTCAAAAAGAAGTCATCAATTTGAGGAAGTCTTGTGAAACTAAAGACAGTAATTTGAACACTAAAGATGAAGAAATAAAGGTACTAGTAACAGCACATCCCCACACCTTCCCCTTGTTACTTTAGAATTGAAGATAAGAAATATGCTTTTCTTTTTCAGATGCTCACAAAGAAAGTTGATGCATTGACAAAGGCTATGGAAATAGAGTGGAAGAAAATGAAAAGAGAAGCAGCTGCTAGAGAGAAGGAGGCTGCATCAACAAAATCAGATGATAACAGGAAACTCAGACGCTCAAACTCCTCTAGAAGGTTCTGTAACTTTTCTTTTTGAATGACCGACACCTGTGTCTGTTAATTGTCAAGTTTGTTAATATTAGACCTTAACATTTTTATAAAATTACTGCAGGATGATGAAAGATCATTGAAGAGTCTTTATTTAGAGAAATCTGAAGGCAATTTAGTAATCAATGGCATCTTGTGATTTTTCTTTGTAAATAAAAGGCAAAAATTTAGTGAGGTAGTATGTTGAAATAAAGTTCCACTGGGCTAAGGGAGTCTGGGATCTGACTCTGTACATACTACATACACTAAATTTATTTAAATGGCATCCTCTGTGTTCTGTGATTGTGAGTTTTACATACATACTATCCCCGTTTGTCAAATGTATTTGCAGAGAGATGAAATATGATGAACATTTGGAAAATATTAGAATTACATGTCTGGATTATGTGTATCAAAAAACTTATTTACCAAAGATGATTATAAAGAAGATTATTCCTGAATATAGAGTGATTTTGAGAATCATTCAAGAGTAAAGAAAAGCTTAATGGTATGAGTATGACGGTAACTTCATTTATAATTGAGCATTTAAGGATATCTACTTGCAGCAATCATGGATTATCATTACAAGTCTTTAAAGGGTAAAATATATATCTAAACATAACTAAGCAGAAGCAGATTCCGTACTATCTTATAATAGTCGAACAACAAGGAAAAATTGTAGCAGTAGTATTACTTAAGCAGCTGAAATGAACAAATATCACATTCTCATTGTTCGTCCAAGAACATGAACAGTCAGCATTTTCTACTCCTACAGTATGAATGAAAAACTCTTGAACCAGAAGAAAACAAAAATGGATGTACACGGACAAACTTTTCTTTTTCTCTTTTCTTCCCCCTGCTGCTATATTTAAAAATTTGAGCAGGTAAACATCCTTAATTTCCTGAGCAAATACAACCTAGCACCTTTCAGAAAATTCGCGAAAACTACAAATAAAATTCATTGCACAACTGATGATAGGAGTGCTTAAATAGCAACAGCCATCCCACCATTTAATAGTTATGCACCTCTTGAATAGTTGGTAAAGAAGGTAACCATTTTTGGCACCCTCTCAACCCAAAACTTCGCCTGGCACGTGCAATTCTACGTTGGATTTGGAACCTCTTTGATCCACTTAATAGCAATTCCAATTCTTCTGCAGTCACCACAATCTTCACACTCCTAGTCTTCAACTTTCTGTTGTTAGTTGTCCTACAAGGTACCAAAGGCATATCAGATTGCAACATGAATGGTGCAAGCTGGTAAACCTCCCTATGCTGCAGCTTCCTACGCACCACAATGTAACGCTTATTAGAAGCATAGTTCATCTTTTCAACTGGCACTGAGGCATCAACCTCTAATTCTCTTCCTTCAATTAGAGGATATCCGGTTAGTTTCTTTGGTTGAGAGTGGCAAGCAATACAGTTTCCCATTTTGCATATGATCAAATGAACAAGGACTCGCCATTATATGGAGAAAGTTTAAGTTGAATAAAATATTAACGTGCAAGCCATCATTGATCACATACCTTTCGTTATATGTTGACTTCTTTTAAAAATAAGAATATACAGAAGAGTTCCATTAGGCCAAAAAAGTCAAGTGGGGTGTGACTGGACAGGCACTCAGGTCCAGGTAGGACTAGAAGTTGCAAGCACATTACTCCTAAAGTATTTCCCTTAACAAAAGTCAAAATCCCTTTATTCCTTATTTTGCCAACCTTTGTCCAAGCAATTAATTATAACAATAATAACACATTCAAGCCAAACTCAAAGTCAAAGTCAATCCCACATATAAAAGAATTGACAGAGAAAGGAAACCGTCATGTTCAATAAAATGGTAAACCCCAACCTTGCTTACATCTTTATTTTCTTTTATTTTTCTTTTTTAAGCTTTTTTGGAAAACAGTAAAAGAAAAGAAAAAGCACATAATCACCTGCTTGTTCTCAGTTGTTTATTGCACTCTGGGAAGTGCTTGTTTAGATTCACATTGAGCTATTTAGAACTACGTTGAAATACTAGTTAATAGGAATTTAGATAAATATTTACATGTTTAATTCCACGTTAAAGAATTGGTTCTAGGTCCAAAATTATCTTAAAATAACTTTAAGTAATTTGTGTTAGATAAAAAATTTATAATAAATTTTACTATAACTTGCTTTCATAATGAAAACATTCAAACATAAAATCATAGTTTTAAAATCCGAACTGACCCATCCGGTCAGATGACCGAGTCGGATTGAGTATTGGATCGGCCATGCACCTAATCCGGTATGACATCATCAACCCGATCTTAAACCGGCTTCAAACCAGGTTTAACCTGTGAATTTCGATGCTGGGCTAACTGGTTGTACCAATAAATTTTTTAATTAAAGTTGTCTGTTGCATTGTCCAAGGAGTGTGCAGCCCAAGGCACATCACATGGTCCAAGGGTTTAACCTGTGAATTTTGATGCTGGGCTAACTGGTTGGACCAATAAATTTTTTAATTAGAGTTGTCTATTGCATTGTCCAAGGGTGGTCTGTGTCACATGGCCCAAGGAGTTCGCAGTCCAAGGCGCGTGTGCAAGGCTAGTGTGGAGTTGAAACTTCAATAATGAAAATAATTATAAAAATGCCACAATCAGGATTCGAAATGACATCCCTTAAGCCACCAGCAAGCTACTTACCACTGATCTATCACGGTTACTTGTGTTATACTTGCGAAAAATATTATATATATTCGTATTTTAAATTTAATGTTATTTATAACCTGGTCATGCGGGTCAATTAGTGACCCACTGGTTCGACCATTGACCCAGTGACTCAGTGTCTAGACCGGGTTGATCACCGGTTCGATTTTTAAAACTATGCATAAAACACATCATTTCAAAATCAATTTTACAAAATCAATTTTGCAATCGTTTCCTCAAACACATGAAATTGGAACAGTTAAGAAGGAATATGATACTTTATTCAAAGGGTAGAACTAAGCCTTGTTTTTTTTCTTCTTTTTTTTACCAGAATTTAAAAAAAAAAAAAAAAAAAATTGCCAGGATGCTCTCCTCACTTTGTAAACCTCTACCATCTCCTAAATTTGAGGTCCTCATTTTGAGCATACAGATCCCAGCCGTGTAAACATGCTCTCAGTTTATAACAGAAGTAATCGGATTTTGTTTGTTTAGAACAAAATAGGAACATGTGCCACATCAACCTTGCCATAAAATGAGGAAAGCTTGGACAAAGACTACAATAAGAAGACGACCAACTTTCACCCCGAGCACCTGTTCTTGCCAACTATCAATTCCAGTATCCATTTGTTCAATCAACACTACTAACATCCTATTATCCTACAGCATACGGGTTTGAAATTCACGAGAGCCACAGAGCCAAGAAGAACTTGTTACTTACATTTATGTTTTCTAGATATATTAGTATCAGGCCTTCATTCACAATGTAAGACATCCAAAATAAAACAATTTTTCAGAAACTACTCATAACAAAATTTTCTCCCACGGTAAAGGAAAAATGCAAAAAGTCTACATGGTACACGGTTGCCTAAAAGTAAACAACAATATCATTGGGGAAGATCAATTGTTGAATTCCTAGACTGCAGCCATGATGTGGCTGCTTCACTAGTAGCCAAAAACCAGCCACCCTTATTGGCAGCCTTATGAAATGGAGCTTTCAGTTCCTTCAGATATGATTCAAATACAATAAGCAAAACTTTATCCGAAAACCTGTGTTTCCCACCCCCAGTATTAATTCCAAGTAGTGGTGGAAGCTCCTCCCCTAGTTCCAAAGCCTTAGACAAGTCATTTATCCAAACACTTAAGGCGGTCAGACCAGCTCCAACTGAAAGTCTCCTTAGATGCAGAGACCACTTAGCTTGAGACCTTGACTGTATATCTGTGTATATCTCAAGAGTCAACCCCAGTTCCAGAAGGTCACGAGCTCTGTCTGGCGCATCCAGGCTCACACAAAGATCAATTAGACAATTGCACATGGACTTCTTTACATTAGCTTCAGTTGCATTCAAAAGTTCTGATGCCTCCACTCTAAAATCTCCACCAGCCTCCTGCTTTTCCATTATATATCTTAACACAGACCCAAGCTTTGGATTAGCCTTCTCAATGCAACCTGCTAGCTTACCAAGTTCTTTTGGTACTTGGGTCATTGCATACAGAAGACAATCACAGAAGCGATCATCAGGACTGATGCCCAAATCCATGAGCTGATTAAATATCTTTACAACATCATCAGTTCGCTTGGCTTTACCATAGCAATGGACAAGTGATGTCAGAACTATAATATTAGGCTCAAATCCAGATTCCATCATTTCATTGAACATGGCTTCCATCTCCAAAATTTTCCCAATGCTGGAGTACATGTTGATCAAGGATGCATACGTGAAACTGTCCGGCTGGCAAGTCCCGGAACTTTTCATGTCTTCAAAAATTTTAACAGCTTCATCCACACATCCAATGTTTGCACACATGTCAAAAAGCATGTTATAAAGAACTATATCCAAATCCTTCCCCTTCTCCTTCATTTCCTTGTAAACATTCAGCGCATCTCTGCTAAACCGCACTCTACAATAGGCTTGTAACAGAGCTGCATAGGTAGGCCAATTTGGTGACAATCCATTATTTATCATTTCCTCATATATAGCCTTGGCATCCTTGGCCCTCTTAGCTCTCCCCATAGCATACAACAGAGCATTATATGTTATCAAGTTTGGCTTTGCACCAAGAACCTTCATATCATTGTAAACATTTAAGCATCCATCATAATTCCCAGACATCCCATACATCTTAATCAACCCTGAGAACACCGCCGTGTCAACATGCCATTTCTCTGCTTTTGCACGATCATACAGTCTCAAAGCCATGTCAGCATTACCAGTTCTTGCATAAGAATATATCATAGACGAGCACACATTGTTATCCGGTTCACACCCAAAAGAAGGCATCATCTCAAACCACTTCACAGCCTTATGCGGCAAAGAACACACGGAGGCACAGCTAATTATAGTTGAAAACGTAATGAGATTAGGGTTGATCCTTCTGTGAAGCATTTCATCAAACAGCTTCTCTGCTCCTTGGAAATCCTTAACCTCCCTAAACAGCTTCAGGGTAACGTTGTAGAGAATAACATGTCTAGCGGCTTTAATCTTCTGCTTGAAGTACTTAACAGCGAGGAGGGCAGTGTAGGGATTCACCATGGAATTGAGAATAAACACTGCATCAGGTTCTAAAACATTGTCCCCCAAAACTTTGAGGATTTCAGAAACGTGTTCCTCGGTGGGATTGCACGAGTCGAGAGACTTGGCAATTTTGGTGAGCGATGATGACCTGGCGTGATAGGAATTCTTCCATAGCTGTTTGGCTCTGGGGCTTTTGGGATTGACCCAGATGGAAGTTTTGGATAAAGGCGAAGACTTTGCATCTGGGTCGTCAAGTTTTGCGTCTTGTAGAGTGTTGGCAGCTTGGAGAAGGGTTTTGGGTAGAGGGAGGAGAGGAGAGAGTTGATGAGAGGAAGGGAAGGTGGCAAGTTTGAAATGGCGGGAAGAGTATGAAAAGGAGATAGAAGTGGCGATGGTGATGGTGACAGTGACGGGTTTACGATAATGGAAGGCAGAAGAACAAGGACGAGGGGAAGGGGAAAGAGAAGAAGAAGAGAAGAGTAGGTAAGGCTGAGCCATTCTCCTTCCCTTTGAGACTGTCGAGACTCGAGAGTATATAACGCTGTTATTTATGCAAATTCAAGTGATCTAAAAAAAAATAGCACTTAAAAAAAGTTACTTGAATCTTTTCATAAGAGTGCTATTGGTAATTTGGTATCAAATCCTTGGAAACAATTTTTCATTAGCACACTTACTTACTTAAACCCGAAACAAGGTCTATGAGAAGAACAATTTTTTATTTTCAGAAGAACAAGTACTATAACTCATTGCACATTGGTAGGTCGTCCTGTCTCATAGACCTTAAATAAAAAAATTTGTGTTATTTAAAATAAACATGAACAGCGACAAACTTGAAATTTTCCAGTTGTTTACATTTTCCCTCTGAGAAATTTATATCAGAACAATGTTCGAATAAGTTTCAGTTGCCTTGGTGGGCTATTTGATAATTCCAAGGTCAACATAGCTCTTCAGTTCCAATACAATATTCGCCCTAGTAGTATCAAATTAATATTAGAAAATAAATATTAAAATCATATGTTCCTACTTTTATTTATTCGTACGAAGTTTCATTCATACATGTATAGTACAAAATTTCCACAAAAGGAATAGGAAAATGCCAAAAAATTAACACGGCACATCGTTCCTAAAACAACACTGTCGATACTAAAGGGCCATTGTTGGAACACCCAAAATCAAGAGTGTTCAAACCAGCAATTGATTCGGTTGAACCCCTAGACTCTAGCCATGATTTGGCTGCTGCCTTTGTAACCAAAAACCAGCCAGCCTTAGCCTCATGAAATGGAGCATTGAGTTCCTTCAAATGTGATTCAAATACACTAGCCAAGCCTTTGTCTGAATACTTGTGTTTTCCTTGCCCGGTATTAATTCCAAGTAGTGGAGGAAGGTCCTCCCCTGATTCCAATGCCTTAGACAAGTCATTAATCCAAACATGTAATGCAGTCATAGCAGCTCCAACTGAGAGTTCTTTCAGATGCAAAGACCACTGAGTTTGGGATTTGGATTGGATATTTCTATATATCTCAAGCATCAATCCTAAATCCAGAAGGTCACATGCTCTTTCAGGCACATTCAGTTTGACACAAAGATCAATTAGACAATTGCATAAAGGCTTCTTTACTTCAGCATCAATTGAATTTAAAAGTTCTAATGTTTCCTTTCTAAAGTCTCCATCTCCCTCCTGCTCCTCCTGCTCCTCCACCAAATATCTTACCACAGTCCCAAGCTTTGTATTAGCCTTCTCAATGCAATATGTTAGCTTTCCGAGCTCTTCTTTAGGTGTTTGAGTCAGAACATTTAGAAGACAACAGCAGAAGTGATCATTTGGAACAATGCCCAAATCCAGGAGCTGCTTAAATATCTTCACAACATCATCAGTTCGCTTTGCTTTTCCATAGCACTGGATGAGTGATGTCAGAACAAAAATAGTAGGTTGAAATCCAGATTGGATCATTTCATTCAACATCCCTTCCGCCTCTGAAACTTTCCCACTGCGGGAATACATGGTAATCAAGGATGAAAATGTCCAACTGTCAGGCTGGCAAGTCCCAGAACCTTTCATTTCATAAAAAATTTCAACAGCTCTATCTATGTAGCCAACATCAGCACACATAGCTAAAAGCTTGTTATAAAGATCTGCAGTCATATCCATTCCATTCTCCTTCATTTCCTTATAAACACCAAGAGCATCTTCACTACATTGTGCTCTGGTATAGACTTCCAAAAGAGATGCATATGTTATAAAATCTGGTGAAACTCCATTACTTTTCATCTCTTTATATATAGCCTTGGCCTGTCGATGCTTCTTAGCTCTCAACATGGCACCCAACAGAGTGTTATATGTCGCCACATTAGGCTTCACACCAAGAACCTTCATTTCTTGGTAGATTTCCAAGCATTTATCATAGTTTCCTGCCATGCTATACATCTTAATCAATGTTGAGAATGTTACTGCATCAAGGCTCCATTTCTCAGCCTTTGCACGATCATATAGGTTCACAGCTTTGTCAACATTATTAGTACGTGCATAAGCATATACCATGGCTGAGCATGTGATGCCATCAGGTTCACACCCAAACCCAGACATCTTTTCAAATAACTCCACAGCCTTATTAGGCAAACCAGACACGCTAGCACAGTTAACCATAGTTGAAAATGTAATGTTGTTAGGTTTTACTCCTCTTTGAAGCATTTCATCAAACAACTTCTCTGCTCCTTCAAAATCCCTAGACTTCCTAAACAAATTCATGACCACATTGTAAAGAATCACCTCTTTATCTCTAGTGAAAATAATCTTATTCTGGAAGTATCTAAGAACAAAGGATGCAGTGTTGGGATCCACCATCCTATTGATAATAAATATAACATCTCCTTCTGAAACCTTGTCCCCTAGACCATTCAAAATTGAGGAGACGTGTTGCTCCCACAGATTGCTCAACTCCAAAGACTCGGTGAGTTTGAGATGAGAACTGTACATGTTGATCAAGCACGAGTATGTAAAATTGTCTGGCTGGCAAGTCCCCAAACTTTTCATGTCTTCAAAGATTTCAACAGCTTCATCCATGCAACCAACATCAGCACACATGTCAAAAAGCAAGTTATAAAGAAATAAATCTAAATCCATTCCCTTTTCCTTCATTTCCTTATAAACTCTCAGTGCATCCTCACCAAACCGTGCTTTGCAATAGGCTTGTAAAAGAGCTGCATAGGTAGGCCAATTGGGTGAAAATCCATTACTTATCATCTCCTCATATATAGCCTTGGCATCCAAGGCCCTCTTAGCTCTCCCCATGGCATACAACAGAGTGTTATAAGTTACCATGTTAGGCTTGGCACCAAGAACCTTCATATCATTATGAACACTTAAACATCCATCAAAATTCTCCAACATCCCACACATCTTAATCAAAGCAGAGAATGCCACCGTATCAATGCGCCACTTCTCTGCTTTTGCACGATCATAGAGTTTCAAAGCCATGTCAGCATTACCACTACGCGCATAAACATGAATCATAAAGGAGGCTACACTCGCATCGGGCTCAACCCCAAAGGAGGGCATTTTCTCAAACCACTCCACAGCCTTATCTGGCAAAGAACACATTGAAGCAGAGCTAATTATGGTTGAAAACGTAATGAGATTAGGGTTGACCCCTCTCTGAAGCATTTCATCAAACAGCTTCTCTGCACCTTCAAAATCCTTTACCTCCCTCAACACCTTCAGGGTAACGTTATAAAGAACAACGTGCTTGGCAGGGTTAATCTTTAGCTGGAAGTACTTAAGAGTGAGAAGTGCAGTAATGGGATTAACCATTGTATTGAGAATAAACACAGCATCACGTTCTGAAACGTTGTCCCCTAAAACGTTGAGGATTTCAGAGACGTGTTGCTCGGTGGGGTTGCAGGAGTCGAGAGACTTGGCGAGTTTGGTGAGAGATGATGACCTGGCATGAGGGGAATTCTTCTGAAGCTGTTTGGCTCTGGGGCTTTTGGGATTGACCCAGATGGAAGTTTTCGATAAAGACGAAGGCTTTGCATCTGGGTTGTCCAGTTTTGCGTCTTGGAGAGTGTTGACGGGTTGTAAAGAGAAGCGTGGGGAGTGGAGAAGAAGGGTTTTAGAATGAGAAGTGGTGATGGTGAAAGGTATGCGATAATGGAATAAGGAGGAAGAAGGGGATGAACAAAGAGGGTAAGGCTGAGCCATTTTCCCTGTGTCTGAGTATACGACACTGAAGTGATAATTGTTCGAGAAAGTTGAAACGGCTTAGGGAAATAGAAAGAAAGAAAGACGCAGTTAACCAATAAAATAAAAATAAAGATAATTACTACATACAAACTAATTGGTAGACAAAAACTTGTTACCGAAAAAAATTTATGGACAGAAACGAAAAAGATTACAGAATTACCAAAAAAAAAAAAAAAAACCCTCTTGTCGTGTTTGGATTTAGATATTTATAAAATATTACAAATAGTTTGAGCTTAAATAATTGACATAAATTGGATTTGGACTTATTTTATATTGAAATATAGTCTTTTAAATTTATTAATATTTAGAAAAGAATTATTAAATCAATTTTTTAAAGATTTAGAAACGTTGTCATATCATCTTTCAAAATTTTGGTTTCTGCTTAGTCTTTAAAAAATATTTAGCAAAGAAATACTCTGGTCACATAATTTATTTATTTTTTGAAAGATTAATTTAATAATGAGTTAAATTTTTATAAGACTAGTTCGGTGTTAAATTTATTTAAAGAAATTATATGGTAATATTTTAGATTTTAATGTACTAATTTCATCACTATTTTTTTTTTGAAAAATTAATATGGAAACGCATGTGATTTAGTCAAGCCTTCTTTGTGGGATGTCCCCCTTCGTTTTAGAAGTAGTTTCTGTTTCTCAGTTGACTGAAGAAGCTCTCAGAGGTAGTCCCACGGTAATTAGTAAAGGCATCTCCATTGTAATTTGTAACTTTGAAAATGTTATTGTTTATCTATGTCTCTCTGGACTTTGTTCGGTTCATTTCGTTAAGGTAAAAATCATCAACCAAAGAATTTTCCATTACCAATTTGATATTTCCTGCTCACTATTAAACTCTCAAATCACAGTAGTTGTACTTGCATGTTGCCACATATGATAGAAATGTGGGAAATTAAATTTCGATGAACTACAACTTCAGAAGATAAGGGAGGAAAATGAAGGAATAAGAAAATAGAAATAAAAACATAAATATCACATCACATAAATCTAAGGCTATACACAGAGAAGGTTATCTTAGCATTTTGGCAGGAAAAAGAAGCATCAGCCTAAGCTGAAAGAGGCTACAAGACATCTGTATCAAAGATTTCAAGTATAGCATTTCATCCTAGGATATGTTAATTTGGATGCTGAGAGATGATGGCTGGCTCGGTTGAAATATTCGGCTTTTAGTTGATAGATGATGGCAACTTCAAAAAACAGAAACATACAACAAATACAAAGGAAAATTAAGGCCAGTATATAACAAATATGAACCTCCCTAGACCATGGAACAGCTGAAAAGAAATTTAGCCACTACACTGGATACTTGTATTAGCTCTTCATTTACTCTACAAGATAACCGGAATTTTAATATATATACTTATACTGAATCTACTAATACAAAATTTCCACAAAAGGAAAAGCAAAAATGCATAAAAATAACATGGCATATCATTCTTAAAACAACACTATTGATACTGAAGGGCCACTGTTGGACCACCCGAAACCAGAGAGTTCAAATCATCAATTGTTTCAGTTGAACCCCTAGACTCCAGCCATGATTTGGCTGCCTCCTTTGTAACCAAAAACCAGCCAGCCTTATCTGGAGCCTCATGGAATGGAGCATTGAGTTCCCTCAAATGTGATTCAACTACACTAGCCAAACCTTTGTCTGAATACTTGTGTTTTCCCTCTCCAGTATTAACTCCAAGTAGTGGTGGAATGTCTTCCCATGATTCCAATGCCTTAGACAAGTCATTTATCCAAACATGTAACGCAGTCATAGCAGCTCCAACTGAGAGTTTCTTCAAATGCAAAGACCACTGAGTTTCAGATCTGGATTGTATATTTCTAAATATCTCAAGCATCAGTCCAAGGTCCAGAAGGTCACATGCTCTGTTCGGCACATTCAGGCTGACACAAAGATCAATTAGACAATTGCATAAGGGCTTTTTAACTTTAACATCAACTGAATTAAGAAGTTCTGATGTTTCCTTTCTAAAATCTCCATCACCCTCCTGCCCTTCCACCAAATATCTTACCACAGAACCAAGCCTTGTATTAGCTTTCTCAATGCAATCTGTTAGCTTACCAAGCTCTTCTTTTGGTGTTTGAGTCATAACATTCAGAAGACAACAGCAGAAGTAAACATCTGGAACAATGCCCAAATCCAAGAGTTGCTTAAAAATCTTCACAACATCATCAGTTCGCTTAGCTTTCCCATAGCACTGGACAAGTGATGTCAGAACATAAATAGTAGGCTGAAATCCAGATTGGATCATTTCATTCAACATTTCTTCTGCTTCCAAAACCTTCCCATTGCAGGAATATACGGTAATTAAGGATGAAAATGATAAGCTGTCAGGCTGGCAAGTCCCAGAACTTTTCATGTCTTCAAAAACTTCAACTGCTTCATCTATGCAACCAACATCAGCACACATAGCTAATAGCCTGTTATAAAGATCGACGCTCATATCCATTCCACTTCCCTTCATTTCCTTATAAAGACCAAGAGCATCTTCACTATATTGTGCTCCGGCATAGATTCGCAAAAGAGTAGCATAGGTTATAAAATCTGGCGAAACCCCATTACTTATCATCTCTTTATATACATTCTTGGCCTGCCAGGACCTCTTAGCTCTGAACAGGGCACCCAGCAGAGTGTTGTACGTCACCACAGTAGGCTTCACACCGAGAACCTTCATTTCTTTGAAAATTCTCAAGCATTCAACATAGTTCCCTAACACACCATGCATCTTAATCAACGTCGAAAATGTTGCCACGTCAAGGCTCCACTTCTCAGCCTTTGCACGACCATACAAGCTCAAAGCCATGTCAACATTATTAGTTTGTGCATAAGCAGACACCATAGCCGAGCACGTCATGGCGTCAGGTTCACACCCGAAGCTCGGCATCTTCTCAAACCACTCCACAGCCTTATTGGGCAAGGCACACATCCTAGCAGAGTTAATCAAAGTTGAAAATGTAATGTTATCAGGTTTGACCCCTCGCTGAAGCATTTCATCGAACAGCTTCTCCGCACCTTCAAAATCCCTGGACTTCCTAAACGTCTTGAGGGTCGCGTTGTAGAGAATCACCTCCTTGTCTGTAGTGGGTTTAATCTTGTCCCGGAAGTGACTGAGAACAAAGGGTGCGGTTTCGGAATTGGTCATCTTATCGAGAATGAACACAGCGTCGCGTTCTGAAACATTGTCTCTGAGACCCCTGAGGATTGTGGAGACGTGTTGCGCGCTGGGAGTGCACGAGTTCAGAGACTCGGTGAGTCTGGCGAGATAACTGTACCTGGCGCTGGGCGATTTCGTTCGGAGGTGTTTGGCTCTGGGGCTGTTGGGATTGACCCAAACGCGGTTATTCGATAAAGATGAAGAATTTGCATCTGGGTCGTGAGAAGCTGCGTCTTGCTGTGGCGCGTGGGTGTTGGGGTGGTGCAGAGAGGTTTTGGACTGAAGCGTGAGGCGTTTGGGGGAGGAAGCGAGGTTTGGGAATTTGAAATTGCGCAGAGAAAATGAAGAAGAGATTGAGGTGGGAAAAGATTGGCGATCATGGAAAAGCGAAGAGTGGGAGGTGCAATTGCAAATGCGTGAAGCCATTTTGCTTCGCTCTTCACATACTGAGATGTGTTGCGTTACGGAGCGGAGTGCGGACACGGACGTATTTTTGGTGGCGCTGGCCGAGTAACAGGTTACAGGCACAAGGCAATGCAGGTTAAAGTTTATTAACCATATAATAGTATATTTCTGTATATTAATTATTATTTTTAATAAAAAAATAATTACCTTTTTCCTATTTATTTTATAGATTTATCTTCCTTCCTATAATTTTTTCCTTTTCATAAAAAAAATAATTATTATTTAATTCTTACTTTTTCAAGCCTACACATCTCTTACTTATATTTTGAAATATATATCCTAAAATATACCTTTTTTGGTACAAAAGTATACCTTAATTTTTATTTAATGAGTGATACCTTAATTTAAGTTTGTGTTTCTATTATCTTATGATTTAAATATTTTTTTTGAAATAATTTATGATTTAATTATAAATAATGTTAATATTGATATTTACATTAATAAATTCGGTTGCTGCATAAAAAAACATTAATAAATTAGGTTGACTCAATATTGCCTCTTACGTTACTGGATATTGATTGAGTTGTGTTCGGATTCACGTAAATGATCATAACAAAGATAATCGTCACATGCTCATCCCTACCAATAATATTTTATGAAGTTATGAATATTATATTATTTATGTTCAAAATTGATTAATATATTATATTAAAAAATAAAATAATATTATTTAACCATACAGGTTTAACCATAATCAATCACAATTAGACCATTGAATATTGAATCATTTCCTTTACCCATGCAATGACTAATCCAATTTTAATATCCTTGGTTCAAATTATTATTAAAGATTAACAATGACAGTAGAAGTAGAGTCATGTGATTTTATATAATGACAAATGAAATGAATAATCGAAGTTTAAATTGGGCATTAAAACCTCTAATGCATGCTCCCTAACACCCTACAATAACTAAAAAAAATTGCAACGCTTGGTCTCATATTTACTTAGAAGTAGAATTTTGCAAAGGTTGTTAAATTAGAACTCTAATTATAGGAACTTTGTTAGCTATTGAAAGGTGTCAAATAGTGTGCTTGAAAGGTTTTGAGACCTTTAATATCTAACAATGGTTTGAATGATACTGGATGACGTTGTTAGTGAGGAGAAAGTGCCCATTAACAAAACTTTCAATTAAGGACTAAAATCCAACTTTAATTTTTATAGGGAATAAAATCAAACTTTAAACTTTATAAGGACAACAATTAAACTTTTAAAAAAAAATTATAGACAAAAAACACATTGCCACCTGACAACCACATCACCCAAAATGTTAACATGTGCAATACTGATGTGTAATGTTGTTAGCCATGTTAGTAACTTAGCAAATAAAAAAATTAGAATTTTAAGTGTGTTTTTATATATTTTAAATTAACACCGTAATAAATTATGTATCTAATTAATTAAAATTAATATATTTTGAAATGTTAAAAATATAAAAAAAAATCAATAGAAATTAAAAATAAATAAATAAATATTTAATAAAGATAAAACTAAAAAATATAAAAAAAAAAAAAAGTCCAACAAGGGGATTAACTCTAAGTTCATGTGCCATTGAATTTTTAAGTGTTGAAATCTTAGCCACTTAAAATAATTTTTTGAGCAAATTACCATAATATCTCCTGAGGTTTCGTGTAATTATATAAGTAGTATCTACTTTTTTAACCATTATATTTGTCTTCTTTGTAAGGGATGTTAGTGTAAGATTTAAAAGATGTCAGTACAATGTTTTTAAACATATAAGGGGTGTTAGTGTAATATTTTCAAACTTAAAAGGATTAGTGTAGAAAAATAAAAAAGATGAAGCTTTGTGTAATTTGATAAAAAATAAGGGGTGTAGCGGTAATTTATTCTAATTTTTTTTATTAAAACAAAGCATGAAAAATTCATTAAAGACCAGGTTTATAGCTGTAACCCAGGCAGCTAGAAATGAAGTGAAGGGAATCAGGTTTGTTCTCAGTCGAAAGTGTGTCTCTTGTTCTTCTCTGCAACCGAGTGAAGAGACCGAGTTAAGCGAAATGGGAATGTGAGGAATCTTGCTTTCGTTAGGGCAGCACCTGGTGCGTAGCAAGTCCCGCATCGATGAATATAACAAAAGCTTGACAGAATATATAACCCAGGCTACAGCAAAAGCATGTCCCCTCGGGGACATCCGATAAAATTGGAACGATACAGAGAAGATTAGCATGGCCCCTGCGCAAGGATGACACGCACAAATCGAGAAATGGTCCAAATTTTTTTTTTCCACTCATGGGTTATTCCTTCTTTCAATATTTTCAGGCATGAGTCTGGTTAAGATTGCTACCCTCAAGTTGAAAGCCTTCTTTGTCTAACAACAACTATAGGGAATCCTTTTTGAAGATGAAAGCAAATATATATAGAAATCATTTTCTGCAGCAAAATGTATAATGCAAAATGCACAAAATTTTGTTCTTCTTAAAGCTATACGTGTAAGCGTGAATAAGAGGGATATGCCCTTTGGAGTGGGTTTTCAGCCCCAATAAGAATCCAAGCTTTGAGGCATCTCTGTAGCAAGTGTTTTCACTTTGAAAACATTATTATTCATTTATGTGTCTCGTCTTTTATCCATGTCATATAATCAGTAACGGTAAAAAATAAAATAAGATAAAATCCCATCACCCATTGAACAATTTCCTATTCTGCCTATTTGATGTTTTCCTGCCCAATTTTGAACTCACAAAACACAGTAGTTGTATGTGCTACATATGATAGGAAGTTGGATGATTTCATTTTAGTGAATTTCAATGGTGAAAACTGAAAAGAACTTCATGTATAAGAAAGAAACATGAAAGAATAGAAAAATAGAATAAAATGCTAAGTACTTTAGCTTTCCCTTGTCCAATAAATCTAATAAGGCTATAGATAGTAGACACAGAAGGTGATATTGGCAGGGAACAGAATAAGGAACATGGCATAGACAATGGAAGTTAGAAAGTTTCCAATTCTTACAGAAATATTTTGCATGATGCGGATGATCCTCTCAAAATTAACTTTTGATGTAGCATGATCAATGATTGGTGCTTCTCAGAGTTTCTTAGACAGTAAACATCCTTCCTTGGTGGTACAAGTTAAAACTTTGGTCACAAAATCTGATATATATGTGAAAAATATTTGCATGCTACCATCCATTGTGGCCTAGTTTAACTTGCTAGATGATGACGTTCAAATCCGACATCTCCCATCACCCAGGAGTTCCTTACTTTTTATAAAGATGCCATTTCCATTCCAACAAAAACTTTGCAAAGTTTTGGTTTTGAATTTGCATTCTGCCCACTGGCTGATGTGTTTGGTTCAAACATAATCTTTTTGCCAGAATATGAAGAGTGGGTGGGAAGTCCTAATATAAATATACATTCCTACTTCCTAGCTACTGGGTGTTAGAAAAATTGTTTTCTAAAGTGATGGAATCCGATTCATTTAATCAAACATTGGTTGAATGGTAACTTGACATGTACTGGAATCCATTTTGTGATCAATAGATATTGGAAATCACATAAGAGGGCATTTGAATAGTTTAACCCAGTTATAAATTCATGATGGGTCGAACCATTGTGACTTTAAATGAAATAGTCCCTCATGTCTATATGTCTTGGGACATATGTTAATTGAATTCAAGTTTCAAGTTATCATTTATCTCATCTGTCCTGAAAAAGATTCAAGGGAAAGATCCTACTCCAAATTCTTGATGTTCAAAGCAGTCTAGACGATAAGAATATTATGCTTTGAAAGGTATGTCCCATTTTTTTTTCTTTCTAATTATTTGGTGTTCTAAATGCATGCTTCATGATTCAATTTTGAATAATTCTTGATGTTTGAATTTGTTAATGTCTTACACTATCAATACTGTGAACACTTCTCATTCTTCCAATTCATGGATATGGATGATAATAGAAGGCCTTACATCCTTCATGGAAGTGGAACTGTTTCTGTATGTAAATGATTTCATATGTTGAATACTGGATAGTGTATATTTATGAATACAGTATTTATATTGTGACATTATCTTTGGAGAAACATTTGATGTGTTGCTCCTTCAATGTCAAAGTGTTACAATGACTATCCAATGAATCTGGTTCTGCTGTAATAGACTATATGTATCAAAGATTTTGAGTATGTCATGCTGTTCATGGATATATTAGCATGGATGCTGAAGATATTGGCTGGGTTAAAGAATTCAGGTTTTAATTGGAAGAACCGTAGAAATATGAAATAACAGAAGCATACCACATGAATTCCACGTGCAACTTTGCAGTAACAAAGGGAAATTAAGATAAAGGTTGAGGACTTGAGGTATAAACAAATAGGATGGTTTTCTTATGATATCAGTGCATTAACTCTTTAATTGAACTTGTTTATGATGGTCTCTGAGCTTTCTATCCCTGGAAATAACATGTCAATTTGAAAAACATTGACCCCTCTTGGATTGGATCAATAATCGAACCAAATCATACTGCTTAACATGCAAAGGTGAATTTTATTTACAACTTGCTTTTACATTTGTTTTGCTTTAAATTGAAGTATTTTTTCTTCTTCACTTTATCAACTTTGATAGGAAATCTAATGAATTGCCTGCCATTGGACTTAGAGACACCTGCAGAAATACAGATTTCTCAATGTGGTATCAAATTCTTAGTTGTTTGTATTGTTATGGTTTTCATTAATCATTACCATACCGATTCTCAAAATATATTTCATTTAGTATTAACATTGTTGTTTATAACAGTGGCATATTTGCATTGTGTGTCGTACTTCAAGATAATTTGAAGTGTATTGAATAACTGGGTTGGGCATCACATGCAATTTTCTGAGTTTCAGAATGATGACTTTGTTTAGTGAGATTTAACTTATGTATGATGGAGGAATTTACAGAACAAATGTAACCTCATTCATTTGATCCCTTCTAAGAAATTGATCCACAGGCTTACTCCCTCTGCATGTTAGATTTGGTATTTTGGTGTGCACTTTTTGTTTTGCAGGACCGGAGGAGCTTGAACTTGATCTATCATTTTGGATTTGGTCACCTATGGTTTAAGGGTCTCACCTAAACCTAATATATCATTTGTTTCGTTACTTTGTCTTGTAATGTGAATCAACATGAGGAAAACTCACACCTGGCTGGCGTTTAAACAATTGAGACAGAGAGTATTTCAAGCTGCTGTTACTCAAATAAAAGAAGGTAGTTGCACGAATAATTAGATTTTGAGAATTAAGACTTCCATTTTAGCTTTGATTTTATAGTCTCTTTTCCTTTGATGAAAATTCTTTTGCAGTCTTTTAAAGCAACATTCCAAGCATATTATTACATGGCCTCTTGATTTTCTTTACAATTTACGCAGTTCCTTCTTGTTTGCGGTTGGTTACTAGGACACAATGATAGTATGAGTTGATTTTAGGACCATTGTTAGTAATGAATTACCATGGTTGTTATAATGGAGCACGTATTATAGGTCCTTTGTTAAGTTCAAATGTTCAATTGCCATACATACAACTACAACTAATCAATTACCCATTTTCATTGCAGCATTTTCTATTGTTTTGATGCTTCAGTTGTAGCATTTCTACTTTATTAGTTAACAGATCAGATGGGATGGGAACTAACCAAACCTGATAACTAGCTCGATATCTGAAATAAAACTTGCAAATATTTATGTGCAAATGTTGTTTTTTGTTTGATACACTTGTATCAAAAGTTATTTCAGTTTTGACTGATCAAGTCGAATTGGGTGAACATTGAATGGGACAAAGCTTTTTCATTCACAATACCTTGAATATGAGATTTTATTTAATGCAATGTTGGGTTTAAAGGAGAGGAGAAGATGGAGAATTTATTATAGGCAAATGCTAACCAGTGCCCTTAGGACACTGGTTAAGGAACTAAAAGGAGAAATTTTTTTATTGGGAGGCGGAAAATTGCACTACCCATGATTTTTTTTGCGCTCTCCCATGATTTCACTACTAAATATTTTCTTCTTTTAATTCTTTAAACAATGTTCTTAGGGCACTGGTTAGCAAGACCCTTTATTATATAGTCCATAATCATGTGGTCCCGACCAGGGGCGGACCTACTTGTGGTCTTGGGGGGCCTTGGCCCCCCCTAACTTTTTTTTTTTTTTTTTTTTTAATTTATAATATGTATAATGTATAATAGTTTAAAATTAAAATATTTATTTTTATTTAGAGTCTAATTGTGAATATAGTAACATTTAACTGTAATTTAGTTTTTTCTTATTTTTTTGTCAAAATATTTTTTTCTTTTATAATATTTGTCTTGATGATAATAATATATTGTTTTCTCTTTTTAGATAACTATTTTCTTTTTTGTAGTCTTTATTGTAGACATAACTACATTGTTTCATTTTTTAGACAGAATATTTGAGTATCATTTTTTCTTTTTAATAATTTTTTTCTATTCCTTATTACTATTTTAAAGATTATAAATGATTACATTTACAATTAAATGAATTTATGAGCATTTCCTTAATATTAATTTTATTATAATTAATTTGAGAATTAAAGATTATTTTTTTACTAATAGAGCAAGCTTACGAACACTATATAAAGGATTGGCAACTTAAGTTTTGAGATACACTAACAAATATTTTCTCTTCTTAAAATTATTCTTTGTATTCTCTTTATTTTTCTATCTCATGTTTGTTCCTTTGAGCATTGCTTGTGAGGCTTGAATGTGTTTCTGGTCTCAAATTCATGGATTCATCAAATATGTCATTGTGTAAACTTTGGGAAAACATAATTAACATGACATAATACACACTCCTGCATGTTGTAAATGATAATATGGTGAGTAACATGATATATTTTAATTTAGTATATTTTTAGAACATAATTATTAGGACTTTTTTTTAAAAAAAAATTATGGTTAATGTATATACCAATTTTTATCATAAATTCAAGAAATTAATGATTGATACTTGTATTTTTTTTAGATGTCATTTGTAATTTTTATTTAAAAAATAGTATGTTTTTTGTCCAAATATATTTTTTATTAAACTTTTGAAATATTACTAATGTAAGTAACATTTTAAAATATATTTGTTGGATAAATTTAACTTTTTTATGTCTGGCCCCCCTGCTATTAAGGTCTGGTTCCGCCCCTGGTCCCGACCAATATCTTAGATATGTTTTGAGTAAATTAAAAAATGTGGTTATGAAATCACATTATCACATGGTCTCACATTATTTAATAATTTTGATAAGACAGAAAAAAAAAAAAAAAGAATCATACGATAAACACTAAAAAATATTGATGGAAATAATGAAAAAGGAAATAAATTTTCAAGATAATCTCCTTATATATATAAATGACTAAGAGATTCTTTCCTCTCCTTGCTCCACTCTCTCCACTCTCTCACGTTCACTCTTATTTGAATGTTCTCCTATCATGGAGTGATGTAGTTCATTTTCCTAACATGCATCTGGTTCTTCTACTTTCCCTAAAATTTCTCTTATCAATTTTTGTAACTACCCTACATTCACAATATTTCTATAACTACCTCCATTCACTTCTTTATCTGATGCTATATTTTTTTATCAGTTTTTTAACTCTATTTTTTAATTTCGAAGATTTCTCTCTTTCGTAAGTAATTTCAAATCTTTAATTCAATTTACTTTTCAATTTTCAAAGTTATTTTAAAAAATTAAAGTTACATCATTACATCTTCTCTTATCTTTTTTTTTTCTTTAAAAAAAATTATCGTTTCTAATTTCTTTTATAATTATCTCTTTTTCAAAATTTCTTTCGACGTACTATATATATATATATATATATATATTTCAAATTTTATACTCTATAATCTTTTGGACTTTTTTTTAATATTTCTTTTATCTGATTTTCTAACTCTATTTTTTACTTTCGAAGATTTCTCTCTTTCATCAATAATTCTAAATCCTTGATTCAATTTACTTTTCAATTTTCGAATTTAATATTAAAAAAATTAAAGTTACATCGTTACATCTTTCCTTATTTTTTTTCTTTTAAAAAAATTATAGTTTTTAATTTCTTTTATAATTATCTCTTTTTCAAAATTTCTTTCGACGTACTATATAATTTTTTTTCCAAATTTTATACTCTCTAATCTATTTTTTTTTAATATTTCTTTTATAAGATTTTCTAACTCTATTTTTTAATTTCGAAGATTTCTCTCTTTAGTCAATAATTCTAAATCCTTAATTCAATTTTCAAAGATAATATTAAAAAAATTAAAGTTACATTGTTATATCTTCCCTTATCTTTTTTTTTTAATTTTATAGTTTCTAATTTTTTTTATAATTATCTCTTTTTGAAATTTCTTTCAATGTGCTATATAATTCTTTATTTTTTCTTTTTCAAAATTCTTTCTATTGACTATATAAATAAGGTAGTGAAAATTTTAATAAGCCCATGCAACGCATGGGTTAAAACACTAGTTTAGTTATAAGCTTGTTTCTCTTCCCTTCAATTTCCTTAATTTGGAAGAAAAAAATGGGAGAAAAGTAATATTAATCCTCTCATTTCTCATCCCATCTCCTTCAAATTTTTGAATTAAACAAAAGAAAATTATAAAAATCACTCTCTTTTATTCCCCTCCAATAGTGTTGGTTTGTATGCGTATTTTAAAATTAAATGAAACTAAAATTTAAATTAAAAGAAAAGTATTTTAAAATAACAAGTTTTAAAATTGTAAAAAAAATATGCATAATTAATTATGTAGAGTCTAAGGAATATAAATTAAAGAATTAAGTAATTTGAAATTATAAGTATTTTTTAAATTTTATTTAAATTAATTATACATATTTTATAATTTCAAATATTTTGTAAATATTTTATTTATATTTAAAAATTTGAGTTTAAAAATTATGCACCCTTTTATAATAAATTCAAGTCTTCACATTTTAAAATGAGATTATCTATGCATGTTTTTTGCTCACATATACAACCGCACCTCTTTTTCATTTTATGATAATATATAGCTTCTAAACTTTCATATCAAATTCAATAAATATTTCCTATTTAATTATTTATTCAATAATAAAAATTTTAATTTTTAATTGATATGAACATATCTTGAAATATTGAAAAATTATATCGAAATAACCTTTATTTAACTGAAATATTTTTTAAAATTAAAAATTTTAGATATTTATATCTTTTATTTAAGTTATATTTTTATTCTTAATAAAATGATTGTTTATCAATTAAAATACTTTTAAATTTATTTTTTTATATATTTATATTTTACCAATATACAATACACATGACACTTGTTACTATTTACACAGTTTACATTGATAATTGATTGTTACGTTAACAACGTGACGGTGCCGACACGATTGTTGGCTCTGGCTTCGTAGACTTGAGATAATTTGGGATCACATGCTGTTAATAACTGAGCACTAGTTTACTACTTTCCTTAAACATTATATTTAATTGAACATATCTGTCCAAAGCATGTGATGATGCAGGCTGAAGAAGGTGACAAATTTTGGTGGCATCGTAGCTTCGAAAGAATTTAGAAAGAAATGATGATGCTTAAGCATTAAGATGACCCCATAATTGAGTTTTTGGTTCCTTATGGTGGGTATACGTATTATTTATTACTACTATCTATAGATTATTATATGACCTCATCATGCATCATAATCATATCATTAATGTAGAGACCCCATTTTCCGCAGCCTATTGCTACTTAGGCTTTGCTCTGTAGAATATTCCACGCTTCATTCATATTTTCAACTCGACGTTACGTCTATGATAATTCCACTTTTATTTTTTTTCGATATAGTCAAAAAGATATCTGTTTTTACTTTTTAGGGGATTGAAACATATTCTAATATCACACGACAATTCTAATCAAGGAAGAAGTATAGAGAAAATAAATTATGTGAACTTTGGTACAACAAACCAGAAAGTAGTATAATTATTTTTCGGGAAAGAAAAACTATTGAATAATTGAAGCCAGTGTTGGGTTGATCGAATTGCATTGAAATCTGTGAAATAATTCATAACATAAACTAAACATTAGTATTTAGGTGAAAGCAACTTTTGTATCAAATGTAGATTATCAAGTCTCAAGTCCCTTTCTTAATTTCTCTTCTGCCACAAGAAATTAAACTTTTTCTTCTAATATTACCTTCAACGACTTTTTATCAAGAGGGCAAAACTAATACAGTTGACAAAGGAAAGTAGATAACAAAGAAGTAAAAGGTGAAATAATTTTTTTATTGTTTGGTAGAAGAGAAAATGGAAGAAAATGAATTAATGTATTAACTTTCTCTTCTTTTATTTGATTAAGTAGAAAATGATAGAAAAGATATATATTTATATAATGACATGAATATCTTTAAACAAACATGAAATGCAATAAAAAGATAAAAATATAAAATATTCTCTCAATAATACAAACAAACAAACAAAAACTAGTCAAGACATAAGATAAATTAAAATAATAATAATAATGAATTAAAAATTATTTTACTACTTAAAATAAAATTAGCAATAAAAACTAACTCAAGAATATTTTTGTCTTTTTAATTCATATTCACACACACTCTCCTCTTTTCTGTTCTTTTTTCTAAATTAGAAAGAAATAAATTTTAGCATGGACCACAAAAACTTGTTTTCCTTCTTTGTTTATATAATATATCCAAATCAGGAGAAACACATTCTTTCCATTCTTTTCTTTTCTTTTCTTTTTTTATTTTCATTATGACCAAAACTAGCATACATGTCGGTGGATCACCCCTTGCTAGCCTTGATCTATTTTAGCTTCGGTATGAAGGATGGATTATTCTATTCTAAATAACTTGAAGTCTTTTATTTTTGAGAAAAAAAGTTTCATACATCACATTTTAGTATCTGGTTGTAGTCGTTAAAGTTCTGTTCAGGTTCATGGATCTAATCAGGTGGGAAAAGTAGAAACTATGGGCAAGAGAAAATAGAAGATCATAGTTGTCAATTTGTCATCATTGTCTTCTGAGGTCATTGATCATTGATCAATAACTACTAAAGCTTCTCAACAACAACAAAAAGAAAAATTACTAAACCATGACACGAGTAGGTAACACTAATTCAAATTTATCTATCGTACATTAATATGCGATGAGGTCACTTAGCTGCTAACTTCCTAACCAAAATTCTCATAACAAAATCATATAACCTAAAGAACTCTAACAACTGATCTAGGTCTACGTGTATGTTTTATCTTTGCAATTGTCAAAAAAATGTACCAAAAAGAATATAGTAGTATTAAATCGTGTAAACTGCGTCCTTATTATGACCTTACCTATTAAAAAGTACTGGTGGGTGATGTTGGTTAGAAACTTAATTACTTTCAACAAAATCAATTTAAAAAGGCAAAGCAAATCCACTGCGAGAGTCGTCAGATTCCTTGTTGGTAAAGAAACTTTATTTTATTAACTCATATCAAACGTAAAAACGAAACATCATGGCAGTATAGCATTTATAACCATTAATTAAATAACCTTTATTTTTTCCCCCCTCATTTTTTTTTTTTTGCGTTGAATTTTAAATAACAAAAACAAAGAAATAGCCCATTGGACGCGATTAAACATCATGATAATTTACAGACCCCACAATAATGCAATGCCGTGGACGTAATTGTCACATAATTGTGCACCCTTGGGGATTCTCTTCGCTGAAATATTGATCACAACGGTTCACATAACAGGGTCTGCCTCCACCGTAACTATCGTAAACGGGCCTCGCATAGTACCCGTCGTAACACAGCACGGGCCCACCATATTCGTAGCAAGGCCCAACGGGCCTACCTTCATAGCACGGAGGGGGAGCATAGAGCATCCCAACTGGAACCGCCATCGGTGCTGCCATCTGTGGCTGCACCGGCATCGGAACAGGTGCGGGCTTGTCTTTGGGCTTCTCAGCGTCCTTTTTCGGAGCATCCGCTTTAGGCTTCTCACCGCCTCCGTCCTTCTTTTTCTCGGGCTCGGGCTTGGGCTTTTCAGCATCCTTCTTGGGGGGGTCTGCTGCTTTAGGCTTCTCGCCACCGTCCTTCTTTTTCTCGGGCTCGGGCTTGGGCTTATCCCCACCATCCTTTTTCTTCTCAGGCTCAGCGGGCTTGGGCTTGGGCGGTTCCACTATCTCAATGCTCTTGATAGAGCCTCCACCTTTGTAGCAAAGCTTGTCTCTTATCTTCTCAGGGCTACAACACACCACTGTGATGTTCACCATATTTTCCTTCTCATTGAACTTCGGGTCCCGAATTTCTCTTGTTCACAAAATTTCAACACCCAAAAATTAACTCAATTTGATACCTTCTTTGTAAGTCCAAATTTTCATGTCACAATTGTGATTCTAATATAGACTATAAAATACATACATGAAAAAAAAAAAAGCAAGGGGTGATGAACTCACGAGGGTACTTGCTGAGAAGTTTCTTAACCTTCTTGTAGCATTTCTCACACTCAAGGTCAACCTTGAGTTTCATGAAGGTCACCTGAATTAATGTGGTAAACAAAACCACCCATCAGAATTATAGTACACTATGTATCCAAAGTGAACCAAACTTATGATTGTCGCATAGAATAGAAGAATGGCATCATCATTTGGTTATGTTACAATTACAAATTCAAGCAGAAAAGCAGAACAATTGAAACCACATTTTCATTTTGTAAACAAGGACAAGAAATATTGGACATTAATCCAAAAGGGTTTGTTTTGGAGATAAAAAAGAGTGATAATTCAGATGGCAATTGAAAGCCGTGTACCTTTTCAGCCATGTTTGTGGATCAAGAGATCAGATCTGAGGCTCAGATGAAAATGCAGACAAAAGTGATCAGAGCAACAACAACACAGAGGAAAGTGACAGAAAAGCAAAACTTAAGAAGGCATTAGCGCACCACGTTAACCAATCAAACTCAAACACGTAGTCCCACAAAGTTGAATTTCATGCTAAGGTTGTATTTATACTTGAGGGTGGCTAGAACCAGAGGGTGTCTATGCTGTTAATACTTTATAGTAACACAAGATTGATGGCATTGCAACTCAGCACTAGGGGTGGCAAATCAATCCGTTTATCGGTCATTCATTCAATTTATTCACTAGTAAATTCATCTAATTCATCTATTACAAAAAATAAAAACTAAACGGATTGAATCCAATCCATCCATTTAATTTCATGGATGGTTAATGATTCATCCACTATTTTTCAAAATCCAACGGATTCTCTAATCAATACCTAATGGATCAAAATTAATCCACCATTTTTTGGCCGACCTTGACCACCGTTTTTTCGACCGACATCGGCCTATATTGATTTTTGGCCAACCTTAATCAGGTTTTTTTTCCGGTAGACGTTGGCCAGGGCAGTTTTCGGCCGACCTCGACCATGATTTTTTTCGGTCGACCTCAGCTAGGTTTTTTTTTTTCAGTCGTCGTCGGCCGAGATTGTTTTTTGGCTGACCTTAACCAGGCTTTTATTTTCGGCCAACGTCGGCCATGGCAGTTTTTGGCCAACCTTGGCCAGGGTTCTTTTTCAATTGAAGTCTGCCGATGTTGGTCAGAATTTTTTAGTCGATGTTGGCTAGGGCAGTTTTTGGCCAACCTCGACTAGGGTTTTTTCGGCCGACGTCGACCAGGGCAATTTTCGGCTGACCTCGACTAGGTTTGTGTTTTCGACGGGGGAAGTTTTCAGTTGTCATCAGTCAGGGCTGTTTTTGGCCGACGTCGATCGGGCCTATTTTCGACCAACATCAGCCAAACTATTTTTCTGTTGATGTTGGTCAACGATGAATTCGACCGACATCGGTCAGGGCTGTTTTCGGCCCCCATAAGCTAGGTTTGGTTTTCGGCCGTCATCAACTAGGTTTGTTTTTCAGCCAACATCGATCGGAGCAGCTTTCAGCCATCATCGGCCAGAGCTGTTTTCGACCGACCTTAGCCGATGCTGTTATTTTTAAAATATGTTCTTAATTTTAAAAATATATTATTTCTAAATTAAAAATAATTATTTTAAAAAAATTATTTTTATGGATGGATTGGATGAATTTTTATCAAATGGATCGGATTGGATCGGATTTTTTAAATCAATTTTTAATGGATCTAAATGAATTAATGAATTATTTTGATCCGATCCATTTTGATCCGGATTAAAATTTATCCGATCCATCCATTTTGTCACCCAAACACAGCACACAGCTTCTACTCCCATGTGCTGTCTTTGAATGACACGCCCAATCTTGTTGACCCAATGCACCTTCCTCAATCCCTATAAATAGTAATCAATTAAATGCCACATATGTGTTACAAAATACACTACTACTACAGTACTATTTACCATGATTTATTTTCAATATTTTAATTCATACTATTTGCATTATGGTTTTTATGAGTTTTGTTGTGTGCAATAATGATCATGCACTACCGCATGCCGACCGTACACGTGTCTCAAGGCATAGTGTCTCACTCGCATCTATAATGAACCAAACCATCTATAATGTCAGGATCCTATAATATTTCTAGTACAGAAGTGATCATGATCCATTTATTGGTCACTAATGAATATAGACCAAACTATAGATGTTTTTATATTGTTTGGAGGGTGGAATTGAGTAAAGCCACCACCACTACCTAATTAATTGGTTGCAGATGAAGTAGGAGTTGAGACTTGAGGGTGGTCCGCTCCAATGAGTCCACATTTTTCTTAGAGGTAGTGAAAGCCAATTATGGTCTCTAACCGAATCTAATTGTTGCTGGTTGCAACTTGTGTTAACGCGGTTTGATTATGAAGATATATATGGTTTTTTTAGCTGGAGGTTACACTCATAATTGGACTCTTTTCTCTAACACACCTCCACCTTTTATTGCGCTTGTCATTATTTTTGTTTTGAGTTTGGCTATTGTATTTTCTTTCATTCTGTTTGTTTCTGGTTGATAAAATGCTCCATCTAGGGTCACACGAAACATCATGTTTTTGGTTACAACCTCTCAAATTATTACACTATGAAACATGATGCTTAAATATACTTGTCGTGATAGATTTGGTCATTGGATGTCCATAAGTTAATGATCAGTTTAAATGCTATAGGCACGGGTTCAGATTAATTTAAAACCATCCGAAATCTTGTTTGGTAGATAGTCTTTGTTATGGAGTTTTTTATGCTTAAACACTAGTTAATGAATTACAGCTCAGTGAAATTATTGAATTTATGGAGAATAATGATTATATAATATGTAACTATTCATCTTCTCCAATTCTAATAAGAGAGAAAAAATTTATTTCATTAATTTCTAGTATTTACTAGTATTATTTTTTGGCTAAAAAAATTATCAATAAAATAAGGAAATTTTAGAAGAAAAAAAAATTAATACAAGAGACAATTAAAAAAAAGATCTTATAAGAAGGGACACACAATTGTTTGAAAAGGGTTAACATATTTCTTTTCAAGATGGATATCTATGTTGATTTTCTTATCATGTCAACGACATTTTACTTGGTAGAATTAGTAATATCTTCTCTTTTTAACCATTTTTTCTGCTAAAAAGAAGATTTAAAGAAAAAGATAGTGAAAGTTTGCTTTTTTATTATCATTAAGGCTTTTAAAAAAACTTTTAGTAAGATTTTAATTATAATTTTTTGAATATCATATAAAATAATCTGGACATTTTTAATTTTAATAACATAGGTTATATTTTTAATTGAATAGCAATTTGAAAACACTCTTATTGTCCACACTTTACCTAAAGCATCATTGAAACTAGGGTTGTTCACGAGTACAGGTCATCCACAAATTTGATTTGACACAAACTGAGCCAAACACTTTGGGTTGAGTTTTTTGAGTGTTTGAATCAAACTCAATCCATTCAAACCCTTCATGTACGGATTGGATTATAGGTTTTAATTTTTAAACTCATTAATTATTATTATTATTATTATTATTATTATTATTATTATTATTATTATTATTAAAAACAAATATTACTTTTAATGATTAGTGATAACAATTCTATGGAATTATTTAAGTATGTCTTGTGTAAGGTTAAAAAAGATTTTGAGGATAGGATGGAAGCTTATGTCGCACATGATGTTACAATTAATTGAATGATATTATAGGTGTAGGTGCTAGGATTGTCCTATGTTGGTTGGATTGTCAGGCATTGGGATGTAATAGAATGTGAACCTGAACCTATGCATTATGTATCATTGTTTTCTTCTATTCCACTTTATTTTAATTATTTTAAAATTTAAAATAAATTTAAATTTTCATAGTGTTGACCTAACTCAAATCAACCCGTTTGTGATTGGATTGGGTTGGGTTTAAAAAAAAATTACACAAACACAACCCAACCCAACCTATAAAATTTTGATTGGGTTGAGTCATGGGTTTGATCAAACCTGGTCAACCCAACCCGTAAACACTTTTAACTGAAACCTATATTAGTTCTTTGTTTGGAAAAAGATAGATGAAAATATATCCAATTTTGTAAGTGTTTTAATCAGTATCTAGACACGATTGAGTATGAAGTTCAAAGCTCATTTTTATTTAACTCATTTTGTGTCCTACTTTTTTTAGGAGATTCTTTTTAATCAGCCGATTTATGGGAGGTTGAAAATCAATTTAAAAACTACTTGTATATTACACAACAGATTATATATAAGTTATTTTTTTTAATAGAAAACAAAGGTAAATGCATATTATACTAACAAATATAAAAATTAAGAATTAAAATATATTTTAACATGATGTGTGATTTTTAATTTTATTATTCAACCATTATTATAATTTTAAATTACTTAATTATTATAATAGTTAATTATTTTAGTAATTATGAAAAATAAAAGTATGGGAATAAAATTATACAAATATGTATATATCTTCAATTTATAACTATGAGATGAGTTTAGGGTAAAATAAGTATTTAGATCTCCAATCTCACCACTTTTGCATATTGAGAAACTTGAATTCAATCAAAATAAGCTTCTTCTTTTTTTTTTTTTTATCAAAATAGAGTAAGATGAATATTGTGTACTAGTATATAAAAAAAAAAAACACTTTTAATATTATTTGTTTTTTACATTTCAAGTCAATTTTGTGAACAGATATAGAATCAATTGATATAGAAAGTCAATATTTTTTTTTGTTATTGTTTATGGAAGCAACAATCCTTTAAGTTAGTTGACAATAGTGTTTTTTTTTCTTCAAACATACTATTTTGACCCTTCAAACATACTATTTGGATCCTTCAAATATTACTTTCATGTGCCATTTACAAGAGACAAATAACAAGGTTAGGGTTTGAAAACATTACAAGAGAGAGACATAAATAAGACAGTAAAAGAACATTACCTCATGAATGAGAGAAAGACACGTGCATCTCATGAGGCTAGGGTTTGAATGTAGGAAGAGCATAATAGTAAAGAACACACATATTTAGAAAAACAAAAATGTGAGATGTCTAATGAGAAAACATAAACAAGACCTATACTTATATAAGAGGAAGATCAATGCCATTGAAGGGTAAGTTGGTTTGCTTATCCTTTCACTTGAGGTGCCTTGGAACTAAAATACAAGGGTTTGAAAATTAGAGCGAGAATGAAAATATGCTTGTACTACTAAAATGAAAAACTTATATATATATATATATATAATTTTCTAAATGAGTTGCGTTAAGAATCAATCTAGAAAGTCATGTCAGGAATTCAAAAGTTGAAAAAAGTCAATATTCTAGATTGATTGTATGAAGAATTGTTGTGGTGTAGCATGATCGAACCTTTGACGTTGATGAGCTTTTCAAAGGAGAAGTAGCACGACCGTTCTCGTAATTTATTAACATTGATCACCAAATTGAAAAAATAACAGCACGATGGCATGCTAAGGATAGCACGAATGTGCTCTTTCTTGAAGAGCTTGGGCCATTTGTTGAGCTTAGCATGACCATGCTGAGTGCCTAACACGACCTTGCTTTTCATAAATGCTTTATTAGCTCCAAATGAGCATTTTTTTTTTCTCTTTTAGCTTTGCATCTGACTAATTGTTACACACTTAAACAAAAACCATTAGTTTTGCCAAAGAAAAATGTAGAAAACGTGGCAAAATAAAGCAAAATCTCACACTCTGGCATATATAAATCATGGTTTATCAAGAATCGATCTATAAAGTTTTGTTAAGAATTTTAAAAGTTACAAAAGCCCATATTCTAGACCAATTTTAAGGCAACCAATGTAGAATGTTTATCTCAATATTATGAAAATGTCAATGCGTCATATACTACATCAATTTTCTAGGAATTGATATAAATTTTCAATGTTAAAAATAAAAATATTTTATGTACTAGTGGTGATTTCAAATTCAATTATCATGCCTAATCAAAATCTGAAATGTGTAAACTATTTCATGTTTAGTTAGAGTTTAACAAGAATCTAAATATTTGTATAGTGTTAAAAAAATTAAAAATCATCTTTATTATAATTTTTAAAATAATTATTATAAAAATTAACAAATTTATCAACAACTTGTAATTGCACGTGAATGAATTATTTATTCATTTAGTTGACCAATTATTTTGGCTCCCTAACTTTTTGATTCGAGCTCCTCCACCAAACAATATGAGCTAATTGCCTGAAAAATTGTAATATAGCTTGATAATAACCGTAGGCAATGGTTTCTAAAAGGTTAAATTATTTTGTCCTCTAATTTATTTTTTAGGTTCATTTTGGTCCTCTTATTATTTTAAGACTCAATTAGGTCCTGCATTTTCTAAAAATAACTCAATTAGGTCCTTTATTTTTAAAAGGTTCAATTATGTCATTTATTTTTTAGAATGTGTTCAATTTAGTCCTATTTAAAATCATTTTTTAACTAATTTTAAAAAAAAAATAGAGCAAATGAAAGAAAAATAAGACCAAATTGAACCCATTTTAAAAAATAAAGAACCTAATTGAATCATTATTAAAAAAATACAGGACCTAATTAAATCTCAAAATAATAAGCGGATCAAATTGAATTTAAAAAATAAATTAGAGGACAAAAAAGTAATTTAACCTATCTAAAATCTCATATAGCCCTGACACAAATCAATTGAATCCAAAAACGGTGCCTATAAAAAAAATGAATCCAAAAACGGAATAGCCTAATCTGCTATGCAAAAAAAAAAAAAGTGGGCTTTAATGGATGACAGGTCCCAGAATACGTATTGGGCAATATGCAAACTGGCCCACTACTGTGTCGAGTTCACCATTCAAAAGTGGCCCGAGTTGGGATAAAAATAGTTGCCCTCCAAAATTGAAAAACTAAGAGCACGTTAACTAACTGGAGGACCTCCTAAAAAAAAGGAAAAGAAAAAAGAAAGAAAGGAACTAACTGGAGGACAATAGAAAAGTTAATTGAACCCAAAAAAAAAAAAGGTTCGACGTAAAATGGTTTTTTTATTTTGTTCATTTTTTTTTCAACATTCAGCGGTTCTTCTATTTATTTATTTATTTTTTCAAAAAAGGGGTGAAATTTTTAAAAATCTAAATAGAAAGGAAAAAAAAATCGCTGCTTAACATTTTATTTTTTATTCTGTAAAAAAAAACATTTTATTTTTTATTCGACTTCTTTTATTCCCATACTTAGCATACTCACGTGAATGTTATGCAGCCGTCTCGTCTCAATGGTCTCATCCATCCATTTTCTAGCTATTGTAACTTGTAAGCAAACAGATTTTTCATGAATTATATATTCAATTTATCTTTTATAAAATTTGTAAATTGTTGATTAATTGGCTGTAGCCCATCTTTATGTATATACACTTTATCGGGACCGCCACCAATATTCAAGCAACATAAATTGTCTTTGCATAATTGTCAAAGACGAAAAAAGTTGTTAAAAGCAACTTGGAAGAAAGAACAAAAATAGAAACTGTAAAAATTAAGTTTTCACATGTGACAAGTTATTTTAATAAATAATAAATAAAACATTTATAAGATTAAGTTATAAATTTCTTATTTTGAGAAAAAATTGTGCTAAAATAATTCTATATTATATTATTTTCATAAAAGAGATTCGATGGTTAATTTATTTCATCGTTGCATGATCATTGTGTAAAGGTGCCCTCACCTCTTTTGATTCCTGTGTTGGTCTACTCCTGATTTGGGGACTTTAAAGCTGAACGTCGTTGATGGGAGTTATCTTCACTCCTCAAATAAGATTGGCTCTGGTTGGTATGTTGCGGGATCATACTTCAAGTTGGATCCTTGGGTTTTCTTCCTTTGATGCCACAGGTGATGTTGAAATTAAAAGCTGAACTTATGGCTGTCATTAGGACTGCTCAATTCGAACTGTACTGAATTGAACTGTGATGAACTATTCTGAACTGTAAATATAGTTCACCCGAACCGAACTGAACTATCAAACAGTTCGGACAAACCGAACCAAACTATTTTAGAGTCGCACTGAACTATATTGAACCGGTTTGAACTGAACTTTTCTCACTGTTTTGAACTGTTTTCAAAAAAATATTTTTTTTATTTTCACTTTTAATTAAAAAAAAATTGCTTTAATGAAAATAGTAAAAATTGCTTTAATGATTTTATAATTAATGTTGAATAGTAATTTTATAATATTACCATCCACAAGATATTTGGATTTTGTCACCAAACCAAACACGAAGTTGTCAATTTCCACATGATCCAAGAAGCTAGCTATCACGAGATGATTGATCATCTTCGTATGCCCAATCATGAAGCCTTATATATATACAGCAAAAGTATTATTCGATTACTCAATACTATTTGACAAAAAACGTTAATGTAGCGAAAAATAAATTTTGATTAAATCAACTAAATGATCACAACAACAAAAACAAGTTTTTTTTTTCATTAGGTAAATTTGGATTCACATACTATATGATGCCATAAATCAATTATATTTTTATTTGTATAAAAAAGTTTCCACTACATATAAAGACGTAAAATAACAGTTTTGACAAACTTTTAAATATGATAATCAAGTAATTACAAATTATCGTAATGACCTAATTCCAACAATTCATTCACTCTTCAAGGTTCAAGCATAAATTTCAACACTGTTCCAATCCATTTATCTTGAAAACGCTGCACAGTGCACCACTCCCTCTCCAACACAGAGTTTGTGCAGTTTAGCATAGTATAATTGGCCAAAAAGTTAAATAGTTTTTTCCTTCTAAAAGTGGCTTAAAATAAAGATAATGAGTAAACATGCTAAATATACTCTCGTGCACGTGTTTAAGGTTTTTTTTAGAAGCAGTTCTTGATTTCAGATCAATTTTTATTAAAAAAAAGTTTCATTATTTTTTATCAGTTCAGTTCAGTTCAACATTAGATAAGTTCAATTCAATTTTTTTTGTCCACCCCTAGCTGTCAGGTATGGTTTAGTTTGCGTCTTGCTTGGGATCATGGGTTCCGTGAGCTCTGCTGTACGTTCGAGCATTCATGAAATCTTAATATGAATTTATTCTTATTTTATAATTAATTTTAGATAAATTTTTATATACTTAGTTTTATATTAGAAAAAGTTTAAAATTAATTCTGAATCCAAAATTAATTATGAATTAAAATAATTTTAAATAACTTTTATGTTAGATAAAAGAATTTTACACTAAATTTTATTCCTAAATTGATTTTATAATAAAAATATCTAAATGTAAATCATATCATTTTAAAATCAATTTTAACCAAAATTAATTTCATTTAAAATTAAATGTATTGGATGATGAAGTTGTGTTGTTATTGCACTAAAAAGTACTGTTGGGTGACAGTAGTTGGAAAGTTCATTACTTTCAACAAAATCAATTTAAAAGCGCAAAGGAAATCCACTGCGAAAGTTATACAGTATTGCTTGTTGTACAGAAACTTTATTAATCTTCTTTTTTCCAACATAACAAAAACAAAGAAACAGTGCATTGGACGCGATTAAACATGATGAGAGTTGAGACAAAGTGAATGGCCACCATCATTAATTTACAGATCCAATAACCACAAGTGGACGTAATTATCACATAATTGTGCAGCCAAACGGGTCGTCATCACGGAAATACAGCTCACAACAATGGCTCTCACAACCGCAACAATCGTTAACGGGCCTTCCATAGTTGCCGACATTACAGAGAGCGGGCCCACCATTATTGCAGCAAGGCCCAACTGGCCTACCTCCATAGCATGGAGGAGGAGGAGGATACCCAACTCGAACCGCTATCGGCGGTAGCACGGGTATCAGCCAGGGTACCAGACAGGTACCCGTGCCCGTAGTGCTGGTGCCGGTGCTGGTACCGGTGCTCGTAGTGCCGGTGCCGGTGCCGGTGCCAGGGTCAGTGACTATTTCAATGCTCTTGATAGAGCCTCCACCTTTGCAGCAAAGCTTGTCCCTGATCTTCTCAGGGCTACAGCATACCACTTCGATCCTCACAATGTTCTCCTTCTCATCGAACTGCTGTTTTCGAATTTTCTCTTGTTCACAAAATTTCAACACCAAAGAATTAACTCAATTTGATACCCTCTTTCATGTTTTGTAAGTCCAAATAAATGCATGCAAATTTTGAGATTTAAATAATCTCAAAGTAGATGATTTGATGCAATTAAAAAAATTATACTAGTCAATTTTAAGTACATAAGATGATTGTATCAATCATTTACTATCTATTTGTTAAAGTCCATTTTTTACTGAGAGTAAGTAAAGACAACCCACCAAAATTTTCATGTCACAGTTGTGATTCTAATAAACAAAATACACATATATGAGAGAAAATTAAAGCAAGTGGTGACGAACTCACGAGGAAACTTGCAAAGAAGTTTCTTAACCTTCTTGTAGCATTTCTCACACTGGAGGTCAACCTTGAGTTTCATGGTGGTCACCTGAATTAATGTGAACAAGGACAAGAAATAGTACTCGATCTATGTATCCAAAGTAAACCAACCTTATGATGGTGGCATAGAATAGAAAAATGACATCATCATATCCGGTTATGTTATATATTCAAGCAGAACAACTGAAATCATATTTTCATTTGGAAAAATATATTTGAACACCCAAAATGCAATTTAACACCTTGTGAGAAAGAAGAAAAAGAGAAAAAAAAAAAAAGATATTATAGATAATATGATATGATAAGAAAATATAGATAAAAAGAAATGAAAAGTTTTAATAGAATATTTAAAATTATAAGATATCCAAATATAGTTACTCTTTTCATTTTGTAAACAAGGACAAGCAATATTGAACATTAAACCAAAAGGGTTTGTTTTGGAGATAAACAAAAACAAAACATAAAAAAAAAAGTGATAATTTAGATGAGATGGCAATTGAAACCCGTGTGTACCTTTTCAGCCATGGTCGTGGTCGTGGATCAAGTGATCAGATCTGAGGCTCAGATGAAAATGCAGACAAAAGTGATCAGAGCAACAACACATGAAAAGGACAGAAAAGCAAACTTAAGAAGGCATCACGCTATCTAATCAAACACCAACACTTTGAGTTTCATACTAAGGTTGTCTTTCAGGCTCACAACCAGGTGTCTATGCTGTTTATTCTTATTGTGACACACGATTGATGGCTTTGCAATTCAGCACGCAGCTTAAACTCGCACGTGTTGTCTTTCATTGACCCGTACATCCATGTTGACTTCATGCACCTTTCTGAATCCCTATAAATAATTCTACTATCTCCTTTTCATATCTTTATATATTTAAGGCTTAATTACAATTTTGGTCCCCCTATTTTGCACAATCTGTAATTTTAGTCCCTCTATTTTAAAATAAAGACATTTAGTCCCTCTATTTTGCACAATCCGTAATTTTGGTCCCTCTATTTTAAAATAGAGACATTTAGTCCCCTAATTTTGTAAAATCCGCAATTTTGGTCCCTCTATTTTAAAATAGAGAGATTTAGTTTCCCAATTTTATAAAATCCGTAATTTTGGTTCTTCTATCAAATTGAAAGCATTGACCGTTAAAAGATTAACGTCAGTCTTGACGTGGCCCAAATATAGTGATGTGATACAAATTTATTTGTTTAGTTTTTAATTATTCTAAATACTGAGTAGAATAATTGATGAAAAACATATTTTAAAAAAGGTAAAACCACTTATTTAAATGGACAATAGTAGTCGTAAGTCATAATATGAAAATCACGAGTCTTAATAATTTATTTTAAACAAATTCCACGTCACTGAAGCACATACCACATCGTAGTCAATGTTAATCTCTTAATGATCAACGCTTTTAATTTGACGAAAGGACAAAAATCACGGATTTTACAAAATTGAGGGATTAAATGTCTTTATTTTAAAATATGGGGACTAAAATTGTGAATTGTGCAAAATTGAGGGATTAAATGTCTATATTTTAAAATAGGGGGACTAAAATTGAGGATTGTGCAAAATAGAGGGACTAAATGTCTCTATTTTAAAATAGAGGGACTAAAATTGCGGATTGTGTAAAATAGAGGGACCAAAATTGCATTTAAGCCTATATTTAAAATTAAGGTTAAACTACTTTATCACCAACCTTTTTTTTTTTAATTTTTTTTTAATTTAGTTCTTGAACTTTTCTTTTTTCTCCTATTAGGTAATTGAACTTGTATTTATTTTTTAATTAGGTCCCACCAACGACTTAATAAAAAAAATATAATTCAATGATCTATTTAAAATTTGTCATAATTCAAAGACTTAATTAAAAATTGTCAAGTCTTTGCCCGTCAATATTTTTACCTATGAAAGCCAATGTTTCCATCTCTGCAACTTTGCATGTTCTAAACTCAATATTCTTAATATGCAAAGATGAGAATATTGGTCTACAAAGGTGAAAATATTAACATGCATAGACTTGAAAATTTTAATTAGGTCATTAAAATATAAAACATCAATTGTTTTGAGATAAAAAAAAATGGTAAAACATCTAAAGATAAGGGATGGAGGTAGTATTATATTTAGACTAAAATGTTATTATTTAATATCTTGATCCTTAATGTTGCACCATTAGTATTGAGATATAAATTAGGGTATATTTGAGAAAAAAATTAATTAGATTTTGAAATTCTAAAAGATAAGTTATTTTGGGATAAAAAAGAAGGCTAAAACATCTAAAGATTTGGGAAGGAGGTACTCCCTCCATCCCATTTCTTTAGTTGTTTTAGTCTTCTATTTTTTTTTTCAAAACAATTTTTGTTTTAGAATTTCAAAGTCTAATTAATGTTTTTTTTTCTCTCAAATATACCCTCATTTAATATTCATTGTTAGTGGTGCAAGCATCAAAGATCAAGATAATAAATAAAAATATTTTAATCCAAATATAACAATATTTTACTTCCATTACATATTTCTTAATTTATGTGCATTAACCTTAAACAACTAAAGAAATGGGATGGAGGGAGTAGTAATTAATTAAATGCAAAATTTGTGTTACAAAAACTCTTTCATGGGTTCAAATTTATTCAAAACTATAAAGCTTTTTTTATTGGTTGAATATTTTATCTTATCTTATGTAATAAATATAAAAAGATTAAAGAAGAAAAAAATGATTATTTTTAATATTTTAATTCATATTTGCATTATGGTTTTTATGAGTTTTGTTGTGTGCAATAATGATGCACTAACGCATCTATGATATTAGGATCCTATAATATTTGTACGTAGTACAAAAGAGGTCATGCTCCATTCACTAGTCACTAAATGAATTGTTTGGAGGGTGGAATTGAGTAAAGTCACTACGCCCGCCAATTACCTAATTGGTTGTGTAGTGTTATGTTGTGGAGTGATGCCAAAAAAGTATTTGAGACTGAGAGTGTTTCAAATTTGTGGGCACCAGTGAGGATCCACATATATATATATATATATATCTTCAAGGCAGTGAAAGCCAACCCTATCTTAGTCTAAATTTATCTCAGCTGCTTCTTGCAACTTGTGTTAACACAGTTTTTTTTTTTTTTTACAGGCAAGTGGAGGAAAAGAGAAAACAAAAAAGCTTTGAGTAAGTAACCATGGAATGAGTGAAAAGGGTAACAACCTCTCACGAAAATCATATTCCACGCCAATTCAAGACCATGATAGTACGTATTAGTGGAAACACCCTACGATCCAGAAAAGCCAGCAATATATCCAAGCTCCATCAGCATTTTAGATCATTTTTATTTAACTCCATTTGTGTCCTAGGTTTTTGATGAGGAATAATGTAGAAAGTTCATTTTCTACTTAAATTCTCATCATAACTGATGTAGAAAGTCTATTAAAAAAGAATAGAAATACAAATTTTTTTTTCTTTCAGCTAAAGCATATATTTACATCATTTATTCTTTATTACTTAAAAGAATATACATTATCCTAAAAAATATTCCCCCAAAAGTTCAAGGGATGTATTGATAATTTTAAGTACAATAAAACAGTCACAAATCAAAATAAAATTAAAAGAAAAATAATAAATATATTTTAAATGTGTATTCATTCACCATAAATAATAGGTAATTCATAATAGTAATTACTCTGATATTAAATAAAACGTCAATAATATATCCTTTATTACTTAAAGGAATATACACTTGAGAAAAAATGAAAGAACAAGGACAAAAGGGCCCCTAAACCATGATATGTTGTTTTGAGTTCTTTCTGAATCTTTTGATAAATAAATGATGTCTTTGAGATTAAAATAATGGTTTTTTGGCACTAAAACAACTTTTTGGCACTCACGAAGGAAGGGGTTGGGTAGCAGAAAAAAGGGGTGAGTTGGGGAGGAAGGGGTCAAGGGGTGAACATTTCTAATTGAAATTAGGGATAAAATTATAAGGGTATTTAGGAAAAATAATATTGAGAAAGGGAGGTATATTCATTAATTAGGTAGGGTATAATTGCCAAAAAGTGGGCTTTAATGGATGACTAGGCCCAGAATACTTATTGGGCCATATGCAAACTGGCCCACTACTGTGTGGGGTTCAACATTCAAAAGTGGCCCAAGTTGGGGTAAAAATAGTTGTCCTCCAAAATTGAAAACTAAGAGCACGTTAAACTAACTGGAGGACCTCCTAAAAAAAAATAAAAAATAAAACAAAACAAAGAAAGAAACTAACTGGAGGACAATAGAAAAGTTAATCGAACCAAAAAAATAATTAAATTAAAGGTTCTAAGTAAAATGATTTTTTATTTGATAGTTTCACAAATTAGTTTTTTTTTCTTGGCTTAATTGCAGATTTTACTACCCAACTTTCATAATTTTGCAAATTTTACTATCCAAGTTTTAATTTTACAAATTTTACCACTCAACTTTCATAATTTTGCGAATTTTACCATCCAAGTTTTAATTTTGCAAATTTTATCACCCAAGTTTTCAATTTTTGCACATTTTACCACCTAAGTTTTCAATTTTTGCACATTTTACCACCCTGATGTTTCACAAATTTTTTTTTTTTGAATTCTTTAACTTTTTTTTTGGTAAAATATCATAGTGGTAAAATGTGCAAAAATTGAAAACTTGGGTGGTAAAATTTGCAAAATTAAAACTTGGGTGGTAAAATTTACAAAATTATGAAAGTTGAGTGGTAAAATTTACAATTAAGCCTTTTTTCTTTCTTATTTGTTCATTTTTCTTTTCAACATTCAACAGTTCTTCTATTTTTTATTTTTTTTTTCAGAAAATAGGGGGAAAATTTTCAAACATCTAAATAGAAAGGGGGGGAAAAAATCGTTGCTTAACATTTTATTTTTTATTCGACATCTTTTATTCCCTTCGCTCCCATATACTTAGCATACTCGTGTGAATGTGATGCAGCCGTCTCATCTCATCCATCCATTTTCTAGCTATTGTAAGCAAACGGATTTTTCATGAATTATATATTCAATTTATCTTTTATAAAATTTGTAAATTGTTGATTAATTGGCTGTAGCCCATCTTTATATATACACACTTTATCGGGACCGCCATTCAAGCAACATAAATTGTCAAAGACTAAAAAAGTTGTTAAAAGCAACTTGGAAGAAAGAATAAAAATAGAAACTGTAAAAATTAAGTTTTCACATGTGACAAGTTATTTTAATAAATGATAAATAAAATTTTTATAACGTTACGTTATAAATTTCTAATTTTGAGAAAATTGTGCTAAAATATGTAACTTTTTATCATGAAAATAATTTCAACTTATTATATATGATAGTCGTAGATTTTTATTTAATAATTAATATTAAAAAATTAAAATTTATTTTGATTGTTATAAATAATAATTATTAAATTTATAAATAATTTAACCTTTCATGCACTATAAAAAATGTTATTTAGTACCAACATAAAATGTTAATTAAGTGTTAGGATTAATTTCGTTGAAATAACATTTGTCTAGTAAAAATTAAATTGTAAATACGAACATTATAAATTTATACTAATAATATGTTATTATAATTTTATTTGATGTTTTAATAGTATATATCAATGTTTTACACAAATAAAACATGTTTGTATAATGTATTATACTATTAGTATAAACTCGTAATATGTATATTAACAGATTAATATTAGATAAAGATTATATTAATGGAGACTAATTCAATTCAATGCTATTATTATAGTGTATCTAAAATATGAATACAAAATATAACCTCTTGTTTTTTTTTTTTTTTTGGAAGGCATATAACCTCTTGTTTATATTAATACTAAATTCTTAATACAATCAAATAAGAAAGTAATGAACCTCACATTGCGACCGTTTGATCTTAAAGAAAAGTTAGAATTTTCATATGATAAACTATAATTTATCACACACAATTAACATCAGACATACATACAGGACATAACCCACTGAACAACAAACAAATAAATTGTTGGCAACAGGCATGATGATAACATTATTATTCAAACTTGCTGCATTGCACTGACATATGTAGTCCAAACTTATTTTCGAGGACAAATATGGTGTAAGAAAGTACCACACAGAATCCAGTGTAATCTAGACAATGGGTCCTGAGGAATGCAAGGAGAAGCAAACATCTGCAAAGGTTTAGCAGAATAAACAAATTTTCGTAAGCATAAGCATATATATAACAAGTTCTACGTCCACAAACTTTTGTATTTGATCTCTTCATAGGAAACAATTAAGAGTTATATTTATGAAGATTTAATTCCTTATCCTCCATTTGAAACATCCTGGTGTACAAGTTAATGCCATTGGACCTCCAGATGAACCGTTGTCATTATTCACTATATTGATTCCTATCAGTTGGGCAATTTTTCCATCATCCTTGTCTCATTTTCCACCTCCCCCAATTTCATGCTTACTAAAGCCTCTGGCCGCCTGAAACGATTTTATTAACCATATTGATAATTATATTATGGGTTAAATATATCTTCTTTTTTTTTTTTTTTTTACAATGTGTTAAATATATTCTTAATCTTTTGTAAATTGGACAAAATTTGTTTTGATCCTCAAAACAGTAAATAGTCTCATTTTGATCTTTATTCTCTGAAAATGTATATTGTCCTTCTTGAAACAATGTTTCTTTTTTTCTTCTTTTTTTTTTTTTTTATAAAAGTGGTAAAATAGAGAGACATCTATAATATTATCGAATAAGGTGTCAATAATATGTTGGAACTATCAATAAAAGTTCATTTAGATGTTACTGCAAATGCCCAAACCATAAGTACGCACACTCAGTTACAGTCCTTAGGTATCAAAGGATTATTCTGGGGAGGATTGCCCATCAATCATAAAAAAAAAAAATGGCATCTACAGGAAAATTTTAGACTACACACATGAAGAATTTTGAGTTCATTATTTATGCAAATAAAGATCACATATGGTATATTTTATAAATAAGAGACTAATAGTTGACTATTTATTTTTTAAGACTAAAACTGAATATCACTCTATTTACATATTAAAGACATATTTAATTAATCCTTATTTTAAATGAATATAATATTAACCAAGGCAGGATTCACAAATTCCAATTGACTATCAGACAATATATATGTGCTCAATTTTGTACTAGCCAGCATGCCTTGAAATGGAAACTCAAACAGGAGGATAGCATTTTATTTGCTAATCAATTATCCATATGCTTTTGAACGGCCCCACAAGGGTTCAAGCTTCCAACTTATAATCTTAATTAGATGAAGTGTATCACTCTATTAATACAAATCAAAATAGACACATGCATGCACACATGACTGATTTAAATTCTGCATTCCTCGTATTGTCTAATAGCCAGGAATTAGGAAGCAGTGATTAACTATTGCTGTAGGGAACCACTATAGGAGTCACCATCGTCCTAACACATGCATGAAGTCCCCATTAAGATCTGGTCGATAAGCCATATCGAGATTGGGATCCCCAATCATATAAGAATAATGTTCTTTACTTAACGAACTGACATGATTAATCTTTCATTCATAATAATTTTGTTACTTGTGTTCGAATCGCATAATCATCCTTTGTTGGCATTTAGGTAAAAAAATTTAGTACGTAACTTAATTAACTTGTTATTAAAAACAACAATAATAATAGAGATTAAAAACAGGTATTTTTTTTTTCTAGATCACATGTATTTTTTACTTGAAGTGACTTATGATTAAGTTAGTATTAGAACAACTACACGCAAATTAATTCATGTGCCTAGTAGTAAAACACATGTTTCAATAAAATTAAAATGTTTTTTTATAAATATATATATATATATATATATATATATATATATATATTTAGAGGGAAAAAAAACACATTTAAACCAAAAGTTTACTAATAACATTGTTTTTACACTTTCACCTCAAGTTATGACCGAACTATCAAAACCTTTTTTTTAATTCATGAATTGTAGCTGAATCACATAGCAGTGTGACACTGTCACCGTGACGTGAACATGAGATATAAATTCTAGTATACTTGAATTCTCATTTTAACTATAATCATATTATTATAAAGAAAAAATATAAAATAATTTGATTAATTGTGTGGGTTTCTTTTAATTTACCGACATGATTTTGTCTATTTTCTCCTATGTTGGGACTTCTCAAGCGCATTCCAGCATAGAGACTTGAATTTGGTACAGTCAAATTTAATGCACTCGCTGTATTCATGAAATCAGAAGTCATTGGATGAAAATTAAACAGTTAATGTATTGAATGATTAAGAGACCTCAATGAATCTAAGTCGTTAGATTTTTTTATAACAGTTGAGTACATTGACTATGACTGCACCCAGTAGGGATCTGTCTTGGGCATGAGCATGACACACGGTACACATATAGCGAGGGAGATTATTTATGTGTCCGGTGTCCCACAGTTCCGGTATAAATTCAAGGGGAACCTTATATTTCCCCACAAATTTTTTTACTAATATTTTATAAAAAAAATAAATATAATTAATATCTTTAAAAAATATAAAAAAAAATTAATATTTTATTTATGCAGTAAGTAAATTATTATTAGTAGTTTACACTATCAACTAATAAAAAATCATGATAAATATAATTTTTAAGATAATTATGTAAAAGTCTATAAATTTGTCATATATATATATATATATATATATATATATATATATATATGAGGATGGATCAAATTACACCGGTGTAACTCTTTAATAACTTGATATAGAATGAAATTTTTATCAATCCAACCGTTGAATTATATTTACATATTACCAAGATTGTTTGTGTCAAATTTTGTCAAAATTGAACAACAATAAGAAAATAATCAAATGATCCATATTTTAGTATATTTTGAAAAGTTTATATTACGTCAATTTTAATCTATATGAATGAGGTAGCAAATAATTTTGGATTAATTTGAAATTTTGTATACATGATCTATGTGAAAAAAACTTTCAATCCAACGGTGGATTTTAAGAAAACATCATCCAATTGAAAGTTATTGAATGATATAATATTTATTTAAATTACACCGGTGTAATTTGATCTCTCCTATATATATATATATATATATATATATATATATATATATATATATATATATATATATATGATTAAATAACAATATAAAAACTCTTTACTATATTAGTATATAAACTATTTTCTCTGATTTCAATAATATTTTTAGTTATTACATGAAATCATAAAATAATTTATTAACAAAAATTGAATGTAAATGGTTTAATAGAATTAGCATAATTTTTTCTCTCAAAAAAAAAAGAATTAGGCATAATTTTTTTATGCAATAAACCATTTTAAAGAAAGTGTCTGATACTATAACGTAAACGTTCATTAAATAGCCATAAGATTAGGAACAGAAGCATCATACTACGGGAGTACGGCCCACAGTCATTAGGAACAGAAGCATCGTACTACGGCCCACAGTCATAGGTCATTAAGGCAGAAAATGAAGTTTGAAACTTGCGAAAGAGTTTTTTTGTTAAAAAAAGAGTTTGATAGTACTATTATTAAGTATGGTTTTGGATTTAAATTTTGTAAATAGAATAAAAAATGGCTCTTGCTATTATAATCAATTATTGAGGGTGCTAGTTAAAGAATTAATAATTAAATTCTTTTATTAAAAATCATATTAAGAAATACATTAAAAATTGTAATAAAATACATTAATAGTATCTTTAATAAAAAATTTATACATTTAATTTCTTAACAAATACTGTAGTACCTTCAAATAGCATTTGTTTAAAAAAAAAAGAAAAACTTATGCAAGAGTTTCCACCAACTAAGTCGGTGTCCACCCACTGGCACTAGTCGGTTAAGTTGAAATTCCAAAGTGTATGAAACACAAGAAATGAGGGTACGTAGCTTTGTGGATGCTGACTCAGCCATATGGTGTTACGTAGCATTAAACGGTCCACCTCAGATTTTCAGAATCCCCATGTTAATAAAATGTGCTTTCTCTCCAACCCGCAACATAGCTCTCACAGACACAAAGAGTGCAAGGAAAGAGAAATAAAAGAGAGAGAGAGAAAGTTCAGAAGAGCATCAATTGCTAGCTCCAATATATTACACCACTGCAAAATTTCTGAAGCAGAGAGATCATTGTCCATTATCACAGAAATGGGTGAAGTAAGAGTTCTCTCTTACACAAAAATTCTTGTCTATATTTATTCTTAATCAATCTGTCTCTTTCCTTTTTTCGACAACTTTTGCTTTGAAAACTAACTACACTAAATAGGACTAGGATCATGTATTTTTAACTTTTATGATCTTTTGTATAATGTCTGCTCTATGATACATATATATATATATGGTGGCATCATTATCAAGTAATGCATGCCATATATACTAGTTCTACACATGGTGGAGATTTTTTCAGTCACATCTTTGCTATATTTAATTAATGTTCTATTTGCTGTTAAAGGAGAACAAGGAAGAAGAGAAGAAAGAAGAAACCACAGAGGAAAAGAAGGAAGAAGAGAAAAAGGATGAAGAGCCTCCAGAGATAGTGCTCAAGGTTGATATGCACTGTGAAGCTTGTGCAAGGAAAGTTGCAAAAGCATTGAAAGGATTTGAAGGTCATTAATTTTAATTAATTAATTCAATTTGTTAGCTCTAAGTCATTTTATCTAATTAATGTGATAAATCTATGAAATGCAAGCAGAGGAGAATCAAAAGAGTTTAAACATGACTAGTTTTTAAGGAATAGTGTCAGCTTGTACTTTAGTTCTCTTTTTTCCCTCTTTCTTTTCTTGTTAGAGGGATCTGTTATCCATGATTGATTTTGAATTTAACAACATACATGATGAAGTAATTTGTCAGGTATATATTATTCTCAACTTTTACAGGCAATTTTACACATGTCCATTTCAAATAGAGACAAAAATTCATGATTGCATTTTTGTTTAACATAGATAAAAGTATATAGGTGGTGGAAAAGATTAACAATAAAGTAATATTAGCAATTTTTTACTTATAATCTTTCTTGTGAGACAGGAGTGGAGGAGGTGACTGCAGATAGCAAGGCAAGCAAAGTGGTCGTGAAAGGAAAGGCAGCAGACCCCATAAAGGTGTGTGAGAGACTACAAAAGAAAAGTGGCAAGAAAGTGGAGCTCATTTCACCTTTGCCAAAACCTCCAGAGGAGAAAAAAGAAGAAGAAATCAAAGAAGAACCGCAGCCAGAGGAGAAAAAGGAGGAGGTAAATCATTCCCCCTTTGGCTTATTATCTCGGTTAATTTCCAGATTAGACATTACAATTCTCTTTTGTTCGCTGTCTGTGTACAACAGACTGATAGAGATTAATTAAGCATGACAAAATGTTGTAGCTAATCATTGATTCTCCTTTTGAAATCTCCTAGTACGTGTTTGGTTTCAAAAAAATCTAAACTCACTTTGAAATACCAATTAACATAATTTTAGAAAAATATTCACGTGTTTGATTGCATAACAAAGAATTGATTCTTAATTCATAATTGATTGAGTTAAAATAATTTTAAGTAACTTTATGTTTGATCTAATATTTTATATTGAGTTTTACTACTTACTTACTTTTAGAATAAAAATACTAAAACATAATAAATTGTTTCACTTTAAAATCAATTCAAATCATAATCCATTTTGTAAAATTAATGTAGTTCAAAATCAATTTTACAAACATCAGCCTAAACACACACTAACCCCTTGAGGCATTACTAGCAAAACTTCAAAACCTGTAAGTTTTTTACCTTGGAGATCAAGATGAATGGTGTTGTGCATGACAAACTTGACCAACATGCATACAAAATGAAAATGGGAAGTACTTTGGCTAGAGTTTCCATAGTTTTTCTCTTTTGGTTTCTTGTTCGTGTTGTTTCCAAGGAAGATGGATGCTGCTATGCTAGCATGAAAGTAACGAAACAAAGTCAGCAAAATGATGCCCCTCTCCCACAAGGCACGTGTAACGAGGGCAACGGTGGTGACAATTAAGAGGGCTTGACCCCACTCTCTTTTGCAACTTGACATGCAGCTTGCAGCAAAATGGGGTCACGGTCACGGGCTCATTATATACCCTGCTTTTACTTTTTTACCGTGCCCAATAGAGAAGTTAATTGATAACACTGTGTGTCTACATGCCACACATTATTTCAGAATTTTCAGGGCACACGCATATGTACAAACACAACCATGTGAAGTGGGTACGTGGGGGAGAAGTTGAAAGTTGAAACAACAGTCACTCTCTATTAGATTAGATCAGCAGGGTAAGGTAGTTCAGTGAGACTGGTCCTCTCTGCTAACTGTGTTTTGGGACGAAGCTAGATTGTAATTTTTGCACCCTTGGCTTTTTGCGTACAATTGGAAACCCCCCACATGGCCCATATCTGAATTGACAAAATACAAACAAATTAGTGGCAGCAACTTTTTTTTCAGCAACTTAAGTGGGTTCTCACAACTAACAACTAGTACTATCTAAACAATCAAAATGAAATAAGTTAAGGTGAATTTACTTTAACTCATAAACCGGTTTAACCAGTAATCTTGAGTTGGAGTTCAAGCTGTGTATATTGTAAACTGACATTGCTCACGTTATATAGGTTAGTTTTGGCTAATTAAACTAATATTTTGATGTATTGTTCAATCAATGTTACACGTTTCATGGTTGTTTGAATTGGTTGTCAGCCCCCTCCTGTGGTAACAGTAGTCCTCAAAGTTCGAATGCATTGTGAAGCATGTGCTCAAGTTATACAAAAGCGAATCCGCAAGATTCAAGGTATAAGATTCATGTTCTCTCTCTCCCTCTTTTTCTCTTGATATTCATATTCATGCTCTCTCTCTCTCTTCTATATATTGATTGCTCCTGCGAACTGTCTCTCCCTCCCTCGTGCACTCACTACAAACACGATTTAGATCACTCGCTATCTTGGACCCTACATATTTAAACGAATTCTTTATTTTTTCCTTTTTCTTTGAATTTATTTATCCGTTCTTTTGAAATTTAGCATTGAATTTCATGATGACGAACATGCATGTCATTATAATTTTATTCTATGTTTCATTTTAAGATATTAAATATATCCGTTTTCATTAAATACTTATAATATAAAAAGAATTTGATAATTTTTTATATCCTTGTCTTCAAATCTTTAAATCAAATGACATGTGAATAAAATTTCGAATGCAAGCTAGACTTTCAGATTAAGAGCGATATTACTAACACACTTTCTTTGAGACATTGTTTCCCTCTTTAGTATGACTGTTTGGTAACTTGCTGGAAAGTTTGGTGTGTGTTGTGTATGCATGCTTTTAGCATGACATGTCTTGGGGGATCTCTATTGGTTGAGTTCTTTGGTTCTCTTTTGTACTGAATTGCACTGTTAAAACTGTTTTTCTTTTCTTTATTGGTTTTGTTTTGCCTTTCAAAAAAAAAAAATTGTTTCCCTCTTTAGTGTTGGACAAATTTTATGCAGATCTCACTAAAAAGATCAAAGTGTGTTTTGGATTTTCAGTGAACTCAAATGAAATTCTCTCAATAATAAAAAATTATGTTATTGTCTCTGTATGAAAAGCTAGGTTAATGAGCATATAATTTACTGTTTTTTCTTAATCATGGCGTAAGAATCATAATATGTGGCGCTAATCCCGTTCCTTTCAAAAGTGTGCGAGCTTTCAAGGTTTTTCATGCAACCTTTTGACCGAAAGAGTTGTGATTCTGTCGTTGATTTCAATTACATCTCGAGGATTATATATTAACCAAAGTGCCAATGCTATATATATAACTTAACTACGTCAAATTTTCTATTTCGATGCTAATTTCTTGGAAGAAGGGGGGGGGGGGGGGGGTGGTGGGGGGAGGATGTACTTGATGTTGAAATTAATATTTAATATAATCGATTCATGGTTTTAACTTTTTTTATTTTTTGTAGGGTCTAACTTTAACTAGTCTTATAAATTATAAATTAAAGAGATACTTCAGCGTTTAACTCGTGCTTTTATATTGAACTTACAAACATGATCAAAGTTTAATTTATATTGCGATATTAAACTCTAATAAATAATTTAATCATTGGCGAGCAATCTCTGACATGCTAACATGTACGATTAATAAATGATAATATATGCAGGAGTAGAGTCAGTGGAGACAAACTTGGGAAATGATCAAGTCATAGTAAAAGGTGTGATTGACCCAGCAAAGCTTGTTGATTATGTGTACAAGAGGACCAAAAAGCAAGCTTCTATTGTGAAAGAGGAGGAAAAGGAAAAGAAGGAAGAAGAGGAGAAGAAAGAAAAGGAGAAAAAGCAAGAGAAAGAAGAAGAGAAAAAAGAAGGTGAAGAAAGCAAGGGAGATGGTGGTGAAGAGGATGATAATAAAACTGACATCAAGCGAAGTGAGTACTGGCCATTAAGATCCTACGTTGACTACTACGTTGACTACCCTTATGCTCCTCAGATTTTCAGTGATGAGAACCCAAATGCATGCACTGTAATGTAGAGATCAGTCTTTTGTACTAACTCGGTATTTTAGTAGCTGATCAACTGAAGCAACTTGTTGTGCTGTGTCGTTGGAGCGTGGAATAAGATAGATGCATAGTGGTGAATATTTTAAGGCTTTGTATAAGATTTCCACGGCATCCCTCAGAGTTGGCATTCTATCTATGGAGTTGGATGCCTTATTTCTTGTGTTTATGAGCTTTCAACATATTTCCTTGTCAAAGGGTGGCCAGAATCAATTATGTTAGTGTGTACTGAATTTTGGCCTACAACTTCAATTCTGTACCTATAATGATGATGACATTAATTAATAATTTCAAGTTGTCATGTTATGATAAAACTTGCTGCGAAAATGCTACTTCAAGTGAAATTTTGCAAAAGTATTACTTGCAATTTACAGAATTCACAAGCCATTATTATAGCCTTCAACCAATGTATTAGCTTCCCAATTTTTTTTTTAAATACAAAGTATATATAATAAAAATTCATTGGTTGAAGAAAAATACAAGCCATAGAGTAACATTACGTTGGTTGAAGTAATGAAACTGAACTCAGATTCTTTAATTAAGTTTCAGACTCGAATCTTATAAATGAAAAAAAAAAAAAAAGTTATTAGGAAGAAAACCTTACTAAAAATAATCAACTAAGTTCTCATTTTAATTAACGACAAAATCAATGAATGCTTCACGTATCATGATAACAAAAGAAAAATACAGGCCACAGTTTGAAGTCGTGGTGAACTGAATTGAATCATTGCACTTCGGCTTCTTGCCCAACTGCTCAAGGAACTAATAAGGTTGAGGTTCGTCCTTTATACGGACAGCTGCTGAGTAAGGTAGGGACCAATTATTGACCAAAAGATAAGAAAAAAAAAAAAGGTAGTAAACGATTGCTTAGCCATTCTGCATTAGGGTCTTTCCTTTTTAAGCAATTCTTACATGTCTCATAACAAATATGCAGTTAACTAGTAATGGAACAAGATATAACTTCTAGTGGTTTATTTCTAAGTCCTCTATAACACTTATGATACATTTGAGTAGCAGCGCTCGTGGTTTTGAAGAATTCTATGTCCTCCTATAATATTTTTTTTTATTAATCCTCTTACATGCTGAATAAAATAGTTATTAAATTCTTCTTATACTTTGTTCTTACCAAATTTTGGTAAGTCTTCCGGTGCGGTGGCTCCGTCGAGATTGCCTCCGTGACTGGTGGGGGGGTGTACCTGCAAAGGCACTCCGACGCTCAAGTTAGAGGCGCAGAGGAAGAGACAGGTATCACAAATTGGGATTAGAAATTCGTACCTCGATTGTGATGGGTTGTTCTGATTTTATAGGGTGTAAAGAGATAGATTTGATAGGGTTATTTTCCTATCAAATCTCCTCAAATCTCGTAATGAAGATAGAGATAATTCTATCTTCTATCTTTATCTTATGACCTGATCTTTCTATATCTTATCACATAGTAAGATATATTCTTTCCGTTATTATCATCCGAGTCCGAGTGATAGTTTCTACTCGGCCAACTCGACTACTCGGTGGAGTGCCAAGTCCGAGTAGTACACATGCCCCCAAGCTCTGAAGTAATGTAGGAGCTTAAGTAATGTTGTACTAATTTCGGATTTATGTGGCCGAGACGAGTTTGGTTCTCGAAGCGTCACATCGTTTGGTGAAGATGTCGTTTCAGACGTATTGACGTCGTAACGGTTCCCAAGGGCGGCGTCAATGATTACTTTTTTGAAATTTGAAACGGTTTAGGGATTCCCAAAGGTCTCAAGCCTTCCTAGCCGTTGATTGGCCTAGTGAAGCGTCTTGATCCAACGGTTCGGACCGTTTCGCCCTTTCGTATTCGCGACGTTTGGGGTTCTATATAAAGGGGTACTGTTGACGTTGGCGTTCACTCTTATTTCTGTGTTTTGTCTTCCCGCAAGCTTTTTCTCCCTTCTGCCATTTTGTCCTCCTTCTAGGTTTTTCTTTGTTCTTTGTTCAGGTACGCCCTTCTCCTTTCCATTTCTTTTTCTAGTTCTATAATGTCTTCTTTTTCCGGGGATTCTGGGAGTTCCGGCGGGGGTCGTATGCTTACGCCGGAGGTTCACCCCATCGGAGAGGGTTCCGATGGTGGTCCTCCTTCGCACCATCTTGGTTCTGATGAAATTAGCGATGGTGCGTCAGCGGCAAACGTTGCCGCTGCGGGTGTCGGGAGGTTCGTCCATCCGTCGACCCTGCGCAGGCACCTTTGGTTGTTCTTGTCGGGGGGGTGGTGGTTCTAGAGGATTCCGAGGCCACTGAGGATCGTCCTCTTGAGACTCGGCGTGCTCGTCTTCTATTTCCTTCTGTTCCCCAGCCTATTGATTCTAGGGGTAGAAAGGTATATTCTCCTGTTACTACTTCCGGCTATTCTTGGGTGGCTGGGGAGGTAGGTGCATATGCTTCTCGGTATCAGACCGAGGAAGCTTTGTCTGCCCTTCTTGAAACTATTGATTTGTGTCATTCGGAAGGCCCGGGTATGGTCCATGCCGAACCTTGTGGGCCCGATGACCGAGTTTTTATGTCTGCTGACTCGCGCAAACCACACTTTACTTTTGTATATGAAGCCTTGTTCTCGGTTCTCGGCATTACAGTGCCGTTTGACCAGTTCGAGGCTGACGTTCTTCGGGCACTGAATATTGCTCCCACGCAGTTGCACCCGAACTCCTGGGCTTCTCTCCAGGCTTTCCGGGTGCTCTGCAGTAAATTCTTTATAACTCCTACTGCTCCTAAATTTTTGTATCACTATAAAGTAAAAGAGAGTCAAAAGGGGGGTTGGGTCTCCTTGACTGGGATTCCTGGTCGGTCAATCCTTAGTCCTTATACCTCCTCTTGGAAAAATTTCAAGAGTGGTTTCTTTCGTGTTCGACCAGGTCTGGAAGGAGAGGTCGAATTTTTTGATGGCCGTGGGAAGCCGAGGTTCCCTCTCTATTAGACCCATTCCCCGAACAAACGGCTGTCTTGGCAGGTCGTGGACATGTCTCCTGAGGATCAGGATGACATGATTACGCTGTGTAAGTTACCGCGTTCCTTGTCCTGTAAAACAATTGTGGGAATTCCTTCTTCTCGGACTCCGAGAGAGGATTGGGACGGTGAGTACCTTTTATTTACTCGATTTTTCTTCTTCTACTTTGCTTTTTACTGATGTTTTGTCTTTTTTGCAGCTGTGATGGGGAAATTTGATTATAAAACGGCCAAAAAGCAAAGGCTGGAGAAATTGAAGGGTAAGGAGCCCGCTGCTGAGGCGGTTCGAGTCGCTTCGCCTGTTCCTCCTCCTCCTCCTTTGAAGAGGGATCAGCGAGAGGTCGTTCAAGGAAGGGATGGTCCCTCGAAGAAGTCGAAACCGAGTCCACCCGGTGCTGAGGCTTCGGGGTCTGCTGTTGAGAGGCATCCGGCTTTTCTTTCTATGAAAGATGGTCGGACCTCGCTTTGGGGAAAGGACTTCAATCCCAGGGCCCTCATCTCTGCCGACAATCTCGGTCAAGCTGATCGGGATATGTTGAGGGATGCTGGGCCAATGCTTTCTATGGAGGTTGTTTGTCGCTTCCAAGCTCGGTCATGGGCTATTGCTCAGTATTGGGCCGAGGAGTTCGACCACGGCCACCGGGAATTAGCTATGGTGAAGGAGAATGCTGCAAAAGCCGAGCAGGCCCTGTTGGAGGCTACCCGGGCCAACGAGACTCCTCTCCAATCCGCTGAAGAATCTCGACGGTCTCAGGAGGGAGTGGAGGCTAAGTTGAGGGAAGTTGAAAGTCGTGAGGAGGACTTGAAACTTTCCTTAACTGCGTCCGAGAACTCGGCTCGGGAGTTGCGGGCTGAGGTGGATAGGCTCGTTTCCGAGCTTGCTCAAGCGAGGACTGAGGCTGCCGAGTCCGAGGCTAAGCTGAAAGCCGATCTAGGTGAGGCCTTGGACGAGATTGTTAAGACCCATGAGGCCGGGTTCAGCAAGGCACTTCGCCAAGTTCGTTATTTCTTCAAGGATGCCGACACTTCTCTTTTTGACGTTGACAAGGATGTCAATAAAGAGGGGGAATTGGTTGAGGAGTCTGCACTTGGTGAGGACGCTCCGGACTGTTCCATTCAGGAGGGGGGAGATTCTCCTTTTTAGTGTTTATATTTTCCTTGTTTTTGTAAGGCTCGTACCCGGCCTATCGAATAGGGTACTTAATGAAATTTATATTCAGGGCTCGCACCCGGCCTTTCGAATAGGGTGTTAATGACTTTTCTTTGTTATTCGTATGGTTTTTCGCTAACTCGCTTTTGTATTAAAGATCTACGCGGTTAATTGTAACTCGCCTTTTGTATCCTTTACTCGGTTAGGTCTAACTCGCTTTTTGTATCCTTGTAAAGGTCTACGCGGTTAAATCTAACTCGCTCTCTGTATCCTTGTAAAGGTCTACGTGGTTAATTGTAACTCGTCTTTGTATCCTTGTAAAGGTCTACGCGGTTAATTGTAACTCGCCTTCTGTATCCTTTACTCGGTTAGGTCTAACTCGCTTTTTGTATCCTTGTAAAGGTCTACGCGGTTAAATCTAATTCTAAATAGATAATTTGAAGAAAGGAGTTTCATTAATGAGAGAAATTGGGTGTGCCTCGTTAAAACCTCTTTGACAAAAAACCTCTTGGGAAAAAAATGTCAAAGTAGGAAAAAGAGTACATCACCACTTACAACTTTTCTAACTGTAGTAAAACTTTAGGTGTGTCGCGTTCCAAGTTCGGGGGATGGTTTTGCCGGATGGGTACTCCAATCGGTAAGCTCCATTTCCCAGCGACTCGGTTATTCTGAAGGGGCCTTCCCAATTGGCTGCCAATTTACCCTCTCCTGTAGCTTTTCTGGCTTCCCCGCATTTTCTCCAAACCAGGTCTCCAGCTTCAAAGTTTCTTGGTTTGACCTTGGTGTTATACCTCCTCTCGGCTCTTCTTTTACAGGCCTCTATTCTGACTTGGACCTCGTTGAGCGTCTCTTCGGTCATGTCGAGTGCATGCCGGAGTGATTGATCGTTGTTTTCCTGGACGAAATTTGTTCTTCGCAGGGAGGGTTCTCCGACTTCTACTGGTATCATGGCGTCTGATCCGTATGAGAGTCTGAAAGGGGTTTCCCCTGTTGTTGACTGTGGTGTGCAACGATATGCCCATAAGATTGCGGGAAGTTCTTCTGCCCAACTTCCTTTAGCGTCTCCTACTCGCTTCTTCAGTTCTCCGAGTATCACTTTATTTGCGGCTTCAGTTTGTCCGTTGGTTTGCGGATGTTCCACTGAGGTCACTCGGTGTCGAATCCCTAGGTTTTTGAAAAACTCTTCGAGGTTCTTTTCGGTGAACTGTCTACCGTTGTCGGAAATCAACGAGTGGGGGATGCCGAAACGGCATATGATATTTTTCCATATGAATTTTTGCACATTGTGGGCGGTGATAGTTGCCAAAGGTTCGGCCTCGATCCACTTTGTGAAGTAATCAATTCCGACGAGGAGGAACTTCACTTGTCCTTTAGCGTGTGGAAAAGGGCCTAATATGTCAACTCCCCATAGGGCGAAGGGCCATGGTGCTGTGATATTGTGCAATTCCTCTGCTGGTAGATAGGATAAGTTGCCATATTTTTGGCATTCTTCGCATTTTTTGACGTACTCGGCGCAGTCGCGGTGCATCGTTGGCCAGTAATATCCGGCTCTTAGAGTTCGGGAGGCCATAGCTTTTCCTCCTGAGTGCATTCCACATATTCCTTTGTGCATCTCATTTACCACATATTCGGCCTGAGCCTTCGTGATACATTTCAGCAGTGGTGCAGTGAAGCCTCTCCTATAAAGGTCTTCTCCTTCTATGACATAGTAGCTGGCCCTTCTTCTGATCCTTTTAGCTTCTTCCCGGCTTTCTGGGAGGGTTCCTTTCTTCAAGAAGTTCCATATCTCGGTCATCCATTCTCTGTCAGCCGAGTTGATGTTAGAGACAATTTTCTCGATGCTCGGAGCGGATATTGTTTCCTTTATGACAGTTCGGTGCTAGCCTTTATTCTTTGTACTTGCCAACTTTGATAGCAGGTCGGCTCTTTCATTTTGTTCTCTCAAAATGTGGTCGAGCTCGAAACTAATGAATTCGTTCTTCAACTGGGAGGCCAAGTGGTAATATCTTGCCATCTGGGGGTCCTTCGTTTGATAGGACCCATTCATTTGCCCAGTGACTAGTTTTGAATCGCTCCAGCATCTAAGGTGTTTCGCTCCCACTTCTTTGGCGAGTTTTAGTCCTGCTAGCAGGGCTTCATACTCGGCTTGGTTGTTGGATGCGTTGAAGTCGAACCTGAGTGATTGTTCCAGGATAATCCCTTCAGGGCTTTCAATTATGACTCATGCTCCGCTACCTTTTTCATTCGAGGAGCCATCTACATAAAGGGTCCAGAATGGGAGGGGCGCTTCCGCTACTGGTGCTAGTTCAGCAATAAAGTCGGCTAGGCACTGTGCTTTGATAGGTCCTCTCGGTTCGTACTTGATGTCGAACTCCGATAATTCTACCGACCATGCTATCATTCGTCCGGCTAGCTCTGGTTTCCTCAGTATCTGTCGTATTGGGTGGTCTGTTCGTACCACTATTGGGTGGCTTTGAAAATATGGACGTAGCCGTCGTGCTGAGGTGACTAGGGCTAGCGCTAGCTTTTCTATCTTTTGATATCTGGTTTCGGCATCTTTCAATACTCGGCTTATGTAGTAGACTGGTTTTTGCGTCTGATTTTCTTCCTGGATGATGACCGAACTGATTGCGTCTCCCGAGACGGCTAAGTATAGTATTACGTCCTTGCCGGGTTCAGGTCTTGTTAGAATTGGTGGTGATGAAAGTAGTGTTTTTATCTTTAGGAAGTTTTCTTCACACTTTTCATCCCATCCGAAGTCTTGTTGTTTCTTGAGTAGTTGAAAAAAGGGTCTGGCTATTTCTGCTGCTTTTGGCAAGAAACGGGACAGGGACGCCAGTCTTCCAGTTAGCCGTTGTACTTCTTTTATGTTACCCGGACTTCTCATGCCTATGATAGCCGCGCATTTTTCCGGGTTGGCTTCTATGCCCCTGTGGGTGAGCATGAATCCTAAAAACTTTCCGCCATGCACCCCGAATACGCATTTCTCAGGGTTTAGCCTCATATTATGTTTTCTGATCTCGTCAAAAATTTCGGTCAGGTCTCCTGGATGTGATTCTGGTTCTCTGCTTTTAACCACCATGTCGTCGACGTAGACTTCCAGGTTTCTGCCGAGTTGTTTTGTAAAGATCTTGTCCATTAGACGCTGGTATGTTGCTCCTGCGTTCTTCAGTCCAAATGGCATTACCGTGTAACAGTAATTGGCCGTGTCAGTTATGAATGCCGTTTTTTCCTCATCCGATGGGTACATTGGTATCTGGTTGTACCCGGAGTATGCATCCAGAAAGCTCAGGATCGGATAGCCGGCTGCTCCATCTACTAACTTGTCTATGCTTGGCAGCGGGTATGAGTCTTTTGGGCATGCTTTGTTAAGGTCTGTGTAGTCAGTACACATTCTCCATCTTCCATTCGCCTTTTTTACCATCACCACATTTGCGAGCCATGTCGTGTATTGAACTTCCCTGATGAAGCCGGCGCCGAGTAGTTTTTCAGTTTCTTCTTTTACTGCTTTTCCTCTTTCAGCCCCGAGTTTCCTCTTCTTTTGGGAGATCGGTTTGGCCTCTGGGTAGATGGCAAGTTTGTGGCAATGGAAGCTTGGGTCTATTCCGGGCATGTCGGCGGCTGACCATGCGAACAAGTCAACGTTGTCTAATAGGACCTTGGCAATAGCTTCTTCGGTCTCACTTTCTAGCTGAGTCCCAAGTTTCGTGCATTGCCTTGATTCTCTTCCTATTTGGAAGGATTTTACCTGTTCTGTGGGTTCTGCTCTCGGTTCGGTCTCCCTGGGATCTAGGTCGGTCTCCTCTATTGGCGTTGCGAGAGAAGTGCATGCTACGTGTTTTATCGTCAGTTCTGGGACTTTTTTGCCGCTGGCTATCTTTAGGCTTTCTAAGTAGCACTCGCGGGCTACCTCCTGATCAGCCTTGACTGTTACTATCTTTCCTTCTGAATTTGGGAATTTCATTGCCAAATGTGGAGTTGAAATTATTGCCCCTAATTTGTTAAGTGCTGGCCTGCCTATAAGAATATTGTATGAAGTGAGGGCGTTGACTAGGAGGTACCTGACCGTGATGGTCTTGGACCCCATCTCATCTCCAAAAGTTGTGAGGAGGTCAATATAGCCTCTGGTATCAACCTTTTCGCCTGCAAATCCGACTAACTGTTTGGTGTATGGTTGTACCTTATTTTCAGGGATGTCTAACTGTTGGAAAGTGGACCAGTACAGGATATCCACCGAGCTGCCTTGGTTGACTAGGACTTTGCACACCAACCAGTTTGCGACTTCAACTTTGACCACCATCGGGTCATCATGATTGGGCTCTATGCCGTCGAAGTCTGCGTCTGTGAAAGTTATAGGTGGCATTTTCTTGTGTACTCTGGGGTTTGTTGACGCCGAGTTGATTGGTCGGAGGCTACGCAAGTGTCTCTTCCTTGCCGAACTCGAACTTCACCTCCAGTGAATCCTCCTGCTATTGTGTTGATAACGCCTCGGAGTCAAGTTTCGGGAGGTTTGGTTTGCTGTTCCTGGCGGGGCTCTTCCGTGCGTCGGGTTTTTCTATCGCGATCGTCTTCCCTATCCCGGGTTCGTTCTCGCACGGGCTTTCGGCTGTCGTCTCGGACCAAGCGTCGTAACTTGCCTTGTTGGATAAGTTTTTCAATCTTATCCTTCAGGGTGGTGCACTCCTCTGTAGTGTGTCCATGTACTCTGGTATCTGCAAAATTTGGACCTATCTGCTTTCTCTGGGGAGCTGTTTCGAGTAGGCAGGCTTATCAGCTCGGCGCTGCAGGCTTCTTTCAGGACTCGTGCTCTGCTATCAGTTAGGGGGGTATAATGGGCAAACCTTGCACGGGGCGGTCTGTCGCTTCTAGGTTTGCTACTCTGCTCTCGGTTTGCTCCTGGTTTCTCTCGTTCTTCTTGTTTTTTATAGGATTCGCCCCTGACCCGTTCCCTGAACTTGGTCATTTCTTCCATCTGAATATATCCTGCTGCTCTAGCTCGGAGCTCGTCCATGTCGTGTGGCGGTTTCCTGCAGAGGCTGTCCGAAAAAGGTCCGGATTTTAGCGCCATGAGCATGGCGGTCAATGCCACTTGTGGATTCAAGTCTCGGATCTTGACGGAGATCTCGGCGAATCTTTCCATGAAATCCCTGAGAGACTCGTTGTCTTCTTGCCGTATATTGGCCAGTGCTACTGCCGTCAGGTGGTGGGGTCGACTCGTAGCGTATTGAGCGCCGAAACGAGTGACTAATGTGGCAAAAGAGTTGATTGAGTGGGGGGGAGTCGTGTGTACCAGTTCAACGCTGCTCCCTTCAAGGTCGTTGGGAAAACCCGGCACATGATGGCGTCGTCTGTGTACAGGTTCACTTGTGTGACGAATGCGTCGATGTGCTCATCGGGGTCGATCAACCCATCGTATCTATCCATTATCTATCCATGGATAACGGCTTTCACCCAGCCGGTAGTGGAGTCTCCATGATTCCATCTACAAACGGGTGTCGCCTCGTTGTCTCAGGTATCATACTCCGTCTTGGGGGCGCTCGCGATCCTGAGGCGGGTCTGAACTCTAATTGGGTCGTTGCTCGGTCTGCCTCGCTCCAAGTGGTGTCTTCCTGCTCTGTTCGGTCAGGGTGTCTGTTGGCGGTCGTATGAGCCACCGATAGTCCGTTGGTAGCAGCGTGGGCTTCCGAAAGTCCGTTCCGGTCCTCTCGTAGTTTTTGATATTGCTCTCGGAGGATAGCGTTCTCCTTGCGGAGGTCTTCTATCTCCTTAGCGTTGCTCTGTTTCAGCGTGTTAACTTCCATTTTCAGGGCTTGGATCAGCAGGTGATTCTCAAGCATCTGACGCGGGAAGGGCGCCACGTTGTTGGGGTTACCTCCCTGGGTATCCCCTGGAGGTGGTACACCCAGGATTTGGGTTCCCCCCTCCTGTGGTCGCTTTTCATGGTTCGCTGTTTTGTTCTGGGTTGTCGCCATTGGATTAATCTTGTTGCGATTGGTGTGGCTGGGAATAATTTCACCGAGCCCCACGGTAGGCGCCAAATGTTCTTACCAAATTTTGGTAAGTCTTCCGGTGCGGTGGCTCCGTCGAGATCGCCTCCGTGACTGGTGGGGGGTGTACCTGCAAAGGCACTCCGACGCTCAAGTTAGAGGCGCAGAGGAAGAGACAGGCACAAATTGGGATTAGAAATTCGTACCTCGATTGGGATGGGTTGTTCTGATTTTATAGGGTGTAAAGAGATAGATTTGATATGGTTATTTTCCTATCAAATCTCCTCAAATCTCGTAATGAAGATAGAGATAATTCTATCTTCTATCTTTATCTTATGACCTGATCTTTCTATATCTTATCACATAATAAGATATATTCTTTCCGTTATTATCATCCGAGTCCGAGTGATAGTTTCTACTCGGCCAGCTCGACTACTCGGTGGAGTGCCGAGTCCGAGTAGTACATACTTTTTATCAAATGTTTTCTTTATAAAGTAATAAGAAGTTCATTTGAATATAAACCAAAAAGGACATGTTAGTTGCAACATTTTTAGTTTTGCAGAGAAAGAGAATCATGCAAAGTAGTGCCGCGGAATCTAATTCCAAAAGGAATAGGATGCATGCAATCTACCAATCTCTGAACTAATGGGACGTTTAAGACAGCGAAGGTGATATCTAAATGGATGCATAAAATTAAAAAGGCGAATCAGGAGCACTTTATTCTTGTAAAGCTGGGGTGAACTACTTTTTTTTAAGGTGGCAAAGGCAAAGTAAGAAACAGAAACACCATGACATAGACTAACAGGGTTTTCTTTCTTTGTTATTTTTTTTTAGGAGTCATAGACTTGTAGTAGTTGTTATAATAGTGTAAATTAATCCATCATTGTAATGGGAATAGAATTCAACTTGCATAATACATTAGATCATACAGTGCCTATAGCAGAAAACTGCGATGCCTATTCTAGAAAAAGGCAAGGACCATTCGGCAAACAGATTATAGAGTGCACTAAGGAAAATTTTTGAAGTTATTCCAGGAAAATGACAATGTTGCCCCTGCGCGATTGAATTTACAGAATTTGAAAATATAAAGCAATAGTAAGCTAGTCTCAATGTTTTGCATATTTTGTGTGTGAGAGCGATCATTTAATCTGAAAACCACAATTTTAGTAGCAACAAATTTTTTAGAAATTTTTGTATAATTCAAGGGGTGGCCATGGATCAAAACCAATCCGATAACCCAATAGATCCAAACCAATCCAAACAAAAAATTCGGATTGATTCGGATTATTGGTTTAAATCGAATTAAAAAATGCAAATTCAATGAATTCAAATCAAATCTCAGATTTTGATTTTGAAAATCCGATCTGATATACCCAATTACTTATTATGTTTTATTTTTTTATATATTTTTTAACCTTTTGAGTTTGAGCTTTTTAATCCAACCCAATTTTATTGTTTTTTTTTTCATTTTAAGACAACTGATCAATAATTATTGATTATAATATAAAACATGATTTAATTTAACTTTGAATGAAACATGTTTCACATTAGACTAGTACATAAAAAAAATAGATTTTAAGTTAAAATGTATAAAATTGCATACTATCATAATCACTTTTCTTTTTTTCAATTTTTTATTATTTTAATAATAAATCCGATAACTCAATCCAATCCAATTATGATCAAATTGGTTCTAATCGAATTCCAGAATCAAACTACACAAAATCCAATCCAAACCGATCTGATTAAAATTGATCATAATTCAATCAGATCGTATAAAAAAATGTCACAAATTTAATCCGACCCGACCCATGCCCACCCCTAAAATTCATGATATTGAAGCTCAACATAAACACGTTCTACAAAGCCATGACATTGTAGATTTCAGAACAATAATTCTTGATTTATGATGGGGATCCACATATTTTAGGCGTATTCCTTGACACACGCTATTCAATATGAGTGAGAGTGAGAATGGGAAAGAGAGAGGTGGTGGATATAAACTGTAAACGAGGTTAAAAAAAACTTTTTTCTTTCCTCTTTTATTTTAGTGTGGTTTAATCGAAATTCCTAGATAATATGTACCAAAAAAAAAAAATTGTACCAAAAAAATTCCTAGAGAATAGCCTCATCAAATTATGTAACAATGGAAACTTAATTGCATGATGAATGGCCATCAAGCAATTGCATTATATATACCACAATCTTCACTTTCATGTAATGATCCTTATGGAGCTTAGAATTTCTCACTTATAACCGTACTGCTCGAAGCTATACTAACTAAAAGGCTTTTAAAGACTACACAGTCCATGTAATCTATGTTGTTTACCTCTGCAAAGACTTGTACAGCACCACAGTCACATATTTGGCTAAAAACCGATGAGTTGTACCAAGTGCAACCACTGAAGGGCTACCCTTTCCTTTCTGCATGTAAAGATGATTGAGCACTACATGCTGAGGTCTGGATGTAAGAGGTTGGATTTCCATATTTGTCGACGGAACATTAAGCAGAGTCATTTGCAAATATGGAGGAACCAATGGCGGCTCCTTTGCATAGTCTTCAGAACTAAGTTGTAAGTTGTTATAACTAGAGTCTGGTGATTTAGGAGGTTCAAAACTAGAAATGCTTCCAATGTCTTCAGGAACATAATCCTGTATATATATAATATACAAAATTGTTGGTCTCAATATAGATGTCAATGCCTTCTAGCAGTAAAACATAATGCAGACATTATTTTTAGTCCTATAAGATATGTAATGAAATCAATTTTTAGTCCTACAAATCAATATAGATGTCATCCCCTGTTTAGGAATTGCAAGTTATACCAATCACCATGTAAGTTTTACTGTGAGAAAATTTCATGAGTATGAAGTTACAGGACAACAAAATGACTTAAAAAAATGGATAAACCGTTACAAAAATCGATTTCATGCACATTAAGGATGATTATCTAAAATGCAAAGGAGACTTGCACAGTTACTTAGCCACAAAGTGACTTAGAAATGAGTTCAGGATCATATGCATTGAAAACAAAGTTCTTGCAAGAAGAGAAGAGAATTTGGCCTAAAGAGCATGAAATAAATGAAAAAGGAACAGACATCCCGAGGAGAAAATTGAATGCAAGGGATACTAAAAACGAGTTTCACACTGCAAAAAAGAAAAATTAGAATTTGATATCTTGAAAGGAGAGAAAAGGGAAGTCCAACCCAAGTTGCTGCAAAATAATAAGGTCCTTAACAGTTCACTCATACAGGGTTCCTTAACAATTTGATAAGTATGCATACAATCATCATCACATGTTAATTTTGATCACTAGATTAATATGTGAACAAAATAGTACCTGCAAGTCCAAAATGTTGTAAGCATTCCCTGCATCATCATGAGCCCAAGGCAAGTCAGGTGCGTACCTCCACTGTCCATCCACAAGAAATCTAAATTGGTATACACCAGATGGCAGCACCTTCATTATTGTGAAGTCCTTCCCTGATCTCTGTAAAGGCATTCTGATGAACCAAGAATATTAGAATCTAAGCAACAGTTATAGCAACCTTTGAAGACAAATAAAATAGACATTAAAGTGCATCTGATTTGTTCTTTGTTTTCATTTTCAGTTCATATGTTTTCACTATTTCTACAGATTTTATCTTTAACTAAGCCAAATGGTGTCACGTGATCCATGTTGACGATTTTATAATTATTAGAGAAAACATATCGACTGAAAATGAAAACAGAAAGCAAACCAAACGCATCCTAAAATTTCCAAACCTTGTTTTCCAATTATCCCACGATCCCTCCACAGCTACTTCTTTCCCATCATAACTCCAAGTAATCATCGTTGGAATTCCTAGTTCACTGTACATATCCTCGTACCCTAACGTAGTCTGCATCCAGGAAGGGCTTGGAGCATGCATCTCATCAGGTCTTTGTAGGGGAACCACCGGAACCTAAACACAGGGAAAAGGGAACAGTAAACAACTGACGAAAAAAACAGAGAATCCACAAAAGCAGTACCTAAAAGCAGACAGCCAAGCACGTATATTCAAAGCAACAAAATTTCAGAACCAAGCTTAATATGATTGACAGCAAAACATTGTGTAGCCTCTAGTGTCCACAACCAACTTATGAGAGCTAGGGCTGAACTGGGCCAAAAAACTAGAAGATGCGAATATAGTCCTTTAAAGCAATCCCAATACCGTAACCGAATTGCTTCTCAGTCACAGCAACATTCAATTAGGTTCCCACACTTGCTGATTAATCCAATTACCAAAAACCACTGGAAGGAAAGCATGGAACTCCAAAGTAGTAAATGAACAAAACAAGGGAAAAAAAAATAAAAGAGCTTCAGAATTTCATAATCCACTTCATGAACTTGCATCAAACAGCTAGTCTGCACCAGGAGTTTTTTTTCAATCTCAAAAAACTTTTTTTTAAAAAAAAAATTTATATAATTCACGTTCCAAAATGAATGCACGCTGGCATCAAGGCTCCTAGGAGTCGTCGAACCAAAGCATAACAACGTTCAATCAAAACGTTTGACTTTTGTTTCAGACACTCCACTCATCAAAAGGGAGTGTAACAAACAAACAAACAAAAAAAAAGGATTTTTTTTTACAATCTGGACGAAAATAGAAGAAGAAAAAAAACAACCCATTTACCGATGAATTGTAAAATGATAGAAAAACAGGAAATTTACTTGTGGGGTGAACATGAAGGGAGATTGAGTGGCTCTAGGGCTAGCAGGGGGAGAATGACCCATCAACTCGGAAGGCGCACGATAGCCAGGGTTGGCAGACATGCAATCGGTGACACTGTCAGAAGCACCTTCTTCTTCTTCTTCTTCTTCTTCTTCTCCTTCGGTCCCCGATGGAGTGCCGTTCAAATCGTCTCTCCCGTTGACATTGCCCATCGTTGTTGTTATGCAGGGATAGAGACAGAAGGAGTGAGAGGAGGAGAAGAAGAAAAAAGGAAAAAAAGAGAAAGAGAAAGGGGAAGCAATGGGTTATATAATAATAGTGAAATGTGATTCTTTGTTTCTGGGAAAGAGAAAGGAGTGAGGGGTGGGGCAAGGGAAAGGAGTGTAGTGTTGGGGATGGATGATGGTGATCACGTCATCACAAGGAGCGCTGTATTGTGTTTGTTCCCATGGCAGGACGCCAACAACACTGATATTCAGTGCTCGCTTTCGTTTCGGGCTTAACTGAGTACGGTAATGATATGGGTCGTTTACCAACAATTGGCCCGCAAGGTGTTATGGGTGGAGCAGGGTGTGGGTGAAAGCACATGAAATTAAAGGGTCGGGTAAGGGTAAATCTTTTGGGTCGTCTCATAAAACTTTTGACTTTTTTTTTTTTTTTCACTCGATTTTTCAAATTATAATGGGTCATGAATTCAGTTGTTTAAAATTTTAATTACATATATATTATAAAAGGTTAAATATGTGTTTAGTTCTTCTACATATAAAAATGTTCTCTTTTAATCTCTAAAAGCATTTATCTTCTTGTCTCTCTTTTATGAAAATGTATTTGTTCTTTATAAAAAATAATCGTCTTCTTTTAATTTCTTATTTATGGAAATAGAGACCACACGTAATACTTTTTCATAAATGAAAATTTTAAATGAGATTGTATTCACTACTATAAAAAATGCATTTTACATTGTCCAATCTACATTGGTTGTTTAAATAACTGGAGTAAAAAACCAATGACATTTATGTGATTTAGGAAGCATTTTTACATTGTGTATACCTTTAACTAATGTAAAAAAATAAAAAAAGCTTTTTTATATCAATTAATTGTTCAACCGATGTAAAAACAAGTTTTTAGATCTCTAATTTCGCTTTTGTTTCTTCTTTGCTTATTATTGAGTGCTTTTATTGCTTCTCTCTCTATACTTTTTCACAAAACTCTCGACACCCAACCACATTTATTGCAATTCTCATTTTCCTCCCTCAATTTTAGGTTTTTGAATTGTCAAAGAGAAAGCTTTAAGAAACTCTAAACAAATGTTAGTGCCTTTATCATTTCTAAAGTTAAAGAGTTTCGATATGTATCTAAGACTCTACCTTTGATACTAAATACACTTTATAATGCCATAATGAAAACAAAAATGACTAAAAGATTATTGGTCACATTTGACAATATAAGAAATTACAAGAATTTTGCTTTCCACCATACCAACAAGTCAAAATTTTCATCCTTATTTACACGAGCTTAAACTAAATACTTCTCCAGTTCACTTTTTTATATCAATGAAAATTTTCTCCCTGAAATATTGCTTGAAAGCATTTGCCTTGTTTACGTGTTGGAATTTCATTAAACACAAATATTTCTTCATGAGAACTCTTTCCTAATGGACCATGAGATGATTGTCCACTCTTTTTTTTTTTTTTTGCTTATAAGTTGTAACATACCAATTATACATTCTAAACTCTTATTGTTCTTTTAATTAGTGGGATATTTCATTCAAAAAATTGGGTCATGTCTATATATGTGTAAATGACAACTTCATGTGCTTCAATTTATATTGAGGGTCATGAATGATACCAAAATAAATAAGTTAATTGGTATGTTTTTTGGTGGAAAACAAGCTACCTAAGGCCAACTAAAAGCCCCTAGAAAACGAGATACAAGCTAGATCCACCCTCAAATCATTACAAATAAAATCTAGAATTACATAAAAGAATATGACAAGGACATTTCAGGCACCTGTGCCACATCTATATTTTACCTTCTCATTTTCCTGGTAAACCATATTCTTATTGTTTTATAACAGCCCTAGGCTCCCTTGTCGGTGAGTATAACAATGAACACGAGATTTTGATGGCATGACATCTCACATTAGTAACAAGTGTAAGGGTAGCATAAGAATTGAAAAATTATAATTTATTTTGCTCCATTCTTCTTCAAAATGATGAAATGGAATATCTGTTCCATTATATTATAAATAATCCAAATAATAGAATGTCATTTTTAATCTATTCTATTCTAATTTATTATATTTCGATTTATTTCGTTTCATTCTTCATCATCAATTTAAACATAGTCTTAGTGACTTCATAGAAAATCTTTTTTTTACGAAATGTCTTATGTATTCCAATCTACATAAGGAGAGGAAAACCAACTAAACCCCAAAAAATACTATACATAGTTTGAATCCTCACCTCAATGTTTTTAAATGTAATTTGAAACTTTTTTCTTGCAACATTAAATATCATATATATTAGGTTTTGTCTAGTAAAAATGTCAACACATTAGTTTGTGATAATATTTTTGCAAAGTCTAAATAATTATAATATAAAAAATTATTTTTTTTTAAAAATCTTCAAACGAAAAATCACTCTAAACAATTCCTTACTTTTTACTACTTGAACCGACAACCCTTAAAATTGGGTTAGCTTACCTGGTTTACCTGTCTTACGTGTAATAAATTTGCCTAGAGCAACACGAAAATAAATTTCTTTCATTCAAGATAGACCGACACTTTTATATATTTATTTATTTTTTTAAAAAAATTAACATAGCTCATAATTATAATTTTAACAATATATTTTAAAATACACTTTTTTAATAAAAATGAAACAAATCCAAAGATGCATTAAATACGTTTTTCAATTATACTATTTCGTGTATAAAAGTGTTTAGCTCAATTAGTAGAGTAGAGTTATGGTAAATTTTTTGATACCTAAGTTTAATTCTTATGTATAAAAAAAAAATAGACTATTTTGTATTAAGCGAAAATATATTACTCAACAGAGAAAATTGAGTTAAAATATTAAATTGTGTATAATATAAATTCAGCAAAAAAAAATATAAATTAAATAAAAGGGAGCTGCTACGTAGACGTAGTGCTCTCAACTCTGAAGAGAAGGATTGAAAGTGATAGAGCATAGGAGGCGTAGTAGGAGCGCGCGAGTGTGAGGTAGAGAAAAAAAGAGTGCTTCTCAACTAGTATCCGAGTTTTGACTCTTTCTATCAGGCATTATATCAAACACCTACCCGACTACTTCATTTGTCAGTATATTCTGACAAAATCCCAGCCACTGCGCCGAATCTCGTGAGTGCCCACTTCTGTCTCTTCCTCTCTCTTTACATTTTTCTCACTTTCAATCTTAATTCCACTCCTACTTGCTTTTTTCTTTGTTGCCATTTGATGAATACTATGCTATGACTATGAGTAGGTTTAGCTACTCCTAGTTTGTTACATTATATGGAAACATGATATCACATTTCAGGTGTGTGTTTAAAGTTGTCTATAATCTATCTCTTTCAAGACAGTTTAATGGAAACGTGTTGATGTAACTGGCATGCTGTTTGGAATATTTTTTTTACCTCTGTTTTAATGATACTAGGAGTTTCTTGTGAGTTTCCTATCTTCCTTGACCCTGATGGAATGTAATAGATATAGTTCCTGGTGCCAAGGAAATAGGGACAAGACAAGCACCTTTCCTTGTGTAAAACTTGTATTGGTTCTTACCAGTGAGTGATATGAGTAGCTTCTGGGATCCTTTCAAGTCTTAAATTATGTTTGACAAGAGACCTAGCTAGTGGTGTTGGCATCTTAGAGTTGAGACCTTTCAAGTCTTAAATTATGTCCCGTCATATGAGTAGCTTCTAGGATCCTTGTTGCTCATAGACTATGGCTTAGATTTCTTTAATTTTTTCTTTTCAAACAGTAAGTTGTGTTTCTGTGAAATTTATTTTACCATGTATTTATGTTTTGACTGATTTTGATGGGCCATACGATTTGGTTTGGTACAATGTTTACACTGTCATACACTTTAGAATTTTCTTAGCTTCAACTGATTATATCAAGGACAAAACTTATATACAGTTCCTTTGGTTGTTTTTATGTTTTTCTTTAATTAGAATTGAAGTATCACTTTGGTTATTTGCATAATAAACGTTTTCATTAAAGATCACTGAATTACTAAGGTAAAACAATAATTATGATTGGAAAATAACACAAAACACACCTAAAGTACTGCATCCAAGTGTTATCGTTATTTTTAATTGTGTTGAAGTATTAGCACATTGTTTTGAATGAGAGAGGAGGAGAAGTCCTTTATTATCCTCAATTTCACACTTTCACTATTTGATGATACCTCTTCTATGTTCTGAAACTAACCATCTTGGATAACTTTGAAGTAGTGCTTGGATCATTTGCTGACTTGAATATGCAAAGCATAAGGAAATCTATCTTGACTCGTGTGAATTTGAGGAGGTCAACCGAAAGATGGTTTTTGGCTAGGGATGAGGGTGCGCATATGCAATTGAGATGTTGGTGCTCTTCAACAGCTGTCAACTCTGATCAAATACTGGACCGAGTGATTGCACTGGCTAAGAAATATGATAAAATCAATCCCTCGAAGGTATTAAATTAATGGACAATAGAGATTTACCATTTTATATAGCTATATATAGTGCTGGACAATCCATTTCTCTGTATTACTATTCATATGTGCAAACTTGAAAATATTGCTGCATTATCTTTTATGCTGGGGGATAACATTTTGGGAAGCTTGTTATTACTTCTACAATTCTACTTGACTATTTTGTAGGTTACTGAAACAGCTGATTTTCAAAAAGACTTGAACCTGGACAGTTTGGACCGAGTGGAACTCATTATGGCCCTTGAAGAAGAATTTTCTATTGAAATCCCTGATGAGAAAGCAGATAAGCTTGCTTGCTGTGCTGATGTTGCAAAATACATAGCAGAGGCTGATCAGAAAAATGTGGAAAAGCCCTGACTTCTTACTGTTGTTTTTTGGGATGTACATTCCAGTTTTTGTGGCTGTGCTACATGAATCTCTCTTAAGTCAGCTTAGTTACATTTATGCATACTATCTACAGTTTGCTTCATTGAGGTAGTTATTGGTAGAATGCATAAGAACCCCATGGGTGTGTTTGGTTTAACGTTAAGATGAACGGACACACATTTCAATGCACGTTTTGTAAGAAGTAGGAATTCGAAGCTTTTGATTCAACGGCCGTTTGTAGACCTCCTAATGGAAAACCAAACATGCACTTCCATGGTGAACTTTGAAGGTTGAAATGCACTGGTTTGAAGAATATGAAGTAATTGATCCATCCCAAATTCTTAAATATATATATTAGCTTTTGGGAGATCATTCTCAATCTTGGCTTTCTAGATGACAATTTAAAAGCAACAAGACAAAGTTTTTAGTGCTTACCATGCATCATAATCTTGCGGCTAAGTTTCACATTCAGACTTGTAGCACATACCTGATCTTAAAATTTAGCAATAATCCCTCCTTTCTTTTAACTCTATTTTTTTCACCTAAGAAGAAGAAAAAAACTTTGATCGAGACTCGTCTCTCACACATCTAAGCATAAATATATGAGTTCTATTTAATTTCAAGGCCTGTCCCACCCAACCATCTCATCATCGGCAACCACAATTATTTTGTAGGTACTTTCCCATATAGCCCCCATCACTATCAAAAGAAAAAAGGAATTTTATTGTAGTATTTTTTTCCCCCAGTAAACTTCCCAGTGGACAAAATCTCATCCAACAACTCTTATATATATATATATATATATATATATATATATATATATATATATATATTTTGTATGTTTTGATTAAAGTTTGCAAACATAAGTTTGAATTAAAAGTATGTTGCAAACTTAAGTTTGATAAAAATGAGTTTACTATAACATGATTTATGTTTGGGTATTTTTTGTTTACAAGTAGGTTGATAAAATGAAATATATTTGGATAATACCAATGAAAAATGCTTTTACTTCATATTTCTATTGTAAATATACAAATCAAAAGTACTTTTACTTTAAAAACATCAAATTTGTTGCTTCTGATCCAAACCCGGATTTGATCCAAACGTAGGTTGCAGAATTAATTTTTGGAACTTACAAATATGACGTCAAACTGAGTTTGGAGCTTCAAAAGTATGTTTGAAGTACCCAAACTGGTATCCAAACATACCCATAGGCTATGGAGAATGGAGTTTGCCAATCTAATGTGAGGATTTGTGAAAGATAAGATGATGAAACTCGACCCAGTACTCGACTATTGAATTTGGCCTGATGGCTCACGGTGAAATTTTAGAAATTTCATTGAGAAGAAGCAAACTTATCTTTTGTTACGGTGATAGCATGAAGGTTTATACGTAATTTCATTGCTACCACCCCCATCTAAATGAGTTAATTTTTTTTTTTAAAAGCATCTAAATGAGTTAATTGAAACATAGTTAAGGTAAACCACTGACGAAATTCTTAGTCTTAAAAGATGTGATCAATTTTAAATTTTAATGTAGATCTCGTACCTTTTATTTATTACCTATCAAATCACTTTAATTTAAAGATCCCCCCTCCCTATTTCACTGTATTCTAATTCATTCAATTTCCTCTCTTCCTTTCTTCGTAACCAAACGGAGGGTTAATGTTAGATACTCCCTCCGGATTTAAATATAAATAAAAAAAAATTATTTCACGCTAATTAAGAAAATTGATTAACAATATTTAATTGCATCAATCTCAATTAAAAAATAAGTTATTTTTCTAAATTGTCTTTCATTGGAATTTGATATCAAGAATAAAAAGGAATAATTAGAATTAAAACCCATATTAAATTAATGATATTTTGAAAATAGTTTCATTAAATGAATTAAAATTAGTTAAGATTTGTTTATATTTATTTCTAAAACTCAAGTCATTTTGTTTTTGCTTATATTGGAAATGAGTAATTCACAACAAAGATTATAATGGTAATAATTAAAAAAAAAAGAGTTATAATGGTAATTCACGAGTTTGAACTTATATTATGAATAACTCCTGATAAAAAAAAAAATATTATGAATAACTTAATGTTTGATACCTTAGTCACTCAATCACCATTAACTGACTATTAATATAAAGAATCTAATTTGAGTTAATCGTACCACGTGGGCAACGCACAAATGGATGTGGCCCAGCAATAAATGGCTAAGATTTTATCCGATCCTTTTTATCCAGAGTGAGGACACCATATTCCAAAGTCCGAATTCGAACCTTAATTTTGTGAAAGGATAAATTATGTTTTTCTTCTTAAATTTTTTGATATTTATGATTTTGGTCCCTAAATTTTTTGAAGACTAGTCAACGTCCTTCAACTTTTTTTCCATTATAGTTTTTAGTCATTTCCGTCTATTTTAGCCATTAAGTGATGACGTGTCATTCATTTTCTTTTTATTCTATTTTATTACGTTTTCTGGCGGTTACAAACCGCCAAAAATTGCTTAGATAACTTGGTTGAAAGATCTAAACATATTCTAGCGGCTAAAAGATGCTATAAATTGTTATATCCCAATCAAGAACAAAAACGATTAGCCTAAATCCAAATTCATCATGTACACAATTCCAAATCCAATGCAAACACAAAAATAATTATCCCCAGATCCAAATTCAACCTATAACAATTTCATATTCAAACCAGCACGAGAATTAACTAAAATCAAAGATATACATTATTTCAATATCATATTATTCCAAAAACACCACTGAACAATTCTCAAACATCAACAAGCATTGAGTCCCTCCATGTTTCCCTTCGCAACCTCTCCGACGTCATCACCAACGGCGCCACCCTTGTCGCTACCTCGGAAAACATGCTTCCTCCCTCGGAGACCCCAACATTGGACTCTCCGAACCTCAACAATATCTTTTGTTGGCTCCCATCATCAACCTTTTTTACAGTAGAGCTGGGCTATTGTGTGAAACGGCCAGATCTGCCGTCGTGCGAGTCGTTGTCTCGCTATTGTGCGTGACCGCCACGGACTTGGGGAACCCCATCGCTGTTCTTGCTTATTCTAATTTCTTTGAGTGTTAATTTTTAATTTAGAGCTATTCAGAAACCTTATTGAGCTGTTGTTGGGCCAGCGGGTTGATGCCTACATGATGCTTATTAATCCAATACACGCAACATCATATTTCCTTAACTGATACATTGAAAATTTTCATTAGAGTTAAACTTTTGGTTTTAGCTAAATATGAATTGGGGGGGAGTGATTTTATTTGTTTCATTATTCATATTCCTTAGAATGACTTGTGATGAATCGCATACAAGCCCTTTGATTTTCACTTTCTTCATGTGTGCAACTAACAAACATATTCTTCCATCTTCAAACAACCTTTGATTTTTCATGTGATTTCTTCAATTTCTGACGGTTTTTAGCCGCCAGAAAATGAATCATAATAAAATAATAATAAAAAATAAACGTCACGTCATCATTTAACGGTGCAAGGGACGGAAAGGACTAAAAATTATAACGGAAAAAAAAAATTGGAGGACGTTGACCGGTCGTTGAAAAGTTTAGAGACCAAAATCATAAATATCGAAAAGTTCATAGACGAAAAACATAGTTTACCCTTTTGTCAAATTCCCATATCCTTGAAGCATCAAAAAAACAAATTCCCATATCCTTTTCTCATAGAAAAGGGTTTGTTTCCCTGTAATATTGTAGTTGGAATTATGCTTTTAATCAATGAAATTTGATGTGTGTTTGGTTAACCGTTTGAACCTACGTTCAACGAAAAAATACACATTTCAAGACACAAAAGCAAAAGTAATATGAAAGTAGCTTGTTTTTTAATGGTCATTACGTTGAACGACCATTATGTTGAACGAACGTAACTGATTTTCAAACACACTCTTAATAGTATAAGTAACAAGATGATACTAGTACTGCTCTAATTCATACGTTGTCCCCAAATATTCTCCCTTTTTTTGTTTTTTGGTGTATAATATTCTTTCTTTTTAATTTGGTGGGAAAGCAAGACGAAAGATGATCATTAGTTGACGATAAAAATGAAGTTCCCGTGAAGTTGGTACCCCCCGTAATTACCTTGCTTCCAACATTAAAACACCGCCAATTATGTTATACTGGTACTAATCGAGTTGTAATTAATCACTGTGATGTTTCATGAATCAGCACTTGTGAGCTTAAAAAATTTTAAAGCGCGACCCCACACTGTTGATGATAAAGTGCCAGGTGGCTGAAGCTGGTGGTTTCAGGAAGAATCCTTCAAAATTAGTGGCAAATCAAGTGAACAGTAGTGTCCATGGATTTGTCTGATACGTGAAGTGAAGCTACTCTCTCTCATCTCATCAATCGTAACGCTGACGAGAGTCAAAGCTCATTGGCTGCCAGCGCGCCAAGCTTCATAAGCCGCCGCTCTCTACTAGTATACTACATACTTTTTCTTAATTTAATTTTTAGTTTCTCTTAAATCAATTTATCTACATCTTAAACACTAAATCGATCAAACGATAACCCAAATGATTGGTGCAGTGGTGTAAGGTCCCATATGAGAGGGAACGATCTATTTAACGGTAGAACCTGTATTTGATTCCTTTCGTGTGTAAAATTCTTTTGAGTCAGCGACAGTTACGCACCGCGAGCGAGATTAATCTGACCGAGTGATGAGTTAGAGAATATCCGTGATTTCTGACCTAAGAAAATAATTAAATTAAGTTGATTAATTTTTCACTTCAAAACTAATCCAATTCATTTCTCGAACATCCTAAAGACGTGTGGTTTCGAAGCAATCGATAACATTGCTTGCATCCACTTCTATGTGAGTGTCTGATAATAAGCTCATCTCTTCATGCAAACAATAATTCCCCACACTCCATCCTGCTCCTGCGTGGACCATGCTCCATCCATGTTCATCTTGCAACAATCGTGTTCGTTTGCTCCTAGCTTGGGCACTATTAGATATTAGATAGTATTTTTTTTTACTGCATTAGATATTAGATATATAAAACTAGCTACTTGTGAGCTTTTATATAATAATTTAAACTTTTGGGATACTTTATTCATGATATGATATTAAATCTTAACCCAAAATAAGATGTATGTATTAATTATCGATCTGCACTTCAAGCTCATAGATTTAAATATAAAATTGCCTATATTTTGATTCAACAGTTTATATATTTTAGACAGTTAATTCACGAACTCACTTGGGACCCAACACCTTCTATGTGCACAATATTTACAGCTTGTTTAGAACAATGTCCCCGTATCATATCCTCTACAGAAATCACGTCAACAAGCTCGAATGATACAAAAATTACTATTTATTACTTCTGGTAAACGTAGAGAGAGAGTGACAATCTATATTGCGAATTCGAAATTGATTCCACATAAGCATTTAGTATGTTTGGATATCCATGAAAGAACTCAAACGGAGCTTGAAGTCAATTAATCCTCGCTCTTGTATGCTTTTGAGTTCAATTGTTCGAATGTGTTCAAATAATAAAGACTTAATTATGTTTTTATTTTAGTCTTTAAAATTTTGGATGAATTTAGTTTTGATTTTCCAAATTTTAAAAAAAATATTTTAATTTCTTAAATTTAAAAAAATACAAAATAAAAGCAAAGCTGAGTTGTTATGCCCAGCGTGCTTGCTGTGCAATTTCCCCCATAGTAATGATAGTATAAAAGCCAGTTACCTTAGCTAGCTATTAATTTGGTATCTAGCCTTTGCCAAACCTCATGAATAATCGCCAGCCAAGAGTTTGAGTGGCTGATAGATCCCTGTTATTTATTTATTTTTCATTTTCACTCAATTTTCTTTTTATTTTTCCTTTTTCTACTTTTATATCACTTAGTTATGATATTATATCAATCTTTTCTCTCTACCTTTTTTTTACCCCGTTTCTTTTAATCTCTCTTTCTCTCTTTATAGTTTATATACCTCAATCCAATTTAAAATGGAATGAGCACTTATAATTATTTGAAATTACCCTTCTAATAATATACATTTTTTGCTTTTTATGGATATTCCTTTTTAGAGACAATCATATTTAAGGCATAGTTTGAATATTAAATATAAATATATCTCTCAATAAAAACTCAAACCTTAATTCATCAGTGAAAAATTAACTTCTTTTGTATATTCAACCCCTGTTTGTTTCTTGAAATAATAGATGGGCCATTGTTTCTTCTGCTTATCACACATAGACAATATAACGCTACCCTACATCAACCCCTTTATCTAGAAGGTGCCATCTAGTTGGAAGAATATTTCGAAGGCTCATCCAAACAAATATTTAGTCCTAGCTAGGGTGAATGTCCAACTTTCACAACTTCTTTCCTAGGCTCCTTTTGCCTAATTTAACGAAGAAGTTAGCTGATGAAAACTAAACCGAGAGTTAAAAAGTTAAAGAAAGTTTGAAAAGTTGACAGTTGAAAATCGAAATCTAATAAATTAACTGATTGAATTAAAAATATTAGTAAAGTTAATTACATTGGCTACCTGATAAATACTAGTATTAATGAACATTAAAAGTTGAAAAGTTGAAAATTGAAACCTAATAGCATTAATTTAACGAAAAAAGTCTTGCTTTATTAAAAGTTGAAAAGCTATAAGTTGAAAACTAAAACTTAATAAATTATTAGTTGATTGAATTAAAAATATTTAATTAAATTAACTACTTGACTGCTTTAATAAATATTAATCATTGTTATTATATTATTAGTATAAAATAATTTTTTTTTTACATAAGTAGATGCTTAAGTGGCAAACCCAAAGGGTTGACGCAGTGATGTAAGGTCCCGCTGCATTTACATGAGGATGAACAATCTATTTAGAAGGAGAATCCGTGTTCGATTCCCTCTGTGTGCAAAATTCGCTTGGGTCAACGGCAGCCACGCACTGCGAGCAGGATTAGCCCTTGACCCAGTGGGTTGGGGTACACCCCGTGGTCTCTGATCCAGAACAAAAAAAAAATGCTTAAGTGACAACACTATATTTTTTCTTTTATCGAAATGTAGTCAATTTGTTTTTTATTTTTTATTTTTAAATTTATTAAAATACAAAATTATAAGAATTAAGGTGATTATAATGAATATATATTCTGAATTGAATTAATAAAAGTAATTATAACCGATATACACACACGCTTTAATTAAGGTACTTAAGAATATTTTAAATTAAGATAATTATATTATTTTAAAGTGAATAATTCAATATTCACAAAAAAAAAGTGAATAATTCAATTAACTTATGCAGTTATTATTATAGATAATTAAGGTAGTTACATGTAATTTATTTTTAATTATTAATATATTACTAACAACTGTTCTTATTACTTTTATTACTGTTCTTACATTTTAATTCACTAATTTATATTTAATATTGTGTTTTCCTTTTTAAAAAAAATTATAATTTACTTAAAACATCTACAATGCATAGTTGCTTAAATGAGTTATTTATCTTAAATTTAAATGTTTTACAATGTTACATAAATTTAAGAACTTTATACAAAAATTTACTCAATTGCTAAGATTGCTAAAATGAATGTTAAACTTAATTTTTCTCATTTTTCTGTTGATTCTTGGCTTGAAAAATACATTTTTTATCAATAAAAAATAGTTAAGCAACGTCATGATGCTTGTATAAAAAACATCACGTCAAATGCTTAAATGATAATTTTTGTTATTTTTAAGTAACTTGCATAAACAACTGTGTTGTCAATGCTCTTAGATGTTTATAATTTACTTTTAATATATTACAAATACTAATTTTATTACTTTTGATATTTTTAAACCTTTCAATTAATATTTTTTAGTTTAAAAACCTAATTAAAAATTTTCAAATAGTTCAAGGCCTAATGATATATTAAGCCTAAAAAATAACAAGGATTTTCTTTTACTTAAATATCATTAAACACGTATTATATATTATTTTGATGTGTATCATTATTATTTTTTATTTTAACTATTTTTATGTTATAACTGAAATTTTATACATACATCTAATAATATAAAATGCATCAGCAAAAAAAATCTAATTATATAAAATAATAAAAGTTTCTTGTTCGGACATACTGATTGATTAGATAAGGGAAACTGAATGAAAATTCTTCACCTCTAATTTCGGGCGTTGGCTTCTCTTTTAATTATATACTAATTATTATGCATTAAATTGTACAAACATTTTGTATAAAATGAAAAGCAATAAGAAGAATAATAAAGAGAAAATATGATAATGTAATAAAAAGAGATTAAAATAATAATTATAAAAAAGGGATTTGCTAATATCCACAGTCATCTTTCTTAGTTGAAGTGTACCTCCATCAAAATATTTAAGACAAAAAAATCAATATTTTTTATTTTAATGATAAGATAGTAATTTAATATTTAATTTTTAAAAAATAAAAACATCTCTTTTCTCTCTCCTAGTTACCCCCGTCTTTTTTCCTGTTATATTTCATCTTTTCCCCGCCCTAAACATCTAATTGCCGCATCACCATCTTTTCCGTCGACGCATGTCTTCAACAGCACCACCATCAAGTTGAATTCCACCTACCCATGTCACTTCTTGCTTAATTATATCCTATTTTTTTTATCAAGCAAAATTGTACTGTATTAAATTCCTGACAGCAGCAGAAGGTGTGCCAATTCAGGACACGAAAACGCACAATTAAAAGTAAATGTTCACCATGCGCCTTTAGTTCGTACAGTAAAATAAACCTCTACCAATAACTGATCAAAAAACGGATCAGGATCTTCTCCGATCAAAAAATAACTGCAGAATCCTGCCGTCAACGTCCAATGGTTTAGTTTTTTTTTTTTTTGCATTATATTTTAGTATTTAATTTAATACATGTAATTTAATTTTCATGATTGAGATTTGATGTAGTTACTACTGTGACTGCAGTGAATCCGTGTCCTCAAAAAGTCCCTATCAATATATATATATATATATATATATATATTATGCTTAACCCCTATCAATATTGAATGCACAATAAAAGAATATAAACCCCACAAATCACATGATGCCACCATACACAAACTTGTGAATTGCTACTTCCCTAACTTTAAACTCCCTTCCAGTCATAAAACATCCTTATTTTTTTTATTTCCAGGCGATGAGAGAAAATAAAGAAGTTCTGTAACTGATACGCAAGAGGGAGAGAAACTTGGAAAAAAAGATAGGAGAGAGAAAAAAAAGATTTTTTAATTTTTTAAATTAAATAATAAAATACGATAATATTTTTAAATTAAAATTTGAGAATAAAAAAAATTGATTGATTGATTTGTCCAAAATTTTTGATATTAAGTGCTAATGTACATAATTAAAAAAGAGTAGGATAAATATTAGCGGTATCCTATAAAAAAAATAGTGTACAAATAATTGATATAACCATTTTTCTTTGGGTTAACTAAGTTTTTAGTCCTTAAACTTTTTCAAAATTCGATTTTTAGTCCCTAAACTTTAGTTTTAGGTTGACTGGTCAACGTCCCTAAACTTTTTAAAAATTCAATTTTTAGTCCCTAAACTTTAATTTGACTGGTCAAAGTCCGTAAACTTTTTAAATATTTGGTTTTTAGTCCCTAAACTTTTTAAAAATTTAATTTTTAGTCCCTAAACTTTAATTTGATTGGTCAAAGTCCGTAAACTTTTTAAATATTTGATTTTTAGTCCCTAAACTTTTTAAAAATTCGATTTTTAGTCATTGAAATCTCATTAATTTAGGGACTAAAAATTGAATTTTTAAAAAGTTTAAGGACTAAAAATCAAATTTTTACAAAGTTTAGGGACTTTGACCGGTCAAAATTTTGTTCAGGAACTAAAAACTGAATTTTTAAAAAATTTAGGGACCTTGACCAGTCAAACTAAAGTTTAGAGCCTAAAAATCGAATTTTTAAAAAGTTTAGGGACTAAAAACTTAGTTAATCCTTTTTCTTTTAGAAGGCTTGACTTTTGAGTCCATCCTCTCTTTCGTAACTTTTTAATTAAATTGGCTTAATTGTAAATTTTACCATCTAACTTTCATAATTTTGCAAATTTTATCATCCAAGTTTTATTTTTGCAAATTTTATCACCTAAGTTTTCAATTTTTGCGCATTTTACCACTATGATATTTCAAAAAAAAAAAGTAAAAGAATTCAAAACTTTTTTTTTGTGAAACATCATGATGGTAAAATACACAAAAACTAAAAACTTAGGTGGTAAAATTCATAAAATGATGAAAGTTGGATGGTAAAATTTGCGGAAAAATAACTTAAATGGTAAAATTCACAAAATGATGAAAGTTAGGTGGTAAAATTCGTAAAAAAAAAAATTTAGATGATAAAATTTATAAAATAATAAAAATTGAGTGATAAAATCTGTAATTAAATCTTTTAATTAAAAATAAAATGATTTCAAGGCTAGGCTTGAACTTTTTCTCTTCATCAGCCGATCGAGGCATCGAGCCGTCCTACAGAAGACAGCTCAGGTCTTGTCTCCTTTTGGCACAATTCAACATCGACGTGGATGTTTGGTTCTAAGGTATCTTAATATCCAACACTAAACAATCAGCATACGCGTCAACTAATTAACCCAACACATAAATCAACGGCCACAAATTATCCACGTCTCTTAAGAAGAGTCCATAATCCATAATAATTAAACATAATTGATCAACTCCAAACAACTTAATTAAACCTTCTTAATTAATCCAAATTCTCCAATCCAACACACCCAAACCCCCACTCACCCACTTCTCCCACTCCAACCCGCCATTTTCCAACCTTCCCTTATTTAATTCTATCCTCTCTCAAACCCTAACCTCCTCAATCTCAATCATTCACTACTAAGCTTGTTCATCGCTTGTTGTCTAGATGAATCCAATGACATCCACAATCCAGTCTTAATCATTATATAATACACATCACAAACTTTTTCTCACACCCTTGCTAGCTAGTCAAATAGTGTTATTAATACTTTATATACATGTTATTTTCTGTAGAACATAATTATCTTCTATAATAGACAATCTTATTCAAAGTTAAATCGAACAAAATCATTATAAACGATAAAATTTTCTTTTTAAATATTTAATATAATTATATATTTATAATTTAAATTCAAAATCATTAATTAAATTAAAATGATATTGTCCGTTGATTCATACGTTTAGTAATATTAATATTAACTGTTTAAAACAGATATATGTGTATATAATAAGGTTGTATTTGGCTTGGTGGCATTTCTCTGGACTCTTTACAACATATATTGTAAGGCTATAACCATGGCTGAGTCTGACAACGAGTCAGGAGGCCACACGGGAAACGCAAGTGGAGGAGGCAATGAATTTTCAGGGTGCAGGGAGCAAGACAGGTTCCTTCCGATAGCGAACGTGAGCAGGATCATGAAGAAGGCGTTGCCGGCGAACGCGAAGATCTCGAAGGAGGCGAAGGAGACGGTGCAGGAGTGCGTGTCGGAGTTCATAAGCTTCATCACAGGAGAGGCGTCCGAAAAGTGCCAGAAGGAGAAGAGGAAGACGATCAACGGCGATGATCTGCTGTGGGCCATGACCACGCTGGGGTTCGAGGAGTACGTGGAGCCTCTCAAGATTTACCTGCACAAGTATAGGGAGATGGAGGGTGAGAAAACTGCTATGTTGGGAAGGCCACAGGAGAGGGATGAGGGTTATGGTCATGGCCATGGCCATGGTCATGGTCATGGTCATGGTCATACATCTCCCATGATGATGATGATGGGGCATCAGCATCAGCATCAGCAGCAGCATCAGCATCAGGGCCACGTGTATGGATCTGGGAGTACTACTGGATCAGCATCTTCAGCGAGAACTAGATAGCAGGTTTATGCATGTGTCTGTTTAAGCTTAATTGATTCTATAACGAAGCATGATATGATTTATATTATTCGTATATGTTTGATTTTAGAATACACCAGCTAGCAGCTCCAGCTTGTAATTGCTTGAAATTAATTTCGTTGTTGAGAATATAGACATTTATTGTGGATGGTGATGTGGCATACACAGAATTTTTGTATTCTTCCTTCAATGGATTTATGTGTAAGAGCAGGAGAACTATGGCTTTGTTTGCTCATCGTAGTATTTGTATCTAGGTTCAGTTTTTTTTTTTTTTTTTTTTTTCAAAACAAATTATACAAGGAACAAGGAGGAATATATTTTTGCATTACTTTGAAATTAACTAGCTGCTGCTGCTGCTGCTGCGTTTTTTTTTTCTTTTTTTTGGGGGGGAGATAACCGATAAATGTTGCATGAAGAATTTTGTATACCATTTTTGTCTTCTAGTTTTCCAATTCTAGAAGTTCAATATGACGTATGTGTTACATATATATTGATCATATACTTCCCTTAATGGTCAACTGGGGTTAATGACTACAAAAAAGGCTAGAGAACCGAGAAGCTAAATTAGTTTAAATGCAACAAATAACACTCGACACAGTAAATAAAAAATTACTAGTAGCTTTTTTTTTTTTTCCAATATGTATCCCTTATTAAAGATAATTCGGTTTAAAGTATCATCACTCATCAGAGATTAAATATTGACATCTCTTTTGAAAGATATTAGAATCTTGGTTGGGCACATTATTGGAAACTACCTCCTGCCTAAATTCACTCACTTCCAATTAAATATTATAGGGAAGGCTTGATTTTTTATTGTGTATATGAAAAATATTTTATTAAGAGTTAAAATTCACTTTAATAATATATACAGTTAAAAAAAATTAGTTTCTAACTGTTCAATTAATAGATATCTTGGTGAAAAAAAATGTTTAAATCGAAACAGCGGCGCGTCTAATGAGCTTTTGGTTATAGTTGACCTGAAATGGTCTACTGCCTCGTGGATATGATGCTTGCTGGCTCTTTTGTTCTAAAACGGGAAGCGTGATAATTTTCATGAGAACTATAATATCTGCATTTTTTTTTTTCTATTTTGAAACAAATTTTATTAGAAAAAATATACTCCTTAATACTTATATTTTAAAGTAATTACAAACTTCTTTTTCTGACAGCAGTAATTACAAACTTTTAAGAGCATGTATTTATTGTCTTTTAATCTTTTAATCTTTTTATTTATATGGTTATAGATTCCTTACTGTTATGTTCAATAAAAAAAAAATTCCTTACTGTTATGAATAGCTTGAGGTTTTCATAGTATGTTTATCAATATTAAATTTATCTGATCCGTTAAATAATAATGCATTAATGATAATTGCGCAATGGTAATACAAAATTCCTCCTATTATTTCAAAGAATAAGAAATTACAATGCGAAAAGATCTTGACTTTGAATGGCTTGTTTACTCATTCGAATTTCGACGGTCTTATTTGATTTGAGCGATTATTCTGCATGAATGTCTTCTGTCAAATTTTGAGTTGGATAAGCTCGTTTTATAAGCTAAAATTTCTAAATGTTTTACAAATTTAAGACTTTAAGTGAACAAATACTTTGAAGCAAAGTGTAGACTTGTGTGAATGTGTTCATTCTATGTGGACAAACATCAATCAGAAACAAGAGACAACAGTTCCGTGTTATTCGGAGTTAATTGGCCTTTGCTTCAATCACTGCTATCAACTAACGATATTTTCTTGTACTATGCGCTTATTCTAGATGTCTATATATACTTATCTAAAGATACGCAGAGGAGAGAGAAAGAGACAACGACGTTAATTAGGATCACAATTCAATTGTTTAAACACGAACCATTTCATATTCATATTATTAGTTAATTTGTCTTTGGTCAAGGGAATGAATATATGGTTCCCGAAAGGACGTTTTGGCCATTGGCCATTGTCTTAGGTTAGATTCTTGAGTAAATCAATAGCATCTAGGTAGAAATTGAAGCAAAAATCTTAGAAGGCCCCGAGGGGTTGTGAATTGGTTTTCTTCCTTCTGAAGAAGGCGTTGTCTATTGACGCTTCAACTACTTGTGAAGGCAGGGCCACACAAAAGTCTTGAATGGAGTCTAATCCCAATAGATGATTGATTTTGTTATTTAGTCAAGATAGTGGACGATTTGTTTTGAAAATTATTACTAGAATATAGGTGAAGGGGTGAAGAATATTTCTTCACTTGTGTTATTTACGGTCCATGTGTGGGTCTACGTGAAATCATAAACTGTTTCCTTTTGCTCTTCTTCAAACTTTAGTAGGGAAAGTGGAAAAAAGTGACTCGGTAAAAAAATATAAAAGAAAATAAACAAATAGATAAACCAAACCTCTTTATATATAAAAAAAAAAAAAACCAAACTTCTTAACATATTTTCACATCCAAAGCTTTTAAAATAAGATAAATTTCATTTACCTTTCACATTTGAAATTCGATAACAGGTACTTGACAAGAGGGCTTTATGAATTTTATTAATTATGCCATAAAGGATAGTACAATTTAAGTGGGATTGGCATAAGATAAAATCGAAGACAGGTACCAGAAAATTTATAATAACTTACACATACTGTTCAACCAACTGAGTTAAACATCCTCAGTCTCTCTTCATAGTTTAAGGAACAAAAGGAAAGAAAATTATCTATTTTTTTTATTATTGTATGACTTTTAATAATGGACAAATCTTCAATTGATATTGTTATCCTAAATTCTCTATTTTTCTCTTTAACGAAAAAATTTTGTCCAAAAATTATATAAAGGGAAGCAATTTCTCCCCAAAAGAAAATTGTAATAGCTTAATGTAAAAGTCAATAAACTTGTTATTAATGGAGATTTGTAATTAAAAAATAATGAAAAAATCATTTATATTATTAGTGCATACACTATTTTTTTTATGTAAAGCTCAATGCACACAATAATAACAAACTTATTTAAAGAATTCTTTTTCATATAATTCAACCAGAAAAATAAATTATTTGTATAAAGTGGTTGTGTTGTAAAGAACACATATATAATAATACTATTTAAAGAGGAGGAGCAAAACTGGGATGTGATTGGTCCACTCCACCCACCGTTGCTTTTTTCAGCACTGTGAAACTAATCAATAATCTTGTGCACAGCACAAAATGTGCGCGCATGACTATCAGCACTAACTAGCTGCTACCAAAGTCGCGGATGATGTCAACATTCATGCGAGTTCTTTTATGATGTCTGCATGACTCCAAATAACTTGCAGTACAGTACAGGGATCATCATAACCACAGTCACACACAGTTCTGTTTGTTACTATATATAGATATAGATCTATTTACATAAAGTTTTCCATTTTTTTTATAGAAAAAGAAAATAAGTATAATGAATTAGTAAGTTTTTTCGTAAATTAAAATTAATTTATACGTCTAAACTTTTAAATAAATTAAAATGAAAAAAGTTTCTATAAGGGTTAAGTACATAAATTGATTTTAATTTACACAAAAAAACTCAATTCATTTTATTTTATTATTTTCTTATCCTGTAAGTACTTATAGAGAATTTTATCCAAACATTATCATACTCTTTTCTATGCTTATGATAGTATTTTTTTAATTTAAATAGAGTGTGTTTGATAAGATTTTTTAGGAGCTTATAAGCTCCTTTGACTAGCTTATAAGTTATTTTGATCAAAATAAACTTGTTTGGTACACAAGTTTATTTTAGTAACTTATAACTTTATGAAAAATAAGCTTGTTTATAAGCTATTAGGTTTTTTTTCTTCTCAATTTTATTCTCACTACTTTATTTAAAACTCCTTTTTATCCTTTTATTCCATTTTAAAGTCCTTTAACCTATTTTAACGTTTTTTCACGAGATGCACACTCACAAGACGCACGCACACAATCAACTTGTCCATTGTCATTGCTACACCGTTTGTTAAAATAATATTAGTTTATTAAAAATTTGATTTTAAACGATGAGTAAAATCACCAAATTTTTATCATTTTTTTATAATACAAAATTTTAAAAATTATTATCCTGCTTTTTAAGATGATAAGTTATTAGAAATAAATTCAAATATTAAAAATATTAACTATATCCTTTTACGTCATTTGACATTATCAGCTAATTTATCAGCTAATCTTACCAAACATTTTCAATTAAATCAGCTAGTCTATAAGTTTTCAGCTTTTCAGCTCCTAACTTATAGATTATAAGTTTTCAGCTAACTTATAAGCTAATTTTACCAAACATAACCATAATCATGTATTACTACAAAAATGACCGTGTGTTGAATGTCTAACTTTTCTCAAACCATCCTCGACAGAAACTAAGTGTTATTATCACTGAATTTGCTTTCAAATGACAGAGCCTATACTTATGGTAAATTACACTAACTTCCCTCTTGAAGACCGGCATTGCTGACATAATGAATCAAATAATACAAATGAATTGAATACCCTTTCTAGTTGTGTACCCTTTGATGATGCTTATGAAGAATTGGACCTCTTTAAGGCCCCAGCACTCAAGTACAAATAATTCTTTTGGTCAGAAAAGTTTGATGACGTAGGCACAGGAGAAAATCCAGAGTATTGTCCACCCATCTTTGCCATACATGTATCATTTATGTACTTCAAAAGCTCACTCTTTTGGACAAAAGGCTGAGCTGCATATTCCTCAAATGGCATCCACTGCAGAAAAAGAATCATACGAAAGATTGATATTTGCCTTTGTCTATAATGATTTTACATTTCCTTGGGATCCTTTTTTCAAAGTACAATTTATTGGCAGACTAGAACGGATTAAAGCAATTCAATTTCTAGAAAGAAAGCTTTCATGGGCAGAGGAAGATTTTAAATGATAGCTTAACAATGGAAAGAGTAAGAAAAATGATATTTTTAGTTTTTTAAGCATTGAACATTTTAAAGACACATGCAAAACAAAGCATAATTACTGCTTGGCTTCAACTAAAATTTACATACCTGTGCATGTAGTATCTCTAATCTCTGTGTTTGGATGTCAGAAGAGAGAGGCCGCAACATGCACACGAAGAATAAGTCTGACTTCTCAAAGAATGAATTATGACTTTGTCTGTTGATCAGATATTCAGATGAAAGAAGAAAAGAATTCTCAGTAATCTATATTGTAGATGTAGACTCACAAGAATCCAAGAAACTTCAAACGAAATAAGTCCCTAATTTATTGACAAGCAACAAAATTTGCAATACATAAATATTTCAAGCACACATTCTCTCATAGACAATGATATTGCTAAAAATGGATATGTTAACACAGGCAAGCTTTAATACTTTTGTTTGACACCACAAGACCTAAAAATGGATCCTGCAGCTGGTGTACGAATGTGATCAAGAATTCCCTCATCCCCTGTAGGATTTTGGACTATGTGATGTTGCCCCTTGCCTCATTAGTCCCTATTTGCTACATCCATTATCAATGAGATTTGAACATTCTATCTTCTATTTGAAGTCTCCACAGTCAATCATTGGAACTTCCTATCAAGTATAATATATATTCGTATAAACATGCTACCTGAATGCTAATACTTCCACAAATTCTGAATCAACCTGAAAATTGAGAACCCAGAATAATTAGGCTTAGCCCACATTTAATTAGTACAGCAATGAGATTACTTACCCCTGTTTCTTCTTTGACCTCTCTTACTGCTGCTACACAAATATCTTCTCCCTGAATAGGTTGAATGAATAGATTATATGAACGCAGTATAGACTTTTATACCATAATGAGAAAGATATCCAATACATCTACCTGATCAACAACTCCAGTAGGGAATTTCCAGACTCCAGTTCCTTGAAATAGTCCACTAATCTCTTGAACAACTAGGACCTAAGATCAATGAATAAATAGAAAATGAGAAGTTAATTGCCAATAGAACTAAATTCTGAAGAACTTCTATTAGTGAGAGATATGTTACTCTTTTCCCATGAAAAATCTGATAATGGACTTTACCAGACAGAAACTGACAAGTATAAAAATAAGCAGGAGCAACGGGTGAGAAAATAAAGAGAGGAACTAAAATAAACAACAAAGATACAGTCCACTCGTCACTTATTTTTTTCCTATGAATAAATGAGAAGCCAGGTGCTTTTTCCCTTCTGCAGTCTTAAATGATCTAAATGTACTAGTTCCTCTGTGGAATGAAATGCAACACATACACATTAAGTTCTTTTTCATGTTTCATCCTAATCTATGACACTATCATTTTATCAAGATACAGGACAGGCATAACAGTATTTGTCAAAGATACAGCCCTCAAACAAGGTATTCCTTCCAATTAAGTATAAGCCTGATTATAGTTGTGATTGATGGTGGGGAAAAACCTCTTGTTTTTCATTCATGACAAATGAACCAACGCCCACCCTGTGTGTGGCATTTGCAGGAATAGTACTTGGACTTTCAGGAATCCAATATACAAGCATTAAATATTTTGGTTCTGCATGATGATACCAAAAACCCTCCTGCACAGAAGTGTAACGGAAATAATAGTTAATAAATAGAATTGATACCTGACAACATTAATGGAACTCCAATTTTCATTAACCAAACTTCTCAAGCATAACCATTATGATTAAGGTACACAATAATATTAGTCACCTTAACCAAAGCTTCAACAAGACTGACTAAATGAATAGGTAATTTTATCCAAACACCCTTCTTGCCCTGCATGACAATGTTGATTCATTAACTCATCAAACAAAGATATTGACAGATTCTAGATTCTCAGTACATGTAGTATGGATAAAAATGCCCAAGTTTTGTTGCATATAACTGACAAGTTTATTAGCTTGTTTTGCAAAATAAAATAGACAGGAAACTGACCTTATAGCAATCATTATATAAAAAGCTTAATGCAAATTCAAAATCAAAATTGTTTCATATCATAATTGCTATACTAGGATTATGAGGGTCAGCTAACATTTTTTATTGAATAACCTACCAGACTTAACGAGAACATATAAAAATGATCTATATACTGAATGACAGGTTAATGACAAAAGAAGAAACTAAAGTCACTTAAGAATAAAACTTCATGTATGTGTCTGACGCATTGATGATCAACATATGCTAATTTTAGCTACACAAGGAAACAAAAAGAAAAAAGGATGGCCAGTAGATATATATGGAAATTATCTATACCTGGTTTGTGTGAAGTGTGCTTGTATTATTTAACATGGGTCCCTAATCATGCATAATTTTAAATGAAAAAGCCTTACATTTTATTAAACATTTCACCAGTATGTTTCCATCAATGAATGAAATCAAATAAACAAAAGCATGGTAGTTGAATCGGGATTCAAATTGTGAATCGGAAGGCTCATTTTCTGAATCGTGAATTGAATCGTATCGTGAATCGTAAGATTCATGATCAATAATAAAACATAGCATATACAACTAACAAAAACATATTAAAGCACATATTCATGATCAATAACTAAAAAAACATAACTCTAGGAGCATGAGATGCATGAGTTCTGTTAAATTTGAGTTTGTGAAGCTTTTATTTTGGTAGAATGAAAACAAAGCAATTAAATAGCTAAATAGAGTTCATGCATTAAATGAGTAAGCAACAAATAAAGTAGTGGAGTAATCAAATAGGATAAGTTCAGAAGTGTTCTTTCAATTCCTTTTTATTAAATAATTTAAGCATATATGACTTTTCAATTTTTTCATAAGAATTGGTGAAACAAAACTAAAAAAATAACGAATACTTGAATCTTGTGAATCGTAAGATTCAACATGATTCATTCATGAATCGTAAGATTCACATGATTCATTCATGTATCGTAAGATACAAAGTCTTTTAAGATTCATCTTAGGATATGTATCGGTAGGCAGTCAAATCGTATCGAATCATAAGATTCGAATCGTGAATCTTAAGATTCTGATAACTATGAACAAAAGTACCCCAATGCCAAAAGGCTCCTCGCTATTAATTACATTAAGCAACTAATTAAAAAGATTACCTACCAGCTGCTTCCATTGAGAAACTGAAGCTCTAAGGATCGAGATAAATGTTGTAGAATCCATAGGCTGATCCAGTTCCACAATAACGCCACCATAATTATCATCAGTTGACGTTAGTAGGTTAACCTGTTGAACTTGATCTTCTGCAGCTGTTTCTGATGCAATTGCAGATGAAATTGTTGAGGTCGACTTGGATTGTATAGGAACAGCGGTTGCCACTCCAATCTTGACTATTAAGGAAAAGTGAGAAAAAGTAATATTAGACTAGTTTAATTAAGCATTCCCTATAACAGGGGAACAATATCCAGTGTAAACAAGGACTAGCATTCCTGATAGCCCACTTTTCCCAACTGATTAGGAAAAGTATAGAACCAAGCTTTTATGGTACCACATATGGATGCATGAATTACACATTTCAAACTGAATCTTACAAGATTGTAGAACAGTTATGCAGCAAAAAAAAAAAAAAAAAGAAAAGAAGTGATTTTCTGAATGAGTAAATTAGTTCAATCTCCCTTTTATTTTCTTCATTTTTCACTTACCTCCGCTATTGTTGAAACTGAGCAACAATGGCTTTTGAATAGGAGAATTTTGGGGAAAATCAAGAAAATGAAGTTAAAGTAATTTTGCCTTTTCAAAACTTCCAAGGGAATGTTGCAACTTGTAAAAAAAACTCACTAACCGCATGTTTAGTCATGCATCCTTGATGCAATTTTTCACGTCTAGAATGAAGCTACTAAAGATAGCTTTTGCATCTCTGACACGATTTTTTGCTTGAAAACATATTTCCAAACATGCTATAACAGTGGACAATCTCAGAAGCGCAGACAGCCACTTTAATTGTGCCACAATGAAGTGAATGGTTCTCTAAGCTAAAAAAGGCTATATACACACCCATAGAATTTTGTTAGAATTCGGCCAGGCATCCGAAAGGTCCCCTTAAAAACCGGTTCATAAGGGGGTGGCCTACCCAGCTATATAAACACTCACCAGGCTCGTTAACCACCCGATGTGGGACTCGCAACAACGCCCCCTCGAGCCTGGGCTCGTCACCACAAGCGAGGGCTAGCGGACTATCCACACCACCGGACAAAACGTGGCTCTGATACCATGATAAAATTCGGCCAGACATCCGAAAGGTCTCCTTAAAAACCGGTTCAGAAGGGGGTGGCCTACCCAGCTATATAAACACTCACCAGGCTCGTTAACCACCCGATGTGGGACTCGCAACACGCCCCCTCGAGCCTGGGCTCGTCACCACAAGCGAGGGCTAGCGGACTATCCACACCACCGGGCAGAACGTGGCTCTGATACCATGTTAGAATTATTTCGGATGCTTGATATCAGAGCCACGTTCTGTCCGGTGGTGTGGATAGTCCGCTAGCCCTCGCTTGTGGTGACAAGCCCAGGCTCGAGGGGGCGTGTTGCGAGTCCCACATCGGGTGGTTAACGAGCCTGGTGAGTGTTTATATAGCTGGGTAGGCCACCCCCTTCTGAACTGGTTTTTAAGGGGACATTTCGGATGCCTGGCCGAATTCTAACAAATTTAATTAGAATGTAAATGTTTTTTACAAAGTCATCCAATAACAGATTGTTATGTATGGCAAGTTTGTTGACTTCCATAATAATACTTATAATGTCATTTCTGAAATGATTTCTGATTGGTTGCGCATAAAAATTAAACTCATACATATACACTGGTGTTCATGAATCAGGAGGATATTGGTGAGACATAATATATATTGGTGCTGACTGCTGAGACATAACAACACATTATACTCATCATGATGCAGACCCAAATCAAAACCTTCACTGTCCGCTTGTGTGTTCGGATTAGTTATTAATATTCAAATCAGAATATAATTAAAAAAAAAAAAAGCGATTTTCACTAAAAATGAATAAAAAAACAGACTGCACGTTGGAACCAATAAAAAAAGGTTGAATTTTGTCAGTCATAAACGATACCCAAAAGCAAAAAGAAACAGAATTGGAAACCGGGTCACTGTAATCTGGCTTGGTTAATTGGTTTCAGTTTAACACCTACCTCTTGAAGCTGCTCTTCTTCCTTGAGATATGAAACGCTGAGCACTTGCAACATAATGGGGATTCCTGGCTGAGGAAAACAGGAGTGAGAGCTTTGGCAGTGATCTGAGCATGTTGTTAACTTGTTTGAATGAATCAAATTCCAAACGTTATCGTAACATTTTTCTGTCTCTGTCCTTTTTCTGTTTTTAATTGTTCGGTTTACCTGGGCCAAGTAATCAACCTGCGAGTGCGTGAGGAACTGAATTTACTGAATCAAAATTTGACGTTGAAAATTAAAAACCGAAAAAGGTAGTCCAAACAGCTCAAGCCACAAGGAAGGGAAGCGGTGGAGCAGTGGACACGGCAGCGTGAGGATAGCCTCGTCATTATGGACCAACAAAAGGAGACACCCGTAATTCAGTTTGAGATCAAGGTCAAATTTTTTGTTTATTTATTTTTTTACTATATAATAAAATTTTATTTAATATTTTCATTAAGTCTTAGTAAAAAAAAATTATAATAACAACAATCAAGTCCTTTTGTGAGGTTGAGAGCGTAAATTAAAGGACATCATAACATGAATTATAGTTATAAATAAACTATTGACTTCTAAATATTTTTATTTTTCCTTTCAATTTTTTTTTTATTTAAAATTTATTATGTTGGATTCTTGAATTGTATTATGAGTATATTATTATTTTTATTTATCACTATATTTTTATATGCACACTAGTAATATATTAAATTTTCATTTAACGTTTTCGTTAAGTATTAGTAAAAAAAAAATACAATAACAACTAAGTTTTTTTTTTTTTTTTTTTATAGAAAAACGAGTATTATATTACACTTGCCTTTATTGTTTGACAGTAATACTGCATTTTGAGCAATGCAAGAAAACCCAAATAATATTGTTAAAAAAAAAATTAGACTTACCTAAAATGTGTAATAATACTGCATTTTGGGCACAGTACACGGGCTCTATTCTAATTTACCTACGGGGTAACGCAGTAGTCATTTTACTTACCAACCAGCGGTAACCACACCATTCCCCTCCATTTTTTCACCTCTCCCCAAAACCCTTGCGCCGCATTTTTTCATTTTTTTTTTTACCATTTTTATGGACCTCTTCGCCGCCGACCACTTCCCCGTCCCCGACCACGTCGCTCCGTTCCCCGATTCCGGCGACCCCCTCTTCGCCGCCGACCTCCTCTCCCACCGCCACAACCCCCAGAAGCTCCGCCCCATCAGGTCCGCCCTCAATGCCCACCCTCCTCCGCCCCCTCACCCGCAGGATCCGATTCCCTCCGGGTCGGGTCACGCCCCGTGCCACGAATCCAGGTCAGCCCCATTTCTCTTCTCCCATACCCTCCTTTTTTATCTAATTAATTATTAATTATTAAAAATGTTGGCTTTTTTTCTCTCTCCCGTTATTTTTAATTGAATTTGAATTTTTTATGGCTTTACTTTTTTTTTTTTTCTATCTTTATGTATTTATATATCCTGTCTTTGCGGAATGGGGGCGGAACAACCAATAAAGTTGTATCCTTTTTGGTTAATAGAAAAAAAGATTGTGATTTGTGGTGGTGATAGAGTGTGTTGTTTTTTGATGGGTGCGTGTGGTTAGGCGTTAAGGACGATTTTGTGCTTAGAATATGTTGCAGTGAAGGACAATTGTTGTCCGTTTGATGCTTCTCAGTTCTCACTGTGATAGGCTTTATGAGAGAGAGAGAGAGAGAGCCCACAACTGGGTACTACTTTGCATCATTCTTTTCTGATTCGAGAATGCTTTGGTTTATGGTATTGTGTTTGTGTTGGCTAAAAAAAACATACATCGTACGATGTTTTATTATTTTTATAGTTGGGTCAAGAGTTATGTTTTATTTTCACACAAGTATTTGTAGCCATATAGGTAAAGTCTTGTGGAATGGAATCATTTTCCCAATGATTCAACAACCCAACTACTGTCAAAGAATTAATTACCCTTTATTTAATAATGAGAGTTGAGTTTAGTGAAAGGAGTTAGTATTTAGAATGTGAAAATCAATGTTCAGATCCTTATTGAAAAAGTGTCACATTTAGTACCTGACACTACTTCAAACAAGATTGTAAATCAAAATGTCTATCATGACAGTTTTAACATGGGTTTGGGCTGTTCTTTTGATTTGTTCTTCGTTGTTTCAGCTCGTCTTTGGATGCTGACGATGAAGATGAAGATGATGACAATTCATCAGCAAGTACTGAAGGACTTGGCCCCAGAAAGAAGAGGAGAAAGACGGTGAGACAGCTTGAAGATTTTGTGAAGGATTTGGTAACAAAGGTGATGGAAAAGCAGGAGCAGATGCACAAACAGTTAGTGGAAATCATAGAAAACAAGGAGAGGGAAAGGATAAAGAGAGAAGAAGCTTGGAAGAATGAGGAGATGGAGAGAATCAGAAAAGATGAAGAGGCTAGAGCCCAAGAAAAGTCTCGCAATTTGGCCCTCATATCCTTCATTCAGAACCTGTTGGGCCATGAAATTCAAATCCCCCAATCAGTAGTAGTAGAACCATGCAGCAAAAGAGAAGAGGATGAAGTTGAGGTGAGTGCTAGAAAAGATTTGAACAATGATCCAAGTAACAACAGATGGCCTGATGTTGAAGTGCAAGCACTCATCACTGTGAGAACTTCATTGGAGCACAAGTTTCGTCTAATGGGATCAAAAGGGTCAATATGGGAGGAGATATCTGAAGCAATGAATGGCATGGGATACAACCGTTCTGCAAAGAAGTGTAAGGAGAAGTGGGAAAACATCAACAAGTACTATAAAAGGACAATAGGGAGTGGCAAGAAAAGGCGTCAAAATAGTAAAACTTGCCCTTACTTTGATGAGTTGGATATTCTGTATAGAAATGGTCTTCTAAGTATTGGAAATGCCTTGAGCAATACCAGTGATGTTCCCCAGATTGAAGAAAAGGAGTAGAGTGAAACTTGAATACTACTACTTGATAGTCATAGATACGGTTTATGTAAAAGTTCCTCCACTTCAGCATTTATTTAGTCATTCTTCTTTTGAATTTCCTCACTGATGACTTTAGTGGACAATATACCATCCTTTAACTCTGCATTTAAAATTTTAAATATTGAGTTCATTGGGTTGATATATATTTTTATGGTTGGGGTGACTTGTGGGCCTGTGGCAATGGAGAAAGGTATGTTGTTTTTCCATGCTTTTGGTTGTGGTGTTAAGTTGAAATTGGAGTTTTAAAACAGTACAAAAAGACATACTTTTCTTAATATCAACGAGAGTAAATTACATAGATTTTTCTAAAATTTGTACTTATTACATTGGTTGTAATAAGTACAAATTTTGGTATTACTTTGGTACATGTTGTAAATAACCCATTTCGGAGTAGGTTGATAATTCATCCAATCACTTAGTGACATGTGACTCTTTTGCCATGTCAGATAATCAACTTCAAATTTAATCAGATATTATCTAATCAGTTTTGAATTAATTTAAACAAATCAATTAAGATATTATCTATTCAGATTTAAATTAATTAGATTTAAAAAGATACTATCTAGTTGGTTTTGTATTAATCTAATCAAATTTAATAAGATATTATCTAATTAGTTTTGAATTAATTTAATAAAATATTACGAGCTAATTATATTTAATGAATAATTAAATTACTTGCATTAATATATTAATTTTATAATTTCAAAAATTAAGCTTATAATATATATTACGAAATCTGCTTCCTGCATAGTCGTTGATTAGACTTAATCAAATTTAACATACCTACTTACATTTAATAAGGAATTTAATTGCTCAATATTTATTATACAATTTAAAAAATATTACTAATACAAATTTGAAAATTATTTATATATTTAAAATATTTCATAAAAAATGTTCATAAACAATATTTAAAATCTAAACATGATTAAAAAAATTGTGAACGTTATTCAATAAAGTTAATTATTCCTAAATTTAACTAACTATATAAAAAATCCTTTTTTAAGTATTATTGAATACAAAGCATATTATAAAGTAACCAAATTAAAAAAAAAAGACTCATATGTAATATATTAATTTTTAATATCTATCCATAATTATTAGTTAAAATAAATTATTATGAATTAAATTAAATTATTAATTCTAATTTTTTAGAGCATTAGTATTATTATAATCTTTATCTTTATATGTAGAGAAGAAAGGTTGCTAGACCAATTTTTCTGCCTAAACTTAGGATACATAAGTCATTTCCAATTTTTGTATTTAGTAGAGTTATATTATTCATTCAAACTTTGTATTAAATTAAAATTGTAAAAAAACATTTTGTCAATGTTTATTAATTATTGCAAATGAATTGTGATGTAAAAAATAATTAATTGTTTCTGTAAAATAAAATTGTCTAATAATTATATTTAAGGTTTAATTATTTTGCAGGTCCTCGTACTTTTACCAAATTTTTAATTAAGTTCTTGAACTTTTTTTCTTTTAATTGGGTACATGAACTTTTATTTATTTTTTAATTGGGTCCTCCCGTCTAATAATCGTTATGTAAAATTAACCATAAACACCTAATTAGAGGTGCAGATAGTGGATTGGTACTTCTGAAGTGTGTTATAAGCACAATTGGGTTAATTGTAAGAGATTTCTATAGAATTTCAACCTCTGCATGCCTATTCAGCTCAAGTATTCTTTCACAAGCCTCTCACAATTATTTGACTCTGCAAAATGTTGAACTTTACAAAAAAAACACTTATAATTGATTCAGTTGTGCTTACAACACACTTCAGAAGCATTGATCAACTGTCTACACCTCTAATTAAGAGTTTGCAGTTAATTTTTCATAATAATAATTAGATGGAGGATCCAATTAAAAAATATAAAAGTTCAGGGACAGACCCAATTAAAAAAAAAAAAGAGTTTAGAGACCTAATTAAAAATTTAGTAAAAATACGAGGAACTACATATCAATTTAACATATATTTAACAAAGAATTAAATTGCTATATTAATATTATTTATTATATAATTTTGATCATTATTATTTTTGTGTAGTCAATAAGTGTCAATTTTAATACCCCTCCATCCTTTTTTATAAGACGTTTTTTATAAAATTGTCTGTCCATTTTTATAAGATCCTTTTCTAATTGTCTGTTGTATTAATTATTTTTTTCCTAAAGTACCCTTAATTTATTAACAATTTTTTATCCAAAAATTAATAAATGTTTGAAATTAAAGAGATAAAATCTTTCTCTCTCTTATTAGGATTGGAAAAGATGAATAACAATTAGATGAGAGACAATTAAGTGGAAACAAAGAGATAATTAATTTTTAAAAAATAAGGGTAATTTTGGAAAAACATTACAAATTATTGACAAATTTAAAGTTACTAACTAAATTAACTAATTTTCTTAAAAGGGTGTGAATTAATTGAAATGGTCTTATAAAAGGGATGGAGAGAGTATTATACTCCCTCTGTCCCATAATAAATGTCATGTAAGAAGAAAAAATAAGTTTTAAAATAAGTGTCATTTTAATTGTTCAATGTAATATTAATTATTTTTTCTATTAATACCCCTAATAAGTATCACTTTAGTTTTTCAATGTAATATAGGTTAGTTTTGTAAAATTATTACTCTCTTTCATCTATTTATTAATTTTTCTTAGTTTTTGTAAAAAACCTAGGACGACGCTTATTTTTAGACTTATTTTTTCTTCTTACATGACTTTTATTATAGGACAGATGGAATAATTTGTAATACTCTCTATCTATCCATTTTTGTAAGACTCTTTCAACTAATTCATAACCTTTATAAAATTAGATAGTAATTTAGTTAATAACCTTAAATTTGTCAATAACTCATAATATTCATCCAAAATTACCTGAGAAAAAGGACTATGCACTGACAGTGTAAAATAATTTTATACAATTATCCAATCACAATCCACCATGTATGGTAAGTTTGTTGACTTTTATAAAATTATCTTAAAAGTCATACAAAACGGTGATTTGTGATTGGATGATAGTGTAAAACTATTTTGCACTATCAGTGCATCACCATTAAACTCAAATTATCCTTAATTTTTTTTAAATTAATCAAATCTTTTTTCACTTGATTGCTTCTCACCTAATTGTTACTCATCTTGTCCAATAAGAGAAAAATAGAGTTTATCTCATTAATTTCTAAAATTTATTGTTTCTGGCTAAAATTTTTGCCAATAAATTAAGGGTGCTTTAAAAAAAAAATTATTAATGCAAAAAGACAATTAGAAAAAGTCTTATAAAAAAAGACAAACAATTTTTTGAAAAAAATCTTATAAAAAATGACAGAGGAAGTATTAAAATTGACTCTTAATAACTACAAAATATAATAATTATCAAAATTGTATAATAAATAACATTAATATAGCAATTTAATTCTTTGTTAAATATAATTATTAGATAATTTTATTTTATAAAAAAATTAATTATTTTTTACATCGCAATTCATTTGTAATCATTAATAAACATTGACTAATTTTGTTTTATAATTTTAATTTAATACAAGGTTTGAAAGAATAATATAACTCTACTAAATACAAAAATTAGAAATGACTTTTTTTTTTTGTTTTTAAAAATTAGAAATGACTTATGTATCCTTAGTTTAGAGAAAAAAATTGATCTAGCAACCTTTCTTCAGTACATATAAAGATAAAGAATTTTTTTTATATAGTTAGTTAAATTTATTAAATTTAGGAATAATTAATTTTATTTAATAATGTTCATAATTTTTTTTAATCATGTTTAGGTTTTAAATATTGTTTATGAATATTTTTTATGAAATAATTTTTCAAATTTGTATTAGTAATATTTTAAAATTGTATAGTAAATATGTGAGTAATTAAATTTCTCATTAAATGTAAGTAGGTATGTTAAATTTGATTAAGTTTAATCGACGACTATGCATGAACCTGATTTCGTAATATATATTATAAGCTTAATTTTTCTTTTGAAATTATAAAATTAATATACTAATGCAAGCAATTCAATTATTTATTAAATATAATTAGCTTGTAATATTTTATTAAATTAATTCAAAACTGATTAGATAATATCTTATTAAATTTGATTAGAATAATACAAAACCAACTAGATAGTATCTTTTTAAATCTAATTAATTTAAAACTGATTAGATAATATCTTATTAGATTTGTTTAAATTAATTTAAAATTGATTAGATAATATCTGATTAGATTTGAAATTCATTATCTAACATGGCAAAAGAACCATATGTCAATAAGTAATTGGATGAATTATCAACCTATTCTAGAGTGGGTTATCTACAACCTGTACCAAAGTAATGCCCAATATCAACGAGAGTAAATTACATATATCTTCCTAAAATTTGTACTTATTACATTTGACACCCATTTGTTTTGTAACATTACTTTTGACACATGTTCCAAACAGCGTTAGCTTCCATTAAGTTATTTAAAAAAGGAAAAAAATAAATAAAAATTATTTTTTCGATAATCCGAATTTGCCCCTAGGTGATTAGGGTTCGGGACGTGTTGTTCGTTCAACTCTCTCCCACGCTCTCTGTTTTCTCTTTGCCAATTCGTTCTCGTTCAAAGATCCTCTGGCGTTCTCGAAGGTGTCGAAGATTTTGTGGTTGGCGCGCTGGATCTTGAGGCCGTTGAAGTCTGTGAGGGAAATGTCAGCACGGAGGTTGCCGTCGCACTTCCAAATTTTGTATGTGCCGGAGGGGGTGATCTTGCCAACGAAGGGTATGACGAAGCTCTTGAAGTGGAAGGTCTCCATGTAGAAGTCCGACATGCGGCGGAACACGGCGATGACGCACGGGAGGCAACGGGGGCACTTGGACCAGGCGGCGGAGGAGGGCGAGGACGGAGATCTGATCGGAATTTGTATTTCCAGCAATTTGTTTCCTTTGTTTCCGCATGGAGATCTATGTTGTGGCTCTCTCAACACGTGTTATCAAACCTTTGTTTCCTTTCATTTTGTGTGGGGTGTTGTTGGGTAATCAAAATTTGAGGTGTGGGGAGGCAAATTGTCATTATTGGATTTTGATTCCAAACCTCAGATTCAATCATTTCTCATAATTTTGTTTTATATTCTTTTCCTTCTTCAAATTGTTTTGATTTTGGGAATTTGTATTGGCTGAGGAAGTAACGATTCTGGACAATTGATTTTCTTGGAGGTAGGGTTTTTAATTCCTTTGAGATTATGTTTTTGGTTCTAACTTTGTTTGTGGATTGACAACGAACAATTTGATAGTGGTGTGTTCAATCTTCTGTGGAGAGTGTGTTCATATCTTGATTCTCCATTAGTTAGGAACGCTGCAATTTTTTTCCCTCTCCAGCCGATGTTTGTTCAAGGAAGGGGATGAGGATATTTTGGGGAATTTTTTTTATTAAAAGTCATGTGCACATCACATAGTGTAGGTTCTGTTAAACACTTAAAAGTTGTTTGAGGGGCAGGGATGCTCAGTGTAATGATTCTAAAAAATTAGGGGGGTTTTTGTAGGGATAAAAAAGGTAGGAATATCAAGTATAATTAAGATAAATCTCAAGGAAGGTCATTGTAATTTACTTTATCAACAAAGGTAATTTTTTACATATTGTTTAATGTCAACTTTATTGTGTAAGGTCATGTATGAAATAAATTTCTCTATAAACATTTCAAAGAGAAAAAAAATAGAGAATAAAATGAAATAAACTTCTTTCATGAATTAAAATTAGTTTTTTAAAAAACTAATATAAAAGAACTTTCATAAATTAACTTGGCAAATGCTAACCAGTGCCCTTAGGGCATTGGTTAAGGAACTAAAAGGAGAAATATTTTTATTGGGAGGCGGAAAATTGCGCTGTCCATGATTTTTTTTGCGTTCTCCTATGAATTTCACACTGAATACTTTCTCCTTTTATTTCCTTAACCAGTGCCCTAAGGGCACTGGTTAGCAAGACCCAATTAACTTATATATAAGTAATTCATAAGTTAAAATTAGTTTATAAATAAGATAAAATCAGCTTTTGAATAAGTTAATATAAAATAACTTTTATAAATTAATTTATGCATAATAAAGTGACTAAGATAATTTAGTGTAATTTCTATCAGTTTAGCAATTCTAAAATGTAATTTAGAACTTCATTCCTATGATAAAATAGTTGAGATTAGATAAAATAGTTGAGATTAGATAAAATTGTGCTTTGCATCCAACATGTTTCCTCATTCCAGAACCAAAAGTGAAGAGAAAATAAATAAAAAGATCAGAGATGAGAAGTAATACCTTATCTAACACAATCTTTATTATTAGCTGAAATTTAATGTAAATCATAAATTTTGGTGAGTCTTTCTTTTTATTTAATGGGTTTCTCTCTTGATTTGTAATTTTTAATAAATTTTAATCAATAGTAAAAGTGTGTGTTAAAAATAGTGTATTAGAGAGTGTGTTGATGATACTCCTCCTTTTTCTCATACACAAGACTCAAACTTAGCACCTATTTTAAGGAGAATCAAACATATATTACCTAAACTAACCATTCATTAGTCAAATAAAAAAAATTGATAAAAAATATTACAGAAATTAAAAACAAATTAAGACAAAATAAAAAAAGTTAAAACTTAAAATAAACACATGACGAAAAATCTATTTTTTTAGGCACAAAACCCATTTTAGTTGTTTAAGTCAACTAGTATATTGCTCCCTCATTTCTCTACAGTTAGATTAATAGAAGCTAACATCAGAAATTAGTGAGACAGAAAACAACAAATTTGGTGTCTATACTTTTTTTTTTTTTCTAGTCCTTAAGAGAGCAACAAAAATAAAATATAAATCCATCTAGCTACCAACGAACCAGAATATCGTTCTCCAAGACCAAGTTCAAGTAACAAATAACCCAAGTATCAGTCCATTAATAATAGGAAAGCTCTAAAAGATACAAAATGACACTTGCTTTTTTACACCTCCAAGTTTGCTAAGTACACCCCTCCATTCTCTTTATATTTTTTTTATCACCAATTATACCCTTTTATTTGTTAAAACATGATTTTGAAAATTACTTTCCGGAATAACATATAACAATTTCGAAAAGTAATTTCAGGAATATGTTTTAACAAAATACACAGTTTTGGGAACTATTTTCCAGACCAACATATATCAATTCCAGAAAGTAGTTTATGAAATTATGTGTATTTTGTCAAAACATAGTTCTAAAAATTACTTTTCGGAACAACATATGTCAATTCTGAAAAGTAATTGAGTTTAATGGTGATGCACTAACTGTGTAAAACAATTTTACACTGTCATCCAATCACAAATTAATGTTGATATGACTTTTAAGATAATTTTGTAAAAGTCAACAAACTTATCATACATGGTGGGTTATGATTGGATAACAATGTAAAACTATTTTACACTCTCTAGTTCTTTTCTCGAAGTAATATTATATTTAGATCCATCCTGACTATATATAAAGAATAGTAAAGTAAAATATCAAAATTACGTATCTTTTACTGATAGTTGAATTATTTAAAACATATAAATTGGTTGATTGAAAAAGTATCTTTTGTGATGCTATTAACCAGTAAAACCATGTATGAACAGCTATATATTACTAATTAGAAATGAAAAGAAACTTCGGCTGAAATATGTAAACTAATCTTCACGTGTTATGATATGACAAAACTATGTGACATAATATTTCAATTCTTAATTAAAGTGACATCTATTCGAATCTTTTTATAAAAAAATAGTGAATATAGTTTTATGGTTTGGTGGACAAGTGAAAATTGAATAGTCACATATTCGATATGATATATACAATTTGTCTGTTTTATAAACACTAGTATAATAATCCGTGCAATGTACGAGAATATATTAAGAATATCAATATAAATATATGATAAATTTAAGATAAATTTATTATGTAAAAATATTAATGATATGTCTATATTTTCTTACATCATATTATAAATTTATATTATATCTTATTGAGTAATGTCTATTCAATTTTAAATTGTGTTGCCAAATAGATAAACTTTGTGATTTAACTTAGTACTGGAAATAAATAGTAATATTACATAGGATATATATTTTAAATTATAAATATTATATTAAAAATTATATTAATATATAATTACTGTTAAAAAAGTTATCAACATGATTTTAACATTAGTTTTACTTCCTCTATAATATCAAATCATTTCCTCTTGACTATATATATAAACTCATGTTGGCAACTACATAATAACACCTATTGTTTAACTATTATTGGTGATCATCTTGAAGGAAATGAGATTTGATTTCATGTATAAGAAATTAAGTATCTTACGTATTATAATGATATTTGCACGTGATCAAAATAGAATCCTACCCATTATGCATGTGATTACTGTTGCATGTATTTATTTTTCCATTTCATATACATTTCTATTTATTTCATTTTAACATAATTAATTTTATTATTGTTCATTAACTTTAACAACAATATAATAAAGTTACATATAAACAAAAAAAATTATCACGCTTTACAATAAAAAAAATCTACTATTATAAAACTTAATTATTTAGTTAGATTTATAAATACCCATATATACCACATACAGGCATAAATTGTTCTAAAAAACTATAATTGCTTTAAACAACTAAATCATTCAACAATTACTTAATAAAAAAGGATATCAAATTCAATCAATTAATTTTTAAATACTTTTTAAATATATACTTTTTCATACTTGTAAATTCTAAATTTAATTTCACTAATATATTATTAAATTATATTTTTCATTGTGATACTCAAAATAATTAGCAAATTACATATCGTAATTAACAAATAACTTTCATTTAATCACTAATTAAAAACTAATTTTGTTTGATTAAATTGACTAATTTTACTTAATTGCCTTATTCACGTAAACATTAAATTGCCACTATTTTAATTAGTTCTAAAAATGTATGATTAACTTTAAATATAGAGATATGTAATTCAATCATAATTAATTCTTTCATCGATTAAAATTAATTTTCATAAATTTGTAAATAAAAGTTTCCAATGATTGCACTATACTAATTTATATTTTTATTATCAATAAACTAAAATTTTAAATTCATTTTAAATATATATTTTTCATACTTGTAAATTCAAAAATTAATTTCACAAATATATATATTATTAAACATTATTTTTCTTTAAAAAACCACTATTTTTTTTTATTTTGATACTCATAATAATTTAGCAAATTACATACACAAATTAGCAAATAATTTCCATTTAATCACTAATTAGAAACTAATTTTGTTTGATTAAACTGATTAATTGCACTTAATTGTCTATGTAAATATTAAATTCTTGCTTTATCCTTAATTTGGGCCCATCCAATTTGCTGTAAACTACCTTCACTTATTATTAACTTTTTTTAATTGATTGTTTAAATAAAAAATTTAAGAATGCAAAATAATATAGTCTAAATTTTTTAATTGATTATCCTACAAAGATCTTTTATTTTTAAAATTATTTTATTTAATATTATTTAATTTAATTAACATTAAATATAAAGAAACTATATTCAAATCATAATTAATTCCTTCATCAATAAAAATTAATTCTTAAAACTTTCTAAATTAAGTTTTTGAATGATTGCATATTTTATATATCAATTTATATTTTCATTATAAATAAACTAAAAATATAAATACTTTAAAATACTTTTTAATATTTTTACTAATGTAAAACTATTAAATTTAGCAATTAATTAATTATCATTCAATTAGAAAATTATATATTAGATTTAGCAATTAATTATTATCATTCAATTATTAATAATTAACTTTTTATATAGAGTTATATAATCAAATAACAATTAATTCTTTTATCAATTAAAATAATTTTCACAATTTGTAAAATAAAAAAGTTTCGAATGACTGTACTATATTAATTTATATTTTCATTATCAATAAACTAAATTTTAAATACATTTTAAATATATATTTCTTCATACTTATAAATTCAAAATTAATTTCACAAATATATTATTAAACACTATTTTCTCATTTTGATACAATAACATATATTATAAACTATTTTCTAATACAATAACACATAATAATTTGCAAATCACATACCAGAATTAACATATAATTTTGATTTAATCACTAAATAGGAACTGATTTTTTTTATTAAAATAATTAATTTCACTTAATTACCTTATTTACCTAAATATTAAATTATCACTTTATTCTTAATTTGGGCCCATGCAATTTGCAGCAAACTATCCTCACTTTTTTAAATTTTTTTAATTAATTATTTAAATAAAAGATTTTAGGAATGCAAAATAATATATTCTAATTTTTTGTAATTTTTTTGGTGCAGATTCTATTTTTTTTAAATGATTATCCTGCAAAGATCTTTTATTTTTAAAATCATTTTAAGTGATAATATTTTTAATTATATGAGATATATATATATATATATATATATATATATATATATATATATATATATATTCAAATCATAATTAATTCTTTCAACAATAAAAATTAATTTTTAAAACTTTTGAATGACTACATATTTTATATATTTTAAATGCTAATTAGGAAGTTGTTGTTCTCTATTAAACAAATATTGACCTTCCTTAGCTTATTAAGAGGCGGAATAGTATTTGCAAAATAAGAAAAAATTAGAAATAAAAACCATAAAAATAGAGAACATAAATATCGGAAAAATGTAAATCAAACACTAACCTTCCTTATTATTGATGTAGATCAAGTTGCTCTAGATACTGAAATCATGACTAAAACAAAAACCCATTAAATTTGTATTAATTTTCAATGTCAAAAAGAAAAACAAAGTAATGCAAAGAAAGAAGTCATTTTCAATGAAAGAAACGTAGAAGAAAGACAATCGATAAATTTGTACTGATTTTCAGAAGAAAGAAACAAATCATTATAGAAGTATGCTGAATTTAGGTATTAATTATTAAAGTTTAAGTTTCAAAAAATCAAGAACAATTACCTTACTGTAAATTACTTATTGCACGATAGTTTCTAATTGAAATCGATTTAATTGGTATATAATTTATAGGCTTGAATACCTTTTTAGTCATTGTAATTTAGCATTTTTTTTCTTTTCGTCCTTGCAATTTTTTTTGTTTTTGTTTTAGTCCTTACAAATTATGTTTGTTTTATTTTTCGTCTTTAAAGCAGTTTAGATAACGCTTTGAACAGTGAAAAAAATGCTATCTAAACTGCTTTAAGGACGAAAAGTAAAACAAATATAATTTGCAAGGACTAAAACCAATTTTTTTTTGTAAGGATGAAAAAAAAAACCACTAACTTGCGAGCATTAAAAAAGTATTTAAACTTAATTTATAATTAGATTTTGCTTAAAAAAATTGGTCTATAATTTCTATCACAAAGATGATTCGAAAGAATTTCAAGTCAATGCTAATTGGCTATTTCCTAATGTGTTTAATATTGATTACTTATACGTATCAATTATGTATAACTGAACAAAATTGAACGAATCAATTATACATTTTAAATTTATACATATCAATTATAACTGAAAAAATTAATATCATTCATAAAAATATTCCTAATAAATTAATGAGATTCAAATATATTTGAATTTGAATTTGGTTCGTAACCAAACCAAACAATTCCGAAGCATGAAATGATGACATGTGTCATCCAATGCTTGAGAAGCAACCTTGTTTTGCCTTGTGTTTTCCGAAGCTGTTTTTGGATTCGTAAATTTTATATATATTGATGAGTTATAATAGTTGCATATTACATAAAGTGTTTAAGTTTAATATATTACTAATGTAATTTTTTACATTTTTAATTAATTAGAAATTATATTAAATATAATTTCTAAAATAATTATTGTAAAAATTAATAATTTTAGTTATATAATAATCTATAATTGAATTACAGTGAAAAATATTTTTATTAACATATTTTAATTAAATTCATATATTATAATTGATTGTAAAAATGCTAATTTTTATACACATAATTGCAAGAAATATTTTTGGTTGTTCATTGAGACTAATTTCTTTCGAAAAATTTGAAGACACTTAAGGTGGGTTCTCTTCTGCTAAAGGGCTTTTATCCATGTATAAGTGTCAGGATTTAACCACTTGTTTGTATAAAATATGTAAAATTGCTATTTAAAACAAGGTAATAATGATACGCTTGGTCATATTACTAGTATAAAATTTATGCGTTTTGTCTTGCAGACGGAAGAAAAACTATAGGAAAAAAGTGTTTTATATGTTTTTTTTTTTTTAAGAGAAGTGTTTTATATATTAAATACATGTATACGTATATGCATGATATGTATAATATAAGTTTAGACAATGATGGATCCATACTTAAATGAGGGAGTGCACGTACGTGAACTTCCTCACATTTAATATATATATATATATATATATATATATATATATATATATATATATATATATATATATCCCCTAAATTAAACAATATTGGTTCAAATCAGTTCTTTACACCAGTTTTATACTGATTATTATTAGTTTTGGATTGATTTGACCGGTTCTTGACTAGTTCTCACTGATTCTAAAAACATTTGATTTTCTAGAGTTAATGGGCCGATCACCATGTTAGTTCTCGGTTAGACTGGTCGAACCGATTGGTCGGATCTAGTTTTCAAAATTATGATTACTATAAAATGAAATGTTGAAATCATTTGATAAAACTTTAATTGATAATTCTATAATTTAAAAAATTAGAGAAAAAATTGTTTAGTTATATTAATTATTAAATTGAAAATCAAATATAAAATTTACCTAAAGACTCAAAATTTATAAACTTGAACATTTTTTTTAATACCTAAACACTTACTTGAATACTACTTGTGAACTACTACTTTTGTTATGAAACTCATAATAGTCACCTTTAAGTTTAACTTCATTCATGTTAATTTTTTTTTGTTGAATACTTCATTTATGTTTTTTTTGGTATAAATTTGAGGTATTCTTTATCGAAAGTCAATGATTAATTCCTTGAGTTTTTCTATATGTATGGATTTGATATTGAAACTCTGATAACTTGCTTAAAAGATAATATTATCTGTCAATTATGTTACACCATATTAGTACTTCATTTAGTCTAATGGAATGGTAATAATACATTTTCAAGAAAAACTCTTTGTGACATTCAGCAATTTTTATAATAAATTTCGCTAGAGAAAATTAATAATTAAACGGGCAAGTCCTTTTCTTTTTGGTCTAGAAAATTTCTTAATTTTGATGGAATTATAATACATATTAAAATAGAAATCCAGGCTAGCTATCAGAAGCCTATGTTTATGAATGAGCTAACGCAGCCTGTTGAGAGACTCCAAACTCCAATTAATTTGTGCATAAACTAGGATATTAATTTTTTTTAAGAGAAACTAGGATATTAATATAACATGGTCGATGAATTATTGTATCTATGTTCAATCACAAGCCTAGGTTTTTAATTTGTCTTGTCTGTGTGATGTCAATATGATGCAAAAACGGGCCAATCATACATCTACTCGCTTTTATTAATTTGATGAAGTTATTATAATAATTAATATCTTCATAGTCCTATATATATGTATATTTAATCTTTTATGTCAATTTTATCTTGTGAAAAAAAGACCACCAACTGTGCGCGTTTGGAACTACTGAGATTCCATTACGCATCATATGATCCCTCGTGTTGCCCAGCCAGGGTGCCAGCTTGTGAAGCATCTCAATTATAATCCCATAGGTTCACGGGTTTGCTTAAGTAGTAATTTAAAACAAAGATATACCAACTAACTTCAAAATTAGTTACCTATAAAACCCCCCCTTACACTTCTCCAACTTTCATCGCTCAAATTAATAATCAGCATTCACAAAACTAAGCATCCAAAAGCTAACTGTGATTCTTAGTTGTGTGAAATGGCTTCCAATGCATCCACTTATGTTGCTCTATTCCTTTGTCTCAACATGCTTTCCTGCACTATGGTGAGCTCCAGCTACATCCCTGTAATCCCAGACCCATCAGTGCCTTCTCAAAAGGGTACCTGTCCCATAGATGCACTTAAGTTGGGTGTGTGTGCGAATGTGTTGAATTTGGTCAAAGTTAAATTGGGGTCACCACCAACCCTCCCATGCTGCAGCCTCATTAAGGATCTGGCTGAACTTGAAGTTGCTGCATGCCTTTGCACTGCCGTCAAAGCTAACGTCCTTGGCATCAACCTTAACCTCCCTATTTCCTTGAGTGTACTTCTCAACAACTGTGGAAAGAAAAGCTCCAACATTCCTTTCCAATGCCCTTAAATTCATCGCTAGCTCCATCCACGTATTCCACATGTTGTTGATCTTTTCTTTATCATATATATTTCGTATCTCTTTATTGTTATTTTCTCTTTTCAATTCATGATGTTCTCCATGTATTTTTTTTGGCACTTGCCATCCTAATTTCTCACTCCTTCAACATTGTTCTACTATTGGATGACGGAGGGTTACTCATCATCCTCGTCAGCATCTTTGATTGCATGTGTAAGAGCTGTGGTACCAATAAAATTATGTGATTCTTATTTCCAGAAGACATTTGTCATTTCTTTTAATTCTTTATGGGTGCATGTACCATTTAATTTCAATTTGCCTTAGCGTGAAACATATTAATTTTGAAGAATAACCTAAAGAGAAAATTAGTTATGTACTGATAGTATAAAATAATTTTACATCATTATCTAATTATAACTTACTATGTATGATAAGTTTATTAACTTTTATGATAACTACTTTAAAAATCATATTAACGATAGTTTGTGATTAGATGATAGTATAAAACTGTTTTACATTATTAGTGTATGACCATGAAACTCTAACCTAAAAAGCTTTATTTAAGGATTAGTTGTATAACAAGTTAAACTTGCTATATAAAAAAATATTTGATCGAAAAGAATGGCAACTATGATTTCATGAGTGCAAAATACATTTTACTCCATTAATTTCTGTTGACTGACGGAATCTAAATGAGATAGAATATTATGCTTAGATTGGAACAACTAACCATTATTTACTTTTTGATAGCTTTGTACAAATGAGATGAAATATTATACTTAAATGTGATTAAACATTTTATTAATCGGAATAACTAATCATAATTTATGTTTGATAGCATTATGAATTTTGCTAAACATGGGATGCTAGTCACCTAACATAAAACATGTGACTTTGTGTCTCAAATACACCCCTTGTGATTACTTACGTCTCAAACATAAGGCTACTAGAAAATTTCTCAATTTCAACCTTGTATCTTGCGTATGGACTCTGTCCAACATCTCACTTTAAGTCTTCAAGGGTCACCTGTCTTCATTTCGTTACTTGACGTAGGACAATCGATGCTCCCAGCATATTAGACGTTGCGTCCACAGTGTAATGTGTTTTGCTTTATTTTCTTATAAAATAGAAGAAATTTCTCAAATATATGTTTATTTAGAGCTAAAACTAAAGCTATACCATTTTTGTTATTTTTATACCTTTTTATACTTTTTATCATTTTAAATATATCAAATATGAACTTATCACCTACTAAACTCTAGCGACCTTTAGATCAGATGTAGTATGATGGAGAAGGAGCTTGAGACTCCTGAGTCAGTGACGTCACCCTATAATAGATGTTTGCAAATAAGTTTGTAGTGTTGAAAACCCATCCTTTGCTATTGTTGCCAACATCTTGCTAGATATGAATCTTAGTTGACTATGCAATCCCCTATGTCCCACTTGTTGAGGCCTCACCAATTTGCGTTTGCATTTGGCTAAGACACTGCCAATAATCCTCTTGTTTAATCTCAAAGAACATAAACTAGTAAAAAACTTATTTTGTTTGACAACTTACATATGCCCTCTAAGAGCAACTATCAGCCCCATCTCTTCTTCTTATGGGTAGCCACGAAGGTCATTAGGGTCCACATCTCACCCAAGTCTTGCAGCCCTACAAACCAAAAAGGCAACGAATGTTTAGGCTAATTAAAACTATGAAGGATTCAAAAAGATATTGAACTATGTAAAACACGTACGTGTGTATGTGAGTGAATACATACAAGCTTAAGATAAGACTTGTGACTTGTAGTACTGTGGACTGCTCGTCCTCTAATCGAAGCTTTGGTTGGCCTTGTTTTGGAATGACATCGATCGTTTAGAAGGTCAAAACTATCCCAATAAGCAGGAAGAGTAGCCCGAGCCTCGTCCCCCATCTAGTATGGATTCTTCTTGACATTCCTCGCCTTGGTTAAAGTATCTGTAAGACGTTTTGAGCAACGCTCCTTAAACATCTTACTGATCATCTGCTCATGGCGAGGATCCTATGAGCATTTGTCTTGCATAGTAATTGTGAAATAATTAGGCAATATGTAAGTGAAATAAATATATGTAAACTAAGGATGAATAAACACACAGAACACAACTTACCCCGAATTTCTCAAAACATTAATTTCTAACATCCTCTAGGATCACGAAGTAGCTAGGAATGATAAGCACGTCAAAATTGTGCTGCGATGGAATGCCACCCTAATTTACATTAGGTATGCATGCACACAAAAAATAACATTAAATGCACACCTGTAACTCCTAATGTAAGCTCCCAACATAAGGTCTAAACACCAACTCCAAACAATTTGTACAAAACAAAGAAAAGGAAAAACAATTATCAGTATATGCCAACTGAAACTCAAATCAGCTTCCAAAATGCTTCTACATTTGAACTATGTTCCACTTAAAAATGAATTGGATAGAATACAGAAAGTAACAAAACAAATATATTCTATCTAATTTGTTGCACGATTAGTGTGTGAAATACATGTTCAAAGACAATAATAAAATTGTCTAATAGAGAGTTTCACCCAAATTTTATATTCTAATTAATGTGTAATATAGGAGTGAATTATTTTAAATAATTAAATTTTAATTTCAAAACTCACTTCAAAACATTATAATTGAATTATGGTTTCAAAATTTTGTAATTTTCATTATAAATAATTTACCTTATTTCAAAAACTCAATTGAAAATATTCTCTCAATTATATGCATATGAAAAGTCTCATCATATTTTATAGATATTATTAATTAAATTAATATTAGTTATCTGTACACTATGAAATAATATCATATTTTTAAGACTTAAATATGTTTGAAGTCTCTGATAAATGACCAATTTTTGTTTGAGTCCCTAATAATTTTTTTTGCATTGAATCCCTGATATATTAAAAAAACTTTTGTTTGGAGTTCCTACAATCAGTTAAGTGAAGATGTGACACCAGGAACAAAAAATCAAATGGAAAAATAGTTCAGAGTTTAAGACAAGTCAACATTTAATTGAGAAATTAAAAACAAAAACCTTAAATAGTTGAGGACTAAAAACATATTTTGTCCATTTTTTTTATTCTTAATATCAAATTTTAATAAATGACGCTTTAAGAAAAAAGTTTATTTTTTTTTTTATGTTTTTTAAATATAGTTAATAGAATTAAATGATATTAACTATTTTTTTAATTAGTGCAACAATTATGATTAGTTAATTTTATTTATATTTAAATGTCAAGAGAGTAATAAATATTACATTAATTAATATATACAAAAGGTCATATTATGGGGGGCTCGAATAATGCCTGGCAGAGAGGGATGTTTCCCTGCGTCATACATACCCTCCTGCCTAAACACCAACTTGCACGCACATGTCTGAACGTTGGGTTCAGTGGTGCGAAGGAACTATGACAGGCCCATTATCTTAAATGTTGATGACAACTGCGTGGGGAACCCTTCTTTGGCCCCTCATCCAAACAATTCGTTATAAGTATGAACTGGAATATATTTATATTATGCTTGAGCACATCCAAAGGGTTTTCAATACAGCAACGTTCCTTAGGAGTTAGGATGTAATTTCTTTGGTTTTGTTGTTTCGTTTTTTCTTTCATCCAAGTCTATTCCCTTTAGCCAATGACAGTCATACATCGCGAGCAAGATTAATATTTGATTCAGTAAATTGAAAGACACCGTACTCTCTGGACAATATATATATATATATATATATATATATATATATAGACACACACACAAGATATTTGATTGATAAAATTGAAATGTGCGTGTTAAATTAAATACTATAAGAAGTATGTATTATCATATCTCAATAGGGTCAAGTTGGAATTCAAAAAGATCATTCTATCAAAATTTCTAATAAGATAAACATAAAGAAAAAGACATACGAAAAACACCCTACATGGCTACATCCTACAATATTTATTCAATTCGGAGCCCCAGCTTTAATCACGGTTTAATACAGACCACGTGATATTTATTAAAGTTGTATAACTCTTTGTGGTACGGTTTCATTTTGACATATTACTTTCCTTATAATTTTTATACGACCATTTAATTATAAATTAGTAAGTACAATAAATTTATTAATTTTATAATAATCATTTTAAAGTAAATAATATATATTGACAGTATAAATGTTTTATATTATTATTTAATTACAAATTGTTATGTTATAAAAAAATTATTTATTTTTATAATAATTATCTTAACAATTATATAAAAAGTTAGGTGGCGGAGCTAGGGTTTTTACTCTCAACAACTCAGAAGTCTCAACCACCACCAAAACCACCAGACTCATCTGGGGATGATGTGCAAACACAGTCGTCCTTTAGAGACAAGGTCCTTGGCAAGCAATCTACTCCTCGAATGGCTCGCAACCTCTTGTTGGATGGAGTGATGAAACTAGAGTTGGAAGGTGGAAATAGGCTCCTGCCTAAGTTCTCCTTTGAACCTAACATTTTTGAACAGCATTGTCAACCTTGGAGGAAGTTCCTCATCATCAAATTGCTGGGGAAAAGCATAGGGTTTTTAACAATGAAGGACAAACTGAAGTCGATCTGGAAACTTCAGGGAGGTTTCGATTTAATGGATGTCACCCATGGTTTCTTCATGGTGAGTTTTGATCTGGAAGCGGATAGGGAGACTGTGATTAATGGTGGACCTTGGATGATTTTCGATCATTACCTGACAATACATCCATGGTCCCCTGAGTTTTCGGCAGCAGATGCGAAGGTGGAGAAAACACTCGCTTGGGTGCATTTTCCGAGTCTAGGGATGATATATTATGATGAAAGTGTCCTCCTTTCTATAGCATCAGCGATAGGTAAACCTATCAAAGTTGATCATAGAACGCTAGATATGGCGAGGGGCAGGTTTGCAAGAGTATGCCTGTAGTGGGTAAATTCTGTTTAAATGGTCTTTGGTACAACATTGAGTACGAAGGGTTACACATAATCTGTGTGCATTGTGGTCGTTATGGACATGTTTCCAGGAATTGCCAAGAGTCCAATGGGGTCGATCCAACCAACGAACCAACGGTGCCACCTCAACCGGTTCCCATAGCACCTGCACCAGTTCCGCCCAAGGTGCAACAAACATCGCAACAGAATGATCCCTCCATTCTGCATGGTGATTGGCTCGTCGTATCTCAGAGGAAGAAAAAATTGGGATCACGTGCGGATTTGTCACAATCAGGAGGTCGAAATCAAAGCAAATATGGAGTCAATAATGGGAATAAATATGCCCCTTTTAATCAGGAAGCTTCCTTTATTTTCTCAGGCCATAATATCACCAATGAGTCTGGTGGGACCCATGACTCACCCCATCCTTCTTCCACACGTGAAAATAAGGCACCTAGACGTAATGAGAAAAAAAGGGTTCAAGCCAACCCTAGTAGTCAGGAACGTCATATTCCAGTGTCAACAACGTTGACCATTCTCAAACCTCCCAGGAACAAGCATACTGCCCCAATGCATGCAGTAAGCACGTCCCACACCATGAAGCTACCCACTGCAGCAACACCGAACCTTCATATTCTAGATGTCGCTAAGAATTCCCCCATTAAAAATGATGGAATAACCTTTCTGATAGGAGTGGAACCCAGACCTCCTGACCTTGGGCCAGGTGCAGCGATGGGTGTAGAGCCCCGTCAAAAGGAAATCGTAATGATAGAGGATGCTACGCAGGCGACAACCATGGACGTGGTCATGCGACCATAATGTTCTTTTTTTTTTTTTTCATATTTATCCATGAATATGTTTAGAGATACTAAGATCCTTTCTTGGAATGTGCGTGGGGCTATAAATGCCAAAGGAAGACGTCGCTCTAAAGAATTGATCAGAGATCATCATCCTGATATTGTTATGCTGTTTGAAACTGACTATTTTTTTAGTTCAGCTAGACAATTCTGGAATAATCTTGGGTATCAACACGGCTTTGTGGTGGAAGCTCAAGGGCATGTAGGCGGTATCTGGATCCTAGTCCATTGCAATTCAAACCTTTTTGTGGAGGAACTTGACATTTGTGACCAAGCGGTAACGTTTTCTATAGCGAAGAGTTCTCAGAAATGGGCTTGCACTGCTGTTTATGCCAGCCCCCATTTTGAGAAACGTGCTCCTTTTTGGAACCATCTAATTAGCATTCGAGAAAATATAGATATTTCGTGGATCCTCTTGGGTGATTTCAACGAGATAGCTACGCCATTAGAAGTTCGTGGAGGAACCTTCTCAGCTAATCGTGCCTGGCTTTTCAGGAACATGATTGAGGAGTGTAATTTACTTGACTTGGGAACCGTTGGAAACACTTATACGTGGTTCAGGGGTAAAGCTGGCTCCAGTATTGCAAAAAAGACTCGACAGAGTGCTTGCTGATATTAACTGGCGAATGGTCTTTCCAGAAGCCTATGTTGAGACTTTATGTCGTGTGTACTCTGATCATAGCCCACTTCTGCAACGATGTGCATATATTCAGCAGGATAAACCCAAGCGCCCTTTTGGATTCCAGGCAGCTTGGGCAACTCATAAGGATTTTGAGCCTATTGTCCGAAATGCTTGGGGGAAACAGGCGCCTAATATTCATAGCAGACTCCTCAATGTTCGGGAAGATGCCTTGATATTTAATGGGAATGTCTTTGGGAATATCTTTCGTAGAAAGAGGGAGGTTGAAGCCTGTTTGAAAGGTGTCCAGAGAAGCTTGGGTGAAGTAGACTCTGAGAGCCTTAAGCGTTTGGAGAAGGATTTGCACAAAGAATATGATGATATTCTGCTCCAAGAAGAATTCTTGTGGTATTAGAAATCTCGTGAAAAATGGGTCCATTTTGGGGATAGAAACACCTGCTTCTTCCACACCCAGACCCTTGTCCGCCGTAAAAGAAACAAGATTCATGGCCTCTTTCTAGATGATGGCTCCTAGCAAACAGACCCTACGGTCCTTCAGCAAGAAGCTAACAGGTATTATCAATCTCTCTTCTCTGTTGGTCCTTTTGGTGCTCAATCTCAGGTGACTAATATACCTCATCCTTTGTTATCTGATGAGGGAAACAATGCTCTGCTGGCTCCTATCACCAAGGAGGAGGTCAGATGTGCGGTGATGGGAATGAAGTCCTTTAAAGCCCCAGGCCTAGATGGCTTCCAAGCTTTTTTTTACAAGCAATATTGGCCAGTGGTAGGTGACGCGCTTTGGCAAATGGTGGCAGATGCCTTTCAGAATGGATACTCGGACCTAGCTATGCTAGATACTTTGTTGGTGCTTATTCCAAAAGTGGACCATCCGACTCATCTTAAGGATCTACGTCCTATTAGCCTGTGTAATGTGGCCTACAAGGTTATTACGAAGATCTTGGTCTCCCGTCTTTGTCCTTTTCTAAATGACCTAGTGGGACCTTTTCAGGGTAGCTTCATACCTGGCAGAGGAACTATGGATAATGCAATCTTGGCTCAAGAAGTTCTCCATCATATAGCCCATTCAAACTCTAAAGAGGGCACTGTTGCGATTAAAATTGATCTAGAAAAGGCATATGACAGAATCAATTGGGACTTTCTTGAAAACACTTTATCCCAATTTGGCTTTCTGGGACAAATTATTAAGCTGATAATGTGGGGTGTTAGAGGCTCTAATCTCTCGGTGCTTTGGAATGGTTCTCAGTTAGACAGCTTCACACCTTCCAGAGGTCTAAGGCAAGGGGATCCCTTCTCCCCTTACCTGTTCGTTCTCTGCATGGAGCGGCTAGCTTGGATGATTCATGACTTGACTTCAAGCAATACTTGGCAGCCCATTTCGGTGACTAGAGGAGGCCCCCCAGCTATCCCATCTCTTTTTCGCAGATGACATTCTTCTTTTTTGTAGGGCAACGGAGGTGCAGATGTAGTTTGTCTCCTCAACCCTAGACACTTTTTTGCAGCATTTCAGGCTTGAAAGTTAATCTTCAGAAGTCGCGGATGGTGTGTTCCAGAGGGGTTAATGTTTCAAGACAAAATTGCCTGAGCAATTATGTGGGCATCCTTTTAACAAAAAACATTGGCAAGTACTTGGGCTTCAAAATGTTAACGGGAAGGGTGACTAAGGCGAACTTCAACCATGTAGTAGACAAGATTCAATCTCGCATTGCTTCTTGGAAGGGGCATCTTCTAAATAAAGCTGGTAAACTGTGTTTGGCAAAGTCTGTGTTGAGCTCTATTCTAGTTTACACGATGCAAGCTCTGTGGTTCCCTTAAGGAGTTTGTGAAGATATTGATAAGATGAGTCGAAACTTTCTCTGGTCCAAAAACTCTTCTACAAGGAGCTGGAACCTAGTCAGATGGAAGGTTATTATAAAGCCAAAAGAGATGGGAGGCTTGGGTATGCGGGATGCTCGGATGTCTAACGTGTCTTTGCTGGGTAAATTGATTTGGAGCCTCTTACATGATGGTGAGAAGCCTTGGGTCCAGGTTTTGCGTCATAAATATTTGTAGCATGGTGGCATTTTTAATGCCCCGCAACCCACATGGGCATCCTATGTGTGGCAAAGTATTCTCAAAGCTATTCACGCCCTTCGGGATGGCTTTCGACCAAGATTAGGAAATGGGCACTCCTTAGTGTGGTTCTTGGACTGGTTAGGTATTGGTCCTCTTAGTCATCTTGTTCCTTACGTTCATGTTAGTGACTCTCACTTGAGAGTGGTAGATATCTGCCCTAATGGCTCATGGGACTTGGACAGATTGTATGTTCCCCTCCCGGATCATGTCAAGGAGCATATTTTGAGCATTGGAGCATCGCATGGTCTAGAAGGCCGTGATTCAATTGTTTGGCTTGGTGATCCTTCTGGCCATTATTCCTCAGCATCTGCGTATAAATGGCAGTTTCATTTTCACCCTGGGGAAGTCCAATGCCATTGGAAGAAGATCTGGAGACTCCCAGTGTCGAAGAAGATTCATTTTTTTCATTTGGCAGCTTTTCCATGAGGCTTTACCATCGAACGAGAAATGCTTCCATTGTCATCTTACCCCTTCTGCAACTTGCTCTAGATGCTCTTGTCAGGTTGAGAGCATTACGCACATTCTTCGTGATTGCCCGCACTCACGTGAGGTTTGGCTCCGTATGAATTATTCCTCACAATTCCTGTTTACGTGTAATGATCTTAGACAATGGCTATTATTCATATTAAATATGCCGGATCTGACACAGTACCTCGCTGTGATTTGGTGGGCCTGGAAGTGGAGGTGCAATTCTATTTTTGATGATAATCCTTGGCCCATAAATTATGTCATTTGCATGGTGCATTTGTCTTATGCGGAGTTTACTGTCTTCTGCCAAAAGGAAGGACAGTCTCATAACCAGTCTCGGTGGACCCCACCACCTTATCCTTTTGTTAAAATAAATGTTGATGGAAGCTTTATTTTAGATAATCATGCAATGGGCTGTGGAGGGCTAATTCGAGATTCCTCAGGGAAATGGGTAGGTGGTTTTACTTGCCACTATAGTAATGGTGACCCTCTTCTTGTAGAACTCTTGGCGCTGGAGTATGGTCTCATGTATGCTTGGGAGCAAGGCTTCAAGTTTGTGCATTGTGAATCTGATTGCGCTATAGCTATTGATATTGTATCTTGCTCGGACGAGGACAAAATCTCAATGCATCTTCATGCTTCAAAGATTCATGACATTCAGTTGCTAATTAGAAGGGGTTGGATCGTCCAATTATCGTGTATCCCTCGTGATAACAATTCAGTGGCATATTCGCTGGCGAAAATGGGCACAACATCAACAATTTTGGAGTAGCGCTGGAATAGCCCACCTGTTTCCATCTTAGCTAGTTTCTTAAGTGACTCCCGTTGGGAGCCTTAGTTTCTGTGTTTCTTTGTTTCTTTTGTATTCCTACCTCACCAAAAAAAATATAAAAAGTTAGGCATGATATCATAAATTGTGGAAGGTCAAGACGAGGTAATTCAAATTAATGCAACATCCGAGTCAAATCTTATGTTTTTTTATTTATTATTATGAAAAGGGCCTAACAGCCTAATAACAAACGGCAAACGACCAAATAGAGTAACTAAAACATCAGCTAGCAAAGGAAGTGGAGAAAGTCACGGACACAGTAAAAAATCCTAAAACCTAAATCCAGGGACATGCAAAACTAGTTAGGGCATCTGCATTCCCACTTGCTTCTCTCTTTTTTGTTTTTAAATTTTTTTATGCAATTTCTCATATTCACGCACATATAATTGAGTGTTTGTTTGTATGTTTCAAACAGACATATATATTATTTAGGCTTAAATATCTTTTTGGTCCTTGCAATTTAGTGTTTTTTTGCTTTTCATCGTTGCAATTTTTTTTTGTTTTTCGTCCTTATAGTGGTTTAGATAGCGCTTTGAACAGTGAAAAAAGTGCTATCTAAACCATTATAAGGACGAAAAGCAAAACAAACATAAATTCCAAGGACTGAAACAAAAATTTTTTTTTGCAAGGACGAAAAGCAAAAAAACACTAAATTACAAGGACCAAAAAGATATTTAAACCTATTATTTATTAGGGTCGACTTAATGATAAAAGAAAATGATGTAATAATATATATGAGATCATAGATTCAAATCTCAATATAATTATTGTATACCTCAAACAGGCATATATTATTAAAATTTTCAAGCGTAAAATTTAAAAAGACACAAAAGCTAAACTATTTTGCTTTTGGAAAGACACATATCCTCTCTAACGCATTGTTTGGTTTCGACGCATGAAACAAACATGAAAGTGAAAGAGAGTGAAATGGTGTGAAAGTGGAAGGAGGTGCGTGTTTGTTACCTATGAAAGAGAGGTGAAAGTTTTGAATTTGATGTGGGTCCCATGCCATTTATATTTCATCTCAAAAGTAGATGAAACACAGGTGAAAGAAACAGCAAAATGGAGGAGTGAGGAGACAATTTTTCGGTTTGCCAAAATTAACCCCATCACCTCATGCACCTCGTGGTCTGGTGCTGCTGCCATAGTTGATTAGGTCCACCTCATAGTCAATTATGTTTCAGACACTTTCGATATCAAGTTATAGTAGTGGTGCCTAATCGATTGTGTTGAATTTATAATTGGTTTTGTATGGATTTGCATAATTGATTACATTCGTTTATTTTAAATAATAAATTAAACAAAGCATATAGTCGATTATGCATTTGCCAAAATCGATTATATGCATTTAATTCAAAATTATTGATGACAGTCACGTGTTCGTCTTTATTCGATAGGGGTAAATTGGAAATTACGTCTATTTCACATTTTTATAATTTTCTTTATTTACCTATCTAACCACTTTAATTCAAATTATTTATCTCATTTCTTTTCTCTTTCATCCAAAACAAACAACCTTACTTTTCACTCACTTTCATCTCTTTTCATCCCTTTTCATTCCTACCACTTTCATCTCTTTTCACCCCTCACAACCAAACACAAGCTAAATGTTGAACCAAACATACTATAAGAAGTAAGATGGAATCTAGCGTGCATGACCTTCTCATATCACGCACTGTGCACAAGTTTTTAAAGACCCAATGATATGACAATAAAAAATTACCAGTGGAGATCCTAAAAGTGTAACATGTACGCAAAGTATAGGATAATAATCTCATTTTATCCCTGATTCCCCTTCTCTTTCCTTCTTTTCTCCTTTCTCTCTCTTTCGTATCCTATTTCTTTCCAGTTTCTCTATTGTTACCGGAAAACTTCCTCCTCCATGCATGAGCGCCATCAAAATGAGCCACCGTAGCAAAGAATTTCTCTTTATAATCCAAAAGGTAGAATCGGATCTCCACACCCTCCTTCAGATCCCGCCAGAATATTCTTCCTCTTCCTCCACGGCAGCAGCACCACCACCATGCCGCTGAACCTCTGCGCCCCCAATGCCACCATTGATTATGTCGTCCCTGGCTCTTCTTGGTGCAACAAGGCTGCCAAGGACGCATATAAGTTTTGTAAACCCAACTTGATATGGTCCAAAAATCCAAAAATTACACAAAGTTTCTATCTTTTGATTTGTAGCAAAATCTCAATTTTGGGTATTTGCGAATTTGTGCCATGAAACATTTCTTGGGGTTGAGTTTTAGGGCTACCATGTTCTTGAGAATGGTGTTTTGGTTGTTGGTATGTCTTCAAATTTCTGCTCCAATCCTTTGGATGTGTCAAAGTTTGGGGTTATTTGTGTTGAGGCCTAGTAATTCGAAACTCCAGCATGCTTCACAGTTATTCATTCCAATATGGGATTTGTGCAGATTTCGATTCAATTTGTAAGCCATAACCATACATTTTGGAGCAGTGGTTATTGTGGTGGGAGCACGTGGGCGGGCGTCAAGGGAGGTGCGATGACTGACGATAAACCGGATTTGACTGTATTTTTATCTCAGTTTGGATGTCATTTGCATATGATTTGAGCTTAGTTTGTTGGTAGAACTCATGGTTTGTTACTAGTTTGTGTAAGACAGGCAATTCAAGGATTTCTTGAGGAAAAGAGCTTAAAAATAAGTAAATTGAAGGAAGTTGCCTTTGTCTGGAATACCACGGCCGTGGTAGATTTAGCACAACCGTGCTAAGTCACCACAACCATGGTAGATTTTTGCCACGGCCGTGGTAATTCTTACCACAGCCGTGGTCACCGTTACCACAGCCGTGGTCACCACACATAGACCATTTTTTTTCCTGCACTAACCCTTACTGCTGCATTTTTTTTGGGTTATGCTCCTTGTGTGCAGTTATGACAGGTGACGGCCCATCTCGCACTTTTGGAAAATGTGCTTGGACCACACAGGCTCAGCCACCATAGGGTGCAGCATCTTCCACACGATCCACGTCATCACCGCCTAATCCACCACCTCGACGCCACCCTGGGGCTCAGCCTGCGCATTATGATACTCCTGTACCACCAAAGCACATGGACCGATACACAGTGCTTAGGACATTTGGCTATCATTCCACCAGAGCCCTAGACATAGCACTTATAGAGGAGCATGGTCTACTGCAACGGGTCATGGCATATCTCACAGCCGTGGGATGGGAGAGGATAGTGGACATCACAGAACAGGCATACAGACGCCCCACTATTGACTTCATCTCCACTTGCCAGAAGTGGGACCCTGCACCCCGACCTACAGTAGAGCAGGAGGCGGATGAGGACAACATGGAGGATGAGGAGGCGACATAGATAGATGATCAAGCCCTTCCGCACATGGTCTCCTTTTTCATGATGGGACAGGTTCAGAAGATGACGTTAGCAAATTTCAACGTCGTCTTAGGTTTCGAGACATCGGAGTCCATTTTGACAGATGAGTATAGGGGTGCTTTGAGATGGCACCCGAAGACTTACAGACCAGCAGCCTTCTGGAGGGAGATTACAGGACAGGCCCGCTTCATCCTTGGCACCTCAAAGGCCAGTGGCATAAGAGACCCAACACTTCGGGTGTGCCATCGGTGGTTATCTGGGACCCTTCATGCCCGCAAGGAGAGCACTGGCATGATTACTGGGAAGGACCTCTTCCCTTTATGGTGCATGGTTAGGGGAAGGCGGTGTAATGTCGGCCTCCTCTTTATTAGACACTGTCGCACCATCGAATTACGAGTTTCTCAGAGCCAGACTGGCCACATTGCAGTTGGATCATTCATCACCAAGCTGGCTACTCACTTTGGCTTCATAGAGGCAGCCCAGGATGGCACGGCTATTTTTTACATTGATAGATCCATTCTGGTTTCTTTGGGGATCCTTCGACGCTAGGGCCAGCAGTTCTTCCTTGTTGAGCAGCCTGACCCATATCAGGATGAGCCAGAGATCCAGACCTAGGACCCAGGCATGGCAGAGTAGCAGTTGGGCATGGAGGAGCAGCCGACAGAGCAGTATCAGGCACCACCGCCACCACCCACATTTGACATGAGCTAGATCCTCCAGAGACTGGATGATTTGGAGACTAGGGTGACGCGGAGGTTGGATGATCAGGACACCCAATTTGAGACACAGCAACAGATGATAGCTGACCAATTCACTGCTCATATGAACTTTTTGAGGCAGCTTCAGGATCGTCTCTTCCCAGATCTTCCTCCTTCTTGAGGAGCTTTTCTATTTCCTTAGGTTTTGTTTTCTTTTTCTTTTATTTTGTTCTTTCAGTCTGTTTTGTTTATGGCACCGTACTCTACTAGTTCTTTCATTTTCCATACATCGTTTCATGTTTTCATTTCTATTTTGGATGCATTGAGGACACTGCATATATTAAGTGTGGGAAAGGGAGTCACGGTTGTTTTCCCCATTCTTGAGACATTGTGTGATTATGTTACTTCTGTGTTCTGATTTGATTTTTAGATCATCAATAGTTGTAGAATTCTGTTAGAGAATTTCCCTCTAAAAAAATATAAAAAAATTATATATATAAAAAAAAAAATCAGATAGCAGCAGGGTCACTAAAGGGGAAACACTGACACTAAAACTGGACGAATAGATTATTTCCCTTGAGCTTGAACATAGAGATGGGAGATTTGAGCCTTAAGTCCTTCAATATGATATGGAATCAATTTAGGTGACATGTTTTATTTTCTATGCTGACATACATATCCTTGATTGACTTTTGACTTTCTAAAATTGTTGAGGCATTGTTTAGGCATTTTTCTAGATGTAGAGTTTGTGATACAATCCCACTTAGTTGCCTGTTTTGAGCCTTATGAATATTTTTTTTTGGTCACCCTGTTATGTTAGTTTCTGTACAATATGCTTGGTGGTATGAAGACAAGAGAAAACCAATGTAATGAAGGATATTCTGAAACAGAAAAGACTCAGTATGTCTCACTTCCTCTCCTAAACAATGAATAAATCGAGGTCAAAGGCCTTCAAAAAAAAAAGGAGAGAGAAGAAGTGAGAGCTGAGAAAATTTAAAATAAAAAAAGAGAGAGAGAGAAGAAGAAGAAGAAATAAACATTGGCCTCTTCTTGATTTTTGATCACTGAGCATAAATTGATTGCAAAGCCCATTGCTAACATTTTTCTTTCAATATCTACCCATCATTGAAATCTTGGCCCCTTTACACGTCGTCATGCCTCATCTGTTCTGATTGTAAAAAGTCTAATTGAGTTGAGTTGATTGATGCATAGATTAGTGAATATGTTCATTTGAATATGATTGGAGAGTTTTTCTATTGACCTTGAAACACTGAGAGAAGGAGAGATGAGTGAACAATGGCTCCTGGGAAATCAATTTTTGTGTAGGTTTAGGCCTAAGAGACCCCGAGAGGAAACCTGCTGCATTCTGTTGTATTTGCTCTTGTCATTTTCTTTTCTTCAGTATAAATAAATTGGGAATTCTGTTACAAGTTCTTGGCTAGGGAGAATCAATTGTGATGTCTAACTCAGAACAATTGCTTGAGGGTAAGCAATGCTCAAGTGTGGGGAGGTTTGATAAACCGAATTTTGACTGTATTTTAATCTTAGTTTGGATGTCATTTGCATATTATTTGAGCTTAGTTTGTTGGCAGAACTCACAGTTTGTTACTAGTTTGTGTAAGACAGGCAATTCAAGGATTTCTTGAGGAAAAAAGCTTAAAAGTAAATAAATTGAGGGAAGTTGTCTTTGTCTGGAATACCACGGCCATGGTAGATTTAGCACGGCCGTGCTAAGTCACCATAGCCGTGGTGCAACAACCACAGCCAAGCAAGAATCACTAAAAGTTTTGCATAAGTGTCAATTTTTCGAGCAGAGCCGTGGTTCATTTACCATGGTCGTGCTAGGACTACGCGCAGATTAGACATCCAGACTATGCAAGGACCACGACCGTGGTCATCTGATCAACACGGCCGTGTTGAGCTGCGTCAATAGTCTATAACTTTATAAATGAGTGCTGAAAACCCTTTCTTTTTTGGGGTATCTTTTTGCTCAGTTTCTGAATACTGAGGGTTCTGAGTGAGATAGAGGTGTGTGAGAGAGTTTGACTGCTGTAAGACGTAGAGATCATCATTGGGAATACCACTTGTAAAATCTCTTATCCCTTTGTAATCTTTATGTTTTCTATGGGGTTTATTGGTTTGTTCATGAACATGAGTGGCTAGTCCTCCTAGCCCAAGGTTATGATGTAGTTGTGTCCTTTGTGCCCCATCTTTGATTATCAATGAATGTCTCGATGTTTCCAGTTATTGAATCTCTTTACTATTTTGTTTGTTATTAGAACTGATCACTCTAAATATTAGTCAGTCCCTTGTCTATGATCAATTGCCTGGGATTGATAGAACTGTAAAGTGATTGAATTCATATGATTTGCATGATCAAACTAATTGTGTGAATTTCCAGTGGGTTAATTCTGTTAATCAACCTCTCTGAGTATCATCGTTTACCCTAATTCAATTCACCTATGACCAATTAGGAATTGAATTAGGGGAAACAACACTAGTAAGCTATGACCAATTGTTTACTAATGAATCTAAAGAGGACTGACAATTAACTTAATTAGAGTATTCATTGAGATCAAGATGAGGGAAAAAGGGATGCATGCGAAATCATAATCCTTGGCGTTCCAATCTTACTGTCTCACATTAATCTTATCTTAATCCTTAGCTCTTAAGAACTGAACAATTGAACACTATTTTCTCAAATTTGATTCTTAATTGAATTGTTTAATTCATTGCAAAATTAATTGTTTGGGGACATGACTAGTCCTTTGGGTTCGATATCCGGACTCCTAGAGTCCACTGTCACTACTGCGTAGGGTACGCTTGCCCTTTGCGAACGCATTTTACGCATCAACTGAGAAACAAATACGAAAATGAAGTATTGAAAGACGGAGAGAGAGAGAGTCGGACCTGAGAGAGAAGGTCAAATTGGGAAAAATGATAAGAAAAATAATAAAAAGAAAAGAAAAAAGAAATAACTTGTTATCTAGTACTTTATCTCCATGTTACACTCTCAAGGATCTTCATCGTTAACTATTTATTATTATATCCAAGGATCTGAAAAACTTTTGCACGGTGCATGATATGAGACAGTCATGCACGCTAGACTCCATCTAAGAAGTAAAAGCAAACATGCTATTTCTTTTTATTCTTCTCATTCTATTTTTAAGTAAAATTTATATAATATTAAAATAAAAATTTGATGAATATCATTCCTATTTTTTTTTAAAATTATTTTAAAAATTACTAATTAAGAGAACTCTCATGTATTTATAAGGAATCATGCAAATTAGGAGTTAAATTGATAAACAAAAACATATTGAGGAAAAAAATTAATATTTTTTAATTACAAGAAAGTATCTTATGTATTTTTCAAGTATTAATAAATGAGGAGGGATTAAGTTACTCTAAGAGCAATTTCCTCATTCTTACCATTAATTTTCTTGAAATCTAATGGTTAAGATTAATTATATTACAATCATTAAATTTCAAGAAAATGAATGGTGAGGATGAGGACTAACTCTAAAAGACTACGGTCGACCTAATGGTTAAGGGTTGTGATAGAATGCATGAGGTCATAGGTTAGAACCTCGGTGCGACCATTGTACACAAAAAAAAAAAAAAGAACTAACTCTAAAAGAGTTACTCTTGGAATAACTTGATCTTTCCTCTAAATGAGTACACAAATAGTATAAAAAATAAAATATTAAAAAAGATAAATTTAATTGATAGATATTTATTTTATGGACAATATAAATGTAATTTGAAATATAAACAATTAAAAGTTTAATTGATAGTTAATAAAAAATAATTATTATCTTAATTAGTATAATTGTTTAAATTAAATGAAAAATTGCAAATGTCTCGTTAAGTTAAGTTTTTTTTTTATTAAAAATATATATATAATAATTAAGATGCGTAAAATGCGTTCGCAAAGACAAGCGTACCCTACGCAGTAGTAACAGTGGACTCTAGGAGTCCGGATATCAAATCCAAAGGACCAGTCGCGTTTTCAAATAATTAATTTCACAAATAATTAAGCAATCCAGAATTTAAAATCAAATTAAGTGGAATAGTGTTCAATTATTCTTTTCAAAAGAAAGAGAATCGGAGTAGAAAGATTAATGTGAGAACAATTATAATAAAGAAGCCTAGGATTGTGATTTCACATGTACCCCTTTTCCCCCCAATTTTAATCTCAATAAAATCCCTAAATGCGTTACTTGCCAGCGACCTATGAAATTCGTTAATTAACAATTGATCATAGTTAATAACGCTATTTCCCTTAATTTAATTCCCAATTGATCATAGGTGAATTAATTTAGACCAAATGATGAATCTCAGAGAGGTTGATTAACGGGTTAAGCTACTAGAAATTCATACAATAGGTTTGATCATGCAAATTGTACGAATCCAATCACTTCACAGTTCAGTTAATCGCAAGCAATTGATCATAGACAAGAGATTAACTTATGTTTAGACCGATCGATCCTAAAAATCAATAAGAGCAGTGAAGAGATACAAATAACTGAATAACATCGAGGTTTTATCAAAACCAGAACCGGGGTACAAGGGTACAGTTACATTACAATTTGGGGCTAAGAGAAACTAGCCACTCATGTTCATGATTAAGCCAAAAAACTCAAAAGCAGACATAAAGATTACAAAAGGGAATAAACTTTACAGTGGTGATCCCTAATGGTGCTCTCTACGTCCTCCCGCAGGTCATAGTCTCTCACAGTACCTCTTTCTCACTCAGAACCCTCAGTTTTCAAAATAGAACAAAAGATAACAATAAAAGGGTTTCTCAGCTCCTATTTATAATAATTTAAAATTCAAATGGGCTGACAACGCAACTTACCATGGCCTTGGTAAAATGACCACGGCCGTGGTCCTTGCATGGTACTCAAGGTCCAATTCTGCTACGCAACCAACATGGCCATGGTCCTTGCGTTACTTTGATTCTGGCCTTTTTTCTTGGTCCTCCAAACAATGGCATTTTTGCTCCAAAAGGTACAATTTTAAACTCTTTCCCTTATGAAGCCTCTTGAGTACCTGTCTTGCATCAACTAACACCAGACAGTGAGTTTTGCCAATAAAATATATTCAAAATGTATGAAAATGACATCTAAACTCACACCAAAATACAATCAAAATCCGGTTTATCAACCTCCCCACACTTGAGCATTGCTTGCCCTTCAAGCAATTATTCTGAGTCAAATATCAAAACCAATTCCCTCTAGTCAAGAACTTGTAATAGAACCCCAATTTATTCAAAATGGAAAATGACACATAAGCAACAATAAAAGCAACAAAATGTAGCAGAATTTTTCCAAAGAATCCATTAGGCTTAAAACACCTGCAAAAATGACCAATTTCCCATGAGCCCGGTTCACTCATATCTTATTCTCTCAGTGTTTCAAGGTCAACAAAAATTCTCTCAAATCACACTTAATTGAGCATGTTCACAAATCTATTCATTAATCAACTCAACTCAATCAACTTTTCACAAACAGAACAAATGAGGCATGACAGGGTGTAATGGGGCCAAGTTTATAGTGATAGGTAGATGCTGAAAGGAAAGGACAACAAAGGGCTCTAATGAAAGTTCACACTCAGTGATCTAAAATCAAAGGGAGCCAATGCCTTCTTCCATCCACTTTTTTACTACCCATATTTAAGCTCTCACTTCTTCTCCCATTATTTTATTTTTCTTCTTTTTTTTTTCTTTCTCTTTTTCTTTCTCTTTTTTTTTGAAGGTTTTTGACCTTATTTTATTCAATTCACAGGAGAGGAAGTTGAGAGACACTAATTTTTTTTAACTGGATGCTCTGCATTACCTTGGCTTTTTCCCCATCCTTCAGATCACCAAGCATAAACAAATATACATAATTTCATAGAGCAAGATGACAAATGAATATTCAATCAGGCTCAAAACAGGCAACTAGATGAGGATGTAACACAAAATCTGAATCCAGAAAATGCCTAACTAATGCCTCAACAGTTTCAGGAAATAAAAAGCCAATCAAGGATATGTATTTCAGGATAGAAAATAGAACATGCCACCTAAGGTGGATTAGAATCACACACTAAAAGAATCAAAAGTTCAAAACTCACATTTCTATGGCTAAGCTCAAGGGAAAATAATTTATTCAATTATGTTCAGTGCTAATGTTCATTTCCTTGAAGAAAATCCCACTGCTATGCTGCAATTTTTTTTAAGGGGTTTCTGAAAACAAAATTTCATAACTATCAAGAATTCAAAAATAACACAGAACAATGCACTAACATAATCACAAATTACAGCATCTCAAAGCTGGAGAGAAAAATCGTGACCCCCTCCCCACAATTAAAGTATGCAATGTCCTCAATGCATCCAAAACATAAATCAACAAGACATGAAAATAAAATGTATTGAAAGGGAAACATAAAATAAAGTACTGAAACAAGAAAACTAAAAAAAATAGAAAAGGAAAACATAAAAACGTCCTTAAAAGCGGGCCTCTAAGGTATCTAGTAATGCTTCTGGTGAGGAGGGACTATGAACCTGAAAAAGAAAAGAAAAAAAACAAATATTTTTTTTTTCAGTTTTTTTACCAGGGCCGTGGTCGAAAAATTGCGAAATTTTCACTTCTAGGGTCCATTTACCACACCCGTGGTCATTGATCACGACCATGGTCAATTTAGCATGACCGTCGTCGTAAATGACATTGTTTGGGGATGCTGGGAGCATAGCTGTGGTCAAATATAACCACAACCTTGCTTCTACCACCACGGTTGTGCTCAATTTAGTACGGCCGTGGTCCCCACATGGAGAATAACCAAAATAAAAACAATTCCTAAGCTCTAGAATGCAAAATAAAATAATTAAAAGGATACACTGGGTTCATGAACGCACTCTTCACAAGTTGCCTCCTGAGTAGCACTTGTTTGACGTCCCGAGCCTGACGGATGAAAGGGAAATCAACCTCCCTCAAACAGGGTGGTATTCCCTTCTTGCAATAAACCCTCAGCATGCCCATCCATTCTATAGCCAGGAGCTTCCTTCCCCACACTTGGGTGAAGCTTAGCATCAATCATCTCCACCTTGTCAATGGCTTGCACAAAATTACAGGAAGGGGAAGAGGAGGAGCTTTTTGCAGTATCATACACTTTAATCACTTCCTCCTCATCACCTAGCCTCCAAGTTAATCTCCCTTTTCGGACCTTAATCACGACATCTCCTGTGTTGAGGAAGGGTCGTCCTAAAATAATTGGGATTTCCGCATCCTCCTCAATGTCTAGAATCACAAAGTCAACAGGAAAAATAAACTTCCCAACCTTAACCAGCAAGTTCTCCACTAATCCTCACGGATAGGTGAGAGTCCTATCTGCAAGCAAAATAGAGATGTCAGTGGGCTGGGGTTCTTGTAACCCCAACTTCTTATAAACAGAATAAGGCATTAGATTAATGCTAGCACCTAAATCACATATGCTCTATCAAATTGCAAATTGCCAATTGTACAAGGAATTGAAAAACTCCCTGGATCCTTAAGCTTAGGAGGCAATTTCTTTAAAACCACTGCAGAGCATTCTTCGTTGAGGCCAATTCTAGCAAAGTTTGCCAACTTTCCTTTATTTGAAAGAATTTCTTTTAAATACTTTGCATACTTTGGCATTTGAGCAATTGCCTCAGCGAAGGGGATATTAATATGCAAACTTTTCAGCATCTTTACAAATCTAGCAAAATACCTATCTTCACTCTTGTCTTTCAACCTTTGGGGCAAAGGAACACTTACTTGAGGAGGTGTCAGTACCTCATTTTCCTTTTCTTTCTCAATAGTTGGATTCTCTTTAGTAAGAACCTCCTCTTTTGAAGTTGGAGCTGACTCTTCCTTCTTCTTTTGCTCCTCTTTAGCCTTCTTGCTCCTAATCATCACAACATTTGCCTCCTCCTTCTTAGGATTAGTTTCAATTTGAGAAGGAAGGGTACCAGGAGCTCTCTGGGATAGCAAAGCTTTCATGCCAGAAAGTTGAGAATCCATAGTTTTCATGCGCTATCACTCTTGGCTATATATTGCATCATGACATCCTTCAGTGATGGCATTCTCTCTTCTAGTCTTGCCCTCTGATTTTGCATCTGTGGAGGCCTATACACATTTTGATTCTGCTCCTGCTTGGGACCTTGGTCCCTCTGGTCTCTCCAAGAAAGGTGAGGATGATCCCTCCATCCTTGGTTGAATGTGCTGGAGTACGGATCATATTCTGCACTCTTCCCACCGACATAATTTACCTCCTCCATAGCTTGAGCAAGTGCATTACTAACAGGGCATTCTCCTCTATGGGCTTCCCCACACTTATCACAAGTGGGTGGTGGAAGAGCTGCAGTTAGAAGCTGTACCTGTGCTTTAATCACAGTCTCCATCTGCTTAGACAACTTCTCTAGCTTCTGATCAATGCTTGAACTAGATGTTCCAGCTTCCACTTGGTTCATAGGTTTCATCAGAATACGCCTATCTGCAGTGTGGTTGTAGGTGTTGGAGGCCACAGTTTCAATGATTCTATTTGCCTCTGTTGGTGATTTAGCATTCAAGGAACCTCCACAAGCAGCATAAAGGCTAGTCCTGTTATGGTTGGACACACCTCCATAGAAAATCTGGATGATTATTTGCTGGCTAAACCCATGATATGGGCAAACTCTGAAGCAGCTCCTGAAATCTGTCCTAGGATTCTGACAGGCTCTCCTACTACCTCTGAGCAAAATTGCCTATCTCTCTTTGCATCTGGTCTGTCTTCACTACGGAATAGTACTTCTAGAGGAATTTGTTGATGCACATCTCCCAAGTAGTGATGCCGTTGGCCGGAAGTGAGCACAACCAACTGAGAGCTTTCTCATTGAGTGAGAATGGGAAAGCAGCCGGTCTGATATATTCAGTAGACACTCGAGGATATTTTACAGTGCTGGCCATCCTCATGAATCTTCTAAGATGCTCCACCGGGTCCTCAGTAGCCAGCCCATTGAACTGGTTACTCTCTATCATCTGGAGGAAGCCATGTTTCAATTCAAAATTAACATCCCCTAGTGCTGGCAATAAGATGCTGTTAGCTACGCCAACTTGAGGAGTGAGATAGTCTAACAAAGACTGCTCCACCGGTGGTCATTTTCTTCAGCCATTACTCTTCTTCTCTGTTCCGCTCTGTTCTTCCGAACAAGTTTTTCGATTTCAGGTTCGTTCACAAGCTCTGGCTTCTGGGACCTGGTTAGCATAAACTATCAACACAGAAAAGGGATTAAAACGCAACTGGCAAAAGAGAATGAATAATTAAAATAAACAAAGTTTTTTTTAAATAAAATAAAAATTCAGAAATTAAACAAACAAAAAAAATTAAAATAAAATAGATAAAACAGAAAATTAAAAGGAATCGAAACTATGCACAATATAAACAATGCTTAATTTTCACAAAATAAATTATCTAAGAACTACACAACTAGTCCCTGGCAACGGCGCCAGAAACTTGATGCGTAAAATGCGTTCACAAAGGCAAACGTACCCTACGCTGTAGTAATAGTGGACTGTATAGGAGTTCGGATATCGAACCTAAAGGACCAGTTGCTTTCCCAAATAATTAATTTCACAAATAATTAAGCAATCCAGAATTTAAAATCAAATTGAGAGGAATGGTGTTCAATTATTCTTTTCAAAAGAAAGAGAATCAGAGTTAAAAGATTAATGTGAGAACAATTATAATAAAGAAGCCTAGGATTGTGATTTCACATGTACCCTTTTCCCCCCAATTCTAATCTCAATAAAATCCCTAAATGCGTTACTTGCCAGCGACCTCTTAAATTCGTTAATTAACAATTGATCATAGTTAATAACGCTATTTTCCCTAATTTAATTTCCAATTGATCATAGGTGAATTAATTTAGAGCAAATGATGAATCTCAGAGAGGTTGATTAACAGGTTAATCTACTAGAAATTCATACAATAGGTTTGATTATGCAAATTGTACGAATCCAATCACTTCACAGTTCAGTTAATTGTAAGCAATTGATCGTAGACAAGAGATTAACTTATGTTTAGACTGATTGGTCCTAAAAATCAATAAGAGCAGTGAAGAGATACAAATAACGGAATAACATCGAGGTTTTATTAAAATCAAAATCAGGGTACAAGGGTACAGTTACATCACAATCCGGGGCTAAGAGAAACTAGCCACTCATGTTCATGATTAAGGCAGAAAACTCAAAAGAAGACATAAAGATTACAAAAGAGAAGAAACTTTATAGTGGTGATCCCCAATGGTGCTCTCTACGTCCTCCCGTAGCTCATAGTCTCTCACAGTACCTCTTTCTCACCCAAAACCCTCAGTTTTCAAAATAGAACAAAAGATAACAATAAAAGAGTTTCTCAGATCCTATTTATAATAATTCAAAATTCAAATGGACTGAAAGCGCAACTTACCATGGCCCTGGTAAAATGACCACGGTCGTGGTCCTTGCATGGTACTCAAAGTCCAATTATGCTACGCAACCAGCATGGTCATGGTCCTTGCGTTACTTCAATTCTGACCTTTTTTCTTGGTCCTCCAGACAATGACATTTTTGCTTCAAAAAGTAAAATTTTCAACTCTTTTCCTCATGAAACCTCTCGAGTACCTGTCTTGCATCAACTAACACCAAATAGTGAGTTTTGTCAATAAAATATATTCAAAATGTATGAAAATGACATCTAAACTCACACTAAAATACAATTAAAATCTGGTTTATCAATAGATAATATAAATGTAATTTGAAATATAAACAATTAAAAGTTTAATTGATAGTTAATAAAAAATAATTATTATCTTAATTAGTATAATTGTTTAAATTAAATGACAAATTGCAAATGTCTCGTTAAGTTTAGTTTTTATTAAAAAATATATATAATAATTAAAAATTAAGTAAATATATAATTTAATTGAATATATAATTAGAAGAAAGTATATTAATTTGATTTAATGCAAAAAGTTAAAAGATGCTTCTCATAAAATGAAGAAAATATATGATTATGTGTGAAGAATAATATATTAAAGAATTATCTTATTTTTAAAAATAATAATTTAAATTTATTATATAAAGACCGAATAAAAAACTAAATTAGTATTCTAAACCTTTAAAAGACAATTTAATAAGTTCATGTATATTTTAAAGGTAAGATGAGTATACATTTAAATTTGAATTATGACATATATTATCATAATTATGTCATTATCATTTTTATTTTTTTCTCACATGTATCATTCTTTAAAGATAATCCTTTTTGAGCCATAATTGAACACTAAATGTTGATACTTTTATTTTATCAATAGATATTTGAACATTGATTCACTACTTTGTGAGAGGCTAGACTTTTTTTACTAGCTACTAGACTTAATTCTCCTTGATTGTCATGCTTTATTTTAATATAAATCTTTATTTTGATGAGTATTTTAATATAAATCTTTAGGTGTTAGCTAGCTAGATTAAAGTTTGAATATAAGTGGCACATACCTTGTTTTGTATGGTGTTTGGTGACACCAAAACAAAAGTATAATTAAAATAAACAGTTTATTTATTTTTTATTTAGTTTCATTCTTAATTTTAGTGAAATCGAAATATATTTTAGAAAAAAATTCTATTTTCTTTCTAAATTACCTTCAACGTTAAATGGAATTCATATATAAGGATTTATTTGCTTCGTTTTGTAACATTCGCCAAGAAAAAAAAAAGATATTGAGAGTAACATGGTCTAATTTCAGACAATAAGGATGCTAGCTACCTATATATGTCCTAAGATTCAATCTTCATTATTTTAATTTAAGAAATTAACTCATTTTGCGCAAAAGGTAAAAAAATAAGAAATAAAAACACGATATCATTAGGCTATAAATTCACTCGCAAAGTTCAGCTACGTACGACAAAGCACTTGTTCACCTATTAAGCTTTCAAGAGAGAGACTGTTTGGAAATGGCTTCCAAGGGTGTTGTTGCATCCATTGCCCTTTTCCTCTTCATCAACCTCTTTTTTGTTTCTCTTGTTAGCAGCTATAGCCCGTCGCCACCAAGGCAACCACGACCACGATTATCACTATCACCACCACCCCGATCACGACCACCTCGATCATGACCACCACCACCGCCGCCACCACCACCCCGATCACGACCACCGCCACCTCCACGCCCTGTCAAACAACCACCACCACCTCCACCATCACTACCGCCGCCACCCCCTAACTCAACATTGCCACCACTCCCTAGCATATTACCACCACCGCCACCCCCTAACTCAACATTCAACATTGCCACCACTCCCTGATATATTACCACCACCACCGCCCCCTAACTCAACATTGCCACCACTTCCTGACATATTACCACCTCTAGCTTCCTAACTTATCACCACCACCACCACCCCCTGTCAAACCGTCGCCGCCACCACTCCTTGACACACCACTGCCACTATTCCCTGACAGTTAAGAACAGAATATGTATGACACCCATAATCATATTCTGTTGTGTTACTTCGTATCATGGTATGTATTTAAAGTTAAGGACACCACCATTCAAGTCTGCTATATATGTGCGTGCATATATATATGCCAGTGGACACTATAATATTACCAATAAATGTCCACACATAATGTTCCTGTCTGAAGATGTTGGGGATGATCTCCTACTCTTTACTTCAAGGTCTTCTATAGGTGTTTGAATCCTCCTATATGAATGATGGGGGTACCTGCAAAAGGCACTCCAACGCTCAAGTCAGGTTTTGGCTCAGAGCATTTAATGTGAGTAATAAATGAGGGTCAAAAGTCATTTACCTTGAGGGGTGTACCCCATTTTATACTTATCTTGTTGGGCCTGGATCCTTATGGATCCTGACCATTCCTTAATGATTGATCCACATTGATTAAGGTGGCTTAATTATCTCCTAATCTCCGATTTACCTTGATAATAGTCACTTAAAGAAATTTGTATCGTGCGAGTGCTATACTTAGTATTCGGCTGGGGTGGCACTGAATACTCCCATAATGGTATTCGGTGATATAAGTAGTTGTTCGTAAGAGACAAGTGTTCGGCCAGATTTAGGCCGAACACTTGTATTCGGTTGCTCTGTGGTGGAAGGTATTTGGCTACTCATATAGCCAAATACCCCACCGGTATACATAATAAATAATACTATACAAATGTAATTGTGTTGTTGTTCTTCTCGTGGATGGGAACTCTCATCTTCCTCGCTATCTTTGTTTATTGTCTCTTTTAGTGAAAAGTTGTTCAATAAAAGTCCTTTGTTCAAGAAGTGATTCTAGGTTATTCAATTCCTTATTTTTTGTTTCCTACGAGTTACGACTTAAACACCTTATCAGAATGAAAGAGTAGAGAAAACTGGAATTCACTATATGTATGCTTCATTTGCATATATACTAGAAGCTAAACAAGATAACATTAGTAACAAAATAAGAAACTGTCTAACAGCCCTAACAAACTAGCTAATCAACAATATGCGTCATGCAAGGCTTAGATATTAAATTTAGTTGGACTTGTTTGTGAGCGAGTCAACCACACGAGTTGCTAATTTTCAAGTTGTTATGGGTGTCTAAACACTGTTTTTCTTTGCACTTACGTATTTTCTTTTCTTTAAGTATATATCCATTTCAGTTAATATGCCAAAGACCAAAGTATACAGAAGCACTAATCTTGTAATAACATGTTAAAATTGGTTTATGGATCTTTTGTCCAAACATAAAGCATGAAATCAAGTATCAAGATACTCCCTCCAGCTCCGAATATAAATAAAAAAAACTATTTCACGCTAAATAAGAAAGTTGGTTAACAATATTTAATAACACCAATCTCAATTAAAAAATAAGTTGATTTCTTAAATTGCCCTTCATTAGAATTTGATATAAAAAATAAGAAGGAATCATTGGAATTAAAACCCTATTAAATGAAGGGTATTTTGGAGATGATCTCATTAAATGAACTAAAATTAGTTGAGATTTGCTTATATTTAAATCCAAAATCAAACTCACTTTTTTGCTTATATTCAAAGCCAGAAGGAGTAGTTAATTAGCAAAAAGAAGACATATATTTCTTTTTAGGTGCTATAGAAGACATATATAGATCCTACGACAGTAATGTATTTAGCTATTAACATAGTAACAAGGGAAAAGCCAACTCAAGGAAATGTAAGAACTTCACCCCTCACATGTTGAAATGCTAGCAGCAAATTTGTGCGTACACTTTTCATCCAATTAATAACCCACAAATTTAGAATATTAATGATGTTGAAATTTTGATGTTCTGTTGGTGGTTTCTTGTCAGCGAGAGTTTATTCCCTCTACTGGTTCAATGATATGTGCGAAAATTGCTTTCCCTTTTTTTTTCAGAGCTTTTCATTTTTGGAAAAATGGAATCACACAAGGGAAGAGGTGGGGATTATTTTGGGAACAAAAAATTAAAACACCATGTGCCAATCACACATACAAATCAAAGGCTAATAATGCACATAACCTTCACACATATTCATTTTACCAAAATCAAATAATTACATATTCAAATGGCCTAACAAAACTGATAATCATCAGTAATGAGAAATAATAACATACAATCAGAATACAAACAACTAAAACATACATGACTTCAACTAAACTTTACTGCTTAATATACTTTTTGATGCAAAATTGGAAAACACAATGGCTAGGTAACATAAAAATGCACCCACAACCTTCACACTGGCTCGCAACTGCAGTCGTCAATGTCATTGCTTTGGAAACGCGTCGGTGGACCCTCAGACAAATTGAAACATCAATCTTCTCATTGCTTTGAAGTGCTACGGTGGGGAATAATGCTTTACCCAGAAAATATCCGTCCACGAGGAACGATAACAGATAACAATTTACGGTGTCAATGGGGGAATATTCTTTGATGAACAAGTAGAGAGGAGGGAAAACAAAACACAAATTAGGGTTTCTAATTAAGATAGAGAAGAGGAAAGGCAGAGCCGAATTATAGGGATTCTAATTGGAATTATAAAATTCGAATAAAGGGTTAACATAGCGTTCGGTTAGGGAAAAATGAAGGGGAGGGGAGGGGAGGGGAGGGATTTCAAAAAGGTTTTGTTGTTTGGTTTAATTTTTAGGAGGGGAGGGAAGGGGAATTCCTCCTCATCTAATTTTAGCTCTCCTCCAATATTGGGGGATTTGAAGGGGGAAGGAAAGGGGATTTAAAACATTTTAATTGTAATGACTTTAATATCTCTATTTATGTTTTGAAATTTAAAATTATAAAAATACAAATGTAAATTAATTTTTAAAATCCCTTCCCATCCTTTATGAACCAAACAAGAGAAGACTTACCTTCCATCCCCTTCATTAAAATCCCCCCTCCTCTTAACCAAACAAAATGTATAATCAAAATTCTTTCCCTTTCTTCTCCTTCCTTCTATTAAAATCCCTTATCTCCCTTCCCCTTCTTTAAACCAAACAGTCCCTAAGTGGAAGTAAGACAAATTTAAAAACTAATAGATTGTAAATTTGCAAAGTAAACCCGAAACTCATGCATGGCAAAATTCGCAATTACCCTAAGTCAAACCTGCTGGTTGTAACATGGCTAGGGCACACAAGTGTCGTGATATAATTGGTCCTCGTCAAAGGAGTTTCAAAACATGTTGTCCTAAACTTGCACCGAAGGAATTGCCGATAAGAAATATAGATATTTAGTGCAATATAGTCTCATTTCAGACTTTAAGGATAGAGTTATGATATTTAAACATTCAATTTTTTTATACACCTATTTAACATTTATTATTTTTCTTTATCTCTCTTCCTATCATATTATATTTCTTATAATATCTATATTAATATTTTTTTCTCTTTTCTCTTTCTCTTACTAGGTGTCAATTGCCATCTTAGGTGTCAAAGTATAACTTTCCTTAAGGATACTAGCTACGTACTATCTATGTCAAAAGATTCAACCTCCATTAATTTAAGAAATTAATTCATTGGGAGTAAAAAGTAAACATAAAAAAAACCCACACATCCTTGGCCTATAAATTCTCTGGCAAAGCTCAGCTACACAAGCAAGAGCAATTGTTCACCAATATTTAAGCTTTTGAGAGAAAGTGTTTGGAAAATGGGTTCCAAGGGTGTTGCATCCGTTGCCCTCCTCTTCTACCTTAACCTCCTTTTCTTTTCCATGGTTAGCTCTAACACCCCTCTCCAGGTTGCCCCTCCCTCAATGTGTGCCCCTGTCAGACGTCCCCCACCACCAGCACCGCTACCACGCCAACCACCACCACCACCATTGCCACCAGCCCCTGTCTCACCACTGCCACCACCCTTTAACACAACATGATCACCACCTTGAGGCCGCTGCGCATTTGTGAGGTACTCAAGAGGCCAATATCTATAGAATCATTGTTGAACCAAAAGTTATGGATGCAACGCAATTGACTACCCTTGCAATTAAGAGCAGAATATGTATGACATCCGTCATCAATTTCTGTTGTGTTACTTCTTATCATTGTGTTTGTTTGTGTGTGTTTAAAGTCAAGGACCTTACCGTTCGTGCCTGCTACATATGCACATGTACAGTGCCAATAGACAGACACTATAATATTACCAATAAATTAACGTCCATAATAATAAATAAATAAATATCACTACAAATACAATTGTACTGTGTTGTTGTTCTCGTGGATGGGGATCTTATATTCCTCCTCGCTATCTTTGTTTATCGTGTTTTAATGAAAGTTGTTCAATAAAAGTCCTTGTTTCAAGAAGTGATTCCAGGTTATTAAATTCCTTAATTATCTCTGTCTTAATTTATTTTCACTTTCGTGTTTTCTTGTAGTATAAAACCGTTTCAGTTAAGGTGGCCAGTAGACAGAGGAAGACTGATCTGTAATAACATATTAAAATCGGTTTGCTGATCTTTTGGCCTAAACAAGAAAGCATGAAAATATGGTCAAGATAGTTAATTAGCAAAAAGAAAAAGTTTTTTAGAAGAAAAAGTTCAAAACTAGCCAGCTTACCGTTTTTTTAAGAACTGGAATAGATGGTATTGGTAGTGGTCAAATTTCCTCTTTAGTCCTTTAAAAGTGAAAATACTACAAACGATGTAGTACTATAGATGTATTTGGGTTTGGTTTCTCTCTCGCACACACATACACTGAGGAAATAGATCATGTGATACAACCTATGCAACATATCATGTGAATACGCGGCTGTGAAAGGAAACGTTTCCCACTTGCATTGGTGGTGTTCGCAGAGAACAGAGGATCATTTCCTCTTTCTTCGGTTCTCATCCTCCCCCTCTGTCCATTCTCATTCTTCTTCGAAAATTATGTTTTTATTTTTAAGCAACCATTGCTTATACAAATAGCAGGGAAGAGAGACATGAGGGGAAATAATATACGGTTAAACACAGTGAGCAGAGTGAACGAGAGACCTCCTGGAGCGGTATCAACGTTTTTCTTTTCAAAATTTCCTGATGCATACAAAGAAGAAGATCTATGGAAAGTTTTCCAGAGATGGGGTAAAGTATGGGAGATATATGTGCCAAAAAGAAGGGACAAATGGGGCAATCGCTACGGGTTTGTACGATTTTTGAATGTGCAAAATGTGAAAGATCTAGAAGCAGATTTGAGTCATATTTGTATTGGAAATATCCATATGAGCGTCAACATTCCACGTTTTGAGAAAGGTGCAAAGGGCGATCCAAAAGGAAAAATTACAAGAGTAGAAAGACCAGTGTCAACTTACAAAGTACAACAAGGAGCACAAGGGGGATATGGCAAAAGCTACGCACAAGCCGTTAGACAAGAAGGCACAGGAAGATATCAGAAGTGGGTACCTAGAAAAGGAAAAACAGGAGGATATGTGGAAAGGGCAAGACATTAACGTATCAGTAGAAGATGATGAATGGCTAAAATCTTGCTTTGTTGGTAGGCTGAATGATTTATCTCTGTTTGACCGTCTGAATGAAGTGTATGCGCTACAAGGTTCGAGTGAAGTTAAACTGAAATACATAGGGGATGATTTAGTGCTCATTATGGGTATTAAGGAGGAAGACATTCAACAGAAATGTCAGCAAGAAGAGGAGAGCGTATTGTCATTGTTTCACTCAATACAGAAATGGGATCCAAGCATCACATCTGAGAACAGACTTACCTGGGTAAGGTGTTGGGGGGTTCCTCTTCATATGTGGGGCGCAGACTGTTTCAAACATTTAGTTAATATCTATGGCGCATACATTAAGATGGATAGGGAGACAGAGACAAAACATAGGCTCGATTCTGCTCGTGTTCTCATCAAAACTGCTTCTCCACATCCTGTTGCTGTCAGTAATCACATTCGGTTCAATGGTGTCGTTCACCAAGTTCGCATTTACGAAGAAACCATGATGGCTGAAAGCAAATGTAGCTGTCGGGTATGGAGATGGCAAAACTCAAGTGTTCAAGGGTCCTCAATAGAAAGCGATGTTGCTATGGAAGGCAGATCTTCAGAATCAGAGTACGATGGGCTCTATCCATACCAAGTAGATATGGAGGTCGTGGACGTCGATGGTGATGCCGATGAAGGTAGAGTTGGCGGTGGTTCACGTCGACGTATGGTGGAAAGCCTGTCAGTCAACAAACCAATGGTCAATAACCAGCTGCAGATTCATTTGGAAAAAAAAGACAAATTAATTGGTACTACTGTCAGGGAAGCCGCTAAATCAGGAGAAAAAGTGGATTTGGAGTGTGAAGATAATCTTTTAACAGTGGCAAGTTATCATAAGTTTGACAATGCAGAGACTAAGAAGAAGGAAAGTAAAAAATGCAAGGGGAAAGATCTAGTTTTGGTCTCGAGGAGAACTCCGAATGCGGTTGAGGATGTGACAGACAAGACCAAGGTGCAGGAAACTCAATATACACCACCAAAAGTAAAGGACCGACTAGGCATGGACCAAGTAAGGTTTAATGGAGAGTGTGTTGGGCTGGTGGACAATATTTTAGGTACGGAGGCCCATTGTGCGAATAATGATGCGGGCCTGCAACATTTGGTCGCGCTACAACATGCTCGGGCTGGTAAGGAACAATGCAATCAATATGAGTCTCATGTGGGTATTAATGGAAATGCTGAGAAGGAATCAGATAAAGAAGGTCACGTGAATGGTCTATTAGTGGGCCAGAATTCTAAAAATCTCGGTAAGGGCCTGGTGAATCAAGTGACTAATACAATTGGATCTTGTGAAGGTATTGACGGGGTTGCCGAGAAGGAAACATATACAGAAGGGTACGTGAATGGCTCATTGGTGGGCCAGAATATTAAAATTATCTGTATAGGTTTGGAGACTCATGTATCCAATACAAAGGGGCCTTGCATATATAGTTCAGGACGTAAAGAGGAGATCGACGCCCAGACTCGAAGTACTGATAGCGGAGATATGCAAGCAGAGGGAATCCAAAAGCAACTTGAGTATGGTGTCACAAGAGGACCAATAGAGAAATATCAGCTCTCTCCCTATTCGGCCAATTATGATAGTGGAAGGTGGAAACAAGGTAGAATGACTAATCAATCACTTAGTAATATTCTCTCTGATGACAATATAAATAACTGCAACAGAATTTTCTGGCTGAGGAGTGACCCTGTCGAAGCACATAAATTATGGGAAATTGGAAAAGCCATGGGTGTTACTTTTGGGGGCCAAGATGAAGAAATTATTTCCAGATTTGTTGCCATGGAAAGTAGAGATAAAGAACGCACAGAGCCAAATTCGGAAGACCAACATAGAGGGGGTCAGGCAGTGGGTCTATGAAGATCTTATCATACAATGTAAGGGGTCTTGGGGGGAGGGGAAAATGGAAGATTATTAGGAAGTTGGTTGTTAAGGAGGAGGTGCAATTCTTATGTATCCAAGAAACAAAAAGAGACCAAATTAATCTAGAGATATGTGGTGCATTGTGGGGGGATAGAGAAGTAGAGTGGTTTGTTAGTCCAGCGGTTAACTCAGCTGGTGGCATACTGTGTGTATGGAATAAAGAATCCTTGACTGTGTCAAAACTGTATGTGGGTTTTGGTTTCATATTGGTGGAAGGTTTATGGAAGGATGGGGAGTGCACAATCACTATTGCTAATGTGTACTCACCATGTGATTCATCATCAAAAAGAAGAGTATGGGAAGAGCTAAAACAGTTGAGATTCAGTAGCAATTCGGACCTGTGGTGTGTTGTTGGTGACTTTAATTGTATAAGGAGGACAACTGAAAGGAAGGGAGAAATGGAGGAACATATTGGGAGCAATGAGAGAAGGGAGTTCAACCAATTTATCATTGATATGGGGCTAGAGGATATTCCTATGGTAGGAAGAAGATTTACTTGGTTCCGTCCAAACGGTAGAGCTATGAGTAGGATTGATAGAATCTTGGTGGATAGGGGTTGGCTTGCTAAATGGCCGGAGTCTACCCAACATATCTTGGATAGGAATATCTCAGATCATTGCCCATTGATCCTAAAGCATGATAATATAGATTGGGGCCCAAAACCTTTCCGTGTGTTGGATTGTTGGTTTGATGATAAGAGATTTGCTAATTTTGTGGAGGAAGCTTGGAGGAAGATGGTGGTGCATGGTTGGGGAGCTTATGTTTTGAAAGAAAAAATTAAGGGGATAAAAAAGGAATTAAAAGTATGGAATAAGGAACATTTTGGCAACTTGGATAGAAGACTCAAAGAAATTCAAAAGGGGTTGAATGATATTGAAGAGAGAGGGGAAGATAGGTTTTTATGTGAGGCGGAAGTAAAAATGAAGAGGGATCTACAAGAAGAATTTTGGAGGGTGAATAACTTGAGTGAAGTCCTCTTGAGACAAAAAGCAAGAATGAGATGGAATTTGGAAGGAGATTGTAATTCCAAATATTTCCACAATTTGGTGAATTGGAGAAGGAAAAAAAACATGCTTAGGGGTTTTTTGGTTGATGGTGTTTGGGTTGAAGAACCAAGAAAAGTAAAAGAGGAAGCTAGACGTTTTTTTGAGGAAAGGTTCCGTGAAGATACGTGGTGTAGACCAAAGCTTGATGGCATTGTCTTCAAACAAATATCCGAGCAAGATAACTATATGTTGTTGGGGAGCTTTGAGGAAGATGAGATTAAAAAAGCGGTTTGGGAGTGTGGTAGCTTGAAGTGCCCGGGCCCGGATGGTCTTAATTTCAAGTTTATTAAGAAATTTTGGTATCTCCTTAAAGAAGAAGTGAAGAGATTTTTAGATGAGTTCCATCAAAATGGTGTGCTTCCAAAGGGATGCAATGCATCTTTTATTACACTCATTCCAAAGATTGATGAACCACAAAAGCTGGGTGACTTTAGACCAATTTCCTTAGTGGGGTGTATGTATAAAATACTAGCCAAGATTTTGGCTAATAGATTGAAGAAGGTGCTTGGTGGTGTTATTGATAGAAGACAAAGTGCTTTTTTGGGAGGTAGGAATTTGTTACATAGTGTGGTTGTTGCTAATGAGTTCATTGATGAAGCTAAAAGAATGAAGAAGAAGTGCCTCATTTTTAAGGTTGACTATGAAAAAGCATATGATTCCGTCTGTTGGGATTTTGTTTCTTATATGCTTCATAGACTGGGTTTCAAAGAAAAATGGGTCTCTTGGATTATGAGTTGTTTGAAGACATCCACGGTCTCAGTACTTGTCAATGGAAGTCCATCTAGTGAATTCCCGATGAAAAAGGGACTTAGACAAGGAGATCCTTTGGCTCCATTTCTTTTCATCATAGTGGCGGAAGGTCTCTCGGGTATTATGCGGGAAGCTTTATCTACAAATTTGTTCTCTAGTTTTCAAGTGGGAAAGAATAATGTGGAGGTAAACCTGTTGCAATATGCGGATGATACTATCTTCTTGGGAGAAGCATCTCTTAGTAATGTTATGGTTATTAAAAGTATGATGAGGTGTTTTGAGTTAGTTTCCGGTTTAAAAGTAAATTTCCTGAAAAGTGGGTTTGGTGTGTTGGGGGTGGAGAGAAGTGAAGGTTTGAGATTTGCAAATCCACTTAATTGTAGCCTTTTGTCTTTACCTTTCAAATACTTGGGTATTCCAATTGGTTCTAATCCGAGAAGAGTAGAAACTTGGAAACCCATTATTGGAAAGTTTAAAAAGAAGTTGGCCCCGTGGAAGTATAAAACTCTATCCTTTGCTGGAAGAGTGTGTTTGATCAATTCCGTTTTAACATCATTACCTATCTTTTTCCTCTCCTTTTTTAAGTTGCCTCAAGAGGTAGCTAAAATCATTATTTCCATCCAAAGAAACTTCCTTTGGGGGGGTGAGGTAGATAAAAGAAAAGTTTGTTGGGTAAGTTGGGATAGAATTTGCCGGTCAAAGGAAGATGGGGGGCTTGGTATTAAACACATCTCTTTGTTCAATGACGCTTTGATTGCTAAATGGAGGTGGGGCTTATTTAACCAAAAGGAGTCTCTATGGGTAGATGTGCTAGAGTCAAAGTATGAGGGTTGGAAAGGTATCTTGAGGAGTGATTGGAATAATAGAGTGTCTCTTTGGTGGAGGGATTTGATACTTAATTGTGGGGGTGGATGTCAATCCAAATGGTTTGATAAGAGACTCAAGTGGAAGATTGGGGAGGGTGATCAAGCACGTTTTTGGCTTGATAATTGGTTGGGAAATGGGACTCTTGCTGAAAAATATCCAAGATTGTTCTCAATTTCTTCTAGGCAAAATGAAGTTATAAAAAATGTGGGGTTTTGGAGGGAAGAGGTATGGTGTTGGGAGTTTGGATGGAGGAGGGAGTTTTTTGAATGGGAAATTCGAATTCTATTACAACTACATGAGGAAATAAGGGATATTGGGATGCAGAGAGATAAGAGGGATAGTTGGTGGTGGGGTGAAGATATACCAAAGATTTTCTCAGTCAAAGATGCATATGCAGCCATACAGGAGGTAAGGATGGGTCTGCACTGTCAGCCTATTATGAAGGAGATTTGGAAACTCAAAACCTAACCAAAGGCAATTTTTCTAACCTGGCGTGTGATGCTGAATGCATTGCCAACTAAAGATAATCTTCTTTCCAGGAATATTCTCACAAATCCGATTGAAGGTATATGCATTTTTTGCTCTGAAGTTGTAGAATCACTACAACATTGCTTTTTCTCATGTAGTAAGATTCACGGGATTTGGAACCAGTGTTATAAGTGGATCCAGGTTAGTACTGCACTACCTCAATCCCCTGAAATACACTTCTGGCAACATGCACAGTTCCTGAAAGGTAAGCAACTAGTAGATATGTGGAGAGTGGTGTGGGCTGCTGTCGTGATGTGTGTTTGGAAATTAAGAAATGAATGCATTTTTAGACAAGGCTCATTTGATAGAGATACTCTGCTGCAGCAAATTCTCTTCACGGCATGGACGTGGCTTAAAGGTAAAAATCAACATTTTGCATATTCTTTTGATCAATGGGCAGTAGCACTAGGGGAGGGCATTATGGGAAGAGAAATTTGATATAGGGTGTAGTTGTCTCAAGCCCAAATGCATGAAGTAGGTAGACAATTATGGTCTGAATAATCGCTCCTGACAGCTACGTTTAATGTAGCGACAGTGATGTTTAATGTGGGTGACTTGGAATATCTCTCTTGGTTCTAAATTTGTGCTACTGTTGCCAACTCTGTTCAATTCAGTGGTTCTTTATGTAATATGGGGCACGGCCATGTGCTGGGGGAATATCTTGTAGAGAATGGTATTCCCATTCTATTGGTTTTGTATAGGCGGAGGGGTTCTTAGCATACATCACTTTGGTTACTTTATATTTATTTCATCATCATGACATAAATATAGATTAACCTTGAGTGATCATTTGTACATGTCTTTAACGTTTGTTCTGGTACTTCCAGTACCTCTAGTATCTATATTAATATATTTCTTTGCTGATTTAAAAAAAAACACTGAGGAAATAGATTAGCGAGTTCATCAACTTTTACAGTATACATATGCGATGCAGTGAGAAGTCTCTGCTCCCAGGTAACTTAACAATAAACATAATATAGAGCTTCCATGGCTTCTATAGATGATATGGGAAAAATATCATGATGCCATGAGTAAGGAATTTAGGAACTCTTCTTGTCTTTCTGCAAAGTGGACAGGCTCTCGTTTTTATTTATTTATTTATTTATTTTAATCTGGTTATAAGACAAAAGACATTAATTGTCTTATTCCTGGTTTGTCATCTTTATTTAGGTTTGTGGTTGCATGCTCAAGAGGTTGGTAGTGATAAGTTACACTTGCCTACTTTGGGTGACTTGAGGGTAGGGTAATTAGGGGCTAGACTTTATGTTTTATTTTGACCTAAGTCATTTAAAGAATGAATGAATTCTTATTTTTATCCCTAAAATTGTAACGTGCTATCATGATATTTTTCTTGGAATTAACTAATTGGCAAATTAATAAATCCTTGAATTTGAATTCACTTAAGCAAGTTAGTCCTGCCATTAGGGATTTACTAATTCCGTTATCCAACGTCTGACAATATGGCACATTATTTGTCATTTTGGCTGCTACATATGTTAACACACATGGCTACTTAGTCATGGATCATAAGAGACCAAAATTAAATGATAATTTTAACAACTAAAATGACATTAAACCAAAAAAAAAAAAAAAATCTCGATAGCTATGACTGATGGCCATCAATAATTTGTATCTATTGATAAAAAAAAAAAAATCAACATATTTTGAGTGACCTTCATCTCCCCTATCATCACGTCTTCTTACCTTAGCACTTGCAGCAAGGAAAAGCTTCCATTCGACTTAGACAATTAAACAATGAAATTAGTTCCTGTTTGTATAAATTTTTCCATAAACATAGAAGAAGAAAATAAAAAAGTAAAATGAGTTGATTTTTTTTGCATAAACTAAAATCAATTCATACACTTAACTTTTAGAACAACTTTTTCCATTTAACTTCTGCAAAAATTAAGGTGTATAAATTAATTTTAGCTCATAGAAAAATTCAATACATTTTTTTTTTCTATAAGTGTTTATAGAAAACTTCAATCAAACATAACATATAATTAAAAGTAAAGAAAGGTAAGATTCACAAGCTGACATCGACATAGGCAACATCTAAGTACGTGACAGTGATCGATCTCCACGGAAACTCCCGAATTGGATGGATATCTGGCGGAGGGAATCGCTACATTATTCCATGCATCCACCACATTTGCACTTTTGCCTCCTCATTCTCTTCCTTTACTGTTAACCGCTTTGCCTTTAGATTCCTTTGTTCGCTTTGGACTTTCACTTTGATGAAACTCTCAATTTAACAGGCATACAAATTTATTTACCTACCACAAACTGATAGAATCGGTGTCATAATAATGAGAAATTAAATCTAGTTTTTTCAATCCATCGCAACCGTTTTGTGACCACAATTGCAGCCGGATCAGCCATATTTTCCCACCATCTCATGCAATGTCAATGATCGCAACCTAGCCGTAACCGTAATCGCAATTTAGAACCATGTCCAGAGATACTGATACTGTTTTCTCAATTACCAAAACTCTTCTGAACTGATTACAGTTATTTCTATTTATAGGTGCTGGTCTACTAACATAGACCCACCGTTAATGGGCCTAAATGCCTAATCAGTTGCAGCCCTAGTCCCCTTTTTTTCTAACACAAAAATTGGTCAATTAACCTAATCAGTTGCAGCTCTAGTCCCCTTTTTTTCTAACATAACTAACTAATGGGTATCACAAACCCCTACTAGTGCCATAGAAAAGTGGGTAGAGTGTAGAGAAGAAATGCACGTGTGTAAAACTACTGATAATGTTTGAGAAGGTGGTGGTGTCTACTCTACCTTTCCACAATATCTGAAGTTCTGAACCAACAAAGGTTACAAGTACAACCAAGACTTTTTCTGCATTAATTGCTGTTTGAGGATTAGAATTTAGAAAAGATGGAGAAGTGGGTTTTAGTTGGAATGGTGTAAGTATACATTGTTAGGATGTTGAGTCGGCGTTCAAGATATGTGTTTGACGGATGAGAATAGCGGTGGAACATGGAGTAGAGTGGGTTGAAAATATCACATTTAAATAAATAATTATAAAAAAAATATGAAACGGTATGCATCAAACAAAAAAGATAAATTTAAATATAAATTAACATCAAATTTTATAAAATATTATAAAATATCAAATTTTACATCTCATCTAAAATTTAAAAATTGAGGATAAACAAACATGTGTAGTGCCTGTCATTTTTCTAGTATTTATAAGATTTAATTATTCTTTTAATATTTTTTAGGTTTAATTTTAATTTTTACCTTTAATTGTTTACTTTTTGACACATTTTACCTCCAACAATTAATTTGGAGCATTTTATCTCCAATTTTTTAAAAAAGTTACAAATTTTACCTTCTACTATTATATATATGCTGACGTTAGGGATGACAATGCGGGCCGGGCCTTGACGGGCCGGCCCGCCAGCCCGCTATAAATTGGCGGGGTGGGGTGGAGAAGTCAGGCCACCAGCTTGCTTAGGCCTGTCCTGCCTAACCCGCCAACCCGGCGAGCCAATTACGGGACGGGGCAGGTTGGCCCGTCGGCCCGCTATGATTTTTTTAAAGAAAATATATGTAAATGTTATTAGATATTTAGGCTTAGAGTTTCACTATGTATTTTTTTAAGTTGTTAGTGTTCTTCAAAAATATAAATTTTTACTGTTAGTTTATTTTAATTTTACAAATTCGTGTACTTGGTTGTTAGTTTATTTTTTTGATTTCTTAGTTTATTTTGTTTTTACTAATTGTGATGTTAAATTCATGCACACTTGGTTGTGAAGAAAGTTGGGATTGAGTCACGAGGGTAGAATATGGTTTAGTGCATAAAGATTTGGGAACAAAGCTACAGTCTATTACTTTGCGCACTAACATATTGGCGTTTTCACATATGCGTGAAAATCATGCGTTAAGTATTATACCAAACATTGGATTTTGTTTTAAATAATACTAATAAGAAATTGTATATTCAAATCAAATTTAGACTAAGTTATTAATATACTTTAAGTCTTTTAACTAAATTTGTCAATTGAGTTAATTTTATGTAACAATGAACTTGAAATTTTCCTTTTTCTTTTTTTTTTCATTTTTGGTGGGCCAGCCCGCTAACCCAACGTTAAGCGGGGTGGACCAGAATTTTTAGCCCACCATTTGAAGGCGGGCCAGCCCATCTCGGCCTGTTTTTGGCGGGCTGGTGACGAGGCAGGCCAAAACGGGCCGGGCTGACCCGTTTTGCCACCCCTAGCTGACATGGCATGCTGACATAAGTGTAAAAAGTAGGGATAAAATTGACCAAAAAGTAAAAAGTAGAGGATAAAATTCACCAAAAAGTGAAAAAGTTAGGGTAAAAATTGTCACAAAGTAAAAAATTGGGGGTAAAAAGTACAATTATTTTAGCATGCCATGTCAGCAAAACAGTGGAAGGTAAATTTTGCAACTTTTTAAAAAAGTTGGGGGTAAAATGTGCTAAATTAATTTGTTGGGAGTAAAATTCGTCAAAAAGTAAAAAGTTGTAGGTAAAAATTGCAGTTAAGCCTATTTTTTATTTAAATTATTCAATTTGGTCCGTCTATTTTTAAAATGTTCAACTTTGTCTTCTAATTTTAAAAATTGGTCAATGTTGCCCTTTCGTTTGACCAAATTTAATAATTTAAATAAAAAATGAAGTCAAAAGAGTAATTTAACTCTTATTTATTACCTTTTCATCTAACTAATTTATTAATTTATGCTATCTTGATAAATTTGAATTTTCTTTTACCTACTTAATAATTTCTTTTATTAGATAACCCCTTCTTCATTTTGTATCATTTTATTTTTTTTATATTTTTTCTATTCCAAGTACTTAATTTGTTGTCTACCATAATTTTGTTAAGGTAATTAAGTTTATTTTTATGAATCCTTTTCAATTTTAATCATTACTTTAAAAATCATAATGCACCGGATGATTCAACTGGTCTGATTGGGAACCATTCTAGTGATTGGTCCATTAACTTTAAAAACCCAACTCGTATCACAACTACTAAGAATTGATCAAACAATCCATAATTGATAAAAATAAGGGTATTTTTCAAAAAGTTTCATTTTTTATTGTTTTAATTTATTCTAAAACAATTTTAAGATAAATAAAAACCGTTATTTAAAAATTACAGATAGATATAAATTATTTTGTCAATTATTATTCAATTTCATCCCCTAATTTAAAAAAAAAAATGTTCAATGTTGTCCATTAGTATGATTTTATTAACATCGTTAGTGTAACTTAGACGGAAGGGTGACATTGAATAATTTTTAAAATTAAAGGACCAAATTGATCATTTTAAAAATAAAGAGACCAAATTAAAATAATTTAAATAAAAAGAGGACCAAAAGAATAATTTAATCTAGAGCAAATTACATTAACACTCCCTAAGATTTTTTTGAATTATACATAATACCCCTCATTGTTTAATGTTTACAACAATCTCCCTTATAGGAGGTGTAAGTATAATATATAAGAGAATATCTATGTAATGTTTTCAAACATTAAGGGAGTTAGTGTAATACATAAGAAGATGTCAATGTAATGTATTTACATATTAAGGGGATTAATGTAGGAATAGAAAAAGAATGATGTTATATGTAATTCGGAAAAAAGCTTAAGAGGTACGAGTGTAATTTTTCTTTAATCTATTTATAAAAGCGATACGATTTCACTGTCATATTACTATCTTTTTTTTTTTAATTTAACTAGATTAATTGTATTTTTTTTATACTGTTATTATTTCAACCATAAATTGATATATGATAAATTTATTAATTTTTACAATAACTATTTCTAAAGTCATATTAAAATTATTTATTGATCAACAATAGTATAAATTGTTTTACACTAACAACACATAAAAATAAAATCTTTATCTTTTTCACTTTAAATAATTTACTTTTTAAATAATATAATTTGAAAAAAAAATACTAAATGAGTCTTATAAATCACTTTATATTTCATCAACATTTATTTTTATGTAAACCTAGAATTATTAATCAAACTTTTAAAAATGGAAGAAAAAAAAACTACGACACTTTCATATATTATTTAATTTTTATTTTAATAAATATTTTATTTCAACAACACTTTCTCTGTTCCTTTTCCTCGTGCTTCTTCTTTTAGGCTGCTGAGCTTCCTTTTATATTTAGCAATGCTTGTGAGTTTGTGAGCCTCAACCCCTATCTGCAGATTCAGAATATAACCCCTCCCCTCGCAATCGAAGTCAAAACATGGCGATTCTAGATCCGTGGTGATGTTGATTGATGAGGCAGGGGTTGACGATGGAGCAAACTATTTATGGATCGTACATTTATGGCCCATTTAATTTGATAAGCAATAATTATTAATTATGGTTACCTTTCTCCCTAACTTATGCAACTCTATTTATTCTTATACTATATTCAATGAATCCTTATGCTTTCTTTTAAGCAATTCCTGCTAGCTAGAGTTACACGTCCAAACTGTTATCATTAAGGCATATATATAAAACTATTATTAAAAACCTTAGCTTTAATAGGGGTTCTATATGTGATTTTATTAGGCCTCCACGTCCAAACTGTTATCATTAAGGCATATATATAATTTAAACTTAATTTTGGCATATTATTACTTCATTCTTCTAATTAAACATTCACTAAATCTTCAAAATCTTTCTAATTAACCTCAACATCTTCTTCATTAACATAGTTTTTCTGCAAAAAATTATTAAATGATATTAAATTAAATATAGAATCTATAAAATTAAGGTGTTTAAAAATATATATATTTGTCAAACTCTTGACGCTTAAACCTTAATTATAACTCATGAGCAACTTCCAAGGAAAAGTACAAGATGATAGAGTTTTATGTCTTATCTTCATTACTTAAAATTCAGCTTTAATTTTCCTAATCAACTAAAATCAAATACTTCATCCACCATATGAGCCATCTGTGAAGGTGTTTAGTAAAACTATCATTGCTAAAAGTTCCTTTTTTTTTTTTTTTTTTTGATAGTGCTAAAAGTTCCTTATTGCTATAAATTCTCCAATCAAATAAATTATATGCGAATTTTTTATAAACTTAATTAAAATTATGAAGTAAAACTATGCATATCTCATTATTTAATCAGAAAAATTAATCATAAGATTATAAAGAATTATAAGAATTTAAATTAATCATAAAAATAACAGTTAACCTCATATTACAGGAAATCAAGAACTATATACTACCTCCGTCCCTAAATATAAGACTATTTTCTAAATTTTCTTTGTCCCTTTTTATAAGACTCTTTTCAAGTTATCTCTTGCATTAATTATTTTTTGACCAAAATAATCTTAATCACTTTACAATGAATGCTATAAATTAATAAGATAAGTACATTCTCTCTCTTATGAGGATTGGAGAAGATGACTAGCACTCATTAATTAATTAGGTAGAAAGTAATTAAGTGAAAAGAGAGATAAAGAGTCCCAATAATTTTTAGGGTAATTTAGGAAAAATAATTAGGATCGTATTTGGTGCTAAAGTGGAGTAAATTTTGTGTAAAGTGATTGTTATAAAAATAATCGTAATTGTTATAATTTGTTTTTAAATTTATTATTATAATTTTTATAATTTTGTAAATTTTGTGTGATTTTGACATTTGTTTTTAAATTTTGTTATAATTCTGTAATCGTAATTGTTTTATAATTTTGTGTAAATTTTTAAATTGTAAAGTGATTGTTATAATTTTTAAATTTGTAAATTGAAATTACCACTTCGCAAGAGACTGCAAGCAAAGTAAACGCTTTGGGGATTAGAAAACATATATAACCAAATTGGTTGTTAGTAATATATAATAAAGCTACAAATCACATTCAATGGAGAATGCATTTATGATGGAAAATATACAAATAATTTAGTCACATATTATTCCGGCATCGAGTCCGCATGCATCGTTAAGGTTACCATCCGAAGTATTAAATGCTTGGGTGCTCGGTGGACCGTCACGGTTTTGTTCTTGTAAAAGGCGCCTCGGTGGATTTGAGAGGGCGGAAGGTGTTTATAAGCTATCCCTAGCCTCGTCTCCTAAGCGATGTGAGATTTTGTGACCAGTGGAACAAGCCCTCCAGCCGGCATCGAGTTTGCAGACATTGTTAGGGTCACCATCCGAGGTATTGTCCACTTAGGTGCTCGGTGGACCGTCATGGTTTTGTCCTTATAAAAGGTGCCTCGGTGGGTTTGAGAGGGAGGATGGTGTTTATAAGCTACAATTGACCTCGACTCCTAAGCAATGTGGGACTTTGTGGCTACGGAACACATATTTTTTTTGTTAAAAAATGCATAAATATATTAACAAATAGTTTTGTGATAAAAAAGTTATTCTTTATTAAAAAAATTATTATATTTCTATAGAAAAAAAATGATCAAAAAAAATTATGGTGTATTTTCATCTGTTAATGAGGAAAACTGTATTAAAATAAGAAAGAGAAAGTGTAATGTTTAAATCTCTTATGCTAGTGGAGTGTAAAAGATATTTTAGTCATAAAATTATTTTTAACAAAAAAAATTAAAAATAGAATAAAGTATAATATATTTGCGTCTATGGGAGTGTATATCTATAGTATGAGAGGATGATGATGTAATACTTGCTTCTCTTAATATAAGAGGGAAAGATGGTGTAATTAATGTTCACATCTCTTAAGGGGGAGAATGTAATTTACTCAAAATTTATATACATTCATTTACTAATATAAATTGAAACCACTTGTATTCTTTTTCGAAATTAAATTAATATAAAATATAAAAATTTAATATAATTTAATTATTTGATTAAATTTAATTTAAATTTGAGGATAATAATATAATTATAATAATAGTATTTTAATACAAAAGGACTTTTTAGAACTTAAAATAAAATAAGATTTAATTTAAATTTGAAAATAGTAACATACTCATAATAATAATAATTAATACAATTTAATTTCAATTTAAAAATAATCGTAATTGTTATAATTTGTTATAACTTAAAATATAATATAATATAATTTAAATTTGAATTTAAAAATAATAATATACTCATAAAACATAGTATAATTTAAATTTAAAAAAAAAATTTAAAAATCAATCTCACTTTAAAAGATTGTATGTAGAAATTACTGTGTAATGAGATAAAAAGAAAAGAGGGGGGGGGGGGGGGGGGGGGGGGGGGGGGAGTATTATAAAAACGTAGTTTATTAAAAGAATGAAAAGAATTAGAGCCTCACTGTCTGAGGTTAGTATTCACATTTATAATATAATAATATATAATATATTTAACTGTGACAAGAATCACACCGTAAGCCAAATTTCCTATATCTTTCAATAAAAAAATTCTTACATCTTCATGTAGGTATCTAGTCATTAATTTAAAGATAAAATAAAAGTAAAGCAAATGAACGCTTAAAGACTTAAAGTGATCACTCGACTAGAAGATGACTTTCATGTTGAAAATTGTTGAATTGCTTTTAAAGAAAGCAATTCCGTACACACTTGACTTTGTTGTGCATACTATTAATTATAAGAGTGTTTATAATTCAATTTGGATGGATTTTTAATGAAATTAAATTGTGGTTTGAATTGAAATAGTTATTCCGTTACAACATGACGTCAAAATTATGAATTACTAAAAATATAAATACATATTCCGATTAAATTGAATAACACAAATTGTAAATTGATATTTCTCTTGAGACTTATCACCTTTTTATCTTATATTTAATTTCTTCTGTTTATTTATTTTTATCAAAATTTATTCTTCAATATAAAAAAATAAAAGTTATATAATAACAAAGAACAAGAGATAGAAAATACATTTCAATTGGTAAAAAAAAACATTTCAAGCTAACCAAATTAATAAATTTATAAAAATATAAATTATATTATAATTACAATATATAGAGGATGAATGTCTGAGAAAACAAAGATATTAAAATTTTGTATACATGATCTATGTGAAAGGAGCTTTCAATCCAACGATGGGTTTTAAGAAAACATCATCCAATTGAAAGTTGTTGAATGGTGTAATACTTGTTCAAGTTACACCGGTGTAATTTGATCCCTCCTCTTTAAGGAGAAGAGATCAAATTACACGAGTGTAACTCTAAAAGAGTTACACCATTTTAATAACTTGATATAGAATGAGATTTTTATCGATCCAACCGTTAAATTATATCTACATATTACCAAAATTGTTTGCGTCAAATTTTGTCAACATTGAACAACAATAAGAAGGTAATCAAATGATCCATATTTTAGTATATGTTGAAAAGTTTATATTACATCGATTTTAATCTATATAAATGAGGTAGCAAATAATTTTGGATGATTAATTTGAAATTTTGTATACATGATCTATGTGAAAGGAACTTTCAATCCAACAGTGGGTTTTAAGAAAACATCATCCAATTGAAAGTTATTGAATGGTGTAATACTTGTTCAAGTTACACCGGTGTAATTTGATCCCCATCTAGTTGAGAAGAGATCAAATTACACTAGTGTAACTCTAAAAGAGTTACATCATTTTAATAACTAGTTTTAAACGTTTAGGTATATAGAGGGTTATGTGCATATATATATTTGAATTAGACTGGAATAGTTTTCAAAATTACATCCAATATATAATCTAAAAAGACTTAATTGCACATTTTACTATCAACTATTAATATTTCACAAATTTGATCATTCAAGTTCTTTTTTTTTTTCTCATTTTACCATCATGTTTTTTAATTTTGCGCATTTTATACTAATTTGTTGAATATGTAACGACGTATTGATGCATCCTTAAAAAATGATGTCATTTTGTTAGTAACAAGATGGTAAAATATGTGAAAATTGAAATATATGATGATAAAATGCACAAAAATTAAAAAACATGTTAGTAAAATGCTCCAAAAAAAACTTGGATGGTAATGTGCAATTAAGCCTTAATCTAATCCATTAAAAACTAATAACTTCTTTCGAATTTCAATTTGATTGATTTTGTCTTTATTCAGCTTTTACCTTTTCAATTCAGTTTTTATTATTTATATTGAACTAACGTTTCAACCCCTGCAAATGTAAATTTCATAATTATAATTAATAATTATAATAATTAATTATCATAACATTGTGATCAATTATTCACATCATTTTATTAAATATTTTATAATTTAAATAATTATCAATAAATGATAAATGAATTCTTTTTATTTCAAATATTTATTTACTTTAAAAATATTAATTTTGTAAAAAATTGAACAAAAACAAACGAAAAGAATATTTTTTTTTGTCTTTAAATAATAGTAGTATATTTCTCTTTGAATATATATGCGTCTAAAAAAACTTCATCAATAAGTAACTTATAAATAAAAAAATGAAAAAAAAAACCTAGTATTAAATAATGAGAAACATTTATAATTAAAAAAGATATGTAAACTTGATTTTGGTATCCATTTTTAATCAATGCACGAGAAAAGTGACTTTACAAATCTGCAAGTTGTTGCTTAGAAAGAACTTCGGGTGTTCACTTTCAAGCAGCTACGTTCTGCAACAGGGGGCTTCTGCAACAGGGTGTTCACTTTCAAGCAGATCAAATGACATTGGTTATGGTGGATTTGGAAAGTTGCAATTAAATTGATACGAAAAAATTTTGGGGGACAAAATTAATATTTTGCATATTTTACAGAGACCCAAAACATATTTTATCCAATTTTATCCAATAATAAAGTTTATTTAAAAGAATATATTAAAAAAATGTTATCAGTGTTTCTCATTGAGAGAATGGAGAGAGTGGGTTAGAGCAATTTATAAACATATATATGTAATGAGTAGTAATTGAAGGAAACATTTGAAGAAGTTTTTATGACACTTATTTAATTTTGTAACTAAAAATGACTTATAACCTTCTAATAAGTTAATTTTAGCTTAATTATTTCCATAAATTTTATGACAAGCTTATCAAAATAATATTTTTTTCAACTTATTTTAGAAATTTTCACAATTATGTTTAGAGGTAAAATTTTACTTCCTCCATTTCTTATCTGTCTATTTGGTAAAATAACCTATTTTTTTTAGTTTAATGGTGATGCACTGACAGTGTAAAATAATTTTACATTGTCATTCAATCACAAATCACTATTAATATGACTTTTAAGATAATTTTGTAAAGGTCAACAAATTTACCATACATGGTGACTTGTGATTGAAAGACAATGTAAAACTATTTTACACTGACAGTGCATAGCCCTTTTTCTCAATTTTTTTAGCTTATATTCTCTTAATTAAAAGTAGAAGCTGTGCCAAATAGTACTTTTTATAAAAATCTATTAAAAAAGTAATAAGCAACTTATTTTCATAAAACAAAATTCGAAAAAAAGTAGGTTTTAATTTAGTAGGGAGAACTTATTCATAGCTTATTCATTGTTTTTAATTTTTCAATTCTCATTAGATGAAATAAAAAACGTTATTGAAATGAGTAAATAATATAATTAAAAATTATATTTGAAAATATTTCTATTTTTATTCTTATAATTTAATTTACATTTCATATTTTTTAAGGAAATAAATTTGTAGTTAAGTTTTGGAATTCTTAATTACAATAATACATTTATTGAATAATTTTTGAATTATTTATTAAATACTTTTTAATATATATGACATTATTCAATTTCTTCTAGATAAATTATATTTTATCTGTGAAAAATATTTTTGAACAATAATATAAAAATTTATAAATATTTTATCATTTGTAATTAATACTTAAATTTACGGGTTAATTAAGTTTTCAGTTCCTAAACTTTTTTAAAATTTGGTCTTTAGTCCCTAAACGAAAGTTTGACTGGTTAAGGATTCTAAACTTTTTAAAAGTTCAATTTTTAGTCCTTGAAACCCATTAAATAATTAAAAATAATAGGATTCAAACTTTTGTTCAGGGACTAAACACACGCACACACACAAATTATATAATTAAATAAAATTTTGATATTTAAAATATTTTATTATATTGCTTAAAATCAAATTTTTAATAAACTTATATTGCTTTAAATAAAAATTTTCCTTTTTTAGAAAAAAGTAAAATTTTAAAAATAAACTTATATTGTTTAAAATAATTTTTAATATTTAATTTTTTAATTATATTAAATTTAAAACAAAAATAAAAATTATTTTTAATTGTTCATACTTGACTATTGAATTGTTTAAATTAATTTGGAAAGATGGTGTATGGAACAATAAAAAAAAGGGGATTGATATAATTGGATACAAAGGGAATTGATACAAAAAGGGATCGATATAATTGAATACAAGGAGAATTGAATTAGGTCATATAATTTTAAAAAAAAGTAGTTTAGAAAATAATTCCAAAGTTGATATATTTTAAAGAATTTCTAACCATGGCAAATAGTGTGTAGTAATGACAATTGATGAGTTGATTTTCATGTGTATGTGTGAGAGTGATAAAATAAAAAAAAGGGTTTTAAAATTTAATAAAAGGGTAAAGGGATTTCAAATAAATTAGAGAATATCAAATTGAGAAAAAAAAAATCAATAGCTTATAAGCTAGCTTATTTTTACATAAAGTTATTTTAAGTAACTTATGAAAAAAAATTATAAGCTACTGAAATAAACTTATGGATTAAATAAGCTTAATTTGGTCAAACTAGCTTATAAGCTAGTCAAAAGAACTTATAAGCTCTTCGAGTGTCTTACCAAACATACTAAAAATCATCTCACTTTCCTTTCACTTTCTTTCTTTCTTCCTTCCTTCTTTTTACTTTCTTCCTAATCCAAACAAAACATAAAGTAGCTTTTAAGCAAAAAAAATAATAAAATGGGTCAAACATTACGTAAAAATATAATTAATATTTTTATTTATTTCAAAAATTATTTTTATCTTTTTAATATGACTTTTATAATTATTTATCACATGCATAATAATTGTATGAAATATCTAAAATTAAGTAAAGATCTTTTTTTTGATAAGCAATTAAGTGAAGATATTGAAATGATAATAAAAAATATTTTCTTAATTTTTTAAATAAATAAAAAATAAAACAAATTTTGTTCCAAAAATAAATAAATGAAAAGAAATATACAAAAAGAATTTGTCTTTATATAAGTCAATAATTAAATAAGTTATAAAAAAATATTAAAATTATAATAAAAATATATTGATTGAATTTACTATCATACACCTACTTGAATTTTCGAAAGAGTACATTAGCAAATTACACTTTAAACACATTTTATGATAATTGTAGTTTTAATTTGCTAATACTCCTTCTATAAAATAAGTGTACATTAATAACCCCACAAGAATTTACTAATGTACACCCTTTTTTTTTTTAAAAAAAAAATACGTTAGTAAGTTACACCTTAAATACATTGTTTAGGGTTAAAATAAGATTTCTTGCTTCAATCCTCTTTTTATTCACGCCACGGAAGCCATCCTTGTCGATGCTCACTGCCAGTGCAACGTGTTTTTTGTGCCTATCATGATTTCAACACATTAGCATTTGCTTCTGTGGAGCTGAATAGATAAAGTAGGATGCAGCGTGTTCTTTGTGGTGTTTGTTTCGTGGGGCAATTTCAAAAGGTAAAAAAATATGGACATCTATGGATATTGAAGGAGACTTATACTGGTGTGGGTTTTTTGGAGTGTTATCAAATTGTTACAGGATGGAACTTTAGTTTTCGAAACTATTTTGATAGGAAACTTAGCGTAGAAATCTGGAAAGATTTTTTATTATTGTGTATGTGGTTAAAAAATAAATGAGTGGTAGGAAGAGAATGGACAAAAGGATGGATCCAATTCTTACAATTTTTTTACCGTAATTTGTGGCGGTTTTTAACCTAAAAAAATAGTGCTTTAAAATCTAAATTAAAACTAAATTAAAAATCAAATTCTAACGGTTAAAAGCCGCCATAAATTGCGAACCCATTATTCCCTGTTTGACACACACTAATGCCATGTATGGAAAAGGACTAAAAAAAATATTTTACGTATTTGAAGGACTAAAAAAAACAACTTTTAATTTAGGGGACTAAAATAGGAATACCCCTATATTTGAGGGACTAAAAACATATTTAAGCCTATATTTTAAGATAATTGTAGTTATAATTTGTTAAGGTACTTCGTATAAAACTTAAGTAAGTATATGTTAACAAATCTCTATATTGAGAACATTCAATATTTTATTTTTAATAAAAAAATACATTAATAAAATTGTATTAAATTAATACTTAATTAAAATATTTAGTCAAACATTATTAATTAAACATGCTTGAGCTTATTAGGGTTAGGCATAATATCATAAATTATGGAAGGTCAACACAACGTAATATAAATGCAATTTGGGAGCCATCGCCGTCGAAGGCAACCCTTATGCTCTTCATTAATATATTGTGAGGAATACCTATAATTATCAATTATATTGCATCCGCCTATGGAAAGTATTTTTATTTAGAAAGAGAGTTTTGCCGTCCATAATAGTTCTACTCAGCTCGAATTGTCTCCGATGAAAGATACATGTGATATAGACCACAAAAGATGAATATACAATCAAATTTGAATTCAAACATATATTATCATTTTGTCATGCTTCATTTTAAATATAAATTTTTAGGTGCTAGCTAGATTAAAGTTTGAAATTAAGAAGCACACCTTGTATGTATGGTGTTTATTGGTGACACGAAAACAAAGGATAATGAAATAGTCTATTTCATTTTATTCTATTTAGTTTCATTCCATTTAGTGAAATGAAAATATGTAAATTTTATTTTTTATTCAATTCTATTCTCGTTTTAAATTACCTTCAACATATAATGGAATTCATAAATAATGTTTCATATCATTTTAATCTATCTATCGAATAAACAGAAAGTGATTTTTTTTAATCTAGATTGAGAATTGAAAATATTTTATTTAATTTTAAAATTATTTAAAATTATAGGAATTAAATTTCAGTTTTATATTTAAATATATTTAAAATTTAATGACTAAAATTCAATTATAGTCCAAATTATGTGAATTCAATTATTTTCATACAATTAATTTTTTTTAAATTAAGCGCAGTTGTATAAAAACATTTAGAGGAATAACTTCGTTGTCCATAATAATTTTATTCAAGCTAACCTAATTAAATTAGTCAAATACTCGGTCTGATATCTGAATAGTAGCTGTAAAAAAAAATTATCGTATTGGCAAAATTTAATGAAAATATAGTCTCACATTTATACTCAGAAAAACTGTCATATGGTTCATGTTAATTTGTTTACTCAATACACCCGTTACTTTCTATGGCGCTGGTTTTTTTTTTATTATTATTTTTTTATGCATTTATAGCGCTGTTTATACCCTATAAAATAATATCACATCTTTTTCTCATTAGGATAATTAACCCATAAATAAACAAGTAATATAGATAAAAGATAAAAACTGAATAAAAAAAAAACACAAACTTAATATATAGAATACCTTACTAAATAATATTTGCTATTGCTACGAATCTATTTTATTTTAACTAACTAGAATGTAACTATACCAACAAAAAAAAATACTAAGAGACGTTTGTTTCACGGAATCATTTTGCATTCTCAGGAATCACATCCCTGGGAATATTATAACTAGGAATGTTATTCATTGACATATATAAAAATGTGTTTGGTTAACTTTTAACATTCCTAGGAATATTTTTAAAATTTTAAAATAATAAATGAAAAATAAAAGTAAAAATGGAAGTTATAGTGAAGTTAGAAAATAACTTATCACATTCCCATAGGAATGTAATTTTCCCACCACATTAGCATGGGAACAAAAGTTATGTAGACATAAAAATACAACTTTCCTGAAAATAAAAAATATCCGGAAATATTTTATAATAACCTCCTAACAAACATGAGAAAAAACATTCTCATATTCATATTTTCAGAGATGTAAGATGATTCCATGAAACAAACGCCCCTAACTAAAATGTAATCAACAAAAGCCAACAAACACATACATAAAGCACAATCTTTTGCCTTCATTCATATCCGGAAATTAAGGAATAAAAGAAGAAATTCTAGTTGCCTTTGTTTGCATTGTTTTGTCACTTTCGCCAAATAAGAAATATAGATATTTAGAGCAATTTGGTCACATTCCAAACTTTAAGGAACTAGCTACCTATACATGCCGTAAGATTAATTCAACCTCCATTAATTAAATTTAAAAAATTAACTCATTTGACACAAAAGGTAAACATAAAAAAAATAAAAATGCATGGCCTATAAATTCTCAAAGTTCAACTACCACAGAGCAATTGTTCACCCATTAAGCTCTCAACAGAAATTGTTTGGAAAATGGGTTCCAAGGGTATTGCATCCGTTACCCTTCTCCTCTCCCTCAACTTCTTTTTCATTTCCATTGTTAGTGGTCATGACCCTGATAGACTATCGCCACCATGGCAACAATCACAACCACGACTGCGACCACGACCACCACCACCACCGCCACCACGATCACGACTACGACCACCACCACCGCCACCACGATCACGACTAAGACCACCACCACCGCCACCACCATCACCACCACCACCACGACCTCGACTACGACCACCACCTCCACCTCGTGTCTCAAAACCACCACCACCACCACCACCACCACCACCCTTTGTCACACCACCGCCACCACCTCATGTAAAACCGCCACCGCCACCTCCTAACTCAACAATGCCACCACTCCCTGTCACACCACTAGCACCACCCCCTAACTCAACATTGCCACCACTTCCTGTCACACCACCCCTTGTCTCACCACCATTGTTGTCTCCAATCTCACCACCATTGTCGCCACCTGTCTCACCACCATTCCTGCTACCACCTGTCTCACCACCACTGTTGCCTCCTGCCTCACCACCATTGCCGCCACCCTCTATCTCACCACCATTATTGCCTCCCGTCTCACCACCAATCTCGTCACCTGTCTCACCACCATTGTTGCCTCCTGTCTCACCACCATTGTCGCTACCACCTATCTCACCGACATTACCACTACCATTGTTGCCTCCTGTCTCACCACCATCGCCATCACCCCCTGTCTCACAACCATTGTTGCCTCCTGCCTCACCACCGTTGTTGCCTCCTACCTCACCACCATTGCTACCACCTCCTGTCTCACCACCATTGTTGCCTCCTATCTCACCTCCATTGTCGCCACCTATCTCACCACCATCGCCGCCAACCCCTACCTCACCACCATTATCACCACCCCTTGTCTCACCACCAATGTTGTCACCTGTCTCACCACCAATGTTGCCACCTGTCTCACCACCATCACTACCACCCCTTGGCTCATCACCATTGTTGCCTCCTGCCTCACCACCATTGTCGCCTCCTATCTCACTACCATTTCCACCACCCCCTATTTCACCACCATTGTTACCTCCTGTCTCACCACCATCACTGTCACCCCCTGTCTCACCACCATTGTTGCCACCCTCTATCTCACCACCATTGTTGCCACCGGCATCACCACCATTGTTACCTCCTGTCTCACCACTATTTCCACCACCCCCTGTTTCACCACCATTGTTACCTCCTGTCTTACCACCATCACTGTCACCCCCTGTCTCACCACCATTGTTGCCACCCTCTATCTCACCACCATTGTTGCCACCTGCTTCACCACCATTGTTACCTCCTGTCTCACCACCATTGTTGCCTCCAGTCTCACCACCATTACTGCCACCCCCTTCCATACCACCATTCTTGCCTCCTATCTCACCACAGTTACCACCCCCTCCTGCCACACCACCATTGTTGCCTCCCGTCTCACCACCGTTGTCGCCACCCCCTGTCTCACCACCATTATTGCCTCCCGTCTCACCACCATTGCTGCCACCCCCTGTCTCACCACCATTGCCCCCACCCCCTGTCTCACCACCATTGCCTTCTCCTGTCTCACCACCATTGTTACCTCCTGTCTCACCACCGTTGTTGCCTCCAGTCTCACCACCATTACTGCCACCCCCTGCCACACCACCATTCTTGCCTCCTATCTCACCACAGTTACCACCACCTCCTGCCACACCACCATTGTTGCCTCCCGTCTCACCACCATTGTCGCCACCCCCTTGTCTCACCACCATTATTGCCTCCCGTCTCACCACCATTGCTGCCACCCCCCTGTCTCACAACCATTGCCCCCACCCCCTGTCTCACCACCATTGCCTTCTCCTGTCTCACCACCATTACCACCCCCTGTCTCACCATCGCCTCCACCCCCGCCCCCATCTCCACCCCCTATCTCACCATCACCCCCACCCCCATCTCCTCGCCCACCACCCCCTGTCTCACCATCGCCGCCACCCCCCACCCCCATCTCCTCGCCCTCCACCCCCTGCCTCACCATCGCCGCCACCCCCCACCCCCATCTCCTCGCCCACCACCCCCTGTCTCACCATCGCCGCCACCCCCACCCCCATCTCCTCGCCCTCCACCCCCTGTCTCACCATCGCCGCCACCCCCCACCCCCATCTCCTCGCCCTCCACCCCCTGTCTCACCATCGCCGCCACCCCCCACCCCCATCTCCTCGCCCACCACCCCCTGTCTCACCATCGCCGCCACCCCCACCCCCATCTCCTCGCCCTCCACCCCCTGTCTCACCATCGCCGCCACCCCCCACCCCCATCTCCTCGCCCACCACCCCCTGTCTCACCATCGCCGCCACCCCCCACCCCCCATCTCCTCGCCCTCCACCCCCTGTCTCACCATCGCCGCCACCCCCCACCCCCATCTCCTCGCCCACCACCCCCTGTCTCACCATCGTCGCCACCCCCACCCCCATCTCCTCGCCCTCCACTCCCTGTCTCACCATCGCCGCCACCCCCACCCCCATCTCCTCGCCCACCACCCCCTGTCTCACCATCGCCGCCACCCCCACCCCCATCTCCTCGCCCTCCACCCCCTGTCTCACCATCGCCGCCACCCCCCACCCCCATCTCCTCGCCCACCACCCCCTGTCTCACCATCGCCGCCACCCCCCGCCCCCACCACCTAATTGTCCTAATTTGCAACTTTGCTACAATGTGGTTTTACCGATACCAGTGCTTGGGAATATTAGTGTATGTTGCAACCTCGTGGCCACTCTTTCTAACGATAATGCCTCTAGGTGCCTTTGCAACAGTAGCAAGGCCCTATTCCCTACAGCCAGCGTTTCTACTTTAACTAGTCATATGAGGGGTTTATTATTAAGCTGTAGACGCACTGGGATCAACAACTACAGTTGCAATTAAGAACATAATATGCATGACATCCATAATCATTTTCTATTGTGTTATTTCGTATCATGTGGTGTTTGTGTCAGTGGACACTATGATATTACCGATAAAGGTCTATACATAATACTATTTAATTACAAATACAATTATGTTGTTCTTCTAGTAGAGGGGGAATCTTATTTCCTCCTCACATACTTTGTTTGTCATCTTGTTAGTGAAAGTTGTTAAATAAATGTCCTTTGTTCAAGAAGTGATTCCAAGTTATTCATTTCCTATCTTTGTCTTTCTTTTCACTTTCATATTTTCTTTGAGTATATACTTGTTTCAACTAAGGTGGCAAAGTAGTCAGGGGCATTGATATTGTAAAATCATATTCAAATAAGTTTGTTGGTATTTGGTTTTAGTCCAATGTCCAAACAATAAAGCATGAAATAATGATCAAGATAATTAATTAGCAAAATGAAGATATTGATCCTACAATAATAGCATATTTAACTATTCACATAGTAATTAACAAGGGAAAAGCCAATAGAAGGAAATGTAGGAACTCCATCCTTCACATGTTGGTTGAAATGCTAGCTGGGAATTTGTGTGTACACTTAGGGACTGATCCAGAAACCAATTAAAGGGGTGCTGGATTTTTTTTCCTTCCTTTATAATTGTTTAAATTTTGACTTTTAATAAATAATAATTTTTAAAAAATATTTACTATTTTTACACGTAAATTTGAAATTATTTTTAATTTTAAATGATAATAACCTTAACCGTTATTATTATAACAACAAACACACAACTAGTTTTACATAATTTTACACTAGTTATTATCTTAACTATTACAATAATAACAACAAATATACCTAGTTTTACTTAATTTTATAGTAGTTATCATCTTAACTAGTTTTACATAATTTTATACTAGTTATCATCTTAACTATTTCAATAATAACAACATACACAATTAATTTTACACAATTTTACACTAACTAATTTAAAAATATATATGTATATACACGAAAAATTCCAAGGGAGAGTGGCTGGAGCCCTTGCCCAACCCCTCTAGATCCGTCCCTGTGTACACTTCAATATCCAATAATCCTACAACTTTAGAATATTGTTCGTGTAGAAGCAAATATACTTAACAAAAGGAACTAAAAAGCTAGTTAGTCTTCCTTAATTTATTAAGCACAAATTTTATTAATGCGCCCCTGGATTTTTTTTATTTAAATAAATAAGTATTGAAAGGTAATAGGTATTACCAAAATAACTAAGCATTAGCATGCACAATTGTTTGGTTGTTTACATTGATTCGTTAAAAATGATATAAAATGATATATTATCATTTGAACTTGAAGATTCAAAACATGGAATTTCATAAAGAATTATTACAGAATTTTTAAGTTACAAATTTTCACCTTGTTTAAATTTTCATTATATATTTCCAGTGCACTTTCATTATTGTATTACATACATGATGATTGTTATATTATGATAATTATTATTTATATCTATATTATTATTGATATTATAACTTTGCTATGCTTTTATTATTTTAGTTTATACATCTTGGTTTTATATAATATATCAATAATGAATAAAAAGAAAATAGTTTTAAAAAATTACAACATTAATTTTTTTAATAAGCAAACTATAACATTAATTAATGAAATAAATTTGTTTTATTTTATGTTCAATTCTACTTTCTTTTTAAATTAGCTTCAACTTAAAATGGAATTCATATACAAAGTGTCATGTCATTTTAATCTATCTATCGAATTGAATAAGCACTAATTAATTTTTTAAATCTAGATTAAGATTGAAAAAGACAATTTTAATTAAATTTTCAATTATTTAAAATTATAGTAGTATTTAGGAAATAAAATTTTAAAATTCATTGCATACATTAAATTTCAATGCAATAACGAAAATTCTATTTTTATGAATTCAACTATATGTTCATACAATTAAGAGAGCAATATGGTCTCATTTCTGACTTTAATTAAGGATGCTAGCTACAGCTACATGCCCAAAGATTCAACTTTTTTTTTTTTTTGTTACAGCCCAAAGTTTCAACGTTAACCTCCATTAATTTAATTTAAGAAATTAATTAACCCATTCGTCATCAAAAGTACACATTGAGACACATCCTTGGCCTATATAAATTGTGTCGCAAAGTTTAGCTAACACACAAGCACAAGCAAAAGCTAGCAATTGTTCACCAGTTAGGGTTTCAAGAGAAAGTGTGTGGAAAATGGGCTCCAAGGGTGTTGCATCCGTTGCCCTTCTCCTCTCTCTCAACCTCCTCTTCTTTTCCATGGTTAGCCCTAACACCCTTGCCCCGGTTGCCCCTCCCTCAAGCTGTGCCCCTTTCAGACCACTCCCACCATCGCAACCACCACGAACACGACCACGACCACCGCCACCGCCACCGCCTTGTGATGTCCCTGCCCTTGTCACACCACCACCACAACCATCGCGAACAAGATCGACCACGACCACCGCTACCCCCACCACCTTGTGATGTCCCTCCCCCTGCCCCTGTCACACCGCCATTGCCACCACCTAGTAATTGTCCATCCTCCGGCCTCTTTCGTATTTGTGCCACATCCACTCCCCCTCATTGCTGCCCCTTCCTCATTGGTGATGACGCTGAGCTCGCTGCGTGCATTTGCGACGTAGTCAAGGCTGGGGTCTTTGGCACAAACGTTAACGCTACACATGCCGTGAACGTAATATTCGACACCTGTGGACGCAACACAACCACCGAATACCCTTGCAACTAAGAACAGAATATGTATGACATATCCATCATCGTATTCTCTCGTGTTACTTCGTATCATGGTCTTTGTTTGTCCGTGTTTAAAGTTAAGGACATCACGCATAGTGCCAATGGACAGATACTATAATATTACCAATAAATTAATGGATAATGTTTGGGGAACACCCAAATGTCAATCAACACTTACAGAGATATAACAAAATAAAAGAGAGAAGTAATATATTTATAAGATATAATATGATAAGAAGAGAGATAAAGAGAGAAAAAAATATATCAAATTGGTGTTTGTTAAAAAAAGATGCCCTAAATTAATATCCATACATAATAATAAAGGAAAATGCTAATTAATATGTACAAAACACTTGTAAAGATGCACGAAGTCTTTGTATTGTGTCAAGTTGAGTTTTACACTTTTTTTTATACTTCTTTTAATTGTGTCAAATTGAGTTTTACACTTCTTTTAATTTTTAATTAACTTATTTTAAAAAGGATATTGATCCATGTTATCAATTCGTGTGTTTTGTACTGTGTTTTTTTCTTCTTCTAATAAATAGCATTGCTCAATAATAAATAAATAATACTACACAAATAAAATTGTCGTGTTGTTATTCTCGTGGATAGGGGTATCTTAGCTTGCTCCTCGTCATCTTTCTTTATCATCTTGTTAGTGAAAGTTGCTCAATAAAAGACCTATTTGTTCAAGAACTGATTCGAGGTCATTCTATTCCTTATCTTTGACTTTCTTGTCATTTTTGTATTTTCTTTTAAGTATTTAACCATTTCCGTTACTACCCTTGGTTCCTTTTAACTGTCAAATTTTTAAAAGACTTTTATTTTTATTTATTTGTCATTTTCAAAGTTCAATATAACATTAATTATTTTTTTTATCAATTATATTATTACTTGAGGCTAGGGGGCATGTATACCAGAAGGGTATTTGGCTATATAGTTAGCCGGATACCACTATCACAATCAGCCAAATGTATCTCACAACAGACGACTATTCTGCTGAAAGCCGGTCGAACACTCTTTACTCTTTGCGTTCGGCTATGTGCATTACCGGATACTATAATAAAGGTATCCGACACCATAATGACCGAATACTACCACAGGAGTATTCGACATTGATGCAACTGAATACTAGGGATAGTATTCGGATAAGGTGAATCCCATCAGAAAGATATTATCAAAGTAATTAAGGATTAGAAAACAGTTAAATCACCTTAATTAATATGGATCGATCATTAAGAGATGTTCAGGATCCATAAGGGCCCGAGGCCCAATAAGATAAGTATAAAAGGGAGTACAATCCTCGAAGTAGGGGATTGGTTGGACCCTCATTTATTACTCACATTAAATGTTCTGAGCCGAAACCTGACTTGAGCGTCGGAGTGCCTTTTGCAGGTACCCCTCCCACATACCATTCGTATAGAAGGATTCGGGCAGTTACAGAAGTCCTGGAACGAAGGACATCAGCAAAAGAGTACCTCGCTACCTTCAGGTAGGAGCACAAACAATTTGTTATAAGTATGAACTGGAATATATTTATATTATGCTTGAACACATCCAAAGGGTTTTCAATACATCAACGTTCCTTAGGATGTAATTTCTTTGGTTTTGTTGTTTCATTTTTTCTTTCATCCAAGTCTATTCCCTTTAGCCAACGACAGACATACATCGCGAGCAGGATTAATCTCTGATTCAATGAATTGGGAGACATCGTGGTCTCTGACTTAGGACAAATATATATATATATATATATATATATATATATATATATATATATATACACACACACACACACACACACACACACACACAAGATATTTGATTGATAAAATTCAATCAAATTGAAATGTGCGTGTTAAATTAAATACTATAAGAAGTATTTATTATCATATCTCAATAGGGTCAAGTTCGAATTCAAATAGATCATTCTATCAAAATTTCTAATAAGATAAATTACATTGACCTCCGCTGTGTTTAGGATTTATTACACTCGCACCCCCTTTTTAAAATGCATTTCTTTTACCTCCCCTGGGCATCACCGTTACTAACGGTGTTAAGTTTTGAGTCAAATGTCCAAAAAACCCTTGCAACTAACACTCACGGTTTGCCTCTTCATCTTCATCTGTCTCTTCTTCAACCTCCACCTTCACCGCCACACCCATCCACACCCACCACGATCCTCTTCGCCGTTGAACACACACACATGCACAAGAAAACCCAAATTCTTTCGCTGCCAACTGCGCTTCCGTGGCGAGATCCAAAACCAGAACCTATCGGAACCGTAGATCTCGTCGTTCCAGACAACGTCAGTGGCGCGGCTTTCGCCGGTGGCTGGGAAGACGTCGTCGGTCTGGAGGAGCCACAGCGACGCTATCTCCAGAGGCCTCACGCCAAAGGAGTGCTCTGGAAATCGTCGTCGTCGGAGGACGACCCATCGTCGCCGCCGTCGCCGCTGTCCTCCGCTCTCAGATCTGTTTGTTACATCACAATGCTATTTGTTGCATTTGGCTTTTGTTATTTTAGCTTTCAACAATTATTTGGATTCTGAATTGCTGGAAAATTTATCTCCGTGCGGCACTTTTTTATTAGGATTGATTCGTTTATCACAAATGTAGTAACCGAAGTTGATAGTTTGTTAGAGTGTTGAGTATTTGAAGTTTTACCCAGAATCACTGTTGGAAGTGCTGAAGAAGATGAGGGCAATTTTGTCCTAGATTTTCATTAAATAAGCATGTGCACGGCACATGATGGTTTGGGTTTAACGGAAATTACTCTGTCTGTGACAATGCAGGGGTGTCTGTGTAATGAAATTGGAAAGGTTAGGAGATTTTGTGTAGGAATCTAACAATGAGGAGAGTTTAGTATAATAAATCCTAAATACAGGAGGACGAGTGTAATTTGTTCTAAGATAAACATAAAGAAAAAGACATACGAGAAACACCCTACATGGCTACATCCTACAATATTTATTCAATTCGGAGCCCCAGCTTTAATCGCGGTTTAATACAGACCACGTGATATTTATTAAAGTTGTACAACTCTTTGTGGTACGGTTTCATTTTGACATATTACTTTCCTTATAATTTTTATACGACCATTTAATTATAAATTAGTAAGTACGATAAATTTATTAATTTTATAATAATCATTTTAAAGTAAATAATATATATTGACAGTATAAATGTTTTATATTATTATTTAATTACAAACTGTTATATTATAACAAATTTATTTATTTTTATAATAATTATCTTAAAAATTATATAAAAAGTTAGGCATAATATCATAAATTGTGGAAGGTCAAGACGAGGTAATTTAAATTAATGCAACATCCGAGTCAAATCTTATGCTTTTTTATTTATTATTATGAAAAGGGCCCAACGGCCTAATAACAAACGGCGAACGACTAAATAGAGTAACTAAAACATCAGCTAGCAAAGGAAGTGGAGAAAGTCACGGACACAGTAAAAAATCCTAAAACCTAAATCCACGGACATGCAAAACTAGTTAGGGCATCTGCATTCCCACTTGCTTCTCTCTCTCTCTTTTTTTTTTTATTTTTTTTATGCAATTCTTCCTGTTCACGCACATATAATTGCCTGTTTTTTTGTACGTTTCAAACAGGCATATAAATTATTTATTAGGGTCGACTTAATGATAAAAGAAAAAGATAGAATAATATATATGAGATCATAGATTCAAACCTCAATATAATTATTATATACCTCAAATAGGCATATATTATTAAAATTTCCAAGCCTAAAATTTAATAAGACACAAAAGCTAAACTATTTTGCTTTTGGAAAGACACATATCCTCTATAACGCATTGTTTGGTTTCGACACATGAAACAGACATGAAAGTGAAAGAGAGTGAAATGGTGTGAAAGTGGAAGGAGGTGTGTGTTTGTTACCTATGAAAGAGATGTGAAAGTTTTGAATTTGATGTGGGTCGCATGCCATTTATATTTCATCTCAAAAGTAGATGAAACACAGGTGAAAGAAACAGTAAAATGGAGGAGTGAGGAGACAATTTTTCGGTTTGCCAAAATTAACCCCATCACCTCGTGCACCTTGTGGTCCCGTGCTGCTGCCATAGTCGATTAGGTCCACCTCATAGCCAATTATGTTTCAGACACTTTCGATATCAAGATATAGTAGTGGTGCCTAATCGATTGTGTTAAATTTATAATTGGTTTTGTATGAATTTGCATAATTGATTACATCCGTTTATTTTAAATAATAAATTAAACAAAGCATATAGTCGATTATGCATTTGCCAAAATCGATTATATGCATTTAATTTGAAAAAAAAACTAGCTTTTCACATATGACGGTCATGTGTTCGTCTTTATTTGGTAGGGATAAATTGGAAATTACATCTATTTTATATTTTTATAATTTTCTTTATTTACCTATCTAACAACTTTAATTCAAATTATTTATCTCTTTTCTATTCTCTTTCATCCAAAACAAACAACCTTACTTTTCTCTCACTTTTAACTCTCTTTCATCTCTTTTCATCCTTTTTAATTTCTACCATTTCATCTCTTTTCACCCCTCACACCCAAACACAAGCTAAATGTTGAACCAAACATACTATAGAAAGTAAGACAGAATCTAGTGTGCACGACCTTCTCATATCACGCACTGTGCACAAGTTTTTAAAGACCCAATGATAATAAAAAATTATCGGTGGAGATCCTAAAAGTGTAACATGTATGCAAAGTATTGGATAATAATATCATTTTATCCCTGATTCCCCTTCTCTTTCCTTCTTTTCTCCTTTCTCTCTCTTTCGTATCCCTTTTCTTTCTTGTTTCTCTATTGCTGCCGGAAAACTTCCTCCTCCATGCATGAGCGTCATCAAAATGAGCCACCACAGCAAAGAATTTCTCTTAATAATCCAAAAGGCAGAATCGGATCTCCACACCGTCCTTCAGATCCCGCCAGAATATTCTTCCTCTTCCTCCACAGCGGCACCACCACCACCATACCGCTGAACCTCTGCGCCCCCAATGCCACCATTGATTACATCGTCCTTGGCTCTTCTTGGTGCAACAAGGCTGCCAAGGACGCATATAGGTTTTGTAAACCCAACTTGATCTGGTCCGAAAAATCCAAAAATTACACAAAGTTTCTATCTTTTGATTTGTAGCAGAATCTCGATTTTGGGTATTTGCGAATTTGTGCCATGAAACATTTCCTGGGGCTGAGTTTTAGGACTACCATGTTCTTGAGAATGGTGTTTTGGTTGTTGGTATGTCTTCAAATTTCTGCTCCAATCCTTTGGATGTGTCAAAATTTGGGGTTATTTGTGTTGAGACCTAGTAATTCGAAACTCCAGCATGCTTCATAGTTATTCATTCCAATATGGGATTTGTGCAGATTTCGATTCAATTTGTAAGCCATAACCATACATTTTGGACCAGTGGTTATTGTGGTGGGAGCACATGGGCGGGCGTCAAGGGAGGTACGATGACTGAGAAACAAATGCGAAAATGAAGAATTGAAAGACGGAGAGAGAGAGAGTCGGACCTGAGAGAGAAGGTCAAGTTGGGAAAAATGATAAGAAAAATAATTAAAAGAAAAGGAAAAAGAAATAACTTGTTATCTAGTACTTTATCTCCATATTACACTCTCAAGGATCTTTATTGTTAACTATTTATTATTATATCCAAGGGTCTTAAAAACTTTTGCATGGTGCATGATATGAGATAGTCGTGCACGCTAGACTTCGTCTAAGAAGTAAAAGCAAACATGCTATTTTTTTTTATTCTTCTCATTCTATTTTTAAGCAAAATTTGTATAATATTAAAATAAATATTTGATGAATATCATTCCTGTTTTTTTTTTAAATTATTTTAAAAATTACTAATTAAGAGAACTCATGTATTTATAAGGAATCATGCAAATTAGGAATTAAATTGATAAACAAAAACAAATTGAGGAACAAAATTAATATTTTTTTAATTACAAGACAGTATCTTATGTATTTTTCAAGTATTAATAAATGAGGAGGATTAAGTTACTCTAAGAGCAATTTCCTCATTCTTACCATTAATTTTCTTGAAATCTAATGGTTAAGATTAATTATATTAGAACCATTAAATTTCAAGAAAATGAATGGTGAGGATGATGACTAACTCTAAAAGACTAGGGTCGACCTAGTGGTTAAGGGTTGTGATAGAATGCATGAGATCATAGGTTTGAACCTCGGTGCGACTATTGTACAAAAAAAAAAAAAGAACTAACTCTAAAAGAGTTACTCTTGGAATAACTTGATGCTTCCTCTAAATGAGTACATAAATAGTATAAAAAATAAAATATTAAAAAAGATAAATTTAATTGATAGATATTTATTTTATGGACAATATAAATGTAATTTGAAATATAAACAATTAAAAGTTTAATTGATAGTTAATAAAAAAATAATTATTATCTTAATTAGTATAACTGCTTAAATTAAATAACAAATTGCAAATGTCTCATAAGTTTAGTTTTTTTATTAAAAAATATATATAATAATTAAGATGCGTAAAATGAGTTCGCAAAGGCAAGTGTACCCTACGCAGTAGTAATAGTGGACTCTAGGAGTCCGGATATCGAATCCAAAGAACCAGTCGCGTTCCCAAATAATTAATTTCACAAATAATTAAGCAATCCATAATTTAAAATCAAATTGAGAGGAATGGTGTTCAATTATTCTTTTCAAAAGAAAGAGAATCGGAGTAGAAAGATTAATGTGAGAACAATTATAATAAAGAAGCTTAGGATTGTGATTTCACATGTACCCATTTTCCCCCCAATTCTAATCTCAATAAAATTCCTAAATGCGTTACTTGCCAGCGACCTCTTAAATTTGTTAATTAACAATTGATCATAGTTAATAACGCTATTTCCCCTAATTTAATTCCCAATTGATCATAGGTGAATTAATTTAGAGCAAATGATGAATCTCAGAGAGGTTGATTAACAAGTTAATCTACTAGTATTCATACAATAGGTTTGATCATGCAAATTGTATGAATCCAATCACTTCATAGTTCAGTTAATCGCAAGCAATTGATCATAGACAAGAGATTAACTTATGTTTAGACTGATCGGTCCTAAAAATCAATAAGAGCAGTGAAGAGATACAAATAACTTAATAACATCGATGTTTTATTAAAATAAGAACTGGGGTACAAGGGTACAGTTACATCACAATCCGGGGCTAAGAGAAACTAGCCACTCATATTCATGATTAAGCCAGAAAACTCAAAAGAAGACATAAAAATTACAAAATGGAAGAAACTTTACAGTGGTGATCGCCAATGGTGCTCTCTACATCCTCCCGCAGCTCATAGTCTCTCATAGTACCTCTTTCTCACTCAGAACCCTCAATTTTCAAAATAGAACAAAAGATAACAATAAAAGGGTTTCTCAGCTCCTATTTATAATAATTCAAAATTCAAATGGGCTGACAGCACAACTTACCATGGCCCTGGTAAAATGACCACGGCCGTGGTCCTTGCATGGTACTCAAGGTCCAATACTATTACGCAACCAGTATGGCTATGGTAAATTTACCATGACCATAGTCCTTGCGTTACTTCAATTCTGGCGCTTTTTCTTGGTCCTCCAGATAATGACATTTTTGCTCCAAAAAGTACAATTTTTAACTCTTTTTCTCATGAAGCCTTTTAAGTACCTGTCTTGCATCAACTAACACTAAACAGTGAGTTTTACCAATAAAATATATTCAAAATGTATGAAAATGACATCTAAACTCACATCAAAATACAATTAAAATCTGGTTTATCAATGGACAATATAAATGTAATTTGAAATATAAACAATTAAAAGTTTAATTGATAGTTAATAAAAAATAATTATTATCTTAATTAGTATAATTGTTTAAATTAAATGACAAATTGCAAATGTCTCGTTAAGTTTAGTTTTTATTAAAAAATATATATAGTAATTAAAAATTAAGTAAATATATAATTTAATTGAATATATAATTAGAAGAAAGTATATTAATTTGATTTAATGCAAAAAGTTAAAAGATGCTTTTCATAAAATGAAGAAAACATATGATTATGTGTGAAGAATAATATATTAAAGAATTATCTTATTTTTAAAAATATTAATTTAAATTTATTATATAAAGACTGAATAAAAAACTAAATTAGTATTCTAAACCTTTAAAAGTCAATTTAATAATTTCATGTATATTTTAAAGGTAAGATGGGTATACATTTAAATTTGAATTATGACATATATTATCATAATTATGTCATTATCATTTTTATTTTTTCTTTCTCACGTGTATCATTCTTTAAAGATAATCCTTTTTGAGCCATAATTGAACACTAAATGTTGATACTTTTATTTTATCAATAGATATTTGAACATTGATTCGCTACGTTGTGAGAGACTAGACTTTTTTACTAGCTACTAGACTTAATTCCCCTTGATTGTCATGCTTTATTTTAATATAAATCTTTATTTTGATGAGTATTTTAATATAAATCTTTAGGTGTTAGCTAGCTAGATTAAAGTTTGAATATAAGCAGGGGCGGACCCAACCCTTGAGGTGAGGGGGGCCAAAAACTTATAATTCATCTTATATATATATAATTTTACATAAAATATTTGTAATTGTATATTTTAAAGCATTAATTATATTAATAATATATCATTCTAATGACACTTTGAGAAACAAGAACTCTTTCAATTATATATAATATTCAGATAAAATTTCTTTACAAAAAGATATTGATTTTATAATTTAAAAAGTTAGGAGATAAAAATTGATTGGATAATAACTAAAATTTGATAAAATATAATATTTAAATAAGATTTCTTAAAAAAAGATAAGATTGCTATTGATTTTATAGTTTAAAAAAATGAAATAAAGAGATAAAAACAATTATATAATAACTAAAATTAATAAAATATAATCTCCAGATAAGATTTCTTTAAAAAAAGATAAAATTATTATTGATTCTATAATTTTAAAAAAACCATGGATAAAAACTGATATGCTGGTGCTCCTCCATTATGATTCTATAATTATATAAATAATAAATAATAAATAACAATAAAACAAGACCAATTTAGAATCATGTTTACACAGTTATACATGCCTAACAACTTTATTGATAAGTTTAACGTTGGTAGCCATTTGGAACTTCTGTTGAAACTTTCGTAAAAGCTGATCCTTCTATTGAAATTAGAATTTGGCAAAAAGTTAGGGGGGGCCAAGGCCCCCGCACTACTCAACGTCGGTCCGCCCCTGCCACTGCCACTATTCCCTGACAGTTAAGAACAGAATATGTATGACACCCATAATCATATTCTGTTGTGTTACTTCGTATCATGGTATGTATTTAAAGTTAAGGACACCACCATTCAAATCTGCTATATATGTGCGTGCATATATATATGCCAGTGGACACTATAATATTACCAATAAATGTCCATACATAATAAATAATACTATATAAATGTAATTGTGTTGTTGTTCTTCTCGTGGATGGGGACTCTCATCTTCTTCCTCTCTATCTTTGTTTATCGTCTCTTTTAGTGAAAAGTTGTTCAATAAAAGTCCTTTGTTCAAGAAGTGATTCTGGGTTATTCAATTCCTTATTTTTTGTTTCCTACGAGTTACGACTTAAACACCATATCAGAATGAAAGAGTAGAGAAAACTGGAATTCACTATATGTATGCTTCATTTGCATATATACTAGAAGCTAAACAAGATAACATTAGTAACAAAATAAGAAACTGTCTAACAACCCTAACAAACTAGCTAATCATTAACAATATGCATCATGCAAGGCTTAGATATTAAATTTAGTTGGACTTGTTTGTGAGCGAGTCAACCACACGAGTTGCTAATTTGCAAGTTGTTATGGGTGTCTAAACACTGTTTTTCTTTGCACTTACGTATTTTCTTTTCTTTAAGTATATATCCATTTCAGTTAATATGCCAAAGACCAAAGTATACAGAAGCACTAATCTTGTAATAACATGTTAAAATTGGTTTATGGATCTTTTGTCCAAACATAAAGCATGAAATCAAGTATCAAGATACTCCCTCTAGCTCCAAATATAAATAAAAAAAACTATTTCACGCTAAATAAGAAAGTTGGTTAACACCAATCTCAATTAAAAAAATAAGTTGATTTCCTAAATTACCCTTCATTAGAATTTGATATCAAGAATAAGAAGGAATCATTGGAATTAAAACCCTATTAAATGAAGGGTATTTTGGAGATGGTCTCATTAAATGAACTAAAATTAGTTGAGATTTGCTTATATTTAAATCCAAAATCAAACTCACTTTTTTGCTTATATTCAAAGCCGGAAGGAGTAGTTAATTAGCAAAAAGAAGACATATATTTCTTTTTAGGTGCTATAGAAGACATATATAGATCCTACGACAGTAATGTATTTAACTAGTAACATAGTAACAAGGGAAAAGCCAACTCAAGGAAATGTAAGAACTTCACCCCTCACATGTTGAAATGCTAGCAGCAAATTTGTGCGTACACTTTTCATCCAATTAATAACCCACAAATTTAGAATATTAATGATGTTGAAATTTTGATGTTCTGTTGGTGGTTTCTTGTCAGCGAGAGTTTATTCCCTCTACTGGTTCAATGATATGTGCGAAAATTGCTTTCCCTTTTTTTTTTTCCAGAGCTTTTCATTTTTGGAAAAATGGAATCACACAAGGGAAGGGGTGGGGATTATTTTGGGAACAAAAAATTAAAACACCATGTGCCAATCACACATACAAATCAAAGGTTAATAATGCACATAACCTTCACACATATTCATTTTACCATATCTCTTTCATATGTTACACAATTTGGGTTTTTGTGAGAAGTGGATTGGTTGGATTAGAGGATGCTTATTGTCTAGTAGAGTGTCAGTACTTGTAAATGGTAGTCCTACAAAAGAGTTTGATATACATAGAGGACTTAGACAAGGAGACCCGTTGGCCCCTTTTCTATTCACGGTGGTGGCGGAAGGCCTATGTGGTCTTATGAGAGAGGCAATAGAGAAGGAAATGTTCAAGGGGTATAAGGTGGGCGCTGGGGGAGTGGAGGTAAACTTGTTGCAATATGCGGATGACACTATTTTTATTGGAGAAGCTTCTTTGAGAAATGTGAAGACTATCAAATGCATTCTTAGAGGTTTTGAATTGGCATCGGGGCTAAAGGTGAATTTTTGCAAAAGTAGCTTCTTGGCGTTGGGTGTGGTGGAGGATTTGGAGGCAAGGCTTGCGGGGGTTCTAAATTGCAAATTAATGAAGTTGCCTTTTGTATACTTAGGCATACCAATTGGTGCAAATCCTAGAAGGAAGGAGATGTGGGAGCCTATCATAGCAAAATTCAAAAAGAAGTTATCCTCTTGGAGCCATAGACACCTATCCTTTGTGGGTAGAGTTTGTCTAATCAATTCGGTGCTTAATGCTTTACCCCTTTTTTTTTCTCTCTTTCTTTAAAATTCCAAATGTGGTGGTAAGCACTTTGGTGAGTTTGCAAAGGAATTTCTTGTGGGGAGGTGAGAGCCAAAATAGAAAAATCTCTTGGGTTAGTTGGGAAAAAATTTGTAGAGAAAAACATGAGGGCGGTTTGGGTATCAAAGACTTGAGAGTTTTTAATGAGGCTTTGTTGGGTAAGTGGAGGTGGTCTATGTTTCATCAAAAAGGGGCTTTGTGGGTGAGGGTGTTGGAGGAGAGATATGGTGGGTGGAGAGGGTTGTTAAAAGAAGAAATTAATGATAAAGGAGCTTCCTTGTGGTGGAGAGACTTATCTTCAATATGTGGAGAGAAAAGTAAATCCAAATGGTGGGATAATGGGGTGGAATGGGCTATTGGGGAGGGGAAAGAGGTGAGATTTTGGTTAGATAATTGGTGTGTGGATGATAGCCTTGAGAAAAAATATAAGAGGTTGTTTCTTATTTCACAACAACAAAATGAAGTGGTGGGAAATATGGGAAAATGGGAGGGTGAGGTGTGGAAATGGGACTTTAAGTGGAGGAGAGAAAGGTTTCAATGGGAAAATGATCTCATTGAGAACCTCTTGGTTAGGTTAGGAAATGTTAAACCGAAAAAAGATGGTGCCGATAGGTGGGTATGGAATCATCACAATTCGGGCATATATACTGTTAATACTGCTTATAAAATTATTAACAACATGCAGGGTGAAATTGCCAATAGCCCATTTTGTAGCTTCATATGGAGGTTAAAAATACCTCCAAGGGTCAACACTTTTATTTGGAAATTATGGCTTGGAAGAATCCCAACCAGGGATAACTTAAAGAAAAGAAATGTGCAGCTGGCGGTGGAGGATGAGAGGTGTCCTTTCTGCAATCAACAAGAGGAAACTGTGTCACATCTTTTTTTCACGTGCCCAATACCGGTGCAGGTATGGGATCAGTGGCATAAATGGTTGGAATTGAAAACAGTGTTCCCATTAAGCACAGAGGAGCACTTTTGGCAACATTCGATTCCTGGGGGATCTAGGAGGGGTGATGAAGTGTGGAAAATCATTTGGTGTGCTATTGTGTGGAGCATTTGGAGGTAGAGAAACTCAATCATATTTAACAACAATCTTTTAACCAGAGACAGTATCATGGATTCTGCAAGATTACAAGCTTGGTCATGGCTCAAGATGTGGGATGCCAACTTTAATATTTCCAATAAACAATGGTTGGCAAATACCCAGGCATGTATCTCTGTTATGCTGAGATACTTTTATTGGAATTAGTGGTCAAGTTCATATGTGCAGGTGGCGGGATAAATCACGCAAGACTGCATGGATTTGCTATACCAAGTTCTATTACTACTTTTGTTTGAAAACATGTTTTCGGTAGTCAAATGGGTTGATGTTAATGGGATATTTTTTTGTAAGTACAGAGGGGTGGTATACATATACTTGTGGGGGGGGGGGTATATTTTGATCCTTTTGGTGGTGCGTCTGTAGTAATTTGTACGTAACTTTTATGTGGTGGGTTGTGGAGAGGTGGTTATTACATATTTATGGCACTTCCATAAATATTAAATAACCATTACTAATAGTAGGTAGATGGTGGTGGTCTCACAGGAAAACTTGTTATTGTATTTGATTGGGTATTTCTTATACCTGTTATTATATATATACTTTTAGTTTTGCTGATCAAAAAAAAAAAAAACATATTCATTTTACCAAAATCAAATAATTACATATTCAAATGGCCTAACAAAACTGATAATCATCAGTAATGAGAAATAATAACATACAATCAAAATACAAACAACTAAAACATACATGACTTCAACTAAACTTTACTGCTTAATATACTTTTTGATGCAAAATTGGAAAACACAATGGCTAGGTAACATAAAAATGCACCCACAACCTTCACACTGGTTCGCAACTGTAGTCGTCAGTGTCATTGCTTTGGAAAGGTGTCGGTGGACCCTCAGACAAATTGAAACATCAATCTTCTCATTGCTTTGAAGTGCTACGGTGGGGAATAATGCTTTACCCAGAAAATATCCGTCCACGAGGAAGGATAACAGATAACAATTTACGATGTCAATGGGGGAATATTCTTTGATGAACAAGTAGAGAGGAGGGAAAACAAAACACAAATTAGGGTTTCTAATTAAGATAGAGAAGTAGAAAGGCAGAGCCGAATTAGGGATTTTGATTGGACTTATAAAATTCGAATAAAGGGTTAACATAGCCTTTTGTTAGGGAAAAATGAAGGGGAGGGGAGGGGAAGGGGGGGATTTCAAAAATGTTTTGTTGTTTGGTTTAATTTTTAGGAGGGGAGGGAAGGGGAATCCCTCCTCATCCAATTTTAACTCTCCTCCAATATTGGGAGATTTGTAGGAGAAGGGAACGAGATTTAAAACATTTTAATTATAATGACTTCAATATCTCTATTTATGTTTTAAAATTTAAAATTATAAGAATACAAATGTAAATTAATTTTTAAAATCCCTTCCCACCCTTTATGAACCAAACAAGAGAAGACTTACCTCCCATCCCCTCCATTAAAATTCCCCCTCCTCTTAACCAAACAAAATGTATAATCAAAATCCTTTCCCTTTCTTCTCCTTCCTTCTATTAAAATCCCTCATCTCCCTTCCCCTTCTTTAAACCAAACAGTCCCTAAGTGGAAGTAAGACAAATTTAAAAACTAATAGATTGTAAAATTGCAAAGTAAACCCGAAACTCATGCATGGCAAAATTCGCGATTACCCTAAGTCAAACCTGCTGGTTGTAACATGGCTAGGGCACACAAGTGTCGTGATATAATTGGTCCTCGTCAAAGGAGTTTCAAAACATGTTGTCCTAAACTTGTACAGAAGGAATTGCCGATAAGAAATATAGATTTTTAGAGCAATATAGTCTCATTTTAGACTCTAAGGATTGAGTTATGATATTTAAACATTCAATTTTTTTATACACCTATTTAATACTTACATTTTTCTTTATCTCTCTTCCTATTATATTATATTACTTATAATATCTATATTAATATTTTTTTCTCTTTTCTCTTTCTCTTACTAGGTGTCAAAGTATAACTTTCCTTAAGGATACTAGCTACGTATTATCTATGTCAAAAGATTCAACCTCCATTAATTTAAGAAATTAATTCATTGGGAGTAAAAAGTAAACATAAAAAAGACCCACACATCCTTGGCCTATAAATTCTCTGGCAAAGCTCAGCTACACAAGCAAGAGCAATTGTTCACCAATATTTAAGCTTTTGAGAGAAAGTGTTTGGAAAATGGGTTCCAAGGGTGTTGCATCCGTTGCCCTTCTCTTCTCCCTTAACCTCCTTTTCTTTTCCATGGTTAGCTCTAACACCCCTCTCCAGGTTGCCCCTCCCTCAATGTGTGCCCCTGTCAGACGTCCCCCACCACCAGCACCGCTACCACGCCAACCACCACCACCACCATTGCCACCACCCCCTGTCTCACCACTGCCACCACCCTTTAACACAACATGATCACCACCTTGAGGCCGCCGCGCATTTGCGAGGTACTCAAGAGGCCAATATCTATAGAATCATTGTTGAACCAAAAGTTGTGGATGCAACGCAATTGACTACCCTTGCAATTAAGAGCAGAATATGTATGACATCCGTCATCAATTTCTGTTGTGTTACTTCTTATCATTGTGTTTGTTTGTGTGTGTTTAAAGTCAAGGACCTTACCGTTCGTGCCTGCTACATATGCACATGTATAGTGCCAATAGACAGAAACTATAATATTACCAATAAATTAACGTCCATAATAATAAATAAATAAATATCACTACAAATACAATTGTACTGTGTTGTTGTTCTCGTGGATGGGGATCTTATATTCCTCCTCGCTATCTTTGTTTATCGTGTTTTAATGAAAGTTGTTCAATAAAAGTCCTTGTTTCAAGAAGTGATTCCAGGTTATTCAATTCCTTAATTATCTGTGTCTTAATTTATTTTCACTTTCGTGTTTTCTTATAGTATAAAACCGTTTCAGTTAAGGTGGCCAGTAGACAGAGGAAGACTGATCTGTAATAACATATTAAAATCGGTTTGCTGATCTTTTGGCCTAAACAAGAAAGCATGAAAATATGGTCAAGATAGTTAATTAGCAAAAAGAAAAAGTTTTTTAGAAGAAAAAGTTCAAAACTAGCCAGCTAACCTTTTTTTTAAGAACTGGAATAGATGGTATTGGTAGTGGTCAAATTTCCTCTTTAGTCCTTTAAAAGTGAAAATACTACAAACGATGTAGTACTATAGATGTATTTGGGTTTGGTTTCTCTCTCGCACACACATACACTGAGGAAATAGATTAGCGAGTTCATCAACTTTTACAGTATACATATGCGAAGCAGTGAGAAGTCTCTGCTCCCAGGTAACTTAACAATAAACATAATATAGAGCTTCCATGGCTTCGATAGATGATATGGGAAAAATATCATGATGCCATGAGTAAGGAATTTAGGAACTCTTCTTGTCTTTCTGCAAAGTGGACAGGCTCTCGTTTTTATTTATTTATTTATTTATTTATTTTAATCTGGTTATAAGACAAAAGACATTAATTGTCTTATTCCTGGTTTGTCACCTTTATTTAGATTTGTGGTTGCATGCTCAAGAGGTTGGTAGTGATAAGTTACACTTGCCTACTTTGGGTGACTTGAGGGTAGGGTAATTAGGGGCTAGACTTTATGTTTTATTTTGACCTAAGTCATTTAAAGAATGAATGAATTCTTATTTTTATCCTTAAAATTGTAACGTGCTATCATGATATTTTTCTTGGAATTAACTAATTGGCAAATTAATAAATCCTTGAATTTGAATTCACTTAAGCAAGTTAGTCCTGCCATTAGGGATTTACTAATTCCGTTATCCAACGTCTGACAATATGGCACATTATTTGTCATTTTGGCTGCTACATATGTTAACACACATGGCTACTTAGTCATGGATCATAAGAGACCAAAATTAAATGATAATTTTAACAACTAAAATGACATTAAACCAAAAAAAAAAAAAAAAAATCTCGATAGCTATGACTGATGGCCATCAATAATTTGTATCTATTGATAAAAAAAAAAAAAATCAACATATTTTGAGTGACCTTCATCTCCCCTATCATCACGTCTTCTTACCTTAGCACTTGCAGCAAGGCAAAGCTTCCATTCGACTTAGACAATTAAACAATGAACTTAGTTCCTGTTTGTATAAATTTTTCCATAAACATAGAAGAAGAAAATAAAAAAGTAAAATGAGTTGATTTTTTTTGCATAAACTAAAATCAATTCATACACTTAACTTTTAGAACAACTTTTTCCACTTAACTTCTGCAAAAATTAAGGTGTATAAATTAATTTTAGCTCATGGAAAAATTCAATACATTTTTTTTTCTATAAGTGTTTATAGAAAACTTTAATCAAACATAACATATAATTAAAGGCAAAGAAAGGTAAGATTTACAAGCTGACATCGACATAGGCAACATCTAAGTACGTGACAGTGATCGATCTCCACGGAAACTCCCGAATTGGATGGATATCTGGCGGAGGGAATCGCTACATTATTCCATGCATCCACCACATTTGCACTTTTGCCTCCTCATTCTCTTCCTTTACTGTTAACCGCTTTGCCTTTAGATTCCTTTGTTCGCTTTGGACTTTCACTTTGATGAAACTCTCAATTTAACAGCATACAAATTTATTTACCTACCACAAACTGATAGAATCGGTGTCATAATAATGAGAAATTAAATCTAGTTTTTTCAATCCATCGCAATCGTTTTGTGACCACAATTGCAGCCGGATCAGCCATATTTTCCCACCATCTCATGCAATGTCAATGACCGCAACCTAGCCGTAACCGTAATCGCAATTTAGAACCATGTCCAGAGATACGATACTGTTTTCTCAATTACCAAAACTCTTCTGAACTGTTTACAGTTATTTCTATTTAGAGGTGCTGGTCTACTAACAAAGACCCACCGTTAATGGGCCTAAATGCCTAATCAGTGGCAGCCCTAGTCCCCTTTTTTTCTAACACAAAAATTGGTCAATTAACCTAATCAGTTGCAGCTCTAGTCCCCTTTTTTTCTAACATAACTAACTAATGGGTATCACAAACCCTTACTAGTGCCATAGAAAAGTGGGTAGAGTGTAGAGAAGAAATGCACGTGTGTAAAACTACTGATAATGTTTGAGAAGGTGGTGGTGTCTACTCTACCTTTCCACAATATCTGAAGTTCTGAACCAACAAAGGTTACAAGTACAACCAAGACTTTTTCTGCATTAATTGCTGTTTGAGGATTAGAATTTAGAAAAGATGGAGAAGTGGGTTTTAGTTGGAATGGTGTAAGTATACATTGTTAGGATGTTGAGTCGGCGTTCAAGATATGTGTTTGACGGATGAGAATAGCGGTGGAACATGGAGTAGAGTGGGTTGAAAATATCACATTTAAATAAATAATTATAAAAAAAATATGAAACGGTATGCATCAAACAAAAAAGATAAATTTAAATATAAATTAACATCAAATTTTATAAAATATTATAAAATATCAAATTTTACATCTCATCTAAAATTTAAAAATTGAGGATAAACAAACATGTGTAGTGCCTGTCATTTTTCTAGTATTTATAAGATTTAATTATTCTTTTAATATTTTTTAGGTTTAATTTTAATTTTTACCTTTAATTATTTACTTTTTGACACATTTTACCTCCAACAATTAATTTGGAGCATTTTATCTCCAATTTTTTAAAAAAGTTACAAATTTTACCTTCTACTATTATGCTGACGTTAGGGATGACAATGTGGGCCGGGCCTTGACGGGCCGGCCCGCCAGCCCGCTATAAATTGGCGGGGCGGGGTGGAGAAGTCAGGCCACCAGCTTGCTTAGGCCTGTCCTGCCTAACCCGCCAACCCGGCGAGCCAATTACAGGACGGGGCAGGTTGGCCCGTCGGCCCGCTATGATTTTTTTAAAGAAAATATATGTAAATGTTATTAGATATTTAGGCTTAGAGTTTCACTATGTATTTTTTTAAGTTGTTAGTGTTCTTCAAAAATATAAATTTTTACTGTTAGTTTATTTTAATTTTACAAATTCGTGTACTTGGTTGTTAGTTTATTTTTTTGATTTCTTAGTTTATTTTGTTTTTACTAATTGTGATGTTAAATTCATGCACACTTGGTTGTGAAGAAAGTTGGGATTGAGTCACGAGGGTAGAATATGGTTTAGTGCATAAAGATTTGGGAACAAAGCTACAGTCTATTACTTTGTGCACTAACATATTGGCGTTTTCACATATGCGTGAAAATCATGCGTTAAGTATTATACCAAACATTGGGTTTTGTTTTAAATAATACTAATAAGAAATTGTATATTCAAATCAAATTTAGACTAAGTTATTAATATACTTTAAGTCTTTTAACTAAATTTGTCAATTGAGTTAATTTTATGTAACAATGAACTTGAAATTTTCCTTTTTCTTTTTTTTTCATTTTTGGTGGGCCAGCCCGCTAACCCAACGTTAAGCGGGGTGGACCAGAATTTTTAGCCCACCATTTGAAGGCGGGCCAGCCCATCTCGGCCTGTTTTTGGCGGGCTGGTGACGAGGCGGGCCAAAACGGGCCGGGCTGACCCGTTTTGCCACCCCTAGCTGACATGGCATGCTGACATAAGTGTAAAAAGTAGGGATAAAATTGACCAAAAAGTAAAAAGTAGAGGGTAAAATTCACCAAAAAGTGAAAAAGTTAGGGTAAAAATTGTCACAAAGTAAAAAATTGAGGGTAAAAAGTATAATTATTTTAGCATGCCATGTCAGCAAAACAGTGGAAGGTAAATTTTGCAACTTTTTAAAAAAGTTGGGGGTCAAATGTGCTAAATTAATTTGTTGGGAGTAAAATTCGTCAAAAAGTAAAAAGTTGGAGGTAAAAATTACAGTTAAGCCTATTTTTTATTTAAATTATTCAATTTGGTCCGTCTATTTTTAAAATGTTCAACTTTGTCTTCTAATTTTAAAAATTGGTCAATGTTGCCCTTTCGTTTGACCAAATTTAATAATTTAAATAAAAAATGAAGTCAAAAGAGTAATTTAACTCTTATTTATTACCTTTTCATCTAACTAATTTATTAATTTATGCTATCTTGATAAATTTGAATTTTCTTTTACCTACTTAATAATTTCTTTTATTAGATAACCCCTTCTTCATTTTGTATCATTTTATTTTTTTTATATTTTTTCTATTCCAAGTACTTAATTTGTTGTCTACCATAATTTTGTTAAGGTAATTAAGTTTATTTTTATGAATCCTTTTCAATTTTAATCATTACTTTAAAAATCATAATGCACCGGATGATTCAACTGGTCTGATTGGGAACCATTCTAGTGATTGGTCCATTAACTTTAAAAACCCAACTCGTATCACAACTACTAAGAATTGATCAAACAATCCATAATTGATAAAAATAAGGGTATTTTTCAAAAAGTTTCATTTTTTATTGTTTTAATTTATTCTAAAACAATTTTAAGATAAATAAAAACCGTTATTTAAAAATTACAGATAGATATAAATTATTTTGTCAATTATTATTCAATTTCATCCCCTAATTTTAAAAAAAAAATGTTCAATGTTGTCCATTAGTATGATTTTATTAACATCGTTAGTGTAACTTAGACGGAAGGGTGACATTGAATAATTTTTAAAATTAAAGGACCAAATTGATCATTTTAAAAATAAAGAGACCAAATTAAAATAATTTAAATAAAAAGAGGACCAAAAGAATAATTTAATCTAGAGCAAATTACATTAACACTCCCTAAGATTTTTTTGAATTATACATAATACCCCTCATTGTTTAATGTTTACAACAATCTCCCTTGTAGGAGGTGTAAGTATAATATATAAGAGAATATCTATGTAATGTTTTCAAACATTAAGGGAGTTAGTGTAATACATAAGAAGATGTCAATGTAATGTATTTACATATTAAGGGGATTAATGTAGGAATAGAAAAAGAATGATGTTATATGTAATTCGGAAAAAAGCTTAAGAGGTACGAGTGTAATTTTTCTTTAATCTATTTATAAAAGCGATACGGTTTCACTGTCATATTACTATCTTTTTTTTTTTAATTTAACTAGATTAATTGTATTTTTTTTATACTGTTATTATTTCAACCATAAATTGATATATGATAAATTTATTAATTTTTACAATAACTATTTCTAAAGTCATATTAAAATTATTTATTGATCAACAATAGTATAAATTGTTTTACACTAACAACACATAAAAATAAAATCTTTATCATTTTCACTTTAAATAATTTACTTTTTAAATAATATAATTTGAAAATAAAATACTAAATGAGTCTTATAAATCACTTTATATTTCATCAACATTTATTTTTATGTAAACCTAGAATTATTAATCAAACTTTTAAAAATGGAAGAAAAAAAAACTACGACACTTTCATATATTATTTAATTTTTATTTTAATAAATATTTTATTTCAACAACACTTTCTCTCTTCCTTTTCCTCGTGCTTCTTCTTTTAGGCTGCTGAGCTTCCTTTTATATTTAGCAATGCTTGTGAGTTTGTGAGCCTCAACCCCTATCTGCAGATTCAGAATATAACCCCTCCCCTCGCAATCGAAGTCAAAACATGGCGATTCTAGATCCGTGGTGATGTTGATTGATGAGGCAGGGGTTGACGATGGAGCAAACTATTTATGGATCGTACATTTATGGCCCATTTAATTTGATAAGCAATAATTATTAATTATGGTTACCTTTCTCCCTAACTTATGCAACTCTATTTATTCTTATACTATATTCAATGAATCCTTATGCTTTCTTTTAAGCAATTCCTGCTAGCTAGAGTTACACGTCCAAACTGTTATCATTAAGGCATATATATAAAACTATTATTAAAAACCTTAGCTTTAATAGGGGTTCTATATGTGATTTTATTAGGCCTCCACGTCCAAACTGTTATCATTAAGGCATATATATAATTTAAACTTAATTTTGGCATATTATTACTTCATTCTTCTAATTAAACATTCACTAAATCTTCAAAATCTTTCTAATTAACCTCAACATCTCCTTCATTAACATAGTTTTTCTGCAAAAAATTATTAAATGATATTAAATTAAATATAGAATCTATAAAATTAAGGTGTTTAAAAATATATATATTTGTCAAACTCTTGACGCTTAAACCTTAATTATAACTCATGAGCAACTTCCAAGGAAAAGTACAAGATGATAGAGTTTTATGTCTTATCTTCATTACTTAAAATTCAGCTTTAATTTTCCTAATCAACTAAAATCAAATACTTCATCCACCATATGAGCCATCTGTGAAGGTGTTTAGTAAAACTATCATTGCTAAAAGTTCCTTTTTTTTTTTTTTTTTGATAGTGCTAAAAGTTCCTTATTGCTATAAATTCTCCAATCAAATAAATTATATGCGAATTTTTTATAAACTTAATTAAAATTCTGAAGTAAAACTATGCATATCTCATTATTTAATCAGAAAAATTAATCATAAGATTATAAAGAATTATAAGAATTTAAATTAATCATAAAAATAACAGTTAACCTCATATTACAGGAAATCAAGAACTATATACTACCTCCGTCCCTAAATATAAGACTCTTTTCTAAATTTTCTTTGTTCCTTTTTATAAGACTCTTTTCAAGTTATCTCTTGCATTAATTATTTTTTGACCAAAATAATCTTAATCACTTATAATGAATGCTATAAATTAATAAGATAAGTACATTCTCTCTCTTATGAGGATTGGAGAAGATGACTAGCACTCATTAATTAATTAGGTAGAAAGTAATTAAGTGAAAATAGAGATAAAGAGTCCCAATAATTTTTAGGGTAATTTAGGAAAAATAATTAGGATCGTATTTGGTGCTAAAGTGGAGTAAATTTTTGTGTAAAGTGATTGTTATAAAAATAATCGTAATTGTTATAATTTGTTTTTAAATTTATTATTATAATTTTTATAATTTTGTAAATTTTTGTGTGATTTTGACATTTGTTTTTTAAATTTTGTTATAATTCTGTAATCGTAATTGTTTTATAATTTTGTGTAAATTTTTAAATTGTAAAGTGATTGTTATAATTTTTAAATTTGTAAATTGAAAATTACCACTTCGCAAGAGACTGCAAGCAAAGTAAACGCTTTGGGGATTAGAAAAACATATATAACCAAATGGTTGTTAGTAATATATAATAAAGCTACAAATCACATTCAATGGAGAATGCATTTATGATGGAAAATATACAAATAATTTAGTCACATATTATTCCGGCATCGAGTCCACATGCATCGTTAAGGTCACCATCCGAAGTATTAAATGCTTGGGTGCTCGGTGGACCGTCACGGTTTTGTTCTTGTAAAAGGCGCCCTCGATGGATTTGAGAGGGCGGAAGGTGTTTATAAGCTATCCCTGGCCTCGTCTCCTAAGCGATGTGAGATTTTGTGACCAGTGGAACAAGCCCTCCAGCCGGCATCGAGTTTGCAGACATCGTTAGGGTCACCATCCGAGGTATTGTCACTTAGGTGCTCGGTGGACCGTCATGGTTTTGTCCTTATAAAAGGTGCCTCGGTGGGTTTGAGAGGGAGGATGGTGTTTATAAGCTACAATTGGCCTCGACTCCTAAGCAATGTGGGACTTTGTGGCTACCGAACACATATTTTTTTTGTTAAAAAATGCATAAATATATTAACAAATAGTTTTGTGATAAAAAAGTTATTCTTTATTAAAAAAATTATTATATTTCTATAGAAAAAAATGATAAAAAAAAATTATGGTGTATTTTCATCTGTTAATGAGGAAAACTGTATTAAAATAAGAAAGAGAAAGTGTAATGTTTAAATCTCTTATGCTAGTGGAGTGTAAAAGATATTTTAGTCATAAAATTATTTTTAACAAAAAAAATTAAAAATAGAATAAAGTATAATATATTTGCGTCTATGGGAGTGTATATCTATAGTATGAGAGGGATGATGATGTAATACTTGCTTCTCTTAATATAAGAGGGAAAGATGGTGTAATTAATGTTCACATCTCTTAAGGGGGAGAATGTAATTTACTCAAAATTTATATACATTCATTTACTAATATAAATTGAAACCACTTGTATTCTTTTTCGAAATTAAATTAATATAAAATATAAAAATTTAATTTAATTTAATTATTTGATTAAATTTAATTTAAATTTGAGGATAATAATATAATTATAATAATAGTATGTTAATACAAAAGGACTTTTTAGAACTTAAAATAAAATAAGATTTAATTTAAATTTGAAAATAGTAACATATACTCATAATAATAATAATTAATACAATTTAATTTCAATTTAAAAATAATCGTAATTGTTTATAATTTGTTATAACTTAAAATATAATATAATATAATTTAAATTTGAATTTAAAAATAATAATATACTCATAAAACATAGTATAATTTAAATTTAAAAAAAAAAAATAAAAAATCAATCTCACTTTAAAAGATTGTATGTAGAAATTACTGTGTAATGAGATAAAAAGAAAAAGGGGGGGGGGGGGGGGGGGGGGGGGGGGGCGCTATAAAAACGTAAGTTTATTAAAAGAATGAAAAGAATTAGAGCCTCACTGTCTGAGGTTAGTATTCACATTTATAATATAATAATATATAATATATTTAACTGTGACAAGAATCACACCGTAAGCCAAATTTCCTATATCTTTCAATCAAAAAATTCTTACATCTTCATGTAGGTATCTAGTCATTAATTTAAAGATAAAATAAAAGTAAAGCAAATGAACGCTTAAAGACTTAAAGTGATCACTCGACTAGAAGATGACTTTCATGTTGAAAATTGTTGAATTGCTTTTAAAGAAAGCAATTCCGTACACACTTGACTTTGTTGTGCATACTATTAATTATAAGAGTGTTTATAATTCAATTTGGATGGATTTTTAATGAAATTAAATTGTGGTTTGAATTGAAATAGTTATTCCGTTACAACATGACGTCAAAATTATGAATTACTAAAAATATAAATACATATTCCGATTAAATTGAATAACACAAATTGTAAATTGATATTTCTCTTGAGACTTATCACCTTTTTATCTTATATTTAATTTCTTCTGTTTATTTATTTTTATCAAAATTTATTCTTCAATATAAAAAAATAAAAGTTATATAATAACAAAGAACAAGAGATAGAAAATACATTTCAATTGGTAAAAAAAAAAACATTTCAAGCTAACCAAATTAATAAATTTATAAAAATATAAATTATATTATAATTACAATATATAGAGGATGAATGTCTGAGAAAACAAAGATATTGAAATTTTGTATACATGATCTATGTGAAAGGAACTTTCAATCCAACGGTGGGTTTTAAGAAAACATCATCCAATTGAAAGTTATTGAATGGTGTAATACTTGTTCAAGTTACACCGGTGTAATTTGATCCCTCCTCTTTAAGGAGAAGAGATCAAATTACACCAGTGTAACTCTAAAAGAGTTACACCATTTTAATAACTTGATATAGAATGAGATTTTTATCGATCCAACCGTTAAATTATATCTACATATTACCAAAATTGTTTGCGTCAAATTTTGTCAACATTGAACAACAATAAGAAGGTAATCAAATGATCCATATTTTAGTATATGTTGAAAAGTTTATATTACATCGATTTTAATCTATATAAATGAGGTAGCAAATAATTTTGGATGATTAATTTGAAATTTTGTATACATGATCTATGTGAAAGGAACTTTCAATCTAACAGTGGGTTTTAAGAAAACATCATCCAATTGAAAGTTATTGAATGATGTAATACTTGTTCAAGTTACACCGATGTAATTTGATCCCCATCTAGTTGAGAAGAGATCAAATTACACTAGTGTAACTCTAAAAGAGTTACACCATTTTAATAACTAGTTTTAAATGTTTAGGTATATAGAGGGTTATGTGCATATATATATATATATATATATTTGAATTAGACTGGAATAGTTTTCAAAATTACATCCAATATATAATCTAAAAAGACTTAATTGCACATTTTACTATCAACTATTAATATTTCACAAATTTGATCATTCAAGTTCTTTTTTTTTTCTTCTCATTTTACCATCATGTTTTTTAATTTTGCACATTTTATACTAATTTGTTGAATATGTAACGACGTATTGATGTATCCTTAAAAAATGATGTCATTTTGTTAGTAACAAGATGGTAAAATATGTGAAAATTGAAAAATATGATGATAAAATGCACAAAAATTAAAAAACATATTAGTAAAATGCGCCAAAAAAAACTTGGATGGTAATGTGCAATTAAGCCTTAATCTAATCCATTAAAAACTAATAACTTCTTTCGAATTTCAATTTGATTGATTTTGTCTTTATTCAGCTTTTACCTTTTCAATTCAGTTTTTATTATTTATATTGAACTAACGTTTCAACCCCTGCATATGTAAATTTCATAATTATAATTAATAATTATAATAATTAATTATCATAACATTGTGATCAATTTATTCACATCATTTTATTAAATATTTTTTAATTTAAATAATTATTAATAAATGATAAATGAATTCTTTTTTATTTCAAATATTTATTTACTTTAAAAATATTAATTTTGTAAAAAATTGAACAAAAACAAACGAAAAGAATATTTTTTTTGTCTTTAAATAATAGTAGTATATTTCTCTTTGAATATATATGCGTCTAAAAAAACTTCATCAATAAGTAACTTATAAATAAAAAAAATGAAAAAAAACCTAGTATTAAATAATGAGAAACATTTATAATTAAAAAAGATATGTAAACTTGATTTTGGTATCCATTTTTAATCAATGCACGAGAAAAGTGACTTTACAAATCTGCAAGTTGTTGCTTAGAAAGAACTTCGGGTGTTCACTTTCAAGCAGCTACGTTCTGCAACAGGGGGTTTCTGCAACAGGGTGTTCACTTTCAAGCAGATCAAATGACATTGGTTATGGTGGATTTGGAAAGTTGCAATTAAATTGATACGAAAATTTTTTGGGGGACAAAATTAATATTTTGCATATTTTACAGAGATCCAAAACATATTTTATCCAATTTTATCCAATAATAAAGTTTATTTAAAAGAATATATTAAAAAAATGTTATCAGTGTTTCTCATTGAGAGAATGGAGAGAGTGGGTTAGAGCAATTTATAAACATATATATATGTAATGAGTAGTAATTAAAGGAAACATTTGAAGAAGTTTTTATGACACTTATTTAATTTTGTAACTAAAAATGACTTATAACCTTCTAATAAGTTAATTTTAGCTTAATTATTTCCATAAATTTTATGACAAGCTTATCAAAATAATATTTTTTTCAACTTATTTTAGAAATTTTCACAATTATGTTTAGATGTAAAATTTTACTTCCTCCATTTCTTATCTGTCTATTTGGTAAAATAACCTATTTTTTTTAGTTTAATGGTGATGCACTGACAGTGTAAAATAATTTTACATTATCATTCAATCACAAATCACTATTAATATGACTTTTAAGATAATTTTGTAAAGGTCAACAAATTTACCATATTTCCCACTAAATATTTTTCACATATTTTAGTTCGTTTTAAATTATATTTATTTATTGCGAGGTCTTAATTTCTTTTTAAACTATTTATTTTAGAAAATTAAAAAAAATATTCATTGTTTTTAATTTTTCAATTCTCATTAGATGAAATAAAAAACGTTATTGAAATGAGTAAATAGTATAATTAAAAAATATATTTGAAAATATTTCTATTTTTATTCTTATAATTTAATTTACATTTCATATTTTTAAGGAAATAAATTTGTAGTTAAGTTTTGGAATTCTTAATTACAATAATACATTTATTGAATAATTTTTGAATTATTTATTAAATACTTTTTAATATATATGACATTATTCAATCTCTTCTAGATAAATTATATTTTATCTGTGAAAAATATTTTTGAACAATAATATAAAAATTTATAAATATTTTATCATTTGTAATTAATACTTAAATTTATGGGTTAATTAAGTTTTCAGTTCCTAAACTTTTTTAAAATTTGGTCTTTAGTCCCCAAACGAAAGTTTGACTGGTTAAGGATTCTAAACTTTTTAAAAGTTTAATTTTTAGTCCTTGAAACCCATTAAATAATTAAAAATAATAGGATTCAAACTTTTGTTCAGGGACTAAACACATGCACACACACAAATTATATAATTAAATAAAATTTTGATATTTAAAATATTTTATTATATTGCTTAAAATCAAATTTTTAATAAACTTATATTGCTTTAAATAAAAATTTTCCTTTTTTAGAAAAAAGTAAAATTTAAAAAATAAACTTATATTGTTTAAAATAATTTTTAATATTTAATTTTTTAATTATATTAAATTTAAAACAAAAATAAAAATTATTTTTAATTGTTCATACTTGACTATTGAATTGTTTAAATTAATTTGGAAAGATGGTGTATGGAACAATAAAAAAAAGGGGATTGATATAATTGGATACAAAGGGAATTGATACAAAAAGGGATCGATATAATTGAATACAAGGAGAATTGAATTAGGTCATATAATTTTAAAAAAAAGTAGTTTAGAAAATAATTCCAAAGTTGATATATTTTAAAGAATTTCTAACCATGGCAAATAGTGTGTAGTAATGACAATTGATGAGTTGATTTTCATGTGTATGTGTGAGAGTGATAAAATAAAAAAAAAGGGTTTTAAAATTTAATAAAAGGGTAAAGGGATTTCAAATAAATTAGAGAATATCAAATTGAGAAAAAAAAAATCAATAGCTTATAAGCTAGCTTATTTTTACATAAAGTTATTTTAAGTAACTTATGAAAAAAATTTATAAGCTACTGAAATAAACTTATGGATTAAATAAGCTTAATTTGGTCAAACTAGCTTATAAGCTAGTCAAAAGAATTTATAAGCTCTTCAAGTGTCTTACCAAACATACTAAAAATCATCTCACTTTCCTTTCACTTTCTTTCTTTCTTCCTTCCTTCCTTTTACTTTCTTCCTAATCCAAACAAAACATAAAGTAGCTTTTAAGCAAAAAAATAATAATAAAATGGGTCAAACATTACGTAAAAATATAATTAATATTTTTATTTATATCAAAAATTATTTTTATCTTTTTAATATGACTTTTATAATTATTTATCACATGCATAATAATTGTATGAAATATCTAAAATTAAGTAAAGATCTTTTTTTGATAAGCAATTAAGTGAAGATATTGAAATGATAATAAAAAATATTTTCTTAATTTTTTAAATAAATAAAAAATAAAACAAATTTTGTTCCAAAAATAAATAAATGAAAAGAAATATACAAAAAGCATTTGTCTTTATATAAGTCAATAATTAAATAAGTTATAAAAAAAATATTAAAATTATAATAAAAATATATTGATTGAATTTACTATCATACACCTACTTGAATTTTCGAAAGAGTACATTAGCAAATTACACTTTAAAGACATTTTATGATAATTGTAGTTTTAATTTGCTAATACTCCTATAAAATAAGTGTACATTAATAACCCCACAAGAATTTACTAATGTACACCCTTTTTTTTTTTAAAAAAAAAAATACGTTAGTAAGTTACACCTTAAATACATTGTTTAGGGTTAAAATAAGATTTCTTGCTTCAATCCTCTTTTTATTCACGCCACGGAAGCCATCCTTGTCGATGCTCACTGCCAGTGCAACGTGTTTTTTGTGCCTATCATGATTTCAACACATTAGCATTTGCTTCTGTGGAGCTGAATAGATAAAGTAGGATGCAGCGTGTTCTTTGTGGTGTTTGTTTCGTGGGGCAATTTCAAAAGGTTAAAAAATATGGACATCTATGGATATTGAAGGAGACTTATACTGGTGTGGGTTTTTTTGAGTGTTATCAAATTGTTACAGGATGGAACTTTAGTTTTCGAAACTATTTTGATAGGAAACTTAGCGTAGAAATCTGGAAAGATTTTTTATTATTGTGTATGTGGTTAAAAAATAAATGAGTGGTAGGAAGAGAATGGACAAAAGGATGGATCCAATTCTTACAATTTTTTTTACCGTAATTTGTGGCGGTTTTTAACCTAAAAAAATAGTGCTTTAAAATCTAAATTAAAACTAAATTAAAAATCAAATTCTAACGGTTAAAAGCCACCATAAATTGCGAACCCATTATTCCCTGTTTGACACACACTAATGCCATGTATGGAAAAGGACTAAAAAAAATATTTTACGTATTTGAAGGACTAAAAAAAATAACTTTTAATTTAGGGGACTAAAATAGGAATACCCCTATATTTGAGGGACTAAAAACATATTTAAACCTATATTTTAAGATAATTGTAGTTATAATTTGTTAAGGTACTTCGTATAAAACTTAAGTAAGTATATGTTAACAAATCTCTATATTGAGAACATTCAATATTTTATTTTTAATAAAAAAAATACATTAATAAAATTGTATTAAATTAATACTTAATTAAAATATTTAGTCAAACATTATTAATTAAACATGCTTGAGCTTATTAGGGTTAGGCATAATATCATAAATTATGGAAGGTCAACACAACGTAATATAAATGCAATTTGGGAGCCATCGCCGTCGAAGGCAACCCTTACGCTCTTCATTAATATATTGTGAGGAATACCTATAATTATCAATTATATTGCATCCGCCTATGGAAAGTATTTTTATTTAAATTGGTAGTATTTTTAAACTATTTGTTATTTTATAAAGTAAATATAAAAATAACTATAATTTAAAATAGATAATTATTTTAATCTTCTATAAGATTAATATTAATAATATTTGCACTTCTTATTGAAATTTATCTCCTTAATTTTATATATTTCTTATACAGTGATAGCTTGTTATTTTAAATGTATATATTTCTCTTATTTTTATGTACAAACAATATACGCAATATTCTTAAAAATAATAAAGCATGAAAAGTATGAGGGAGGTAATTTTGCAATTAAGAAAAATATGAGTGTAATTAGTGTTAAATTCAAGAGAAATTAATGTAATTATCCTTAATTAAAAAACTTATTTATAAATTTTAATTTCTATATCAATTAAATATTTCCCCTATTAATAATATTTATTTCGGATAAGCATTTTCTAAAAGAAACCATAAAAAATACAAGTTTTTCATTTTTTTTTAAAAACTAATTTTAATTTTATGTTGGGGCTATGTATAACTAGAAAATAAACTGACTTACCATCGACTGATTAATTAACGTTAGATTGTTTCAACTGAATCATATGTATGTGTTTTAGCTCTAGGTTTGCAGCTGAATTGGACTTGTTCCAATTTAATTAGAGGTCTCAAGTTTGAGTCCTAAATAATCAGAATTTGATTTTCTTTAAAAGGAAAAACTCATGCCTCTTTGAAGTAAAACAAAATTCGTGTTTACTAATTGACGTGGTTGGCTGCTAGATGCTAGTGTAAATTGTATGTAGTTGCTTTTAAAATATTTCTTTTTATGCATCTGCATGCAGTTTCTGTTTTTAAGTAAAATTTGTAAAATATAAAAATAAAAATTTGATAAATAGAAATGCTCTTTTTAAAAATTCTTAAACGTTTTTTTTAAATCAAATTAAATAAGAGAACTTTCATGTATTTATGAGGAATCATGCAAATTAGGAATTAAATTGATATATAAAAAAACATTGACGATCTAGTTAATTTAATATTTTTTAATCACTGATACGAGTATATTTGTAAACACATGTATAGTACAAATTTTAAAATATTAAAAATAAAATTAATTCATAGATATTTATTTTATTGATAATAAAAATATAGTTTGAAATATAAACAATTAAAATTTTAGTTAATGGAATTTAATTATTATCTTAATTAATGTAATTATTAATCACAAATTTCAAATGTTTCATTAAGCTTAATTTTGTTGAAAAATTTAAATACCAATTGAAAATTTTAAGATAGTAATATACTATGATTTAATTGAATATATGATTATTTAATGAAGAACTGTACATATATAAAAGAATTATCTCATATAATGAAAAAAAAATGAATATGCGTGAAGAACTTTACATAAAAGAATTATCTTTTTTCTTTTTGGTAAAAAAATAATTATCTTTTTTTAAGAATAATAATTTAAATTCGTTATATAAAGTACAGATTAAGAAATTAAATTAATATTCTAAATATTTGAAGAAAAATTTAAGAATTTCACATATCTTTTAAAAGTAAGATCGTTGCGTTAAATATTTAGAAGGAGAGTTTTGCCGTCCATAGTAGTTCTACTCAGCTCGAATTGTCTCCGATGAAAGATACATGTGGTATAGACCAAAAAAGATGAATATACAATCAAATTTGAATTTAAACATATATTATCATGTTGTCATGCTTCATTTTAAATTTAAATTTTTAGGTGCTAGCTAGATTAAAGTTTGAAATTAAGAAGCACACCTTGTATGTATGGTGTTTATTGGTGACACGAAAACAAAGGATAATGAAATAGTCTATTTTATTTTATTCTATTTAGTTTCATTCCATTTAGTGAAATGAAAATATGTAAATTTTATTTTTTATTCAATTCTATTCTCGTTTTAAATTACCTTCAACATATAATGGAATTCATAAATAATGTTTCATATCATTTTAATCTATCTATCGAATAAACAGAAAGTGATTTTTTTTAATCTAGATTGAGAATTGAAAATATTTTATTTAATTTTAAAATTATTTAAAATTATAGGAATTAAATTTCAGTTTTATATTTAAATATATTTAAAATTTAATGACTAAAATTCAATTATAGTCCAAATTATGCGAATTCAATTATTTTCATACAATTAATTTTTTTTTTAAATTAAGCACAGTTGTATAAAAACATTTAGAGGAATAACTTCGTTGTCCACAATAATTTTATTCAAGCTAACCTAATTAAATTAGTCAAACACTCGATCTGATATCTGAATAGTAGCTGTAAAAAAAAATTATCGTATTGGCAAAATTTAATGAAAATATAGTCTCACATTTATACTCATATAGAAAAACTGTCATATAGTTCATGTTAATTTGTTAACTCAATACACCTGTTACTTTCTATGGCGCTGTTTTTTTTTTTTTTTTTTTTTTATGCATTTATAGCGCTGTTTATACCCTATAAAATAATATCACATCTTTTTCTCATTAGGATAATTAACCCATAAATAAACAAGTAATTATAAACTCAAACTTAATATAGATAAAAGATAAAAAACTGAATAAAAAAAAAAACTCAAACTTAATATATAGAATGCGTCACTAAATAATATTTGCTATTGCTACGAATCTATTTTATTTTAACTAACTAGAATGTAACTATACCAAAAAAAAAAAAATACTAAGGAACGTTTGTTTCATGGAATCATTTTGCATTCTCAGGAATCACATCCCCGGGAATATTATAACTAGGAATGTTATTCATTGACATATATAAAAATGTGTTTGGTTAACTTTTAACATTCCTAGGAATATTTTTAAAATTTTAAAATAAAAAATAAAAAATAAAAGTAAAAATGGAAGTTATAGTGAAGTTAGAAAATAACTTCTCACATTCCCATAGGAATGTAATTTTCCCACCCCGTTAGCATGGGAATAAAAGTTATGTAGACATAAAAATACAACTTTCCTAGGAATAAAAGATACCTGAAAATATTTTATAATAACCTCCTAACAAACATGAGAATAAACATTCTCTTATTCATATTTTAATAGATGTAAGATGATTCCATGAAACAAACGCCCCCTAACTAAAATGTAATCAACAAAAGCCAACAAACACAAACATAAAGCACAATCTTTTGCCTTCATTCATATCCGGAAATTAAGGAATAAAAGAAGAAATTCTAGTTGCCTTTGTTTGCATTGTTTTGTCACTTTCGCCAAATAAGAAATATAGATATTTAGAGCAATATGGTCACATTCCAAACTTTAAGGAACTAGCTACCTATACATGCCGTAAGATTAATTCAACCTCCATTAATTAAATTTAAAAAATTAACTCATTTGACACAAAAGGTAAACATAAAAAAAAAAAAAAATGCATGGCCTATAAATTCTCTCGGAAAGTTCAACTACCATAGAGCAATTGTTCACCCATTAAGCTCTTAACAGAAACTGTTTGGAAAATGGGTTCCAAGGGTATTGCATCCGTTACCCTTCTCCTCTCCCTCAACTTCTTTTTCATTTCCATTGTCAGTGGTCATGACCCTGATAGACTATCGCCACCATGGCAACAATCACAATCACGACTGCGACCACCACCACCACCGCCACCACGATCACGACTACGACCACCACCACCGCCACCACGATCACGACTAAGACCACCACCGCCACCGCCACCACCATCACCACCACCACCATCACCACCACCACCACGACCACGACTACGACCACCACCTCCACCTCGTGTCTCAAAACCACCACCACCACCTCCTGTCAAACCACCACCACCACCCTTTGTCACACCACCGCCACCACCTCATGTAAAACCGCCACCGCCACCTCCTAACTCAACAATGCCACCACTCCCTGTCACACCACCAGCACCACCCCCTAACTCAACATTGCCACCACTTCCTGTCACACCACCCCTTGTCTCACCACCATTGTTGTCTCCTATCTCACCACCATTGTCGCCACCTGTCTCACCACCATTCCTGCTACCACCTATCTTACCACCATTGTTGCCCCCTGTCTCACCACCACTGTTGCCTCCTGCCTCACCACCATTGCCGCCACCCCCTATCTCACCACCATTATTGCCTCCCGTCTCACCACCAATGTCGTCACCTGTCTCACCACCATTGTTGCCTCCTGTCTCACCACCATTGTCGCTACCACCTATCTCACCGACATTACCACCACCATTGTTGCCTCCTGTCTCACCACCATCGCCATCACCCCCCGTCTCACCACCATTGTTGCCTCCTGTCTCACCACCATCGCCATCACCCCTTGTCTCACCACCATTGTTGCCTCCTGCCTCACCACCGTTGTTGCCTCCTACCTCACCACCATTGCTACCACCACCTGTCTCACCACCATTGTTGCCTCCTATCTCACCTCCATTGTCGCCACCTGTCTCACCACCATCGCCGCCAACCCCTACCTCACCACCATTATCACCGCCCCTTGTCTCACCACCAATGTTGTCACCTGTCTCACCACCAATGTTGCCACCCCTTGGCTCATCACCATTGTCGCCTCCTGCCTCACCACCATTTCCACCACCCCCTGTTTCACCATCACTGTCACCCCCTGTCTCACCACCATTGTTGCCACCCTCTATCTCACCACCATTGTTGCCACCTACCTCACCACCATTGTTGCCTCCTGTCTCACCACCATCACTGTCACCCCCTGTCTCACCACCATTGTTGCCACCCTCTATCTCACCACCATTGTTGCCACCTGCCTCACCACCATTGTTGCCACCTGCCTCACCACCATTGTTACCTCCTGTCTCACCACCATCACTGTCACCCCCTGTCTCACCACCATTGTTGCCACCTGCCTCACCACCATTGTTACCTCCTGTCTCACCACCATTGTTGCCACCCCCCGCCACACCACCATTCTTGCCTCCTATCTCACCACAGTTACCACCCCCTCCTGCCACACCACCATTGTTGCCTCCCGTCTCACCACCGTTGTCGCCACCCCTTGTCTCACCACCATTATTGCCTCCCGTCTCACCCCCATTGCTGCCACCCCCTGTCTCACCACCATTGCCCCCACCCCCTGTCTCACCACCATTGCCTTCTCCTGTCTCACCGCCATTACCACCCCCTGTCTCACCATCGCCTCCACCCCCGCCCCCCTCTCCATCCCCACCACCCCCTATCTCACCATCACCACCACCCCCACCCCCATCTCCTCGCCCACCACCCCCTGTCTCACCATCGCCGCCACCCCCCACCCCCATCTCCTCGTCCACCACCCCCTGTCTCACCAGCGTCGCCACCCCCACCCCCATCTCCTCGCCCACCACCCCCTGTCTCACCATCGCCGCCACCCCCCACCCCCATCTCCTCGCCCACCACCCCCACCACCCCCTGTCTCACCATCGCCGCCACCCCCACCCCCATCTCCTCACCCACCACCCCCTGTCTCACCAGCGTCGCCACCCCCCACCCCCATCTCCTCGCCCACCACCCCCTGTCTCACCATCACCACCACCCCCACCCCCATCTCCTCGCCCACCACCCCCTGTCTCACCATCGCCGCCACCCCCACCCCCACCACCTAATTGTCCTAATTTGCAACTTTGCTATAGTTTGGATTTACTGCCACAATTGCCTAGGAATATTAGTGGTTGTTGCAACATGCTGGCCACTTTTTCAAACGATAATGCCTCTAGGTGCCTTTGCACCAGCAGCAAGGCCCTATTCCTTAAAGCCAGCATTTCTATTTTAACTAGTCATATGAAGGGTGTATTATCCATCTGTGGACGCACTGAGATCAACAACTACAGTTGCAATTAAGAACAAAATATGCATGACATCCATAATCATTTTCTATTGTGTTATTTCGTATCATGTGGTGTTTGTGTGTCAGTGGACACTATGATATTACCAATAAAGGTCTATACATAATACTATATAATTACAAATACAATTATGTTGTTCTTCTTCTAGTAGAGGGGGACTCTTATTTCCTCCTCACATACTTTGTTTATCATCTTGTTAGTAAAAGTTGTTAAATAGATGTCCTTTGTTCAAGAAGTGATTCCAAGTTACTCATTTCCTATCTTTGTCTTTCTTTTCACTTTCATATTTTCTTTGAGTATATACTTGTTTCAACTAAGGTGGCAAAGTAGTCAGGAGCATTGATATTGTAAAATCATATTCAAATAAGTTTGTTGGTATTAGGTTTTAGTCCAATGTCCAAACAATAAAGCATGAAATAATGATCAAGATAATTAATTAGCAAAGTGAAGATATTGATCCTACAATAATAGCATATTTAACTATTCACATAGTAATTAACAAGGGAAAAGCCAATAGAAGGAAATGTAGGAACTCCATCCTTCACATGTTGGTTGAAATGCTAGCTGGGAATTTGTGTGTACACTTAGGGACTAATCCAGAAACCAATTAAAAGGGGTGCTGGATTTTTTTTCCCTCCTTTATAATTGTTTAAATTTTAACTTTTAATAAATAATAATTTTTTTAAAAATATTTACTATTTTTACACGTAAATTTGAAATTATTTTTTATGTTAAATGATAATAACCTTAACCGTTATTATAATAACAACAAATACATAACTAGTTTTACATAATTTTACAATAGTTATTATCTTAACTATTGCAATAATAACAACAAATATACCTAGTTTTACATAATTTTATAGTAATTATCATCTTAACTAGTTTTACATAATTTTATACTAGTTATCATCTTAACTATTTCAATAATAACAACATGCACAATTAATTTTACACTAACTAATTTAAAAATATATATGTATATACACGAAAAATCGAAAGGGAGGGGGGCTGGCGCCCCTGCCCACCCCCTCTAGATCCGTCCCTGTGTACACTTCAATATTCAATAATCCTACAACTTTAGAATATTGTTCGTGCAGAAGCAAATATACTTAACAAAAGGAACTAAAAAGCTAGTTAGTCTTCCTTAATTTATTAAGCACAAACTCTATTAATGCTTCCCTGGATTTTTTTTATTTAAATAAATAAGTATTGAAAGTTAATAGGTATTACCAAAATAACTAAGCATTAGCATGCACAATTGTTTGGTTGTTTACATTGATTCGTTAAAAATGATATAAAATGATATATTATCATTTGAACTTGAAGATTCAAAACATGGAATTTCATAAAGAATTATTATAGAATTTTTAAGTTACAAATTTTCACCTTGTTTAAATTTTCATTATATATTTCCAATGCACTTTCATTATTGTATTACATACATGATGATTGTTATATTATGATAATTATTATTTATATCTATATTATTATTGATATTATAACTTTGCTATGCTTTTATTATTTTAGTTTATACATCTTGGTTTTATAATATATCAATAATGAATAAAAAGAAAATAGTTTTGAAAAATTACAACATTAATTTTTTTAATAAGCAAACTATAACATTAATTAATGAAATAAATTTGTTTTATTTTATGTTCAACTCTACTTTCTTTTTAAATTAGCTTCAACTTAAAATGGAATTCATATACAAAGTGTCATGTCATTTTAATCTATCTATCGAATTGAATAAGCACTAATTAATTTTTTAAATCTAGATTAAGATTGAAAAAGACAATTTTAATTAAATTTTCAATTATTTAAAATTATAGTAGTATTTATGAAATAAAATTTTAAAATTCATTGCATACATTAAATTTCAATGCAATAACGAAAATTCTATTTTTATGAATTCAACTATATGTTCATACAATTATGAGAGCAATATGGTCTCATTTCTGACTTTAATTTAGGATGCTAGCTACAGCTACATGCCCAAAGATTCAACGTTTTTTTTTTTTTTTGTTACAGCCCAAAGTTTCAACGTTAACCTCCGTTAATCTAACTAGTTGAGTGACCTGTGCGATGCACAGGTTGATTATTAAATTAATTAATATGAAATTATTCTTAAATATATAACATAATTTTCTAAATTACTTATTGCATTTTGAGGTTCGACAACAAATAAAAATGAAATGAAAACACAAATTGCTCCTAATTTAAATTGCAAAATAGATAGATAATTGAGTACATAATAAAAACATAAATTGTTCCAAAATTTAAAATTAAAATTAAATAATTAATCACCATTTATTCTAGTACACATAATCCTAACAAAATAACTGATCAAGAGAATAAATGCAACAGAAATAACAGTAAGTTAATTGTCCTTTCCTCATAAGTGAAGCATTTTAGCTTTAAATTTCAAAGAATATTTCAGATCATGACATCAATTTGAATTTAGCTTTTTTCTTACAATTTGTTTGCCACACAAAATCTCTTCCATTCCGATTTTAGATGACATTCTCCTTCCCTTCTTCCTCTCCTTATATCACCGGTGAAGTTTCTCCCTTCTTCATCCTCTATCTCCTAATTTTGAAGAGTATACGTATGAACTTTATTCCACAAAGTGTCATTGAATTTCCTATCTGCGTGGTTGGTCTCAACAAAGTCTCTTGACTTCTTATTTTTTCGGAGTTCCTATGTAAATCACTTTCACCAAATCCAAACCAAGAACCCCGCATTCTGAAAATTCCTCCTCCTTTATATTGCAAATATAACCAAGCACCATCATTCAATTTATAATGTCTCAAAACATTAATCAAGTGAAATTAAAAATAGTTTTGCGTCCAAATTTATAAATTATGACCAAATTTTCAAATAAATCATATGCAGCAAGCCTGAGTTTTCATAAATTTCCTTACTCGTAACTTGGAATTTATTTTCATAATTTCTCCTACTTGATTTAATAAAAATAATGCTTAACCCCGTAAATTTTATTTTATATATAATATTTATTTATATATAACATGAACGTATAAGATAAAATTTAAATTTACTTAGGTTATAGAAAACCTTCATTAATTTACATTGAGAAGATAATAAATAAAAAGTGATTAATAATTTACTTAAAAACTTATGTAGACATTAACTTTATTCACATAAATTTTTTTGTAACAAATAATATATTTATATTATTATTATTATTATAAGTAGTTAGTCAAGCACACTCAATAAAAATACCAGGATAGTTAGTTATTTATTATCCATAAATGCAATGTCTGATTCATTTGTATATTGGACAACTTAATTTATCTTAATATAGTAAAAACTCAAAATTAACAAATCTACACTATAGCAGATATATACACACCAATAATACTTTTTTTTTTACTAATGAAATATTGGCTAAAATATCTCTATATGAGAAAGATCATATTAAGATTATTGTCAGTTAATTAATTACTAAAATTTATCAGTTGACTCGTATGGTTAAAGTTTACTAAAGCATTAAACAATATTGGAAGACACCAGGGGAGAAGGAAACCAGTTAATAAGTGATCAAAATACAGTATGAAAGAAGAACGAATGCATGAGTTGATTATATATAAGAAGGAAGGCAGTGGGGCCGAAAGCTGAGGGGTGGTGCACAGACAAATAGTTAGAGTGAGTTTGTTTTTCCATTGAAACAATGTTGAATAGAGCTGTAATTATAATCTGCATATGATTAAAGTTAACTTTAACTTCAGAAATACTATTTTTTTTATAGCTCAACCATTATCAGTTATTCTTTTTATAGGCAAAATAAGTATTATTAAAGCAAACTAACACAGCACCAGTAGTGCAATAGTTGGTAGAAAACGAAGCAAATGTGTCAACTGCCATGTATACTGCGAAAGAACTAAAGTCCTGGGCATTTCTATGCACTTCACTTTTTAACAATAAAGCATCTCAGCTGCAACTCTAATATATAAAATTCAACATTTGTACTGCACTGCAGCTACCACCAAATTAGAAAAATGGGCAAAGCTCCTCTGTTATTATGATTACTGAAATTTATATGTAGCCATTTTCATAAGAAGGATTTCAATGTATTCACCAAATTATGCATACAATGATATATAGATTTCATATCTCATACTAAGCAATACACAATTTTTTTATGAAAAGAAATTAATTAAGCAAGAAACAAAAAAACCAAATCTATTAGGCAAAAATGACAACAGTAAATTAATACAATGCTTTGAATAATCACTTAATTAATAGTTGAGATAGATATAAAACCAAATTTTGAGACTGCAAATTTATCCTCATCACTACAAAATATTGAATCTGCATAATTAGTGAAAAAAGTATGTGACTAATAACCGAAGGGATGAGGATCCCTGCTGTGTGACATCAAATTCTATGACATCTTGCCCAAATTCAATTGCTTGTTGTATAAAAACATTGAGTTGCTAATCCTTAATGCAGAACTGACAAACTTGAAATTGATGCCAATTCCTATTAACCAAAATGTGTACTTGCCAAACAACATTACAAACTCCTGTAAGTTAAGTTTTTCCACATAATGTTAGATATCATGCTAGGGGTTACTTCATATTTTGTACAGTAATGATAATTTAAAATTCAATTGAAATAAGATAATACACCAATAAGTATAATTTATATTTATTCCTGTTGGGATAAACTCAGATGTAGGTTTCTCTTCCTCCTTAGTTGTCTCAGGTGTCTCAAAAATCAACTTACTCAACTATCTCACCTACTGGTGGTTTCTTCTCTAACCTTTTTTCTTCTTCAACCAATCATGCGTAGAAAAAATAGCATAAATAGATATTTAAAGAGGACCAAAACACGTATGGAACTTACCTCTAAAGCCAAAAATTTATAGCCAATATGAACCTATATTTACATATACCAAAGAATAAATTGTCAATTATGTGTCACATTTCCTCCAATTTGTTAAGGGAGAAAAAATAGGCAATCTATAAGCAGCACTTAAATGTAATAATCCCATAAACTACCTGAGTGCAGTCAAACTTGCCATCAGATTTGTCTCTAATGGCTCCAGAACTCATGACATTAATTATTTTCTCGCCGTGTTAAAAAAAATTTCCCAGCACCTATATATCCAAATGAATAAAAGAATATAATGTTAATATGTGTTAACTAAGTTCTTGAGTAGATGTAAGAAACTATACAGGAATGAGGACCAAATGATTATTTAGCAAATGAATGCAGAAGAAAAAAAATTGGAGGAATGTGCAGAACCTATAAGCATGCTTAGGGAATGCAAAAGAAATGAACCTATAAGCATGCTTACGGAATGTAGAAAAAATGGACCAATTGGTTACAACAACTAAAACATGAAGGAATGTGTAGAACCTATACATCCAAATGAATGCAGAAGAAAAAAACATGTAGCAGCAATACAACTAAATCACCAACATTACCCTTTTTATAGCAATAAGGAAAGCATAGTTATGTCAATTTGCCTTAGAGACAAATATGAAAAAGTAAGCTATATATCCATATGAATAAAAGAATATAATATTAATGTACGTTAACGAAGTTCTTGAGTAGAATGGCGGAAACTATACAGGAATGAGGACCAAATGATTATTTTTGCGGCATGAGTATTATCTCTTTTCCAATAACATATAAAAATGACTGGAAGCATAGATTTTATTTCAAAAAAACAATATCATAACCATACCTTTTGATGACCAAATGGCAGCTCTGTTACAAATGAGAGGAGAAATTTTAATCAAATAAAACGACAATAGAGAGATACAACAAACTTTTATGAAAGGAGTATCAAAACCACAAACCATACCCTTCGTATCTAACATTTTAATAAGTGGTAAGACTTTGTTTGCTTTAACAAATTGCACCATTGAGTCTGAACTGGTGTAATTGACATTGACTTGATCGGGCTTTCTGGCATGCCATTCAACTTTGAACCACTCCACCGACCAATTCTGCAAGAACACATACAATATAAAATATGTCAGTTCACTCAGTTGGGTACGCAATATATACAAACCAAGTAAATGTTGCAAAGAATGGTTTTTACTATTATGCATCCAAATATTTGTTCAAAGGTATTATGCTCTTGTCAGTTAGTTTGCCAACATAGTGATCACATGCACCCAACACAGGTCTGCCTAATTTTAGCTTTTCTCTAACCATTCTAGTTGCTCTGATACTATGAACATCTATATCTCTCTCTTCTTGAAACCAATTCTCAAAAGTCTACATGAGCAAGAAGGAAGTGAAGATGTCAAATCATACAAACTAAAAACCAACCACAATTAAATATTAGTAATATTTATTTTAATATAGGCAGGATTCGCTTACTGCAAGTGTGACAACATGTTTGGTGAGAGGAAAAAGTTGTGCACAGGTCCTCCTCTCAATGTAAGGGAAACAACATTTTTTGAGACAATATTTAATATGAATTGCAATTTCTTTGCAATTTCTAAGCTGGTGAGCTACACCTTTTCCACAAACTCAGCCCATGGTACTTTACAATTTATTTGCAGAACTATAGACATAAAACTTGCTTGTTGAAAAATACCAGTAGAGTTAGTCAAACATACACTGGCCAAAGTTAAGCAATAAAAAATACCGGCATAATTAGTTATTAATTCTGTTTGGTGAAATGTGAAGATGATGAGATAAGCAAACCTTTCTCCCAACAATTTTGCTAGAAAGTCGGCCCATACAAACAATTGTGGAAGTCCATATCCTTCTCACTCGGTAGTTATCATTGTACGCTCCATTTGTATCCAACCATAAGATTTTGCCACAAACAAAGGCGGATGAGAAAAGGGAAACCCGAGTTATGCCAAAGCCTGAAGCTGAAGTAGTACTCTCATAAGAGCATTTGCTTTGCTATTGAGTGAAAATAGGAACAGGTCTCTCCTATTGAAAAATTAATTTGCCTCAGACTAAAAATCTAAGATGCTATTAACTGTGAATAGGAGAAAAACGAACTTACCTTAGCTATTAAGCTAGACGCCCAAAAACTAAATGATGAACAGAAGCTTCGTGTTTTCAGACAGAGAAAAAGTGAATAATTTTTCAGAAAAAGGAAAGAATTTCTAAAGGGTTTCAGACCTCATTTTTTTTTTATGTGAAGCATGAGAGAGAATAAGACACCTATTCACCTTCATGACTGAGCTATAACAGCAGTTTCAATAAGAGAAAAAGAAGAGGAAGCACCGAGTAATAATACGATTGGTGGTATTGGCGGCATTGGTTAAAACGAAACGACACCTCAAACGATTGGTGCATGTAATGGTAATTAATGCGTTTTGAACAGATGACAGTATTTAATATCAGCAGAAACGAAGAATCATACTCTCTTCCTTCTATAACTGCATGCGGGTTATAAAGTCCAAATGAATTGAAGTTATATCAGATCATTAAATGAGCTTTTTAGTGGAAGAGAGATGGAAGATCTGATGTGTTTTTGGGCGGGAAAAAATGCTGGAGAAGTTATTCGCTTTATATATATTAAGATTAAGGATGCCACCTTGTGATGTCCCTCCCCCTGCCCCTGTCACACCGCCACTGTCACCACCTAGTAATTGTCCATCCTCCGGCCTCTTTCGTATTTGTGCCACATCCACTCCCCCTCATTGCTGCCCCTTCCTCATTGGTGATGACGCTGAGCTCGCTGCGTGCATTTGAAATGTAGTCAAGGCTGGGGTCTTTGGCACAAACGTTAACGCTACACATGCCGTGAACGTAATATTCGACACCTGTGGACGCAACACAACCACCGAATACCCTTGCAACTAAGAACAGAATATGTATGACATATCCATCATCGTATTCTCTCGTGTTACTTCGTATCATGGTCTTTGTTTGTCTGTGTTTAAAGTTAAGGACATCACGCATAGTGCCAATGGACAGATACTATAATATTACCAATAAATTAATGGATAATGTTTGGGGAACACCCAAATGCCAATCAACACTTAGAGAGATATAACAAAATAAAAGAGAGAAGTAATATATTTATAAGATATAATATGATAAGAAGAGAGATAAAGAAAAAAAAAATATCAAATTGGTGTTTGTTAAAAAAAGATGCCCTAAATTAATATCCATACATAATAATAAAGGAAAATGCTAATTAATATGTACAAAACACTTGTAAAGATGCACGACGTCTTTGTATTGTGTCAAATTGAGTTTGACACTATTTTTTACACTTCTTTTAATTGTATCAAATTGAGTTTTACACTTCTTTTAATTTTTAATTAACTTGTTTTAAAAAGGATATTGATCCATGTTATCAATTCGTGTGTTTCGTACTGTGTTTTTTTCTTCTTCTAATAAATAGCATTGCTCAATAATAAATAAATAATACTACACAAATAAAATTGTCGTGTTGTTATTCTCGTGGATAGGGGGATCTTAGCTTGCTCCTCGTCGTCTTTCTTTATCATCTTGTTAGTGAAAGTTGCTCAATAAAAGACCTATTTGTTCAAGAACTGATTCGAGGTCATTCTATTCCTTATCTTTGACTTTCTTGTCATTTTTGTATTTTCTTTTTAAGTATTTAACCATTTTCGTTACTACTAAAATACTTCCTTGGTTCCTTTTAACTGTCAAATTTTTAAAAGACTTTTATTTTTATTTGTTTGTTATTTTCAAAATTCAATATAACATTAATTATTTTTTTATCAATTATATTCTTACTTTTTACCTAATCTTTAATTAATTTACATATATGAATTTACTATAAAGTAGAAATGAAAAAAATAAAATAGGAAACCTCATAACCATTTTAAAACTGCCAAAATCAATTAAAAAACAAAAAAACAAGAAAGCAGATTTGGGAACACCTTCCCCATTTTCAAAACCTACAGCCACGTGGAGCCACCATCGAAGCATTTCGATTCACTCGGGTCCTATAACGACGATGAACCACTCCTCTCTCCCACCTCTGGCAGCCAAATTATTGTATGACCAACTAAAACAGTACAATCTCAAAATTAATACTAAAAATCAACATAATTTTCATAGCTCTAAGTAATAGTCAAACACTAAGCATCCACTAATAGAACTTCACCCATTCTCTCACACTTTCTCCATGAATAATCTATCACCAAATTACTTCTCCAATATTGTCTAACCCAAAACACTCATCAAAATTACCTAAAATCTCCACGCCATCACCCATTGAAACACAATCACAAAAACTATTCTTTCAAGATTTCAAAATATATATAATCAAATAAAATATTCAAAATTTTCAGAATATCAGTCCCATAATGTTTTATTTGAAACCAATATGAATTTCCCAGCAAAATTAGTCGCAATAAACAACAAAGGAATGAAATGAAGTTGCATGCAGATGAGTCGTTGATGGTAGTGGGCCTAGTGGCTTTGTCAACAAAGATAACTTGCACTCCCATTCTCATTTAAAGTGAGAGCAAGAAACCAGATCTGAAAGGTTAGCGCGTGGCTTAGTGCATCAAGTTCCTCTTCTTGATCGAGATTTGAAACCAGATCTGAAACGCAGCCGTGACGACAAAGGCAACCAGATTTGAAATGGTGTTGCCTTGTTTCTCCCACGCGGCTTTTTCTTCCTCTTGGGACCAGTCCGATGCCTGGGCCACGAATGTGAGGAGAGGGGAGTGGCAAGTTTTTTTTTATTTTTTTATTTTTTTATTTTTTTTATTTTTTTTTAAAATCAGCAAAACTATATTATTATAAACAAAGGCACCAGAAGTGCCGAATACATGGATAAATGACCAATTGCAGAGTGAAAGCCTAAGGTAAGGTTATAACGTATTTAAAGCACATCTGCTAGAAATACTAAATAACCAAGAGGCTAATTAACCTACCACCCAGCAATTTCTACCAATAACATTACGAGTTCCACTGTCCCCACCAAACCAAAAGGACGTATACCCAAAAGCCTACCCACCAATCAGATGTGCCACTAACCAATAACTATAGCCAAGCACAGACATCCAGACATAAAATTCAAGGTTCATGAATTGAAAGCTACATAGTTTCAACAGGTACCAAATTTACTTCATCCACCCACCACCATGCACAATCACGTCCATACCACGTGCCATCATATCATGATAAACCCGCTAGACACGCTTCAATGTTGCTAATCCACTGCACCGATGAGAAGAGAAATCCCGGCTGCTTGTTATGAAGCCATGTCCAGGATACAAATTTAATCTCCTCCAATAAGCTTCTCCAATCCACTGACTCCTGATCAAAAACACATTTATTTCTTTTTTTTCCAAACACATAAGATCACTGCAGACTAGATTGCCAGCCAAACTTGTCGAGATAGTGTATTCCTCCCAAAGTCTAAATTCTGCCTAAGGTGTGCCTCCAGAGAGGAAGGTAGGACTGTAGCAAAATCTGGCGAGATCCACCGAAAGCAAGAATGCCAAATATTTCTAGCAGTATTACAGAACAGAAACAAGTGTTGAACAGATTCATAGCTCTCTTAGCAGAGTGGGCACAATAGCTGACTGTGACTATCGATAATATTCCTCCTGTGTAAATTATCTTTTGTTGGCAGCCTATCCCTCAAGGCTCTCCAAACTAAACATGCAACCTTATTTGGCACTTTAAAGTTCCACACCTTCGAATAAATATCATTGATAGAATCTTCACCTCCAGCTAGCATGCGTACCCTATATGCAGAGTGTGCTGAGTAGATCCCCGAATTACATGCCCGCCACAACCATGAGTCTAAGGTTGTTCTTTGGACCTGCACAGTTTCTAGAAAGCAGAGGAGTTGTTGAATAAGGTCATCCTCCCACTGAAATGTAGCTCTTCTCCACTTAAGTTCCCAGTGCCATACGTCTTCCCTCCAAGTCCCCATACCACAAATAACATCCTCCTTTTGTTGGGATAAAAGAAACAATCTTGGGAACATATTTGCCAAACTTTGTCCCTCCACCCACTCATCTATCCAAAATCTAGTTTTATCACCAACTCCTATTTTTCAAATGACCTCCTTATCAAACCATTTTTTCACATTTTTACCCCCACACACACTCTTCAAATCTCTCCACCAAATAGAGTCCTTTTGTGAATTTTCATCCCTCAAAAGTCCATGCCACCCTCCATATTTTGATATTAGTACATCACACCACAAACCTCCTTGAGAATGAAAAAAGCTCCATCTCCATTTTCCCAAGAGGGCTTCATTAAACAACAAAATATCTTTTACCTCTAGACACCCCAACTTCTTGCTCTTACAAATATCTTCCCATCTCACCCAAGCAATTTTATTATTATCATCATCACCACCCCACAAAAATCTCCTTTGAATCCCTTGAATCACCCCACAAACCGCCTTTGGCAACTTAAAGAAAGATATGAAGAAAAGAGGTAAGGAAGATAAAACTGAATTTATCAAGCACACCCTTCCTGCAAAAGATAAATGTTTTTGCTTCCACAAGGCCAGTCTCTTTTTAAATTTTTTAATCACGGGTTGCCACATCTCCACTCTTCTAGGATTTGCCCCAATAGGTAATCCTAAGTAAACAAAAGGTATATGAAGAATTTTGCAATTCAAGATGTTGGCAAATCTTTCCACCGCACTTCCATCCACCCAATGGCCCCAAAACTACTTTTAAAAAAGTTGACCCTTAAACCGGAGGTTAGTTCAAACATCCTCAAGATGGCTTTAATGGTGAATACATTCCTCACAGTTGCTTTTCCAACAAAGATTGTGTCATCGGCGTATTGGAGTAATGACACTTTGCATTCATTATTTCCCACTGAATATCCATCAAACAAATTTTCTTCTTTAGCTTTTCTCATCAAGCCACTCAATCCTTCTGCCACTACCAAGAGAAACGGAGCCAAGGGGTCCCCTTGACGAAGTCCCCTATGGCACTTAAATTCTTGAGTTGGGGGCTTCCATTAACCAAGACCGAGGACTATGAAGACATAAGACATCCCTTTATCCAACCAACCCAAGTTTCATGAAATCCCAATCTATTCAACATGTAGAAGAGGAAATTCCAAGAAACCGAGTCATACGCTTTCTCAAAATCTACTTTGAACAAAATACAACTATTCTTTCTTCTCTTTGCATCATCCACAACTTCACTTGCCACCAACACACTATGTAGAAGTTGTCTCCCACCAAGAAAGGCACTTTGCCTATGGTCTATTACCCCACCCAATACCCTTCTCAATCTCCTAGCTAACAACTTGGCTAGGATTTTATACAAACACCCCACTAGGGAGATGGGTCTAAAATCCCCTAGGTTTTGCGGGTTCTCACACTTAGCAATCAAGGATATAAATGAAGAATTAGTACCTCTAGGTAGCACACCGAATCTATGAAATTCCTTCACAAAGCGAATAATGTCATCCTTCAACACATCCCAAAATTCCTTAATGAAAAGGAAATTAAAACCATCAGGTCCGAGGCATTTTGAGCTTTCATAATCCCATATAGCTTCCTTGATTTCTTCCTCTTTGAATTCCGAGATAAGCATGATATTATCTTCATTAGAGACTTGGTTGAAGTTGACCCCATCAAGTTTTGGCCTTTGCCAATTATCTTCCAAGAATCTATTCTCAAAAAACCCCTTCACCTCATCTTTCACCTTGTATGGTTCCTCCTCCCACACCCCATTTACATGAAGTCCCTTCACCAAGTTTTTCTTTCTTCTCCAATTAATTATAGAGTGAAAGAATTTAGAATTGCAATCTCCCTCTTTAATCCACCTCGCCCTTGACTTTTGGCAAAGTAAAGATTCATTAAACCTGGCCACCCTCCAAAGATCCTCTTGAAGTTGTAATCTTTTGTTAGCATCTACTTCACATAAGGCTCCATTCTCTTCTCGGATATCCAACTCATTAAGATCAATTTCTATTTGTAGTTGTTTTTTCTTCAAGAAACCAAATTCCTCCGCATTCCATTTCTTCAAGGCTGCCTTTACACCTTTAAGTTTTTCTTTGAATACAAAACTCCCCCAACCTTCCACCCTATGATTTCTCCACACCTCCTTAACCACCTCATGAAATCTTCTATCTTGGAACCAACAATTGAGGACTCTAAAAGGTTTAGGTCCCCAATCAAAAAGATTGTTTCTAACAACAATCGGACAATGATCCAATATATTTCTATTCAAAACATATTGTACACATCCTTGCCAACAATTCAACCAATCTCTAGTAACCAAAACTCTATCAATGCGGCTCTTGGCTTTGCCATTTGGTCTATACCAAGTGAATCTTCTTCCCACCAAGGGAATATCAATGAGTTCCATGTCTTCTATAAATTGATTAAACTCTTCCAATTCTCTTCCCCCATATGAGTAATTACTTTCTCCAACTCTTTCTTCTCTTCTCCTAATTGAGTTGAAATCCCCCATAACACACCATTTAGACTTATTATAGGAATCTTTGAATTGTTTTAGCTCCCTCCAAAGTTGTCTCTTCCCACCCAAATCATATGGAGAATACACATTAACCACCACAACCTCCTCATTCCCTTCCTTCCACACTCCATCCAAACCCAAAAAACCAAGTCCACTGAACGACCTATGTAATTGAAACACATCATTACTCCACACACATAATAAACCACCAAATGAACTTACGGACGGTGTCATCTCCCAAAGCAAATCATGATTCCCCACAAAGCAAAGCACAACTCTTTACTAATCTCTTCTTTCTTAGTCTCTTGTAGAAATAGCATTTGCCCCTCCTCTCTTACCACTAAATCTCTAACAAATTTCAGTTTCAACCTCCCCCCAAGCCCTCTTACATTATATATGAGCATCTTCATAAAAACTTCTCATGGTTGCCCTCCTTCACATGGTTATGATTTTCTTCTCTTTGTTTGGCATCCCTTTGTTCCATCATAGCCAGTTTCTGCACCATTTCCCCATCATTATGTTCACATGAAGTTCCCAGTTTCTTCCCCAAGTCCCATAGTCTTATAGCCTCGTCATCATCATTCTTCAGCCAGAAGATACTATTGCAATTCCTAATATTTGAGTCAGGGATGGAATTGCTGAGTGATAGAGACCCTTGTCTAGTTGCCTTTCTCCTCCTTTTTATACTCAAATTCTTCTTTGCATGTTCGCTAATAAGATTTGAAGATGATCCATATGAAGCATTAGACGTAACACTCAATATGGGTCCCCTTATAACTCCTTTATCCACCCTTCCGCTATTAACAATCTCGTCATCCGAGATGTCATTACGGACATCCTTCTTGCCTACTTCAGTATCATTTCCATCCTGTTTGTTTTCTTTGACCTCCTTATGGCCCGAAATGCCTCCAACCGCAAGAGATTTATCGTTGTATGTTGGGCCATGTCTTAAAAGAGCACTAAATCTATTGTTAACAACCAGTTGTTCATTACCATCAGGCTTCGAAGACAAGGAATGGGCCTTCATATTACAACGTGGTCTCAGCCCACCAACAGAATTAACTTTCACCTGAGTACTTAGGTCGTTGTTGCAAAGCAATGCTGATTGGACCATAGATTTATTGGGCCCACCACTCACCACCAGCTGGCTCTCTGAAACAACGGTCATATAATTTGTCTCCCCTTCCTTGCCGGTGTTTGTCAAAGTGTTATCCTTCTCAAGTCTTGCGCTAAGATCCTCACGCGTCTCTGCAGCAGCCAAAGTGGGTTTTACTAGCTTGCTTTCTGGCACCACATACAACTCTTTTCTATTCTCATGACAGACCTGTACCCCCTCATGATCCCTATACTTGTCACCCCCAGCTGTACCCTTTTCAGAAGACCTGGCATTGACAGACCCCATAGGTGACGTGTGGCAACTATCTCCACGCGCTTGGATATTACCCGTTGGTTGCTGGATAGTCGTCTCGTCCATTGGTGCACTCCGACGTTCGTCCTGATCGCATGGCTCCTTTCTATCAAGTATACCCCTGTATTCCTCCTCCCTCTCCTCATCTAGCGAGCATTCGGACACGATCGAACCAGTATCCACCCCAAAGACACTTCCAAAAGAAGATTCATCTCTATCAGAGATATCTCCTTTGTTGCATCTACATTGGTTCGCTATATACACAGTTTCCTCTGCCATCCTCATAGAACATATAACCTCATTAATCTTGGCAGAGATATGAAGATTTACTGTTTGTGGTGACGATAAAAGCACAAGAATCCTGGCTGCATCCACCTTAGAGAAATTTTTTGTTTCCTCCGCCAAATCAACAAAGCAGCCAAATGTATTAAATAATCGAGCAAAGCATTCGTCACCCCAAGCACTTAGGGGCACACCAGTGCATCTCACCCACGCTAGTCTGTTGGCTGTAACAAGATCTTCCCTCCATTTCTGGATGGATTTAAAGATAGAAAGGAAATTCTCATCTTCTTGTTTGGCCAGTACGTTAGCTCTCTCATCATTTAACCCCATTATTAAGACCAGATCTCCACCCATATACTTCATCTTGGTTTCTCTCTCCAGTGTCAACAGTAATCACCATCCCATTCCAGTCATCTGTTCTCATACTTTTCTTTTCTTTCTCCATCCACACATGCTTAGATCCAGCTTTATATCCCTTCCACTGATTATTAAAATGCTTTGGAACCTTCTTGTGTTGATGCTGTAACATTACACAGTCGTGGGTTTCCTGTTTGTTATCTTGTTTTTGACCTTGACCAGTTCCATGACCCCTTCCTGTATCCTGAGCGAAATGGCGGTCCCTGTCTCTATCCTGGTCAAAGGTTCGTGTGCTCCTTTGGTAATTCGATAAATTAACATAGAGTTTTTGTTGACCAATGTATATGCTATCTAACTCCTTTTCTAGAACATATGGGTTCATCACCCCCATAAACCTCACAAACCCGTATCTTCTCCCCCAGCGATTCTTCTTGTCCGTGATATACACTTCTTTCACATCTCCATATCTACCAAATATACACCAGAATTGTTCTTGGCCAAAACCATCTGGGATATTTGTAAAGAAGAAAGAAGTGAGTTTTTTCGTAGCATGTCTTCTCTTTTCAACAAATGTCCACCCTTCATCCTTCTCCTCAACAGCATCCTCCCCAACATCCCTTTGCCTTGTCATCCGCTCAGCTCAAATCATGCAAATATATATAACATAACTCAGTCAACTTGGTATTCCTCCTCCAAATGAAGCACTAGGGAATACCACATTGTAAGCTCAGATTTGAACAAGTAATAGGTTCTGTGACAATGGAAGAATGGTGCACTCAAGATCTTGATGAGCCCCTATCTAAGAGGAAGCTGGCTTGGCTTATGATAGGGCTTGTTTCGAGATGAGAGATAGTAAAGCAAAGTTGAATTTTCCACACCTAATTGGATCTCACGCGCCGCCGGAGAGAGTGAGTGTGGCAGCGGCTTTGAAGCCGGACGCGTCGGAGTCTTGTTTGCCATTTTGAAGCAAGAGGGCAGTGTACCACTCCTCTCTCAAGGGAGTGGCAAGTTGTCTTGGTGGTGAGGGGAAAGAGCGAAGAATTAAAGCATGGAAGTTGCAGGTTGAGGGGATTTGTTTTTGGCGTAGAAGAGGGAATAGAGAGATAGAAGTCACAATTCTGCCATTGTGAAGGACTTGAACTCAGGGATTGAGAAGAGGATAGGGCACGATTTGTTTTTTTAAGTTCATGAAATCTATTTTTCTTTTCTTTTTTATTTTTCTTTAATTAATTCTGGAAATTTTAAAACTACTATAAATTGTAATTTAAAATTTGAAACGAATAATGCCGATTTTAAAATCTCCACTAATCATTTTTTAAATTTTTAACAGACATGTCATCACTTAATTGAATCATCTTAACTACATGAACCAAAAATAAAATTTTAAATTTATCAGGGACCAAAAACTTTAAAAAAATTATTACGGATCAAAAGCAAAATTCAGAAATTTAAACATCTTTATTTTAAGTTGAAAGAATTCCATGCCAGTTGATTCACGTGTTCGATGGTTAGTCTAAAGTTTTTTTTGCCCACATTTAAACATCTTGTGTTCTTAAATGTTGGTACCATAAGATCATAACTCCCTTTCTTTCTCGGAAAAAAAAAGGTTCAAAACTAGCATACAGGTTTTTTAAGAAGTGGAATAGATGATAATGGTCAAGTTCCTCTTTAAAAGTGAAAATACTATAATATACTCCCTCCATCCCAAAATAAGTGTCGCATTTGGAAAAAAAAAATTTGTCCCAAAATGAGTGTCGCATTTGGCTTTTCAATGTAATATTAATTACTTTTTCCACTAATACCCCTAATAAGTGTCACTTTAGCTTTTAAATGCAATATAAATAATAAGGTTAGTTTTGTAAAACTACTTTTCTCTTTCATCTATTTAATAGTTTTTCTTGGTCTATGTAAAAAAATCTAGGACGACACTCATTTTGGGATGGAGGGAGTAGTAGATGTATCTAGGTTTGGTTTTCCTTTCACACTCACATTGAGAAAATAAGAGATTAACGAGTTCATAAACTTTGAAAGCAGTGTGGCAGACGCACATATATTTCAGAGGGTGCACTTGCACCCCCTCACTTTTAAAAAATTACATACAAATATCTTAAATGTATATATTTTGCTCTCCCTAATTTTCTATATTTGAACCCCTGCTCCTAATTTTTTAGTCCTTTCATGTATTTGTTATTTTTTTTTAAATATTTAATTTAAAAGTTTAATTTTTTTTCCAATTGACTCAATAGGATAGGATAAGATAAGATAATTATCATCTCCCATCATAATCCATTGATTGTTGCGTCAATAGGTATGATAACATTATCATATCTCTTACTTGCGTCAATAGGTATGATAACATTATCATATCTCTTACCCTATTTTGAATGTGTAAATTTTGCTCCCGTGACATATAGAGTCATATATCTGCTACTGTTTGAAAGTATGCATATGTGATGGAATGAGAAGTATCTGCTCCATTTAACTAAACAACTAGTCAGTTACCCGTGCGAATGCATAGGTTGCATAAGTTTTTCCACATATTTTAAAGCGACTTATGTATATAATTATGTGATTATATAAATAAACAATAGAGCATATGAGGCAAAACTAAACAATCACATAAAAACAACTATATATCTAGTACTCAAATTTTAAAATGCTAATTAAGTTAAAACAACTCTATATCATGTCATTAGTTTATGCGCCCGATCATTTAAGTTAATCAGAATTTATTAAGTAAATTCTTGTTTTAAGTTTTTTTTTAAATTACAATTCTTTATTAGAATTTATTAATTACAATTCTTAGTTACAATTCTTATATAGTAATAGACTACAGTAAAGAAGACTAAGTTGAAGGAGAGGAAATAGTATATGATATTGAAAGCTTGAATTCTTTGGTATCTCAGCATCAGTCATGCACCATACATATGCAATAAAAATTTGGCTAGGTTTCAACTTTTTACAAACTTTTTTGTAGCATCCGTATTTTTGAGTCCAAATAAAAAAAAAATAAAAAGATTTCATGTTATTCAAATTAAAGATGAAAATTAAAAAATCCATAGTTCACACATGCACTTCTCGCATAGTCATAAACCAAGCACTTAATCACCCTGCCAATAAAATAAAGCTCATTCAAGCAAAAGGCTACTAAAGTACAACAACAACAAAAAAGTAAAGCATGACATAGCATCACTTGAAGTATAAAGGAATGAAAATTTTCAAGAGGGGATTAGAAAACATGACATGAGTTCAATTCATAAAGAATAGTTATATATTCATGTTAGTTGCTTTTAGTCTATTTTCGTTGGTTTTTCAGACCTTATTGCAACCTCCTATTAAAGGTACATTTTGAATAATACAAACTATGACTAACACTAAAGGGTTAATTCTTTAGCCAATCATTTATCTCATCAAAAAGCTTAGATTTATGTAAGAGAAAGAATTGCAAATTAAGTCACTCTTAACCATGTAATTAGATTATCATTCATATTAGATTTTCCAAAAGTCTAATTATCTAAAAAGTTAAGCCTATCATATAGTTCAATAGAAATTGAACTCTCAAGGATTTCAAATCTAATTGATGATGATGACAACAACATATATCGAGTCACAATTAAACTTGGGAAGATAGTTCTTACCAATAAATGGTAGTAAATATGTGGTCACAATAGTATTAAGTCAAGATAAACCACTGAGCGTAACCTAATCATACACAAAAGTTCCAATTAATTACTTAAAATACCATATTATCATACAATTTTCATTTGACAATCGAATGTTAAGACACTTACTTGCTAGAGGTTTTGAAAGACCTCTTTGAAGACCACGTTGGTGGTAGTGTTTAATGTTCTTCCTTCCTTATCATGTATTAAGATCTTCAGTCCATGTTTGCTTTGAACTCTAGAAAGTGCCACATACAACTGACCATGACCAAATACAGGTATAGGCAAATATAATCCAACATTTGCCAATGATTGACCCTGAGATTTGTTGATTGTCATAGCATATGAGACAATTATAGGAAATTGTCTCCTAATGAGTTTGAAAGGCCATGGTGATTGAGAAGGGGACATAGACATTTGAGGAATGTAAATCAACTTTCCAATGTTCTTTCCAGACATAATCTTTGCTTCAATAACATGATTTGCTAACCTTTTGACAATCAATCTAGTGCCATTACATAATCCTTCAGACTGGTCTAAATTTCTTAATAACATTATTGGAGTTCCAACCTTTAGTTTTATGCTATGGTTAAGAAGACTTGGTGTTTTAAGAGAGCTTAGAAATTTAGGGGTAAATACTTCAAATAGTTAGGTTTCAACTGCTTCTGATTTGTCAATAGAATCTAAGCTTAAATATTCCCTTTCATCACCTGCGTTCATCAAAGATCATTATAATTAACTTATATAGTAGCTCAAATTGAATGTATCATGACATTAGTGAAGCATAAACCTAACAAATTGAATAAATTACCTGGAATTAAAGAAAGAACATATTCATTGATTTGATCAACAATTTCAATCGTTGATGCCAAAATAGCTCTAGATTGGAAAATTTGCTCATTCTTGTATTGCTCCACTAAATTAGGATATGTGTTTTGGACTATAGCATCAATGGGATCATCAAAATCTTTGATAAAAAAATTGCTCTGGAATTTCTATTGATGCATAACCATCATTCGGCTCTGATATTTTCCCATCTCCTACATCCAGTATCCATTGTGAAAATTCTCTAAGTTCTGTTGCATTGGTATTATCCAAACTATGTTGTAAACGCATATTTTTCGCGAGAGTTAATACTTGACAATAATCCCAAAGATATGAAGGATTGATTGTTGCATTGACAATGTCAGAACGACTTCCTCATGGAATGACTGGTAGAATTTGTCTAAAGTCTCCTCCAAATACAACTACTTTTCCTCCAAATGGAAAAAATGCATTATTGTCAGAACTCATGATGTCTCTTAGACTTTTTTCCAATGCTTCAAAACAAAATTTATGAGCCATTGAAGCTTCATCCCATATTATCAACTTTGTTAGTTTCAATAGCTCCGTCAGTTCACCCCTTTTGTTAATATTGCAAGTTGAGTTCTCTAGTGCAAGAACAGGGATAGCAAACCTTGAGTGTGTTGTTCTTCCTCTTAGTAATAATAAAGATGTTATGCCACTGGATGCCACAATCAATACAACATGACGTTGAGAACGTACGGCAGAAGCTAAAGTTTTCCACATGAAGGTTTTTCCAGTACCACCATAACCATATAGAAAAAACATTCCACCATGTTGGTTGTTCACAACTTGCATGATCATATCAAATATACCTTTTTGCTCATCTGTAAAAGTAGTTAAAATATTCATATAAATTAGTTTATAGGCTTAATTGCAAATTTTATCATCTAACTTTCATTATTTTGCGAATTTTACCATACAAGTTTTTTTTCGCGAATTTTACCAGCCAACTTTCATCATTTTGTGAATTTTTCCATCCAAGTTTTTTTTAATCAAATTTTACCACCCAACTTTAATCATTTTTGTGAATTTTACCATCTAAATTTTCAATTTTTCCGTATTTTACCATCACATTGTTCCAAAAATGACATTGTTTTGTTTTTTCTTTAACTTTTTTTTGTGACACATCAACGGTGGTAAAATATGCAAAAATTAAAAACTTGGGTGGTAAAATTTGTAAAAATAAAACTTGGGTGGTAAAATTTGCAAAATAATAAAATTTTGGTGGTAAAATTTACAATTAAGCTATTGTGAAATTTTAATCAACAAATTAAGTCATTTTGATGCAAAGTCAATGTCTAATATATCACCTGTAAGAGAACTAAATAAATTCTGAAATTGATCGTGTAAATCAGATATATCATAATCACGTTCTACATATATGAGTCTATTTTCTAATTGACTCATCATATATCCCTTTGGATATGGTATTGATGGATAATCCTTTAGACTTTTTCTGTTTGCTTGCAATAACTTCTCAATCTCCAATAGAGTTAAATTTTGCAACTCTTGATCACTAAGCTGCAAGTCTAAAAAGAGAAGTGCAATTTGATAAGTATTATAACTATTTGAAGACCAAAAATATGAATTGTATGTGCAAAACAAAATGGAAGGAACTTGCATACCTTGGATATTGGACAATTTTCTTTGATCATAAAGAATCCCATCTGCCAACCATTGCCATATTTGTTCCCACACATGCTTTGGCCTATTAATGCTACTTGATAAAAGCATCGTGACAAATAATTTCCTTAAGTAGTGACTTGATCCCCAGTCCTTAGCTTCTCTTATAGCTTCAATATATTCTTTATCATCTTCAAGCAGTCCCATTATAAAACATGCTTATCTGAAAGTTGGATATTGGATACGGCCAACAGTTCTAATGTCTTCATAGCTACACAGTCCTTTTACAACAGTTAGCATCATTCTTAAATAGAATAGCTCACCAGTACACGGAGGAACCCAAATGAGCCTACCAATAGTATAACCTTTCTTTTGTGGTTTCCAACACCTTTCTTTAGGCACATAGACAAATCTTGAAACAAATTGTCCATAAGTCAAATTTTTGCCTTCAGAGTATATATTGTTTGCTTGCATCCAAGATGTAAACATGGATTCTTTAACACTTGGTTTTGAAAGAACTGAATCAATGTCCTCATGATCATTAAAATACACAGACTGCTTACCTGGAAGGTGAAAGAACAATCTTTCAACTGCTGGTGACCTACCATGTATTGGGAAAGAAAAAATTCTCCAACATGCCTCGCATGGTGACACATACCTACAATCAAGATATTGTTTGATCTCATCAATGTTCTCACTATGAGATACTACATCTTGTTTCAGAACAATAACAGCTGTAATCAGATCACATCCTTTGTTGATGTACTTGAATAAGTATTTGATTGAAGTACTTTGGTTAGACCATTCCATGTTAATATGTGCTTGATACTTTAACAACAACTTTGGATTGTAAGGGACAACACAGCGATTGTCAAGATAAACACCATTTTTTCAATTGTATTTCCATTGTCTCTTCTCCTATAAACATGATAACCATCTTGATCAACAATTGTTGAGCTTTGGAATTGCTTAGGATAGTACCTAGAGCACTACCACCTTTCATGCATGGCGATGACTTGTTGGCTAAACCACATGGACCATGGATCATGTGAGTTTTTACTAAGTTGTATAACTCTTTCTCACATTCTTGATTTGGTATTTCTGCTGAAATTATTTTGTCAATATCCTTGGCAGTGGGGTACTTGTTAGATGGATGTAGGAAGATAAGTATGTGTGCATGCGGCAACCCCCTTTTCTGAAACTCAATTGTGTACATATCTAAAAGTAATCAGTGAGAAAATGCATGTTAGTAAAATGACATCACAATGGTCACCAAAAGTAAAGAAATGAATTTTGGTGCATGATCAAATATAGGACGCACATGTACTTTTCCAAAGACATGCTTCTTCCTCAAATCTATTAACAACTCATCAAATTTTATTTTAAAGACCCTTGATACTATACCATGACGATCCTGTGGTTTCAAATGCATTGGTTCAAGTAACCTCCGAATTTATGGCCAATTGGGATTGCATGTAAATGTCAGAAACAAATAAGGAAAGCCAACAAAGCTACAAATTGCCATCCCATCAAAGTACAGTTGGTCCATGTATCTACGACTTCCCACAAAAGTTGATGGTAAGATGACTCTTTTGCCTTTGTTTGATCCTTGAGTTTGGACTTCGTGATTTGATTGAGTCAAACTATTGTATTTATCAACTCTTAATTTTGATTGGTTTCTCCTGATAAAAGACAATCTTTTCGACTCCATCATAGTATAACCATCAGACACAAATTGTTGAAAGAGTCTTCTTGATCTCAATAAAGTTTGTGCTTCATTTTTTCTAGATTGGAGTCTAAAACAAAGCCATTCTCTTATAGTAAGTCTATTCCTTTTGCTGCTTTGAGAACTACTTCTATCTCTGTGAGACACATCATGTATGTATCCATCTTCACCGTAAGGAAATAAAAGGAGATATTGATAACCCAGATAGCTTGTATGCAACTCATCTATTCTTTGAAGTTCACCACTTTGTGTCTCCATAATTATATCTCTTTTTGATGTTGTGTCAACATCACCAACAATAAGAGCAGCCACTTCTGAAACAGTAGGAAGATTATATATTCTATCATCAGTTGTTTTGTCAGAAATTAGCTTTAGCCTTAGATCATGCACAGGTCCAGCTTGCAATCTTTCCTTAGCCATCCTAAAGGATTTTGCGTGTGCATTATATTGATCTAGCACGGTTGACAATTTGCATACAATTTGTGGATCTATGTGGCTTTGGTTCCTATGAATCAATAGAAAAAACAATTTTTGGTCAAATACTAATAATATATTATGCAAAATCTCTCTTTGTTATAGTATGTATAAATTTTTTAACCCTAAACAATATGTACTCACCTTAATCCTTGAATCCTATTTTGTATTTCATTTTCAGTATCATAAATGTAAAGTTGTGCAAACTTTGGAGCATGGCTAGGCATAGGCAACAGGCTACCAATTCGATGGCATGATTGACCTTGTATCCTGATAGAAGGCGGTCCTCTACCATCATTGATTGACTTGTCAATTTTTGCCCACAGTGATGTAAATGCAAACATCATGTTATAGACTCTAATGTGCAGTTGATAATTCTTGCTATCAGCTGAATCATTATCAAATAGAAGATGATGAAGCACGGCAGGCGGAGTGTTTAAAAGTGGTAATTGAACCTTTCCACCACCACAACAAAGGTGGTACTTAGGAGATGAAGTGTGTCTATGTTTTTGTGATCTGTCTTGGTACCACATATATGCTTGACAATGTTCACATTGAATTAGTGGATCTCCAATGTCAGAATATCCTATAAAGTAAATAAAATGTTAATAAGTAGTACATTATGGTCATTATCATGCATATTATAATATTAAAATATATTATACAATACCTTGACCAAGATTGGCAGGTTTTGTAGGAATACCATTACCATATATTTCTTCTTCATCAGAAGTTGAGTTGTTATCAGAAGTCAAGCTTGTAGAAATAGAATATTAAATCTTCATATTAGATCATTATAAAGTTTGCATATACTTAAATTTGCTACTAAATTCTTCAATAAATTTTTTATTGTTACCTTCAATTGGGTCAACATCAAATCCAGAACAATTTTTTGCATTTTCACATGAAACATATGTTTTCTCTCTAACATGTCTCCCTGATCTCAGAGGACACCATGATGCTGCGTTGGATATATTCTGGTTTGATGAAGAGGACGCTACATTGCAAGGATTGTGTGCATCATCTTCATTAACAGAATTTTGATTCATCTTAGAAAATTTGTTCATTAGATTGACACCCAACGAATCAATACGAATGACTCTCCTTTTTCTTTGTGATCGATGTTGGTTAGCACTTGGCGAAGTATATATGCAAGAATTATTGTTGAACATGTTACTGAGTTGAGCATTGCCTTGGTTTCGCTCATTGAGGGTACTAGAAGTGATATTAGACATTGGTGTGCTATTTCTTGATCTTGCAACCTCATTTCCAACAACATCCGTACACATGGTAGTGGTCTGGACATGATTGGCTGCCATCAACCAAATAAGACACAAAATTTGAGAAATCACTGTAATAATATGAATTTCTTGATCATTTACAATTATATACATAAATTATTAATTATACCATTGTTCGGTGGAAGATGCAAGTGTTGATTTTCACTTCCACTGCTGGATCTGTATGCATGTTTTTCCCGTAAAATAGATTTCCTTTTTAAACGTGCTTCTGCTGCAACATCTTTTTTTACTTTGTGTTCCTTATCCATGCGTGTGGAGAAAAAGCAATAGAGCAACTAAGCAAATAGTGAAGTATTAATATAGTCACTATGTGGATAATAGTTACATTAATTCACTTTCTGCATGTTGATATGTAGTGCTAGATGATCTAAATTATCAAAAAGAAGTGTCAGGAACACAATATCTAACATACTCTTTTTTAACACACTTTCGCTTATTGATTGAAATTTATTAAAAATGACAAAAATTTGTGGCTCTAACATCATATTTAATAATATTGTCTCTTGATTTTGTAATTTTCAATGAATTTTCACCAATTAGAGAGAATGTATTTAAAAGTGTGTTAAAGAATATGTTTCTAGCACTCCTCATTATCAAATTCAATAAGATAGACCATTTTTTCAAGATCATAATCTATTCTGATGTTGGAAACTTTTTTCTCTGGTCTCTATTTTTTAAATTATGTCATGATCCTACTTTGATTATGTTGCAAATTTTCTTTGTTTTATGTCCACTTAGTTGATAAATATCGATATAAAATCAACACACTACTTAGTTCAATCTTCTTGGACAGATTTGACAGCTTGATCCTTATCAATTAGATGGGATCTAAATAGGTATAACATACTATTTCATTCTCAAGCTCTATTTTATGATGTTGAGTTCATAGCAAATAATTATGATAATAATATGATTTTACTAAACTATCAATGGCTCCCCCCCCCCCCCCCCCCCCCCCTTATAAAATTTTGATTCAGACAATAAAAGATCATATTAAAACAAATTTTTGTCAAAAAAAAATTAAAACAAATAATGGATAGTCATACATTTAACTCAATAATTAAGACATAGTATATTTCACTTTATACTTACGTGATCTAGCTTGCGTCGGTGATAGTCATACACCATGAGAAAGTTGGATTCCATAGAAGCTCTTGAAGTTTTATTCTTCTTAAGAAAATTTGAGACCTTTTCATATGGAAAAAAAATTATATCCTAAAAGAAACCACATTCTCAAGGTTTAGGAAAAGCTGTTAGACAAATAAAGTAATTATAAATACACAATCAGCACAAATATATCAAACAAAACACAAATTATGTTAAAAAGAGAAAGAAAAATAATAATTGAATTAACAGTTATAAATAAAAATGTAAAATTCTAGAGACTTTCTCCAGAACTTGGTGACTCATCAAAATGGTCGTCTTTAGGGGAAAGAAAGTCAAGACCACTTCTATTGAATTAATGTTCAACAAAAATTTTTTCTCAAGATAAATATATAATGTATATTTTTTAATTTATTATCTTCAAAAAAATTTAACTAATAGGATTCAAATAAAAAAGTACAAATTGCCATTTTTTGTACTTTTTTATTTGAATCATATTAATAAAAGATAATATCTCTACACATTTTAAAATAATTAATATACTAAAAATATATCTTAATTTTATTTTATATTAGAATAAAAATAAAAATTTAACATGATTGACTTAATATAATGATTAATTAATAATATTTAAGCTGATTTAAATGGACCCTATTTTAAGCAATTATGAAGGTCATAATGGGTCAGTTTATTTAAACTTAAAAAACCACATTTTAAAAAGTGATTTTAAAAAAAAATGCTTTTTAAGAAGCGTATGGGATTTGCTTCTTAAAAAAAGCACAAAACTATTTTTTAAGAAAAAAACAGTTTAGACAAACACATATAAAAAGTAAAAAAAAAAAAACTGCTTATTTTATTATAATAAAATGTCTTTTTTATTTTAAATAAACTTAAAAAAATGGGCCCAAGATTCAATAAAACAACACCTCAACCTTTACTTTTATTATTTTTGTTATCATAATACACTCTCTTTTTTTACTGTAATCATAATACACTCTCTTTTTTTACTGTAATCATAATACACTTAAAGATATCATTTTCTCACATTTCTATTAACCACGTTGAAACAATAAATCCTCTCAAAAAAAAAAAAAAACGTTGAACCAATAAATGTAAATATCTTTATAAGATATTTTTAACTTATTTTAATAATCTTTTTAAAATAACTTATAAAAACAGTTTAATTTTATTTACTCATTATAGAAATAATTTATATAAAAACACTTACATATGATAAGCAATAAATATTTAATAAAGATATTTATCTTTTTTTTTATAAATATAAAGGTATTTATCTAAACACATGAATAAGAGACTGATTATAATAATACAAAGAACTATATTATTTCAATCGTTCATTCCAAAATTTTAATATATATATATATATATATATATATATATATATATATATATATATATATGTGTGTGTGTGTGTGTGTGTGTGTGTGTGTGTGTGTGTGTGTGTGTGTATTATTTTAAAGATTAGTTATTACATATTAATCAAAATATGAGTCACAAACTTAAAATTTATCTAATTAAACAAATCTAAAATTTATTACTTAATTGTTGTATATTTATCATTTATTTATAAATTTACATTAATTAAAAAAATTAATTTTTTTTAATATTTGATTAAGCTTTATAAAATAATTTATCAATGTAGTTTAATTTTATTTACTCTTTAATTATAAATATAATTTATATATAAACACTTACATATGATAAGCAATAAATATTTAATTGAACTATTTATCTAAACATATAAATAAGAGACTAGTCATAATAATACAAAGAACTATTTCATTTCAATTGTTCATTCCAAAATTTTATTATTTGATATTATATATTATTTTAAAGATTAGTTATAAACTTAAAATGTATCTAACTAACAAAAACAAAAATTTATTACTTAATTGTTGTAAATTTATAATTTATATTTATGAATTTATATTAATTAAAAAAATTAAAATAATTTATAATATAGATTAAAGTATATTTTGGAAATTTTCATTTTTTTTATAGCTGTTGATATAATGCTTTCATATATTAGTTTGTAAATTTTTAATAATAGTTTTCTTAATTTATTTTTTATTATTTTATTTACTTATCTTTCTGAACACTAATACTAAATTCTAACGAACAACATTTTTACAAATTTGGTATTAAAAGTTTAATATTAATATTTTACGGTCTCAATAAATTTATCTATATTGCTACTACTATTTCTAATTCTAATACAATGAAATATGAAAAGAATAAATAGATTAGCCAATAATATCTTTACACATTTTAAAATAATTCATATACTAAAAAGGTATTATATTTGATTTTAATTATTATTTTTATATAAGAATATAAATATAAATTTCACGTGTTAAATATTTACCCCCTGCAGCATAAGTATAGATATTTTTTATAAGAAATCTTCTCATTAATTTCCTATCACAATATTCTTTTATATAAAAGAGAAAAATAATACTAATATATTGTTGTATTCCCTTACTCCTTTCAACAAATAAATATGAACTTAGTCATTTATCACTGATCGTTATTATATTTAACCTGTGACTCAAAGGAAGAAAAGAATAAAGATAGCTTAAAAGACATGTCAAGAATCAAATGCTAAATAGACAAATAACTTCACTGTGGTATATACTGACATTTGGCCCAAAAAGGGTATGAATATTTGTCCTAAGAATTGTTTGAAAAGGAGTTCGTAATGGCAGCACCACTATAGCAACAGGCTTTTTCCTTCCAAACTACATTGCCCACAATAAGTCGAGCTTAACTTCTAATAGTTTATTGAAATTTTAAAACCTCCTCTCTAATATCAGATTCAACGTTTTGATTGATATGTCCTGTTATGTAATGATTGTTTAGGAGTAATGGATTCTTATACTCTTTCTATACATAGTTACTTGTTTTCAATGTTATGTTTTTCTTCTTAGTTATCCATAGTTCTTTGTCATCTTTCTAGTTTCTAGTATAAACATGGCAATCATTCATGTTTAATGTGTGAAGAAAAGAATGAAACTTTTATCTTTGTTTTCTTGTTCCTGCTGGAGCACGGTAGCAAATTATTGCTCTTCCCCTTTCGGGGTTTATGACCAAGATAGGGAGCATGGATTGACTTGTATCTCTTAGCAATATTGATTGGCACTCGCCCTAGTAATGAGTTAACACAGTTCTGCATTTACAACTATGAGGATCTGTAACTAACCTTAAAGGATTTGCATTGAAAGTCTTGAGATTGAGTAAAAATGAAGTCAGATAACAACCATAAAAGTAAAATGTAAGAATCGAAATATATATTTTAGCAACTACACAAACATGCTCCCTACATTATTTACAAAGTCATTATAAAAAATGCTATTATATAAGAATCCAAAAGCTAAAAAAATATACTAATATTAATATTACAATTAACATTGAATGGCGACACATATGGTCAAAAAATGGCTAAAATCATAAGAAGGACCATAAAAAAGCACAGAAGTAGCTTTTATCTTAAATGAGTGATTAGGTGGCAGTACAGAAGCATTAGACTTGAATTAAAAGGATGAATTTAAACCTCATATAAGAGTTACATCTTTCTGAAAAATAAGAAGAAAAATCTCTCGCAGCATTACATAGGGAACAGAAATTTCACACATCTAACAGAAACATGTTTATGTATCATCACAAAAAAAACACAAAATATTCTAGACCTGTTACGTAAAAATCATACCTATATCATCATATCAGACAACACTTTACCAATTGAGCTTGAAGCAAAAATAGAATTTTTCACTCCCAAAGTCCAAGGCATCACTGATCAAAAAAGAAAACAAAATAGTGAAACTGCATACAATTAATAAAAATAGCTAATATTAAACAAAAAACCAAATCAAAACAAATTTAACACTTAACTTTAAGCAACCCGACTTCTGAATAGGCAAAGGCAATTTTGATGAAAGTAAAAGTAATTTTGATGGAAGTACTCAATTTACTTCAAAGGAAATTTTGATGGAAGTAAAAGCTTAAAAAATTCACTTCAAAAACAAATACTACCATAGGTGCTAGGCTGGGGGAATCTTTTCTCTGATCATGATTCATCACTCTCCTCGCATTATCTCGGGGTCATTTTTTCTCTTATAACTTTGAACAAACAGCTACCAACTCCTATCATAGTTCTTTATTTTCTTCTTTTTTTCAGTGAAACTGCTATCATAGCTTCCCAAAGATGGTAATCACGTAAGTTTGGAGGTATAATTAAGATTGTAAACTCATTTTAAGTTTTTACACTTATGCATATTTTTAGGGGTGAAAAAGTTAGAGGAAACACATGATAACAATTATCCCACCATCAACTGTCCATTGTATTTCGATAGTAGCATATATGTATGTACCACAGAACATTTCTTTACTCAATTTATTTATCATGTGTCACACACTAAACACTCTGTTCTCATTGAATCCACTCAGCCACAACAGACACACACATTACACTTACTTTTTCTCTCCTTATAACACACTCAACCTCAAATTTTCTCACACACTCAATATCACACATACACAAAATTGCTCATTGTACAGGCACACACAACATCACTTGTCAAAAAAGTTCTTTTACTATTCTCAGGAAAAACAACATCACTTGTTACTCTCCTCCCTCTGTTCTGTTCTTTTTATATCTTTCTGACTAAGCTGCAACTATAAGTTAAATATCATATCATACTTTAATTAGCTTATATTCAAAATGTCTATTTGCATGACAGTAATGAGATTGAATTACTGTCAATTATGCTCTCAAAGTAGTCCTTAGTGGAAACATTTTAACTGCAGGTCCTTGGATCGGTGACATTGGTAATATAGAATCTATTTAGACTTTTATGCCGAGGAGGAGCAAAATCTCAAATGTAAACCTTTGCCAACTTCCAAGAGGTTAAGGCTTGAGGCAAAGAGAGTTTTGAAAGAAAGGGTCCAGAATATTGGAGATAAGAAACACAGAATGTGAGAGTCACATTCACAAATAGATAACCTATGTGCAAATATACGCATGGAGATAGTGTGGGCACTTGGTGTTCCATTAGTCCATCCTATGATTTATTTACCTAATAAAGCCAAGTTGGGTCTTACTGAAGCATATGAACCTGTATGGACAAAAACCCACAACAACTCGGATAGGCTAGTCAACGCTCGGCTCACTTAAACTGTAACTCTCCTTATATGATCATGCAGCTATGGAACAATTCCTTGTCAAGGCCACTCTAGACCACACGTCATGATTGATCCACTCTAATAAAGCCTTGTATTAGTTTGTTCTGAATCTTCTCAAGCGAATGCAGTGAATACAGCCAACATAAAGTGTAGCAACTAAAAGCAATAGACAGATAGGGAGTTTATATATAATAAAGACAAAAAGAAAAAGGAACTTTTAAACTGTAAAAGAAACCTAAAATAACTCTTACCCCTCAACAACTGAATGTAACCATCACTTTCTTAGTCCACTCAATATTCTAAACGGCAGAGCTCTTTTTTGGTCATATTAGCAACACTAACATATTTCTGTGATGTGGATGCTAGTTACCATCTTCTCCATGATCAAATGATCTGCCCATATCAATTAGTTATCTGACTTTTTGAAGTCCTTAAGTACAGACAACTTGGAAGAAATAATCGAAGTTAATGAAATGCTCAATACAATAATCATAGAACCCAGTTCATTATTCATCACCTAAAGGTACATGGGCAATTCAAACATGTTAAAACAACATTACCCAACATTAGAATAGATTTGCATCATAAAGACAATGTTTCTAAACTTTTACCCATAAAAACACCAATGCTCCTTAAAAAAGAAAATAAAATAGGCTTGAATCATATAAAGACAAAATGTTTCTGCAGTCAATTTAACCAACCCCTAAAAAAATTATAAAGTGGGAACCTTCAATAGAATATGTATCATAACTACATCAAATAAATACCCATCAACTTCTCAATGCCCACACTCTTGTCGCTGCTCTTCACCTTCAAATAAAATGCTCCCCCAACACACCGCTGATCTAATACCAATTTATATACAGGGGACAAATGCATAATGGGAGAGAAAGTGGTGGATATAGGCAAGAACTCTTCAGTATGCCCACTACTTCCTTTTGCTGTGTTCGGTAGAGATGAGAGTAATAGAGTAGATAGAAATAAAAAGGGAGAGTGGAAATAGGTGAGAAATAAAATTAAAAGTAGATGTGTTTGATTGAAATGAAATAAAGAAGATATAAAGAAAGAGATAGAGAGAAGAGTAAAAATAGATGAGAAATAATACAAGTAGGTTCCATCAATTTTAAACTTATTTCTCACTTATATCACTTATACCAAACAATATTTACTCATTTTCATTTTTACAAATTATTTCCATCTTTCAAAACATACTCACCCTTAGTGTGCAGATTGAATCTGTGATTGTGAGAAAGTAAAAAAAAAAAATGAGAGAATTGTGAGAGTTGAATGCGTTGCAGTGACAGAGAAAAATAAGGATTAATAGCTATTCTTACTTTTGTGGATTACGGGTGAGCGGGAAAATTTTTCTCAGGAGCTTGACACCTGTTTGATGGGAAATAAATGAGTAAATTTGATAGCTTTCTGTAAAGATTGACATGTGTAATGTGAGGATAGGACAGCAATTCCGGTAGCAATCCCTTTTCCTATATAGTAATAGATTAACAGAGCTTCCGTACGTAGCTTCTATCATATGGGAGTAATAACATGCTGCCATGCATGAGTTAGTGATATAGGTTTCTTCTTGTCTTTATGGGCTAAAAGATAAAATAGGACAAAAAATAATAATTAATTATGAAAAAAATGTGTAAAAAAAATAATTTATCTGTAGAAATTATTTTTGATACGTTACATTAGGAGGTGTCAACTCAGTTAGTGTTTTCTGAATTTTTTTTTGTTTCATAACGGGAGGCACCATTTCAAGTGTAGCAACCTTTGACATTTAAAAAAAAAGACATTTCAAAAAAAAAAAAAAAGTTAAAGATTCAGGAGGTGCATCTTGAAATGATGCCTCACGCTACGAGACAAAAAAAAATCAGGAAGTACCAACTGAGTTGACGCCTTCCAGTATAACGTGTCAAAAATAATTCATGCAGATAAATTATTTTTTTTCCACACTTTTTTCGTAATTAGTTTTTTTTTTTTCCCTTTTTGTCTTTTAGCCTGTCTTTATGCAAGGCAAGTCGCTATGGATATAGGTTATAAGACAAAAAGGCATTAATTGTCTCATTCTTGCTGGCTTGTCAACTTTATTGAGGTTTTGTCGTTGCATGCTCAAGAGGTTGCGTAGGTGATAATTAAGTTGTACTTGCCTACTTTCGGTGACATCAGGAAAGGGTAATTAGGGACTGGAGTGAAGACTTCATGTTTTATTTTGACGCAAGCTAGCCATTTGGAAAAAAAAGACTATAAAGTAAAAGCAACTGAGGGATCAAATATCATGACATTTGAAAAGATCATTTTCATTTTTTTTTTCTTCATTTTTTTCACTATTATGTTATTGGAGAAATAAATAGTACTCTTCATTATATGTGTACTATCTCCATTTTATTTATTTTCCTTAAAGCATAGTAATGAAAAATAAAGAGAAAATGAAAAGAGATTGAAATCATATACATAATGATAATACTCTTAAAAATATTATTAACCTTCTTTAAATTAACATTAATTATCTTTACAGTTTTTAATATATATATATATATATATATATATATATATATATATATATATATATATATATTCTTAATATCATATATTTCTTACACATTGATACTTATTTTTTAGAAGAAAAATACATCTACTTCTCTTATTTTTACGGACAAATCATATACATAATGATAATACTCTTAAAAATAATAATAAAGCATGAAAAGTATGAGAAATGTACGTGTAATTTTATTTTTTTATATAGAGAAAGATAGTAGTATTATTGAAAATCAACCATGAGCATGAGAGGTGCCCACGTGATAAATAAATTAAACAGGATACAAAGAATATGCAGCATTCATTCCTACAATTACAGAGGGAGCCCCACAAAATGACTTCTATCTAAGGTTTCCAACCTTATATTTACATGCCTTTGGCCCACCCACCCGCACTCCAAAATAGAAATTGATAAAGCAGCCAATTAATTTTAACACATGGAACACCTGCATAAGATTTGAAGTGTTAGCCAAGCTTTGGAAAGGTACGTGTAATTTTGGTAATCAATAGAAGTATTAAGAGGTGTGATTAGTGTTAACCTCAAGAAAATCAATGTAATTATCCTTAGTTAAAAAAACATATTTATTCCCAATGATTGTAGGTTAGTTGGCAATACACGTTGAGTTTTTGAAAAAAGATCTAGGTTTGATTTCCACAAAAAATACATCATTAGGGAAGGATAATAAGATTTGAGTGTGACTTAAACATTGAATCGAGAATTAGTTCTATAACTAGTCCAAAGGACTAAAACTTGTAGGAATACATCGGCAAGGACGGAACCAAAAAATATTATTAGGGGGGCAAAAATATTTGTAAGGTATTTACAAAATATTTGCATTGAGCCTTCTAAAAACAAAAATGATTTTTGGACACCCAAATGCTATTCAATACCTAGAGAAAGAAAGATAGACGAGAGAAAAATATAAGATATGTGATATGATTTGATAATATATAATAAAGAGATAAAAAGAAATGACAGTTGCTAATGTGATGTTTAAAGTTTAAACAATGAGGTGTTAAAAAATCTTTGTTCTTCTAAAGTTGTAGTCTATAGATGCAAAAGAGAGACCCAAACTAAAAAATAGATATTTGTGTTATAAAAAAGTGTTATAAACTCAATATCACTTATTTAAAATTTATCTTTTATGCATCATAACAGTAAAAAAGAAATAATAATTTATATATAAATCATAACATAACCGGAGTACTATTGTAACGATCCATCTTCGTTACAGATTTGTTATACTAAAGATTTTATTTCATTAAATTTTAAGAACTCTCTAATTAGTTTATTGATAAAATATTGGATAATTTTTTCCGCGATTCCCAAAACTGACAGATAAAATTTAAAGCTTAATTTATAAATATCTCTTATACAAAACTTAACTAAATAAAACTATGTGTACATACATCTTTTTACATGATAAATACATAATACCCCTAACTGGTTCATTTTATACATAAGACCAAACAAAGAAATAGAAAGAAATGATAATGTCTTCAATCCCTCGTATGCTCTATCCACAAACTCTCCAAGAGAAAGATCCACCTAAAACCATCTGCTCCCCCGAACACGATGTCCGAGATCATCACAGGCATGAACCACACGTGCAAACATTGCAAGGGTAAGCTTACCAAACAAAATTATACATATAAGAAAATAAGTGAATTTCCAATTATTAAGGAAAAGGACGAAAAACTAGATTTTGTATACTTCAAAATACTATACATAATAACTGAAAATGTTATACAAAACTTAGTTCATAAACATATTTATAACATGAATCATCAACAAGATCAACCACATACACCATCACCACTCATCACAATGAATCATAACATCATAAGTCACATAATTAAAACAATTGCAGTATGATTTATGCAAATGCAGTTTTGACTCAAAATCATTTTGACCCTGCTCCATGGAGACTTCCCCTTTGAGTGTTTAGTAAGAAACTGGCCTACCATTACGCATTGCAATTCAGCTATCAGCCCCTACTAAACGCGAATAAGCTAAACAGAATTAGGAGATCAGGATACCCGGAAGGCCACCACGACCGCATCTCTGTCCAGATTACAGCCACATATGGAATTGCCAATATCCTTCTCCCCACAGACTATATAATCACAGACTATACAGCCCTGTCTAACTTATTCTGCTCACCCCAAAGATTCAATTCTCATCTGTCAAATCATTTCTCATGATTACCGCAGTCCCGATTAGTCAACATCATTGATCTTTTAACATTCATGGCTACCACAGTCCTGGTTAGCCAACATTTATTCTTTCTTTTCTTTCTTTTCTTTTCTTTTCTTCTTTTCATTTCCATGGCTACCGCAGTCCCGGTTAGCCAACATCAATTATTTTTCACTTGAATCTTTGTAAAACCCCCCAAAAAGACTCATGCATATGCAATATGTTAATAATCACAATTAAATAAGTAATTTTAAACAATCACCTACAAAAATATAAACATTCAACAATTTCCAACATCATTCACAACACAATCAAGCCAAATCAAGCAATTTCAATCCATCACAACACATCATTCAATCAATCAAACATGTTTCCAAACAATTATTTCAAGCTTCTAATATCAATTATATAAAAACCCTAAATCAATTTCACCTTTTCATGGTTCTTGATTAAATCTTGAATCTAAACTTAACAACATGTTTTTCTACATTCCAAATGGTCTAAAATGAAATTAAATATCATGATCATTACATTCTTAGATACGGCACCCCAGTACCCGCAATCTCCAATGGTCAGACTTACGGTTCCAAATACATCTCAATAATAAATAATGTTCTCAACAAAATTTTAAGCACCTCAATCAACAATATAACAATCTCAACAACAACGTCATTTGCTCATAGAATAAACTTACTTACAAAATTCACACCTCAATAAACAAACATCACCATTCTAATAATTATATCATATTAACCAAATTGACCAAATAAAGTCGATTTCTCTTTGACAGTACTGATTGTGAGCTCTCACTGATTATAGCAAATGACCTCGGAATTAAAATTTTTTTATATCAAATCGAAGCTCTTGAAATATATTTTACAGAAAGGTATCCCACTTATAAAATCAATATCTAGAAAATTCTATAAAAATTTCCAAAGTTAGCAACCCTGAATTTTTGAGTGCTCACTGAACATAGCTCAAAGAAATGTAAATTTCTCCCACTTCCCAAACTCTTTTTTGAGCTAAACTTTTTACAGTAGAAAGGTAACATCTTTATCTTTCTAAAAAGTTAACCCTTGCCCCAAAATTCTTTCCCTAATGTTCCCAGTAAATTTATTTCCAACAGCCTAAATTTCGGACTCCAAACAGAGCTCCAAACCCTTGCCCGGTTCCTTTTCAAAAAGTTAATTTAGGAATTGTACATGTTAATTTTTGTAAATTACACAGTTAAAAAGCTTGTTTTGTCTAGTTTTTAATAGCACAAAAATGAAAACAAAATATTAAGTGTACAATTAGGAATTTAGGAAAAACCGAGACATGTTCCAGGGGAACTCGAAAAACAGAGCAGCCACATTGTGGGTCACGGATGAACCTCGAAACGAAGTTATCTCACCAAGGTGTCAAAATAAAATTTGCTCCATTTCGAGTCTATTTTCATTCAAAACAAATTTCGTGAAAAACCAACAGTTAGATCTTCCAAAAATCATAAAATCGTGGGGACTGTCCAGAGCCGGACGAACCTAACAGCCACTGCCACTTTGTTTTGTGGTTTGATTTTCACATGCAAAGTTTATCAAATAATTTCAAGAAAATTTGGGCATGGTCTCCTTTGTTTTAGGAGCCTTCCCAATCAATTTCAAAGATTAAAACAATCCAAAGACAGTAAATGAAAATCTCACACAGCCACTGCCAAAGGGTTTCAACCCATTTCATCAACTTTTTAGCTTAAGCATTCAAATAAAACACAACAACAGTCCAGATAAGGGGCAGACATGCTGTATGTGGTTGAGCCTCCTAACTCTCAACCACACTTAAACTAAAAATAGAGAAGCTTCCCTTACCTTTGGGGTTTAGTTCCAGCCGCAGAGAGAGAGAGGAAGAGATGATGTTTTAGCTTGCATACAAATCTTAAAGCAACTAACAAAATGGCTTCCTTTCCCTTTTTGAGTGCCACGGCCGGTGAGGAAGGAGGAGAGAACAGAGAGCTTGCGGGAGGAAGCAAAGAAGAATGCAGCAAATGAGAAAGAAAGAAGGTTGATCACGTTGTTATTTGAGATATATTTGAAACATTGCTATTTGCACCTACCTTTTTTCTAACCTCACACCCCCCTTTTTCTATAACAAAACTTACGAAAAATTGAAATTATTACGAAAACTACTAAACACACAATAATCACATAAACAAAACAATCTATTTTACTTATATAGTTCATTAAATAATATGATTTAAATTTAATTCCTTTTTCATACATCTGTCACTTATCTAGGTATATTTTTCTACACTGTCTGATGATTTTCGGACTATCTTTCTCCAAATCTGTACAAAATTTCACAGAGAAGTAATTATATAAGGTCTAAAAACCATTGAAACTCACTAAGCATCTGACAACATATAACAATTCATTCCATTTATTAATTAACTCATTATGTAACATAATTTAAATTTAATTTCTCTTATATTTTAATTAAATCACTTATCATATATTACGAAAATCACAGTGTTACAAGTGCCACGGCCAAGCTTGCAAGGGAGGAGAGAGAACAGAGCACCGGGAGGAAGAAATGAAGAATCAAGCAAATTGGAAGAATCGGGAAGATTTTAAGTTGAAGATTGGGAAAATTTTACAATTTTACTATTGACACCTATTTTCCTCTCAAGGCACTCCCCTTTCTCCTATTTTTTTTTTCAACTCATGAAACTTACAGAACACACGTAAAAGTTCCAAAAATCGTACAATAATACTATGGTACATAACAAAATAATCTATTTATTAAATTCTTTTATACATATCATGAATTTAAATTTAATTTCCTCTTACGATGTTAATCAAGCATTTAACATACGTTACGAAAAATCATAGTGTTACAACTATGGGAGCCAAATGCCTGAATGACGGTGGTAAAGAAAACTTATTTATAAGTTTTAATTTTTTTTAAAATAAATACTATTCCTTTCTAATAATATTTATTCCAGATAAGTTTTGTTAAAATAATTAAATTTGAAAAATACAAGTGTTTTCATTTTTTTTACAAAAAAACTACTAATAACGAAAAGCTTTTCATAACCATATTTTCCTTTTTAAAGGAAAATTGTAATCTTCATTAGTTCATTCTAATTTTTATTTTTCTCCTGTACCAAAAAAGATAAACCTGTACCATTTTTTTTCTTCTATTTTATGATTGTGCTTTGAGCTCCCCTATGAATATTCCAACCAAATGAAACGAATTTTTCTTTTTTCAACCATTTAATTTAAATAGGGCCGCTATATATAATTAATTAGAGTGAAAAAAAAAGACTTTCTTTATAAGGGTAAATAAATTTTCGTGCTTACAAATTGACGTGGGTAGACACTAGCTGGTAGTATAAAATTGTATGCAGCAGCTTTTAATTTTTTCTTTCTTTCTTTTCATGCTTGTGCATGCAGTTTTTATTTTTAAGTAAATTCAGAGCAATATGGTCTCATTTCAAACTTTAAGTATCTCTTCAAATAAATAAATAAGACTTTAAGATACTAGATACATGTATATGCCCAAAGATTCAACCTCCATTAATTAAATTTAAGAAATTTAAAAAGTATGGTCATCAATATAATTAATTAGCAGAAAGAAGACATACATTGATCCTACGATAGTAGTATATTTAACTGCTAACATAGTAACAGGGAAAAGCCAGCTGACGGAAATGTAGGAACTCCATTCTTCACATGTTGAAATGCTAGCTGGAAATTTCTGACTACACTTTTCATCCAATAATAATCCCCACAAATTTTAGAATATTGTTGGTGTAGAAGCAAATATACTTAACTAAAAGACTACAACGCTAGTTAGTCCTCCTTAACTATATTATTTATTAAGCACAAACTTTATTTCTACCGTAGCCATCTTGATTTAAGGACAAGAAAATGCTTCCCTTTTGTTTTTTTTAAATAAAATTAAAAATTAGGCTTAAATACCTTTTTAGTCATTTAGCGCTTTTTTGTTTTTCATCCTTGCAAAAAAAAATTTGGTTTTAGTCATTGCAAATTATATTTGTTTTATTTTTCGTCCTTAAAGCGATTTAAATAGCACTTTGAACAATGAAAAAAATGCTTTGAACAGTAAAAAAACGCTATCTAAATCACTTTAAGAATAAAAAATAAAACAAACATAATTTGTAAGAACTAAAACAAAAAAAAATTACAGGGACGAAAAACAAAAAAAACGTTAAATTGCAAGAACTAAAAAGTATTTAAACCTAAAAGTTATTACCCAAAAAACACATGATTGGAATGAGCAAGTTTTAACATAGATGTATCTGGGTTCGGTTTCTCTCTCACACACACATTGAGGAAATAAGATTAGTGAGTTCATATACTTAATTTGAAAGTATATTATGCATATTGAGAAGTTACACATTTCCATGACTTCTATATAGATAATATGGGAAAAATAACACGATGCCATGAGTAAGGGATCTAGGTATTCTTCTTCTCAAACTCTTTATGCAAAGCGACAGGCTCTGGATATATATCATATTTAATGTGGTTATAATTAAGACAAAAGACATTAATTGTCTTATTCCCGGTTTGCCATGCTCAGTGCGTCTTGTTCCCAGTTTGTCATGCTCAAGAGGTGGGTGGGTGATAAGTTGTACTTGCCTATTTTGGGTGACATTAGGAAAAGGTAATTAGGGGCAACAGTAAAGACTTTATGTTTTATTTTGACGCAAGTCATTTAAACAATGCATAATTATATGTGGACACCTTAAAATTACAAATACTTTATTATTTATAGATAATTATATGTTTATTTTTCTTAAAAAAAATACTTTATTATTTTTTCCTCTCTTCTTATCACATCATATCACTTATTATATATATATATATATATATATACACACACACACACACACACACACACTTTTCTCTCTTTTCTTTCTTTCTCTCCATGAATATCAACTAACATAGTGGTGTACATGCATCGTTTTCCTTAAAAATTACAATTAAGTAAAGCAACGGAAGGATCAAGTGTCGATATTTGTCTCTTATTTATGGTTTTTACATATAACGGAGCATTTTTTTTTTTGTTCAACTAGATTTGTATCCGTGCTTGTGCATGAATTGTCACATTATTTATATAAATATTCTTTTTAATAATAATTTGGTCATTTTCTACCAAGTGAAGCTAGTTAACATATGAGGCATTTGTACATTTTTTTTATTGACTCAAAAAGTATATATATATATATATATATATATATACTAAAATACTAAAATACAAGTATTTAATACTTTTTTTTATTAGAAATAAACCAATTAAACTAATGCATAAATTATAAAAATTGTAGCAACAATGTAATAACTGAAATAATATCTTCTTAAATAATATATAACAATAGAATTTTTTTGACTCTTATTATAATATCTAGAAAACTTTCTTGAAGACAACATTAGCAATGATGGTTAAAGTTCTTCTTTGTTTCTCGTGTATTAAGATTTTTTACCCTTACTTTAAACTCTGGAAAGTGCCCCCACATAATTAAACATATTCAAACACTGGTTAAGGCAAATATAATCTAATATTACTAACCATTAACCTTGAGACTTTTTAATTTTGCCCAACTGGCCGGTCAAAATCAAGATGATGAAGGTGAATTGAATTCTTACATTTCCTTTCTAATAATATTTGTTTTGGATTAGATTTTCTTTAAAGAAGTTTAAAAAATACAAGTATTTTCACTTTTTTTTTTTAAAAAGAAACCACTAATTTTAACAAAAAGCTTTTGGTAACCATATTATCCTTTTTAAAGGAAAATTGTAATCTCGAATGTAATTTTTCTTTTTTCTATTTTATGATTGTGTTTTAAGCCCCGTATATATAAGGATGATAATTCTATTTGAACTCTATGGATAGGCAAAAAATGCCTTCAATGTAAATACCCATCTAATAGGGACAAACTCACAAACATACATATATATATATATATATATATATATATATATATATATATATATATAAATTGTAATCTCGAATGTAATTTTTCTTTTTTCTATTTTATGATTGTGTTTTAAGCCCCGTATATATAAGGATGATAATTCTATTTGAACTCTATGGATAGGCAAAAAATGCCTTCAATGTAAATACCCATCTAATAGGGACAAACTCACAAACATATATATATATATATATATATATATATATATTAAAATATAGTCTTGAACCCTAAGTTTTTTACTCCTTTCATGAGCTAACTCAGCTTCTGAAATCATTGTGTCGCTCACCCATCGTTCTTCTATCCTATAGTTGCTAGCTTCTCGTTCTGTACTTCAGACGTCACTAAAAAACTTCATCAGTCCCTATCCTTGTACTTGTACTCCTTGAACGTAAACGAAAGCGTTGCAGCATCGCAGCCCTATGCTCACCGTTGTTGGTCGTCTTGTTGGAACTATGTTCCTAATGTTGTATGGTGATGTTTGGATGACTTAATATTTATTTATTTATTGATTTTAGACTTAAAAGTAATGTGCAGGTAATAGGTATGGATACAAGTACCTAATTGGTTATCTAGTATTTATATCCTATACTGATATAAATATAATATAACCTAATTGGCTGCAATTTGGCTTCTGCCTTGTATTCCCAGTACCTCTGATACCTTTCAGTTTTTTTAATACAATTTCCTTTTGCTGAAAAAAAAAAAGTATACAAGTACCAAGCAGTTATGAAGATGAGAATTAAAATTGCTATCTATGCATGAATGAGGCCAAGTATGAATATTTTTTTCAAGCACATATATAAGAACAAGTACCATAATAAGTAATTAAAACCTTTATTTTACCAGACCTAGCCTCATATTTAATTTAAATAGGACGGCTACATAGTTAGAAAGAAATAATTGACTTTCTTTAAAAGAAGAATCCATTCCTTAAGGGTAAAGCAAATTTCGTGTTTAGAAATTGATGTGGTTATTCTAGCTGGTAGTTTAAAATTGTACATATGCAGCAGCTTTTAAAATCCATTTTTTTTTTTTGCATATGCATGCAGTTTTTATTTTTATGTAAATTTTGTAATTATAAAAATAAAAAATTGATAAATAGCATTGCTATTTTTGAAATATCTTATTATTTTAAAAAGCTTTTATACTAATTATTAAGAGCACTTTTAGGCATTTATAAAAAGAGGAACCATGCAAATAGGGATTAAATTGGCATGATCTAAATTTACATTGCGGAACTAAATTAATATTTATTTTTTAATTACTATGAAGTATCTTATGAGCATTTTTAACACCAACATTGGTTGACATAAGTGGTAGCGGCTTGTGTCCCTTAACCAAGTGGTCCAGGTTCGAATTCTGTTGATGCACTTTGGGTATGGAATAAATCATGCTGGGAGGGATGGGTGGGTGTAGTCCCCCATGATATGGTATACAATAGGCTTCTGATATCCAAGTTATGTATTCTAATTTATAATATATAAGTAGATAATTAAATCTTTTTAGGAAACTATATAAATTAATGGGTTAAATATGATTTTGATCCTCCAAATAAATATTGACCCATATTGGTTTTAGTCCTTCAAAAATAATTTCGTTGCATTTGGTCCTAAATATTTCAAAATTTCTCTTTTAAGTCCTTTATTCAAATCCGTTAATATTTTCTATTAAATGTAAATTACCTCTACTGTTGTACACAATATGATTGAGACTCAAACTGTTATGATCAATGTCAATACACCTATTGATGTTGTTTAGGTATAATAGAGCTGTAATATTATTATTTTTTTCTATTATTGCAGGGCACAGTGAATACTAATGCTGAAAATGAAAATGCTAGTTGTAACAACTATTACTGTAAAGTTTTAACTGAAAAGATTAACAGAGCTAAATAAATGACTTAAAAGGAGAATTTTGAAAATTTCAAAGACCAAATATAATGAAATTATTTTTAGAGGACTAAAATCAATATGGATCAATATAGATCAATATTTGAAGGACCAAAATCATATTTAACCCTAAATTAATATTCTAAATCTTCGAAGGCCAATTTGATAATTTTATCTAACTTTTTAAAGGAAAGTCATGAATATACATTCAAAATTGAATTATATGACATATATTGTCATAATTATGACATTGTGATCCCAAAGCTCCAGACAGAGAATGCTGCACCCTCATTAATTTGATCCTGCCCACGGTATAAGAATCCTATACTAATCATATTAGGGGTATATATATATATATATATATATAAAAGAAGGAATAGATACAAAACGCATGGGGGACCAAACCAAAGCCCATGGAGCAAACAGCTAATTGAACCTATACGACAGAAGACCCGCCTTGTTTCTAAGAAACACTACTACAAAATATACATTTTACATCGCCATTTTTACATCGGTTATAGGAAAACCGATGTAAAACAAATACGCGGTGGCAATTTTGTAAATAAATAGACAGTTTTACATCGTTTGGCAATATTAGCCGATGTTGAATAAAAATGCAGTGGCAATCTTGTAAATAATTATATATTTTTACATCGGTTATACAGGAAACCGATGTCAAATTTTTTCAACTTTAGAATATTGCACGTCAGTGGTTCCTTCCTCAGTACCTACTCTTACCCTAACTCATTTTTCCTATTTCCTCGTCGCCGCTCTCTTGAGCCTCTCCTTTCACCGAACTAAACCAAACCAACACCACGTGCCGATGGAGGACAAGGGCACCAAAGCTCAGGTGGCTCTGTTCGTGAAGCTCGAAAAGGTTGCCGTCACCGTTGGCAAGGAAGACAAAGATCCCATCCCCGCACTCTCCTCTGTCGATTTCGAATCGCAGAAGCGTTAGGTCATTCTTCGTGCACTCTACTTTGTCAATTTCGAATCGCATAATGTCTCACTTGGCTGTGATTTTGAAAAGGTTCGATTAGGGTTTTACTTCCCCTAATTTCTCTTTTCATCAATTGCACTGTCGGTTGTGTTTATGTTCTCCTCGATCGAATCCTCGACTTTAGCGGTGTTGCATTGTAGAAGCATCTCCATTCACTTTAACAATTGCCGCGCGCGTCCTGTTGACTAGAAAAACCCACGGGTTGCATGTGTACACTTGACAATGGTTCTTCACCGTTCCTCCCTAGCACAATGGATAGGGATTTTCTTAGCGACATTTCTCTGGGCAAGAATCAATCCCTAAGATTAAGGTAACATTTTTTTTTTCAAATTAGAATCAGAGAAATTAATTAATTAATTAATTTCATAATTTTATTATGTCAACTTAATTGGACCGTACGTGTGTATGAGGGTGTTGGTCTTAATCGAGGCTTTCCAGCAGCTTCACCATCCCAAAAGTACTATCCCCTGATTAATTCTGTCGATGCTAGACTTCCTAATGTGTACATTCAGTTCAAGGGTAAGCCATTAGAGGAACATGTTTTATTTTCTTACTTTTTTGCAACCTTAAAAGATCTCATACTTATTTGTTTTTGCTTATTTATGGTTTTTCTTAGCTTGTGACAGCTGACAGGTTTTTGTGAAGTGGATAACTTGTGGGGTGGTGGTTTAAGCTGTGATCCGAGGGACTAGTATGGTTTCTCTTTCTAGTTTAATTGTGAAGTTAAAAGTTAATGGTTTTGTAATTTGATTGTGGTTTTTTCTTTGTTCTGCTGTTTTGGAGAATAAATGGAATTAGAAGGAGAAAAAAGGAATTTGATTATGTGTTATTCTTACATTTAAGGTTTCCAATAATAAAGTTTTCCTTCATTGCAGAGAAGATCTTTGTCTCTTAGAAATTGGGTTTGTGCAGATGAAGTCCACTATGGCTCAGAATAAAGTTTTCCTTCTTTGCAGAGAAGATCTCTGTCTCTTAGAAATTGGGTTTGTGAAGATGAAGTCCACTATGGCTCAGAATAAAGTTTTCCTTCTTTGCAGAGAAGATCTCTAGTTTCCCTTTATTGTTTTATGTGTTTGATCCTGACTTAATAGATCCTGTGGAACATGTTATATTGATGTTTATATGCTTTTTTATTTTTTATTTGAAGTTGAATTTGATCAAGTATTGTTGTGTTACTTATCATTTTTGTTCTGTAAATACCTTTTTAATGCTTCAAAATTACTATTTTATTTGGTGCTCTATATCTCTGGCTTGTATATAGGGTAGAGGGGGTGATGAGTTGGCAGCAGAACTGTCAATTGCTTCAAAAGATTTTTTACACTGTTAAACAATTAGAAATCACCCAAGTTACGAATTTTTTCACTACTTTGCTAATGTGCTCTCTTGTACTAATTCAACATTTGATTTCAGCAAAACATTGAAGGCCAATGGCAAAGTTGCAGCATTTTTAGCTCAGATTTCCTATGGCTTATAGTTTTATTTTCATTTCTGCATGAATCAAATTTAAGTCTAATTAAGTTCTTACACAGATTCTAGATCTATACTTGAATAAGGAACACACATCAAATGATGTTGGAGAAGTAAGGCCAATGCTTGTTTGCACTAGATTTACTTGTATGCTTATCAAATAACTATAATACTAAATCCATTTCTATACATGAATTGCAGGAAACCAAGTAAGACAATATCAACTTTGGAGCTGAATCTTAAATTTGCTTTGTTGCTTCCTTAATTTTTGCTGAATGGTTGTGCTGTATCAGGGAAGTTAGAGACAGTTGAATCAACTACAAGGAAAAAATATTTCATGGTTATAGGGATCAATACAGCTTTTAGTGGTAGGAAGCGCTGAGATTCTGTTCATGCAACTTGGATGCCACGAGGTGATTTAATGATATATTGATATTTCAACATTTTCTAGTTTTTCCTCTCTTAAAAGTTCTCCTTTAGCTTGTTTAAGTGATCCCATATGCCTTATGTATCTGATCCTGGTTTCTAATGGAACTTCATTTAGCTGAGGAAAAAAAGAAGTTGAAGGAAGAAACGGGCATAATCATACAATTTGTTATAGGTCACAGGTTAGATTTCCTGATATTCACTGTCCTTTTTTGGTGTGTTTACCTATTTATGATTATTCTGTTGCACTTAATTGCTCATATGATCTACTCATAAGAACTTTGTTACTCGAAAGGTGTGCATAATTTTGTGGCTTTGTGCTTTGATTTTCTTGTTGATTGATTTTAAATTAAGTGCATAATTCTGTTATTATTATTATTAGAAATGGGAGCATGTGACAAGGACTGAAACATTTTAAACTATTATTATTATTATTATTTTTAATCTGCAATTAAAGAATTTTATTAATAAAGATAAAGACCAAAGAATACCACAAGTTGTGGCTTTCGAGGTCAAACAAAACACCAAGAACAAACCAGAACACCCTACCAAATAACAGAGAAACACCCTCTGCATAATTACATAATCATACACCCACCATATAATAATACATATGACTAAAAATAACCACAAGACATTCCAAAACCTATCACATCATAAAATAATACTGGCATTATAGTATTCCCAAAGCATATACCATGTGCACTCGAGACCATTGCAGTCAAATCATAAAAAATATATACTTATATTAAATGGTTTTATACTTATATTGACCAAATCTATATATATATATATATATATACATATATATATTCCGATTATTGTACATTGTAATATATTAAAGTGATACGTGATACGTTATATATGGATAATTGAGTACCAAGATTTTTTTTTCTTTATAAAGACAATTAAAAAAAGTTATAAATTTAACATAATTTTGAGGCATTAATATAATTAGATAAGAAAATATAAAAAAAAGGTGTTTTAGAGTTAAGATAAGCTTTTTACCAACATAGTAATTGTATTTGGTAAATATTTAGCCACCAAGTGTTTACCTATTATTTTATTAATTGTTTTATAATTATATACTGCACTTTGGGAATATATATATATATAATTCCATCTTACTTAAATATTCTTCTGAACCTCAGCCTCATCACTTTACCATTTTAGTTTATATATAGATAGTTAGAACATTTAGTTACTTAGAGGAGACTAGTTAGATAATAAATAGGGGGAAGTAAGGATGAGAGGAGGAAAGGAAGTCTATTAGGAGAGAAGGATAGTTACTTGTTAATGATATTTTATTATAATCCAAATTGTAGCTGAAAAAAAATGGATTTGTTTAACAAACTTTCCTGTTAAATTACCAAATCATTTTCCTGTTAATGATCTTTTATTATAATCCAAATTACCAAGCATATTGAGATAGTAACACCAACAACTTTTTGTTATCAATCAGATTATAATTTCTTAGCAGTTTTTATATTGCCCACCATCTACCCTGGATATCAAAGGTTCACTTCCCATATATTTCTGTTGTGCTTTTAAAAAGTTTTATTAGCATGAATCTTATTATTTGTTTTGGCATTCTGAATCTTTGATGAACATTATATAAGAGGTTGATACATGTTAGGACATTAGAAAAATAAATTAATATTTAAGATTTCAATATTTTATATGATATTAAAAATATTACAGTAACAAATCAGTGATTCTGGTATTATTTTAATCCCAATTTGAGTTGTGTAGTAATAAAAACAGCCATATATTTTTTTTTTAAAAAAAATGACTTTCTACATCGGTTGTGGATCCAACCGATGTAGAAAGTTCCAAAAACAACATCGGTTCTTCTAACAACCGAAGTTGTATAGGCACTTTCTACATCGGTTGTAGCCACAACCGATGTAGAAAGTTAGGCAGATTTTCACTTTTGACACCTTTTGACACACTTTTTACATCGGTTAAATCGGGAACCGATGTAAAAAGTGATTTTTGACATCGTTTCAAAAACTGATGTTGAAAGTGTCCCACTTTCAACATCGTTGGCTTCAACATCGGTTCTAAACCGATGTTAAAGGCCTTTTTTAACCGATGTTAAAGGAATTTTTTGTAGTAGTGAAAATCATCCCTAATAAAAGAAGGAACAGATTCCCACCAAAAAAAACCTTGTATAGAAAAACCTTGGAAGGCTAATCTATCAGCACAGGTGTTACCTTCCCTATAAATATGGCCAACAATAAATTGCATGTTTTTTGTTAATTCTATGCAAGAGATCCATCTATTTTTTAGCCTCCAAGGGACCAACGAATGATTTTTAAAGGCCTGAACTACCAGAGTCGAATCACATTCTAACCATAGGTAATGCCACCCGTTGTTATAAGCAATTTCAATAGCCCACATAGCGCCTATCAGCTCAGCCTGGAAAGCACTGTTGTAGCCAATGTTAACAGCAAAAGCACCAATAAAGTCAGCATGCCTATTTCGAAAAATTCCACCACAAGAGGCTAAAGAAGGGGATCCCCGAGCAGCCCCGTCAGAATTGCACTTGAACCAGCAGTTGATAGGGGGATGCCACTCCACAGTCTTAATAATTTGAGCTTTCCTCGGATGAACAGAAACAGCAAAAGCCTTCAAAATGCAGAACTCACTGACAGAATTAGCCATTTTTCCTTTTGAGATGTTGCCCGACATTCTAACGTTAGTCCGAATTAAGTTGATGGCAGATTGAGGACTGACTAAATTGTTATGAAATCTGACTTGGTTACGACAGTACCAAATGCAAGTGACTGTATTAATGATAGCCGCTAAAATCACATCACGCACCTGGGGAGAACCCTCTCTGTGACAGATTTTAAGAAGATTACAAAGTGAGGAAGTGTCAAAACTGCTCCCCACCCCAAGCATATATATAGCATATATATATATATATAGCATATATATATATATATATATATATAACCTGCACGTGCTCAGCCTTCCACCCAGGATAAGTATCATGACTCAGCCCATGACATAATATATTACAAACATATTCTGAATTTCTGATAACTCAATTACATGGACCAAATTGATGGATTGTCCACTGCAATAGTGAAATGGTAAATAAACCACTTGAAAGAGAAGTGTCCCTCCACTGAACCTGAAATCACAAGGTGAATCACATCTCTGCATTCAATTCACCCTTCCTCCTTATTGAGCATCATGCAGAAGTACATAAATACAAAGCTGCCACACATGTACAATTTTACATCCAGCTCCCATATCCCTTGCAACCTCTTAAGCCTAAATAGCTACACTGTAGCATTAACAATTGTCTGCAGACATCTCCATTACATTGGTAATACTTACAAACTATATGGTGATGTGGCTTAAAGCTTGAATCCAAACCGCACTGCTTGTTTGCATAGTGTTTGGTGACACGTAAACAAATATAATAAAACTAGTTATTTTAGTTTTGGCATTAAATATGATAAATATTTGTTTTTATATGAATAAATTTATATATTAAGAACTAAAATTATATTTAAATTAATTTTAATGATATATTCAATTCTATTCAGGTTTTAAATTACCCTAAACATAAAATGAAAGTCATATATATATATAATGTTTCATGTTATTTTAGTTTATCTACGAAATAAACACTAAGTAATTTTTAATCTAGGAAAATAATTGGAAAACAATTTACTTAGTTTTTCAATTATTTTAAATTGTACATATGAATTAAATTTTAATTTTAAAAGAAATTCCATACACACACATACACACACATCCTTGGCCTATAAATTCTCTGGCAAAGTTCATTCTTTGAGTGAAACCAAAATATATAATTTCTTGATTTTAGATTCAACTATTCTATTGTCTTAAATTACCTTAAACATAAAATGAAATTCATATAATTTTTCATGTCATTTTAATCTATCTATCGAATATGCAATAAGTAATTTTTTAAAATCTAGATTAAGAATTGAAAAAGACATTTTTATTTAAAATTATATTTAGGAATTAAAATCCATTCCATACATTAAATTGAAATTTATTTACTAAAATTCAATTTACGTGAATTCAATTATGTTCATACAATTAATCTATCTTACTATTTTGAAGAATAGCTTCATTGTCCATAATAATTTTACTCAAAATAACCTAAATTAATCAAATACTCTGTGATATTATGATAATTGTGCTAAAAAAATTAATTATCTTGTATGCAAAACTTAATGAAAATATAGTCTCATAATGAATTATACCATAGAGAAAACGTTCATATAGTTCATGTTAATTAATTAATTTTTTTAAGTCAACCCATTACTTTATATCATACGTACTTATTATTATTATTATTATTATTATTATTATTATTATTATTATTATGCTGTTTATACTCTATAAACTAATATCACATATTTTTTCATTAATATAAACCCATAAACAAACAAGTAATTATAAGCTCAAACTTAAGATAAAATGCATTACTAAATAATACTCCCGCCGGTCCTTTATATAAGAAACAAATAACTAAATCGTCAAGACCAATAAAAATGGTTAAGTTAATTAGTTATAATTAATAATGTCATAAATTTTAATTTTATTTCAAAAGTATCCCTTAAATTGATTGATTTAAGTAGTGATTACATTAATGACACTACACTTCTATCAATAAGTTTAACTTGTATGGTTAATAGACTAATAAATGCATGAGAAATGAGTAGATATCTCATTAATGGATTTCACAAGATGAATGATAAAAAAGAAAATTAACAATTAATACAACTTAAAATGAGTCTATATTTCTTATAATTAATACAAAAAAGAACATTTTTTTATTTCTTATAAAAAATCACCAGCAACTCCTCCCTCTAACTCACCACCACCACCACCACCCGTGGTCTCACCAGCCCCTCCACCTTCTAACTCACCACCACCACCCGTGGTTTCACCGGCACCTCCACCCTCTAACTCCCTGCCACCATCACTGCCACCACCTGTGGTCTCACCAGCGCCTCCACCTAACTCTACCCCGCCACCACCCCCGGTCTCACCAGTGCCTCCACCCACTAACTCAACACCGCCACCACCTCTTGTCTCATCACCACCACCGCCACCACCTAATTGTCCCGATCTGAGCATTTGCGCCAATATTTTGCCGAGGCAAACAGTAATATTTGGGTCTCAAAGAAACAGTCCTTGCTGCTCCCTCATCAGCGGTCTAGTTGACCTTGAGGCCGCTCTGTGCCTTTGGGCCCAAATCAACATCGGGTTCATTGGAATCCCCATTATTGACGCAAACATTGCTGTGAAACTATTCTTAAACGCCTGTGGACGCAACACAACCACCGAATACCGTTGCACTTAAAAACAGAATATGTTTGACATCCATCATGGTCTTTGTTTTTGCATGTTTCAAGTTAAGGACGTTACCATTCGTGCCTGCTACAATATGCCAGTGGACACTATAATATTACCAATAAATTAAAGTCCATTCATAATAATAATAATAAATAAATAAATAATGTATGATACTGTTACATTGTGCTGTTGTTCTTCTCGTGGATGGGGATCTTATCTTCCTCCTCGCTATCTTTGTTTATTTATAGTCTTTCAGTGAAAGTTGTTCAATAAAAATCCTTTGTTCAAGATGCGATTCCAGGTTATTCAATTCCTTATCTTTGTTTTTCTTTTCACTTTCGTGTTCAATAAAAGTCTATAACCGTTTCAATTAAGGTGGCAAAGTAGACAGGACCGTTATTGATCTTGTAATAACATTAAAATCGGTTTGCTAATCTTTTGGTACAAACAATAAAGCATGAAATATGGTCATCAATATAATTAATTAGCAAATAGAAGACGTATATATTGGTCCTACAAAAGTAGCATATATATTTAACTACTAACATAGTAACAAGGCAAAAGGCAGCTGAAGGAATTCCATCCCTCGCATGCTGAAAATTGCTAGCTAGAAATTTCTGTCTACACTTTTCATTCAATAAATCTAAAAAATTTTAGAATATTGTTGGTGTAGAAGCAGATATATTTAAGGACTAAAAAGCTGGTTAGTCCCCCTTAATTACATATTAAGCACAATTTTTTTTTCTCTACCGTGGCCATCTTGATTTAAGGAGAGAAGAACATGCTGCCCTTCGTTTTTTAAATAAACAAGTATTAAAAATTAATATGTATTATCCAAAAAAAGTTTGACTGGATGAGTCATTGTTAATTAGTTTTTACACACGCACACATATATTATAGGATTTCATCATTTGAAGATTCAAAACTCGAAATCTCATGAATGATCATAGAATTTTTTTAGTTCCACTACAAATTAATTGTGATTTGCCTTTGATTTTTGTCATGATGTTTACAATACATTTTTATCAGATTCTTAGAATTACTACAGTGACGCATAACTTCATGGGACCTGGATAAAGAAAAAAAAAACTTCATGAGACATAACACTGCTTTTAAGGGAAATTAAGGCTCATTATATATTGTAACACTATAAAACAATTGTTCTTAAATCAACAAACTACGAGTAAATATTTATCTATTTTCTCCAGCAGATAATGAACAAATTAAAATCAATCAGGTAGAAAATTACATATCAAAACTTGGCACTGATCTATTTTGTTGACCGTATAATGTAGCCTATGTCAAAGAAACTCCTTAGTATAAGCTATCCCAATTCATCTTTATAAATTTTTGGTACATCAATATGAACAATTTAATGTTTTTTTTTTTTTATCTAAATCTAAGGAGTAATGATTTTTGTACCATTGGGTTTTGTCACCCCAGAGTTCACCTAAATTATATGTGGAAATATGGTTTAGGATTTAAGGTTCAAGGTTCAAGGTTTGAGGATGAATTAAACAACTTTTCATCTCATGTTTCCTTTATTGTAAGCCATTGGATTAAGCCAGTTATTCAGATTGTACCACCTGTCCTAAAATAATTTTTAATAACAGAACTTCAATTGTTTACGTGCTGAGAAAGGTTCCGAGGTTTTCAACGTTTCGTTTCCTTCTCCATGTGATATATCATTTTCTGAGTATGAATGTATCATACATAACAGATCTGAATTGTCCAGTGGAATTATTTATCTTGAAAATGGATCTTATACCAATTTAAGTTGGGATGGAAAAGGAGTCCCTGATGTCATTGTGAAAAACAATCTGATCAGGAAGAAATGCAGCATTGACGGTTTCTCATTTGGGGTATGGGGGCAAGAAACAGTTAGAGTATAGGAATGCTGGGATGCCGGTGGATCAGTTAGCTTAGCTGATAACTCAATCATATGGCCATATATGATAACAAAACGATGTGAAGGGAATATATATGTTTGCAGAATTGTAAGTCATATCATTTAGTATTAACTTACAGCAATTCAAATGTCTTATTTAAAAGTAACATAATTCACTGAATCTTATGGATTTTGTTTCTACTCTGGTCACTTCCATGAATTAGATGCTGAAAAATTATCATTTCATTATTTGTCAAGTCCTATTACTGCCTTAGTGCAAAATGTTTAGTTTGGTTTCAATATAATGCATTTGATACAAGGCGTGAATTAAAGGCTTAATTTTAGTTGTTTTCTGATAAACTGAGACTTGAATAATAAGATTGAGCATGGTATATGGTGTTGCCACTGTTAGCAGATATTCACTTAGGGTGCTGTCACTGTTAGCAGTAATTCACTTACTGTATCCCCATAAAAAATTTCTGTCTTTGGTTTAAATAAAATAAGATTAAACAATTTCAGTAGCATAAAAATGAAATTAAACATTAAAGTGTTTTTTGAACCAATCTGATAATATCCATGGTTGAGAATGGAGGCATCTGAGAGGCGCCTTTCAGTTTTGGATAGAAGTGCGGAAGCGGTGCTCGTGCAGATGCAGAAATGAGCATTTCTTAAGCCAAACTTTTAAAGGACACGTGTTAAAATTGAAGCCACTAAACTAATTGAACGGCACAGATGTTCTCAACTACACCATGCAGTTGGCGCCACAACGTCACCGAGTCCTCTCCCGTTGGGTTGATAGGAATCCAATAAGTGTTGCTTGGGGAGTCTAAGAGTCACTTTTTCCAACATGCATGTGGGTTTCTAAGGAAGAACAACAATGTGGCATGGTGGTTTATTTGGTTTGCTGTTGTATGGCCACTATATATAGTTGTGTAGAAATAACTTTGTGTTAAAAAATGAAGCTCATAATTTTGAAAGTGTAATTGAGTTGATTAAATTTAGATCGTGGGGATGGCTGTCTAGTAGGGTTCTTTTCATTTTTTGAATGGTCAGTCAATATTCCTAGGGAAATGCCTAAAAAAGGATTATATATAGAATACATGCATATACAAATGTGTATGATGTACATGTAAAACAGCAGAAGGTTTAGTTGGGAAAGAAATGATAGTAGAATTGATGGTATATTTGTAGGACTGTTGTGTATTTGGAAAAGAGATGCTTGTTATATTGTGTATTTTATAAAAGGGTTGCGGTACCCCTGTTTAATACACTTTTATTTGCTGACACAAATAAATACGTGTGGAAATGTATACGGTTAATTTTATAAGTAGTTAAAAGTATATGAATATAATTAATTATATACAATATTTATCAATGTGGTTAATATTAACAACTTGTGATATTATTAATCATTTGTGAAACAAATTTAATCACTATTAGTCATTTCAATAACCTTGTGACACTATTAACTACATATTGATAATTATATGTAATTACATCATTTATTCTTAATCACTTGTGAGATAAAGTTAATCATGTTTATACATATAGTTGACCATGTATAACTGTAATAATCTCATGAAACTATTAACTATTTTTGACGTAAAATTAACTATTATTAGATATTTCAATAACTTCATAATATTATTAACCATATATCAATAAACGTTCGTCTATTCTTAACCACTTATAAAACTAAATTAATTATATTTACCCATGTGAAAAATCACTATTTCTTGTGGATGTTGGGTGTACTAGGGGTGTACACGGGTCGGGTTGGGCCGGGTTTGGCCAAATCCGTTACCCGACCCGATCAAAATTTTACGGGTTGGATTGGATCGGGTTTGTGCAATTTTGTTGTGAAATCCGATCCGATCCAACCCGTTCAAAAACGGGTTGGATTGGGTTGGGTTGATCGGGTCAGAACATTTAAAAAAATAAAATTTATTTTGTAAAAATTAGAATTTTTTAGAACAATAATTTATTTTTGCCTAGAGCTTTGCAAATATATAATTTCTACATGTCCTCTAAAAAGACCAAATTGTGATAATATTTGATTAATAAAATGAATGGTTTCAATGCTAATACAAATATTTTATTTTAAATAGATATTAGCATGAGAAGATATAAACAAAATCAAGACAAAAAATAGAAACAATTAAAAAAGAGAAATATAATTCATGTGTGGTTAAAAATTAGCAAAAAAATATAGTGTTTTGTATTTCTTAATTTAATAATATATATATAAAAAAAATTAATTTTATGGTACGGGTCGGGTCGGGTCACGGGTTCAAAATGCAAAACCCGTTACCCGACCCGTACACTAACGGGTTGGATCGGGTTGGCTTCGGGGTTTGACCCGAACGCTAAAAAAATCAGATCCAAAGTGATTGGGTTGGTTTGGATCGGTTCGGGTTTACGGGTTACCCGATCCGATAAACACCCCTAGGGTGTACCTAACTCTGTGATACATTTCTCTTTCTCCAAATTGAAGTTCTTCTGTACCCGCATTTCATTTAAGAGTGATGATATATGGATATCCATATTTTTTAAATACCTAACAAATACCCATCATTTATTCCTATCTCCCCCTTCATGTCAAATCATATTACCTATAATATTTATATTTTTTTCACTTTTATCTCTTTCACTAGATGTTTATTGGCATATTGGGTGTACATGAATAATTTTTCTTTCATTTAAAACATCTTGTACGTGTTCCAAAATGTCATGCTGGTACTGTAAGTATAACTCCCTTTCTCTTTGGGAAAAAAAGTTCAACACCAGCTAGCTTACACTTTTTTTAAGAACTGGAATAGACGCTAATATTGGTGTAGTTCCTCTTTGGTCCTCTAAAAGTGGAAATACTATAATAATATAGTAGGTGCATGCATCTGGGTTTGGTTTCTCTCTCCCACACACACATTGAGGAAATAAGATTAGTGAGTTCATAAAGTTTGGAAGCATGCATATGTGATGGAGTGAGAAGTCTCTGCTGCTCCATGTAACTTAACAGTAAGCACGTATAGCTTCCATGACTTCTATAGATGATATGGGAAAAATAACATGATGCCATGAGTAAGGGATCAGGTATTCTTCTTCTCTTTATGCAAAGCGATAGGCTCTGGATCTATATCATATTTAATGTGGTTATAAGACAAAAAAACATTAATCGTTTTACCCATGGTGTTTGTCATCTTTATTGAGGTTTGAGGTTGCATGCGGAGCAGGTTGGTAGGGGATAAGTTGTACTTGCCTACTTTGGGTGACATTAGCAAAGGGTAATTAGGGACTACAGTAGAGACTTTATGTTTTATTTTGACTTACAATGGATAATTATATGATGTCGTGACCGGATTCGCGAGAGATGGTGGAAAAGAAAAAAGAAAAAAAATGTGGTCGTCGCATAATTTTATTTAATTGAAAAAACTTTTTAATAAGAAAATAGGCTTAAATATGTTTTGAATCCCTAATAAATTTTTTCTTTGTGTTAAGTCTCTAATAAAATAAAAAATTTGTTTTAGATCTTTAATATTTTATCTTAGTCCTTCTAATATATCTATTTTTTCATTTGAGTCCTTATAATATTTTGTTTATTTTGTATTAGTGCCTTTGAAAAATATTTGGTAGGGACTAATAATAAATTATCTACATATAATGTAAAATAATATTATATATTTTACTATTGTCAATTTTTTTTTAAAAAAAAAATGAAATCCATTTTAGAAATAGAGGTAAAAACAATTAAAAAGAGATTGAATAAATAAAGATAAAAGAATGATAGCTTGAGATGTGTGTTAGAGAATTTTTTTATTAGTTCAATGGTGAAGAGTGAAATGCACCTCTAAAGGTAAGAAATGGGATAGTATTGAAAATTTATAATTAAGAAAGTGAGGAGAATGATAATCTTTTCAATTTCTAAATTGTGTATTCTAATTTATATAAGATTGGATAATCTAATTTATTATATACTATTTAGTTTTGTTCTTCTAGTATAATTAAAATATACATTTGAATTAAATAAGTTTTTGGTATTTCAACTATTTCAATTTTTTTTAAGAACTAAAATCTAAATTTACCAAGTAAATTTTTTAAATCTAGGTTAAGAATTGAAAAATGACAATTTATATTTAATTTTTAAATTATTTAAAATTATATTTAGGAATTAAAATCTATTCCATAAATTAAATTTAAATTTATTGACTTAAATTCAATTTACGTGAAGTCAACTATTTTCATACAATTAATCTATCTTACTATTTTGAAAATGCAGTTGTATAAAAACATTATAGCTTCGTTGTTAATAATAATGTTACTCAAAATAACCCTAAATTAATCAAATACTCTGTGATATTTGAATAATTGTGGTAAAAAAACTAATTATCTTATTTGCAAATTAATGAAAATATAGACTCATAATTAATTAATTATACGCATATAGAAAAACTATCATATAGTTCATGTTAATTAGTTAAATTGTTAAGTCAACCCATTACTTATTATCATGCTGTTTTCTTTTTTGGTGTTGATTTTTTTTTTATCATGCTGTTTATACGCTATAAAATAAAGTCATTTTTTTTCTCATTAATATAAACTTATAAATAAATAAACAAGTAATTATAAACTCAAACTTAAAGATAGAATGCATTTATTACTAATTCCAGTTGCCATGTTTGATTGTTTAGTCACTATGGCCAAATAAGAAATAGAGAAATTTAGAGCAATATGGTCTCATTTCATACTTTTAAGGATGCTAGCTACCTATATATGCCCAAAGATTCAACGTTAACCTCCATTAATTTAATTTAATAAATTAATTAACCCATTAGGCACAAAAAGTACACATACAACACGTAAAAACACATATCCTTGGCCTATAAATTGTCTCGCAAAGTTCAGTTAACACACAAGCAAGAGCAAGAGCTAGCAATAGTTCACCAATTAAGGTTTCAAGAGAAAAGTGTTTGGAAAATGGGTTCAAAGGGTGTTGCCCTTCTCCTCTCCCTCAACCTCCTTTTCTTTTCCATGGTTAGCCCCAGCAGCGGCTATAAACGACCACCGCCACCACCACCCCCGGTCTCACCGGCGCCTCCACCCTCTAACACAACACCACCACCACCTCCTGTCATCTCACCACTGCCACCACCACCATTTGTCTCACCAGCACCACCACCCTCCAACCCAACATCGCCTCCACCGCCACCACCCCCTGTCGTCTCACCACCACCACCACCACCACCACCACCACCCCCAGTTGTCTCACCACCGCCACCAATTCGTTGTCCCGATTTGAGAGTTTGTCTCAACATTTTGAACCCGCCGCTGCCAACAAATCCTTGCTGCCCCCTCATCGCTGGTCTAGCTGACCTTGAGGCTGCTGTGTGCATTTGCGCCCAAATCAAGGCCGGGGTCGTTGGAATCCCAATTGACCTAACCGTTTTCGTGAACCTAGTGTTAAACGCATGTGGAAAAAGCAGCCCACCCAACTACAGTTGCACTTAAGAACAGAATAAGTATGACATCCATCATCATATTCTCTCGTCTTACTTCCTGTCATGGTCTTTGTTTTTGAATGTTTCAACTTAAGGACGTTACCATCCCTGCCTGCTATATATATATATGCCAGTGGGCACCATAATATTACCAATAAACTAACGTCCATGCATAATACTAATAAATAAATACTACTGTATAATACTGTACCAATATATCTTCCTCCTCGCTACCCTTGTTTATCATGTTTCACTGAAAGTTGTTCAATAAAATTCAAGTCCTTTGTTAAATCAAGAAGTGATTCCAGGTTATTCTATTCCTTATCTTTGTTTTTCTTTCCACTTTCGTATTTTCTTCAAGTATATATCCGTTTCAGTTAAGGTGGCATGGCAAAGTACACAGGAGCATTATTATTGATCTTGTAATAACATTAAAATCGGTTTTGCTGATCTTTTGGTCCAAACAACAAAGCATGAAATTAAGTAAGGTCATCAATATAATTAATTAGCAAAAAGAATACATGAGGACATATGTTTGACCTTCATTACCTTGCCACTATTGAATAATAAATAAAAAAATAGCAAAAGAAGACGTATATTGATGATCCTATAAAAGTAGTATATTAACTACTAACATAGTAACAAGGCAAAAGGCAGCTGAAGAACTCCATATCCGTCACATGTTTGAAATGCTAGCTAGAAATTTCTGTCTACACTTTTTATTCAATAATCCCAAATAAAAGTATGACTTGATGGGTAATTGTTAGGTTTTTACATTGATTCTTTGAAAATGATATATATATATATATATAAGAAGAAAAATCAAGGGAAACACAAAATCTCATGAATGATGATAGAATAAAAATCAATGTAGCCATCTTGATTTAAGAAGAACATGCTTCCCTTGATTTTTTTAAAATTAATATGTATTACCCAAATAAAAGTATGACTTGATGTGTGTGTGTATATATATATATATATATATATATATATAGCATCGACAAGGATTTCATCATTTGAAGATTCAAAACAAAAAATCTCGTGAATGATGATAGAATTTTTTAATTCCACTACAAATTAATTGTGATTTTACTTTGATTTATGTCATGATGTTCATAATAGATTTTTTTTACTGCAATTCATAATAGATTTTTATCAGGTTCTTTGAATTACTGCAGTGACGCATAACTTCATGGGACCAAATTATGCAACCGTTTTAAAAGGGAAATTAAGGCTCATTATATTGTGACATATAAAATAATTCTTCCTAAATTCACTAATTATGAGTAAATATTTTTGTCTATTTTCTCCAGCAGAAAATGAACAAATTAAAGTCAATCAGGTAGCGCAAATTACATTTGGCACCGATCTATTTGATTGATCGTATTATGTAGCCTCTATAAAAGAAACTCCTTAGTAAAGCTATCCCAATTCATCTTTATAATTTTTTGGTACACCGATTTTTTTTTTTTCTTTTTTTGGTACACCGATAAGAACAATTGAATGCTTTTTTTTTTTTTTTTTTATCTTAATCCAACTTCGATTTGGAAAAGAGAAACGTACCAGAGTTATGTACACACTGCATCCACCCGATTAATCAAATATATAAATATGGTTAATTTTTATATATAAATAGTTAAAAGATGAATGCATGTAATTGTATATTGATCTAGGTGGTCAATAATGTTACAAAGTTATTAAAATGTTCAATAGTGATTAATTTTGTCTCACAAATGATTAATAGTATCATGAGATTATTGATTATTACACATGATTAACAACATGTATAAATATGATTAACTTTATCTTACAAGTAGCTAATAATAAACGAAAGTGATTCTATACATTAATTATTGTTATGTGGTTAATAGTGTTGCAATGTTATTGAAATGTCTAATAATGGTTAATATTATCTGAAGGTTATATGGAAATGTCTAATAGTGATTAATTTTATCTCACAAGTGGATATATTAGCCACATTGATAATTATATATAATTATGTTTATTTACTTTTATTAACTACTTAATTATGAAGTAAAACTAATCATATTTACTCATATAATTAATCACTAATTTGGGTGGACAAAACCCACTGGTACGGATATCATTATTCTTTACCTGCTTTTCATTTAAAACATCTTGTTCCTAAATGTCATGCTGGTACCATAAGTATAACTTCCATTCTCTTTCGGAAAAAAAAAAAAAAAAAAGTTCAGCACCAGCTTACCGTTTCTTAAGAACTGGAATACATGGTCATGGTATATTTCCTCTGGGTTTGGTTTCATTCTCACACACACGTTGAGGAAATAAGATTACTGATCAGTTCGTAAACTTTGGAAGTATGCATATATATGTGATGGAGTGAGACTGTGAGAGGTCTCTGCTGCTCCATGTAACATAACAGTAAACACGTACAGCTTCTATGGCTTTCATAGATGATATGGGAAAAATAACATGATGCCGTGAGTAAGGGATCAAGTATTCTTCTCTTTATGCAAAGCAATAGGCTCTAGATCTATATCATTTTTAATGTGGTTATAAGACAAAAGACTCTTATATATGCATGGTTTGTCTTCTTTATTGAGGTTTGTGGTTGCATGCTCAACAGGTTGATAGGTGATAGATAAGTTGTACTTACCTACTTTGGGTGACATTAGCAAAGGGTAATTAGGGACTGCAGTAGATTCTTTATGTTCCATTTTGACGTAAGTCATTTAAACAATGGATAATTATATGTAGATGACAATAAAGAAAGAAAATGGAGTTGTCACCTAATTTTATTACATTGGAAAAAAAAATTGAAAGAAAGAAATCATTTTGTAAGGAAAACTAAAAAGGAAACTTGAATCTACAAAGGAAAATCATGTTAACTTTGATAGTCGGCAGTGGCGGATCTTGCACAAAACTTTTGGGGGCCAAATGATTAAACAAATATATGTACATTGATTTACAGCTTTATTTATAAAAAAAATTATATACTTACTAAAAGGAAAGAAAAAAATTTTGGGGGTGCGGGGGGCGCCCGCCCGCTCACAAGAAGCTCCGCCACTGATAGTCAGTATGAACAAGAAGGGTGGAAACTGAATCCCACAACACCCTAATACATCCATTAAAAATAGTTACCTCATAATTTATTGTGCAAATTATTGTTAAGTTTTAAAATTTATTTTACCCATTTTTCATTAATGTAATTATAAAAAATAAGGATGATTACTGTTATATATTTTTTAATTAAAATAATCATAAAAGGTTTATTATTTGTTTAAGAAGGAAGTTTTTTATGATTTATTTTTTACATTAACAAGGATAATCACTATTATTGCATATCTTTCGGTATAATGAGAAACTCAAAATCACGTAATTCTTTATAAAAAAGATTTGTGTGTTGGAGATTTTTCATAAAATTTGACATCACCAAACTTTAACAACTCAGTGCCACTTTAAAATACAAAATTAGCAAGGCGTCATGCCTGAATTAAAACCTTTTTATTTTATTTTTTTACGAACAAAATAATAAGATTAATTATAGTAGTTCATTTGGGAAAAAAAATGGTACGGGAACTTCAAGCTATCAAACATCTCCACTTGAAACAAATTTAACAAGGTATGGCACATAAATTAGTTCCTTTTTAGCTTATTAATTTTTATAGGAAAATGATAAAGGTAATAATTATATATAACAACTAGTCGGTAACCCGTGCATTCGTACGTTTAAAAACGATTTGCGTATAATTGTTTTATTTAAAAATAAATAATAGAGTATATATGACAGAGTCAATCATTTATACCATAACCAAATAATATGAAAATTTTACTTATATTTCTATTTTTTTTTTTTTAAAAACATGATAGAAAACCAAACAATTTGATGGAAATCAAACAATAGGAGAAATTTACTTATATTTTTAACTTTTGAAAAAAATTAAAATGATAGAAAATGAAATAAAAATAAAAAAAAAGTACTTTTATATTTAATTAATTACTTGTTTATCTCACAATATATTATTTTATAAATATATGGCAAAAATTAAATACAATGTAATGTAGCAAATTTGATATATTATTTCATATTTAAATTTGGATAATAATGTTAAAGATGTGAGTTAATTAGATTTTTTTGATAGAGACTGGGAGCAGATCCTCTACAGTGTACAAAACATTGTGGTCTTCTGCAGTGTTAAATCTAACCATTGATTTTTTTTAAAATTTCCCATTTTATAATAAAAAATATTGTGTCAAAAAAATTTAATGAAGGGTCTGGATCCTCTGCATTGCAAATGTCACTGCAGAGGATCCATTCCCGATAGAGACTACATGTATCCTCTATGTGAGATAATCCTGCTCGAGCTGCATAAGACCATTATCGACAGCAAAACTCTCCTTTACCTAGCTAGACTCAAATTTGAGTTGAGACCACATATTAAACTAAAAACAATCATGTGTTGTAGCAGTTGATCCACATATTTTATGGTTTAAGTCAATTAGATTTTATTAAATAAATTATTTTCTTAAGTTTGATTTTAATTTTTCTAAATTAATTTAAAATATTTAAAATTATATCTACAAAATCATAAAATCTATTTATTTTAAATAGGAGTATATTTGAAAAATAATTAGTAAAACTTAAAATTTTTAAAATATCAATAATTTATAGATAAAAAATATCAATAATTTTGAAATAAAATAAAAGATTAAAACATCAATAATTTTGAATCGAAGGTAGTCCTAATAATGTTATATATACTAAATTAACTCATCTAATACATACTATTATATACTAATTATAAGTTGATATTTATACACACGTACACATACTAAATCGGAGGCAGCATATTGTTTTCTTTACAGTTTAGTCCTTGAATAAAACATATTATATCTGAACATCAATTTTATACATTCTTTTACAAATAATATATAAAATGAGAAGATAGAGAAACATATGATATAAAATAAAATAAATTGTGATAAAAGCAAATAAATAATTATAAAAACATAAAAATTTATCATAATAATATATCTCTTAATGAAACTTCCTCTCAAAACAAAACGTAACAAACGAAGTAACACACTAAAGTTATTTTTTATTTTTGTAATTACGTATAAAACTATATATAGGAATCTATACAATTGAACTTAAACCTTATGAAACTCATCATTAATCTATCAAAGTGGTAAAGAAACAGACTATATAAAGAAAATACATAAACGTAATAAAAGTTAATATAATTACTAAACTCTTCTCAGTCATAATATATTATAGTATAAAGTAGTCTGAAAATATACTCTAATCATAAAAAAAAAATTAAGTACCATAACGTTGAACATGATTAAACATAACTATAATCTAATTTAGTGAAAGTGAAATCTAGAAATATTCTTTGATATGCAATTTCTCTTCATCTCAGTCTTCTCTCATAACTGAACATTGTCATTCTAAGTTTTTTTGATAATCTAAATTTTATTGATAATGAAAGAGCATAAGGCATGCCCATGATACAATCTATCCACACCTACCAAGTTGTTGTTCCCAGGTTACGAACCCACCCCTGCGTACAATACTTTTTCCTATTATTGCAAAATAACTACTTCCTTTACATAATAGAGAGTAACATCCTACCCCAAAACAAACCAAATCTTGCTGTACAATTGCCAAGGTTACCACTCTACCCCAATACAATATGGAAACTACCCTTCTTGGCACCAGTCTTGGCTCACACACTGATATGAAAAAACAATCCATCCCATCATGATCCTATAGACAAAGAGTCTATGACAGAAGCCACCATACTCCATGCAGCACTCGTGCAAACCTCCACAGGCCATACGCACCTCCGAGCTGACCCCAAACGGCCTCTCGTGCAAAGTCTCTGTCATTCTCTTTGAAGTTAGCTCATCTGCAATAATCATACCAGGCTTTTCCAATGTTGCATTATTTTGGTCTATCTTTGTGCCGTCACCCATGTTTATTCAGTCTAATCTAGTATACTGCATTAAGAGTTGATGAACGATGACCAATATCACTTTTAAGACACATGCGGGTATTACCCACAAATTCAGAAAACTACAAATTAATAAACAAAAATTGTGCATTAATTATAATGCACACAATCTTTATAGATATGTACTATTTCTAGGTCATCAATAAAAAAAATTGGCTCCAAGACAGATAAGTTTTAGGAGTAGGATGCTGTTTGCCACAATTTGCTATATAATTCTATTTAGTTCAAATAGATTCTTTTTTTTTATACTCATTGTTATAGTATTCCAAAATATTTTTTCTGTTAATTTTAAAAATGTAAATGTTAATATTTGAATAAATTAAACAATGTATTTGATTGATAATCCGTATTTATTAGTTTTTAGTGATCAAAGTAAAAGTATGTCATTCTGCTCATAGCTAGTAACCTGAAACCGTTGCACTTGTCTTTTGCACTTTGGTGTATCCTCCAATTCTTATATCACCTAATAATACCTCCAGCTTTTGTTCTTGAAAGAACATCCACGAAAGAGTGTTCCTCCCTACTCCATTGACCACTATCAGTGCAGGAGAATGCCTGGCCTAAAGACTCTCATCTCATGATACCATGGAGCAATTGTAGCCTTTTTCTCATTGGAACCATGTTTTTTCATTATTTCATCTCCTATTTAGAATGATAAAGTTTAAAATCTTAATAGACAACCTTGTCAACAACATCAAATAATGATAAACAACATAGCTGTCCTTATTACCAGAGGAATGCCAACAAAATACTGGACATCCTTAAATGCTATTGTTAATGGCTCGAAGGGCAGGACCATTTTGCCTGCATGACCAACCATGCAAAAGTTACCAAACTTCCTTACTATTTCCTTGAAAGAAAGATTGGAGGTGTAACGACCCATCTTCGTTACAGATTTGTTATATTAAAATTTTTTGTTAAATATTATCATATGAAACTACATAGAAATTTTTCTCACATTTAACACATATATATGTACATCATCACATCATAAAAGTATTAGGTCTGACTTTACAAAACTTAAATATATAAATATGTACATACAATACCAAAATAGTCCTCTTATAGAGAACATTCATCACAACCTAAATATTTATACATATGTCCTAAGCTGGTCCCCATACTATGTACATATATACTAGAACATATTCAAAAAGTGGGATCTCATCCCATCTTCAAGATCTACATCCGCTTCAGTCATGAGCGGCCTGAGAACCTGCAACATCACCACTATTTGCTCCCGTGCCAACCACACGATTATTGCAGTAAAACAACACAAACACAAAAATGCAAGGGTAAGCTTATTTATAAAAAGAAGGATAGGATTTGATCAAAGGAAAATTTAGAATAAATCAACAATAATAATTCAACTAACATCACACAACTATACATCAATCTTATATACAATTTCATTATGCAATATCGTGCTGACTCGACTCCATGGAGATTTCTACAACTTTTGGACGGTCCCCATAGGCCTCATCCCCTACCATGGTCCCACCTCTGACCATTCAGAGAGTCCCTTGGGCTACCATATGGAGGAAGTGTGGATTTAATCTAATATAGACAAGTGTAGGTATTGACTTACCTCTGTAAGGTTTGCAAAACCTTACATCTATAGAAATTCGCCCACTTGGATATTCTATAGGCCCACCGTTAGCCACAACGAAAACCTCCGGCACTAAGTTGAGAGCCTACCTAGCACCCTCAACTTACGTGCCTACTCATATACAATGTCATGTATACATCATATAGGAATGTGCACATACAACCAACTACATAATACACACCAAGCATACAACAATCATAACTTTCACTACTACAAGTTCATCATGTTATAAATTCACCATTCATATTTCTTCACACTTAAGAACCCATCTAGCAGTTCTACAAGCATTTAAAGCATTCAACACCATGAATCCTTACAATTACCTCACCAAAAATCCTTATGAATAATGAATTTTATAACATTAATAGAAAACCAACTTTACTTCTTCCATTTAATTCATAAAAACAATTATATATACACTTGGAATTGGCTAGAAAACTCTCAAGAAAACATTCACGGTGAAACCAAAAATTCTGCCTCAATTTAGCTTTAGCTAGACATTTAGCTTCAGCTCAAAATTTTAGCTTGAGCTAAATTTGGACAGACCCAATTTTGTTAAAATTTAGCTTGAGCTAAAATTTTTAGCTTAAGCTAAATTCGTGCAGACTTAATAAATTGTGCAGGCCTAATCTCATAAAAATTTAGCTTGAGCTAAAATTTTTAGCTTGAGCTAAAACTGTGAATTCCGCACTATAATTTCTTCTCAAATCCGAGCTTTTTACACCATTAATGGTTACCTAAATGATTCAATGGACCATAAATGATTCATCAATTATTCCTACTACTCCTAAATACCAAACCAACATTAAACAACTCATTAATCATGTAAATTTATGAAAAATCCCAAATTCCCAAATGTTGGGATTCAAGATTCCAACCCCCAAAACAACCACAATAAAGCAAAATCAAGAAGAGAAAAGGAAGGAATGATGAAAAGGAAACATTTTAACATACAAATCATAGTCAATCAAGGTTTTAGCTTCCCTTACCTTACAATTGTGAAATTTCCTCAACTTATATTATGGAATCAACTAGAAATCAATCAAAGAAGCTCTTGAGATTAAGGATACAAAGTCCTCTTTGAGTGAATTTCAAAAACCTATCTCTTGAGAGGAAAAGAGAATGTTACAGAGGGAGAAGAAAATGGAAGAAGAACGTGAAGCATCGCACGTTCAATTGGGATTTATTTAGAAAATTTTACTTTTCGCACCTATATTTCCTCTAAGGACACTCCCTTTCTCTTATTTTTTTTCTACAATTTACAGAACTCACGTAAAAATCTCACAATAACACTATGGCACATAATCAAAAACATAAAACTTTAGTTAATTATTATATCAAATAACATAATTTAAATTTAGTTTTCTCTTATATTATTAATCAAACACTTAGTCACATAATTAGAAAAACTACAACGTTACAGAAGGTACTTATATTGGAATAAATAATGAAAGGTATAAAATGTCTAATTGGGCAAAAGAGTAAAGAACAAAAAGATGACAAATAAAGCTACACAATCTAGAAGATATGATAACAATGAAATTAAAAAAAAAAAAAAAGTATAGTGGCAAGCAAATTTTCACAAAAACAGTATTATTTCTATCTATAAAAGATATGATAGAGCCACATCCAAAGTTATTAGATTTAATCTTCGAAAGAAATTATAGAGCCACTTTCATCAATATTCTAATACAACTCCAATCCTAGACAAATAATTTAAATTATATTCGAGGTTTGTTAAGGATATCATATGATACAGCCTTGCCATCAGAGACTGACAGAACCTTAATCAACAATGTCTACTATCCCAATAACAGAATAGTTAAATAAACCCACATGTTACTCTTGAAGCTTATTTTTGGTGATTACACTTCTCAAGCAAAAAAATGGTCCAAGAGTGTGCTAAGTATGAAATGTTTGACATAAAAAGAGATAAGCCATTAGCAAATTGCTAAGACTTACCCACACCACAACATGTTCTCCAGGGACTTCAACTACATTCAAAGTAGTAATAAATCTTCTTCACCTACTCAATGGTCCCATTCTACAACAAAGTCAATTTGAAGCATCAGTTACTCTGAAAACAAATCCATGAAGAAAAAGGATATACCCTGCACTCCCTGCAATGTTTAAACAAATATTCGTCAGCATTTCTTGAAACTTATACCCATGTAAATGGTTTAGGCATGGTGTAGATGCTGTTTTACTTAAAAAATGGTTTTCAAAATACAATTTAACTGCTTACAACATGATTTTCTGTTCAGGTTCAGCAAAAACCATGTGAAATAATAGTGAGCAAAACAGGATATCATATGCTATGACCAGAACAACCATGACCAAAACAGGATATATCTAACAGTAGTCATCTGATACCACTACTAATGGTGCTTTGGTAAAGAATTTTAATTGACTGTGGACAAAATTTTAACAAAATTTTGTGTTATAGAGATGATTATATGAATAAAGGATATTAACAAATGTTTACCTGCACAAAGAAAGTAGAAACATTCTTTCTTTGATCTCCATGAAGTTTTATGACCTACATACATACAAACTTGATGTTTAGCCTTTCATAAATAAGAATGACCCATCTGGTGAAAATCACATAAAAAAAGAATGTCTATATGTTGGTGAAGGGAGAGGAAAAAAATTCACTGGATAACAAATAACAATAACATGAGAAAATTTGGGACTTGGGCATAATTGTATCTTTTTAGGGACTTAGTAGATGAATGCTTTGTTGCGTTCCAAAATAACCATCATGGCTTGGAGCCACAGAATTCAATGACCATACCAAAATTTTGGGTTCCATCATGTTATTGGATATAATGTTGAATAAAACGATATGGATCCTACAAAACATTATCCTTTTTTTTTGTTGATGCATCAATATTAAATTTTATCTCATCTAATTTACCTTCTTCCCTACATGATGGAACCCAAAATTCTGGTATGCAACTGTAGCTTGTGGAAGTGAAAAATATTGGACTACTTATAACACCACTTGTCTCGATTAAGCATGCTTGTTGGAATATGATTTCCATTACATCCAGCATCTCAGCTGCCCCCCTATAATATGTTTTTAGAGTACATAGTTAAGATAATTTCTTTAGATAATGTGACAACATTAAGTTCCGAAACAAAAAAGAAATCCTACCGTCCATATTTTGAATATGACATGATAGTTTCTTAGCATGACCAATTGCAACAATAAGGTCATGCTTGCCCACGAGGAGATAGATGGAGAATCACTATATTTATTTTTTGTTTTGTAGTCTGTGGTAAGTCCACATCACTGGCATATATGGACTCATTAGCTAAACTTATTGCAGACAACTCACTCTTAGTAATGGAAGCCAGCCAAAAGCTATAAATTTCTAAAGCATTCTTCCATATATCTTCCATACAGTCTTGTATTATATGCACCAAATAACCATTAAAATTAACTTCACAAATTGAGAAAGGGAAATACGATGATAGAAAACATCTATAATGCATAATTTTACATGCAACTTTGGGCAAAGTGCTTCAAGTGGTCCTTTAGGCTTTTGTACTCGATGTTATTTGAAAAAAAATAAAGAGAAAAGCCAGAGATGTCACGCATCTAAATAAATTATAATGAAGCATTAAGAAGCTACACAACCTTAAAAAAAAATTCAAATTTAATCTACATGAAGAAGCTAACCTCAAATCCTTTGAGAAACCTCACTTGAAATGCAACTGAATCAAAGAAGAAAATGGATTGTAGATGAGACCCACGTCAAGTAACTTCTTAGCCTGCAACGAAAAATAATGAACACATGTGAGAAACTTAAATGAGATAAGATAACCCTGTGAGAGAAATAGCTGCAAAAAGAATAACTACAAAATAAACACGAAGAAACATTCATGAAAGACAGATAGAATCGTTGACAATGTTGGTCGGTAAGGGTTGTGAGACATATTTTCCCCATTTCTTATTTTCCCTTTCATCATTGAAGAGTGATTAGTAACAACTCATTTTTTTAAGCTTTTGTCCAGTGCAATCACAATCAAAACTTAAATGCAAGCAATCATATAGTACAAAAATGAAGATACATATGATGGGAGAAAGTAAAAAATGAAAGTAAACTAATGGAGTGTGTTGTGTGTGACTTGCTGCAAGAGTGCTTTCATATATATATATATATATATATATATATATATATAAGCTTTTATGTGCACCATAACTTGCATTAGGAAAATTAAATGAGTCAAAGAATAATCGTTCTATTTAATCCATATAAACCATCATGATATAACCACCTCAAAATAAATATATCAGCCAATGCTAAATTTCTACATATCTTATATTGGCAACTCAGTAAGATAGCAATTGTGCATCTGGCAACATAGAAAACAACATTCAACCAAACAATTGCTTTTCAACACAAATTTGCTTTGAATCATTTTTAAGACAAGAAAGCAAACTTCCGTGTAGGACAAATAGTAGTCACATGAATAATCTTGCATTTGTATTTAACTAATCCCAACTACTTTTTATTCTATCCTTCTACCCTAACTTATTCTAAGTCACATAAACTCGGTTTGTAATAATTTTCAGAATCCTTTCTTGATAGGGAATTAATAAAGTATTTTAGCAATGCCAAAAGTTTGTCCAGAAGTATTACTACATCAATCTAAATCATCACTACTAATTAATCAAATTTTGCAGCAATAAAAATAATAATTATAGTGATAGTGCAACTTAACCTGAGTAAGCTTGTTGGATTTGCAAAAATTGCCGCTTGGCTTCTCTAGCAGTTGTAGGATTTTGAGCCCACTTGTCTGTGTGCCACCTTTTCTCAACCCAGACCAAAACAAAAACATAATTTCTCAAAATTCAGAAATAACTATAAATTAAAATAGCAAAAGAATGAAATGTAAATGTATGCAACAAAAAGCAAGATTAAGGAGAACTAAACGAAAGGAAGAAAGAAAGATTAAGCTCGCTAAAATACAAAAAAAAAAAAAAGAGAGAGAAATTTGAGGGGAAAAAGGAGGAAAAATATAAAGAAAAGATGAAAGAAGAAAGACAACTCACCTCGTCATGTGGCTAACCGTGGAGACGATGATCTTCTAACAGCGTCCAAAGCAGAGGAGAAGCGAAGGCAAGGGCGGTGACGGCAGAAGAGGAGGCATGAAAGTTGAAGGAAATGAGCATAAAATCAAAGGGGAAAAAGAAGAACACAATTAAACAAACCAATCCTTAAAATATCCAAATAGAAACCCTAAAGTGAAGAATCACCATACCCCAGATCAAAGAAGACCCATAGAACTCATTAATGTGTTCAAAGGACCTCTCCCAAAATCAAAATCTAAGTTTAAGAGAAGAAGATTGAAGTTGGGAGTGGATGAGAGATACCTAAGAGACAGAGAAGAGAGTGTAAAATGAGTTTGAAAGAAGCAAAATTTTTGGGGGAAAAAAAGAGTTGAAAAGTGCACCTGTCTTTCAAGGACTCAAAAGTTTTAAAAGACTAAAATACCCTAATAATAAACAGGTGTCAACAATTAAGAAAGGGCTGAAGAGTAATTGTGCTGGTCTAAGTTTTTCTTATGAAAAAATAGTACGATATCCGTGCCCCCGCACGGGTGACATCCATACTTACACACATTTTAAAAGTAGATAAATAATGAAATACATATTTAATTTACTGAGGCCTTTGTCGTTAGAGATGTTATTGTTTATGTTGCTAGTATATTGTCTACAAAAGGCTAAACTATGAAGTAAAAGGCTGAAACTGCTAGCATATTAAAATGCATTCATGATAAATATAGTGAAGAGCAATTGCAAGACTGTGATTTGAAACATTAGCTTGGCAATGTCATATGATAAATTAATTTAATAAAAACATGTGAACTGATCAAAGTGAATTTTTTTAATTTAGAATACAAAATTAAAACCAAAAAATAAAATAAAAGACTAAAATTATAGTTTAATCTTATCCAAATATATAATTTTTTAACACAAAAAAAATGTATAAGTGATGATTGTGAATAGGCATGGCAACGGGACGAGGGGGATGGACATGTCATTCCCAGTCCTCGTCCTCGTCTCTGCCCTAATTCCCGATGGAGATAATATTTTATACCTATCCCCGTCTCCGTTTGGGGTCGGGTATACCTGGCTTATTCCCATCCCTGCCCGCTGAAAATAGTTATTACTTTATAACAGTATATTTGTACATATTTTTTGTCTAATTTTAAATTTAAAACTAATTTTAGATGTTGTTAAATTGAATAAGCAATAAAAATACAATGATTCATAACATAAACCCAGCCCATTACAATAAAAAAGATGTCAAGTCTTAGCTTATACTCAGTCAAAGCAGGTATTTTCCATCAAAGCTTAAGGTTGATCGGGGTGAGTACTTGCTAGTTTGTGGATTTTTTGCCATTCCTATTTGTAAAGTTGTTTAAAAAATATTTTACTTTTACAAATTATTTTTGTTGAATTTATATTTCAATTTTAATTTAAATTATTTATTATTTTCTTTGTTCCATTATAAGTTTTTTATACATATCAAGAAAAGCTAATAAATAGATAAATAATAATAATAATTTTACAAAACTAACATTTTTATTAATATTACATTGAAAAATTAAAGCAAGACTTATTAGGAGTATTAGTAAAAAAAAAGTAATTAATATTATTTAAAAACTAAAATGACACTTATTTTTAAATTCATTTTTTCTTTTTACACGATACTTATTATTATTATGCAACGAAGGGAGTAGTAATGGTAGTAAAGTTATTTATAAACATATTTTATTTTTTTCAAATTAATACTTTTATATGAATGTATATATCAATTTAAATTTAAACATTTTATTATTTTAATAAAAAAAATAAAGAGTGAGTAAATCATTCATTTCCTTAAAACAAATATTTATTAGATTTTATTAAACAAAAAAGTTTGATGTCATAAATTATCACATAAACATTAAGTACAAAAGAACTATAAATATAAAGATAATAAATAATATATAATATATTCAATTTTTTTTATTACTCAACCACGTGTTTATTTGACATTTACTTTTCAATAGTGTATTACCGATTATTATCCTTTTTCATTGTTAAGTACTTGTAATATACAAAATAGTGTTTAACATGAGAAAAAAAAATTATAAACTAATGTGTCATACATCTAATACTTCCTGTGTTGAAGCAAATATGCATGAAGGTTTTTTTTAATTGTTATTAACCAACCTCATTTTGATAATAATGATTTAAAATTATATATTTTACCAAAAGAATAGTGAGGCTCTTTTATATGCACGTGGTTAAATCTCCTGCTCGCTACCAACTTTAGGCGTTCTTATGCTCTCGCAACTAATTTATCTCCGTCTCTCTTTCACAAGAATCTCAAACACAGATAATAGATTACATCCAACGGCCCATACATATTAAGGAGGGGTTTGTTTTAAGATATTTGATCCGGAGATGTGTACTTGACAATATTTTCATGTTTAGTACAAGTTTTCTAAACATATTTTTATAAATAGTTGATTTTCAAGAATATAAAATACTCATAATTGACTAATTTTTTATTCTCATAGAAAAAATGGGTATATTAGATTCCTATGAAAAAGAAAGTTATTTTCTAAAATAACTATTTACCCCACTTCATCCTTCTACATTTTTTTACTTTTATTTTTAATTAAATAAATTTTAATTTTTTCTGAAAATCTTATTATGAAACAAACATGTTAATAGGAATAATATTCACAGACATAATATTTCTGAAAATGTAATTCTAAAAATAAAATTTCAAACAAATGCCCAAGTTAAAATAATCAAAACCCAAGATATAACTCTATATTGCACCACGCATGCATATAGGAGGAAGCAAGTGTTAACTACTGTAAATTTGTTTCTCGTCTTAACGCATCATCTCCAATAACCTTTCTTCAATTTAGACCTTCAATTTGCACCTTTTTTAATTTAATCTTCACTTATGCATTCTATTTCTATTTCATTGTTATTTTTATTTCAACTAATTTTATTTCTTAACTTTTTTATTTGCAGTTAGTTAATGTCATATGAATTCATTCAATAGTAATGAAATTTTTTATTGGTTTGTTCTTCATGTATAAAAAATAAACAATTTTATTTTATAATAAATAAAAATAGGAAATTATATTGTAACAAAAAAAAAGAAAATTATAACAATTCCTAAATCGTTGACATCAAATTTAATAATATTCTAATAGTGTCATTATAGTCTAACATTGACTTTAAATGAATTGGTACCAAACCACTGTCAATGCCAAATATAAATGTAATGAATAGGTAAAACATCCTCAGTTTCGATTACCTTCTATTCCCCCATTCAAATCTATACAATTTTATTTTATAATAAATAAAAAAATAGGAAATTATATTGTAATGATTAGAAAAGAACATTCACAAATTTGGAATAACAATAGCAGTTACCATAACTCCATAACCGCAAGAGACTGATCAACCACAATACAAAGCAATCTGAACCAATGCTGATAAGAAAAAAAAGCAGCCTGAACCAACATGGCAACTCCAACCCAGCAGATAGAAACTGGGGGATTCATCTTTTATGCATTAAATAAATTGTCAGAACACCAAAACAAAAAGCTTGAGAAAAGCAAAATAGCCAGCACTATCCACAATTGCTTGTGCAAATTAAAGTTAGACCAACCTCAACAGCAGCTCGAACAGCATCCCAAAGCTCTAGCATGCAGCACATGTATGTAGAAAAGCACCTGCAATATCATACATATGTAAGATGATCAACATAAATGGTAGACAAAAATGATTCTCATAAAAAAGGATCACAGGAAGCAATCCATTTCCTGACATATAGGAAGAGTTACTTCAAGCCTTCTTAAAAAAAAAAAAAAGACACATGTATGATATGTTTAATTTAATAAAATGATAAATAATGTATATCAAAGCAAAACACCAACACAAAAAATGACAAATCCATATACGTTTAATTTAATAAAATGAAAAATAATGTATATCAAAGCAAGCCAATAAATATCATACTCAAAGCAGTCACATTCAACTGGAGGAAAGGAGAGAAAAGGAGAGAAAAAGCTACAAGGAAAGAATAGAGCATATACTAAACTGGTTGAGATGCAGCCAACGATACTTCCCCGTGAGAATAGAGATAGAGGTAAGCAATCATGCTAGTAGGGACAACGATTGTCATCCAAGTGCTACACTGAAAATAACATAAGAGTTGAAGTTAATATAAACATGCATAATGAGTCTACATAGTAGCAGCAACATCAATCCATGCTATTGACACATCTTCTGAATCCTGTAACAAAAATTTAAAGTTGATGCAAAAACATAGACCGGAGGTTGAACTATATGTCTATCTTTATTGTGACAAGGCTTCTATAATCAGTACAACAAAATATAACAAAGTAGCTAAGAGATTAATAGGCATTTATAGGAGAAACTGAATAAAGGAATACTTTGCAAAACCTATGTAAAATCTAAAGATTAACTTGTAAATGTCTTAACTAAGCATGGTTATTTTAGTTTAAATTACTCAGCATAAGCTATCAAATGGTTCTGAATATATGATACAAGTTGCAGCAAATAAATCATAGATCATACAAATACAAAAAGAAAGTGTATGATAAGTAACATGCAAGAGTAAATTTCATTTTTATATATCTAGTAAAAGATCCAGTCAAGAATAGATAGATAAATCTTCATGTTTTATAACTGACCAAAATCACATGCATACAACAAACGAGTGAGAAAAAGACAAGCAACATTAATGAGCCAATTCAGTTTAAAATTCATGAAAAAATGTTTAGACAATGGGACTAAAATGAAAAGTTTATATATGTATGCTATATGTCCAATGGCGAATCGAGTCCTTTGTTTAACAGCTTGCTTGATGAACCTATTTCTGTCTTTACAAAGTCGAACTGCCTCTTCATTAAAACTTGAATTTGAACATCCCACCTCTTAGTCCCATATGAATGAATGCCTCAAGCTTGCATTGAAATGGAAACTAAAGGAAAACCTTTTTTTATGCCTCTCCAGATTCACAATGAAATCATAAATCTGTCACCAAAATTATAAAAGTTCAATAGCACAAACTAAAATTCCATCAATGCAAGCTTGAAACAAGTAAGCCTGCAAGTGTTAATGAAGTTGGATGATTTTCTTCAAGTCAGAAGAAGGGTGATGAAAATACAAGCACACTTAACAGTTAACACTAACAGAAAACCCTTCCCTGTATGATCCAATCTGGTTTAGTTAGATCCCACCATCTAAAACCAATGGTCAAACATATTTCTTCCAAGCTCAAAATGCACAATTGGTCAGTATCTATTATCCACACTCATCAAGAGGCCAACAACAAATGCGCAGGTTTTCTAGCCAACATGGGCCATGACTCTATTCCTAGTTTGATTATTACTTGTAATATACCACCTCTGCTAGCTATGCTTGTTTCAACTTACGCTAGAGGTTGCACTCTCCCATGTTTGATGGGGGGTCTATTCTTTTGTATTCCCTCTTTATCAAAAAAGAAAACCCTTCCCTCTATGATTTCCAAAAACCAAACTATGCTCTATAGGATACAAAAAGAAAGAACTCTTTTTCACAACTAATGTTCTTAGCCCAAATCTTCACAATCTACTTCATACTACAATAGCAAACCAAAACAAACAAATTCATAATGATGCTCACTACATTTCCTAGTTTTTTTCTTCGGTTACAATAATTTAGGGAGAAAGCTTTCTCTATCCTAGCCTCCTAGGTGAAGCTTTTCAACAGAACATAGCCTATCATTTTTGGCATACAATAATCATAGATCATTTTAAACTTGCCTACTAAAAAAAGTTAAACCATATGTATCAACATTTATAAATTTTATAGAATTGAGCCTGATGGGTTTCTAGAGAATAGAGGGAGGTTCTTCATTTCTCTGTTCATCTTCAACCAAACCAAGAAACTTCAAGCCTTACTACCAAAAATATAGTACAGTAATTACAAAACATACCAAAAATAATTAGATTTCTACATAAGGAAAACCAAATTGTCCATTAAAAAAATGTAACATAAAAGACAAAAGAAAACACAAATTATATGTTTCTTTGATCATATTATAAGTATAGCAGTCCCAGTCCATATTTTTCATATGAAAAAAATGATAAAAATAACAATCATAAAAAAAAAAGAGAATAAATACCATGAAAGGAAGGGGTTTTGATAAAAATAACAATCATAAAAAGAAGAGAAGAAATACCATGAAAGGAAGAGGTTTTGAGGAGTCTTTCAATCAACATTCTATCAATAAGACTAACATAAACAACCAAAACATGAAATTGGACCTCTGCATCCACACCTATATTTTTTAAACAATTAAAATAATACCTCTGCTTTCATCTGCAAAAAATGAATTTAATATATCACTTGTCAACCCACTATTCATAATTCCATTTATTTGAGTTTAGGCACACACATACACAATTGGATTATCAAAAGTCAAAAGTTTGAAAACCAAACCAATGGTACAATAACATTTACAAGTGACTCAAGTCAACAGTCTTATGAGATCAAAAATTGAAGCTTTCAACCCTGTCACTTTAGTAAAAATAACAGAAGGATTAGATAAATTAACTGGTACAAAACTAATGTTAAAATGGGACGTGAATATTTGCACGAGTTGCCCATGACTTATTTTTTTTGTATTTAATACTTTGATGCTGCATGCCTATGGATATACAATAGAAACCCCTTATTAAAATAAGGCTATTTAAGCAAATATTCTAAACAGGATGAGGTGAACCTGCATCTGGTATGTTTCGGGAAATTTAATTACTTTTACCTATAGTAATGTGTACTGTTGTAAATAGGATTAATAAAATGAAATGCTATAATAATAAGAAAAGAATATTTAAAAGGGGAAAATACAATAACAAAATCCAAGAACCTCCATCATTACACAATCTAAATTACATCCAGATTAGTTTACATATTGAAATGCAAGTAAACAAAATGTAGATATAGGTCATTTTATAATATAAGATCTAACATACTTAAATGAAAAACTTTATCTCTCAAATCATTTTATAATAGTTATGTTAGATACCTGAGCAAATTTTGAAAGTCACTTGCTTGATTCCATAATCTTCCTTTGCTTGTAAGAAAGAATATAAAAAAAGAACCCAAAATTATTTGAAAATACACAAAAAAAAAAGCAATATGATAACTGATAAGAGATGAGAAGATGAAAATTTTGTTTGATAGAAAGTATAAGGATGAGAATCATAAAATTAAGGATGAAAATAGAATGAATAAATGGAGAAGAAGGATGTCCAAACAAACCCTAGTTGCAAATGTGGAGAGAACTCCTGGCTAGCCCTCACTATCTCCCATTCGTGCTTTTACATGGCGTTGACAGAAATAAGTAAAAGGATGAGAACCATAAAATCAAGGATGAAAATAGAATGAATAAAATGGAGAAGAAGGATGCCCAAACAAACCCGAGTTGCGAATGCCGAGAGGAACTCCTCGTTAGCGGTCACTATCTCCCACACGTGCTTTTACATAGCGATGAAAGCGATAAGGTCTGGCCCTTGCTTGCAAGGGCGATGGAGCTTGGAAGGGTAGAAGGCGAAGGGGAGGAGGTTAATGGCGGGATCAGAGTGATCGAGGAGGAAGGAGACATCAAGGAGAGGCGATAAACAGTGATGATGTGGAGGCGTGAATGCTAAAGCAGGAGAATGATGGTGAGAGAGGGGAGAGGCGTGAGCGTGAACGAAGGAGGAAGGGGGGTGAGGGTTGCAGGTGATGGAAAAGGAAAAAAAGAGGAAAGAAGAAATGAGCGGGAAATTTTCTCAAGAAGCTTCTCTTATGCTTCTCTCAGTTTCTTTTAAATTTAAGTTTTAATAAAATTATATTTAATAAAGGAGAAAGAAAGGACACACTTGTAGAAATGTGACACTTGTCCAAGATGGACATTGTTTTATTAATATATATATATATATATATATATATAGACTAATAATAAACAGGTGTCAACAATTAAGAAAGGGCTGAAGAGTAATTGTGCCGGTCTAAGTTTTTCTTATGAAATATGAAATATGAAACTAAGTTTTTCTTATGAAATGAAGAAAATGTGGAAAAGTCAAACTATCACAACTTCAACGTCTCCACTTGAAATTGTGGGACTAACTATGTATAACGCTTAAATTAAACCTTTATATATACAACAACAACAAAAAAGTTGAAGATCAATTGAAAATAACTTTATGATTTAAAGATTAAATTTTATGATGAAATTTTACATATGTAAGATAGCAAAATAATTACAAGAGATAAATAAATTATATAAAATAAATGTGAGTGAAATGGATTAATAAGGAGTCGTGCCTAAATTAATTAACTACAAATAAATGACTATTTAACCATTAATTTTCACATAAAAAAATGAACACTAAAACATAAAATAGATTAATTAGTTGTTGCCCATAAACTACTCCCTCTGTCACATAATAAATATGGAGAAAAAAAATCTCAAAATAAGTGTTAAGGATACATTTGGAAGAACAATAGGGAACTAAAACAAAATAACAAGGAACAAAAAAAAAATTATTAGAAACTCAACATATAAAAGAAAATTATTAGAAATTCAAAATAAAATTTACTAATTTATCAAAGACTTAAAATAAACCTTCCTTCTCCTAATATTCCTAACTAATGAAAAGAATTTTTCAACTTTTGATAATTTAATTCATATAGGGCGGCTATATATACTTACAATGAAATAATTAACTTTCTTCAAAAGGAAAGCCCATTCTTTAAGGGTAAAACAAATTTCGTGTTTACTAATTGACGTGGTTAGATGCTAGCTAGCAGTTTAAAATTGTATGCAGCAGCTTTTAAATCCATTTTAATGCTTCTGCATGAAGTTTTTATTTTTAAGAAAATTTTGTAAACTATAAAAAAAATTAATCAATAAATAGCATTGCTCTTTTTAAAATATCTTAATTTTTTTTAAAACGTTTCACTAATTAAGAGCAGTTTTATGAATTTATAAAAAGAAGAATCATGCAAATTAATTAGGGATTAAATTGACATCTAATTAAATATACGTTGAGCTTGAACTAAATTAATATTTATTTTAATTACAAGTAGGTATCCTGTGTAGTATATGAGTATTTGTAAATATATGTAAGTCTAAAAATTAAAATATTAAAATATATATACATTTGATTGATAGATATATAATTAATTTATTGATAAAAAATATAGTTTGAAATACAAACAATGAAAATTTTTCGTTTAAGAAAATAGAATTTTTATGTTAATTAGTGTATATTATTTTAACACTAAACTGTAAATACCTTGTTATGATTAATTTTGATAAAAAAGAATCTTATTTAATTAAAAATAATAATAAATAATTATTTTTTGGATTCACAATGAATAATTTAAAGGTTTAAATATATTTGTTATCTCTCAAATTTGGGTTACTTTTATTTTTTATTCTTCAAATTTAAATTTACTTTTTTTAGTCCCGAATTTAAAAAAAAAAATCTTTTTAGTTTGTCTTTATAGTGTGCATCAAATGGAAAATTATGAATTTGTAATTTATAACAACTTTTTACCACTAAAATTTATTTTTAATTAAAATTTTAAAATACGATTTTTAACCGTCAAAAACTACCATAATAAGTAAAGAAGAAAAAAAAGGTCTCCCTCTCCATTCAAGACGCTGACGAAACCACAACACCCTCAGAAAGGTTAGACCAGAAGAAGTGACAACTGTGGTTGAGAACTGGGAACACAACGACAAACACTCAAGAAGATCATTCTTCTCCTTTATTCTGCTAATGGCCGCCCAAACCCAAACACAGTCACATCTAAGACGTATCTAAGACGATTGTAAAATTGAAATGAACAGTTAAGATTCGTAAAATCAATAATAGTAAAATTATTGATTTGAATCCTTACAAATTTTTAAAATAGTCTATCATGTGGTATTCATCTAGACATGTTACGCCATATATTCAAAGTATTAACTGACATGACATCTAGATGCAATGTTTCAGCATCACTAAATGATGATAAGGACCATTTTAAAAATTAAATTTATGATGATTAAAATATAAAAAAATAAGTTTTGAAAGATTAAAACTACAATTCTGTCATATTTGTAATTAAGGACTAAAATATATTTAAACTTTTTAAATTATATATTCAATTCTATTATCGTTTTAAATTACCCTAAACACAAAATGAAACTTATATAAAATGTTTTGTATTTTTTTAGTTAATCTGTCAAATAAACACTAAGTAATTTTTAATCTAGATTAGGAAATGGAAATTTTTTTACTTAATTTTAACTTATTTCAAATTAAATTTGGCAATTGAATTTTAATTTTGAAAGCCATTGCATACATTACAGTTAAAATTAAAACATAAAATTCGATTATAGTATTGAATTATGTGAATTTGATTTTTTTTTTCACTCAATTAATGCATCTTATTTTGTTGAAAATACAATTGTATCAATAGATTTGGAAGAATAGCTTCGTTGTCAAAAATGACTTTCCACAATTTGACCTAACAATTCGCATAATCATCAAAAGATGTTTCAAGAAATCTCCATTTTCATCCTCTAGCTAGTTGCGTTTTGTGGTGCCAAATAAGAAATATAGATGTTTAGGGCAATATGGTCTCATTTGAGACTTTAATGATATACTAGGTTAGGTACATATGTAAATGCCCAAGATTCAACCTCCATTAATTATAAATTAAGAAATTTAGAAAGTAAACATGTGAAAACACACACATCCTTGGCCTATAAATTGTCTCGCAAAGTTCAGCTAAGCTAATACAAGCAAGAGAAACTGTTTGGAAAATGGGTTCAAAGAGTGTTGCACCCGTTGCCCTTGTCCTCTCCCTCAACCTCCTTTTCTTTTCCATGGTTAGCTCCAGTGGCAGCCATGTCCCTGTCACACCACCACCACCATCACCGCCACCTAATTGTCCCGATCTGGGCATTTGCGCCAATATTTTGGACGTGCCTGGGTCTCAAGCAAGCAGTCCTTGCTGCACCCTCATCACTGGTCTAGTTGACCTTAATGCCACTGTGTGCCTTTGCCTCGCAGTCAGGGCCGGGCTCCTTGGAATTCCCATTGACGTAAACCTTGGTGTGAGCCTAGTGGTGAACGCATGTGGAAAGGACCCAGCAAACTACCGTTGCAATAATTAAGAACAGAATATGTATGACATCCACCATCATATTCTGTCCATGGTGTTTGTTTCTGTGTGTTTAAAGTTAAGGACGTTATCGTTCGTGCCTGCTACATATATATAGTGGACACTAATATTACCAATAAATTAACGTCCATATGTACATAATAAATAAATAAATATTACTATACAAATACAATTGTACGTGCTGTTGTTGTTCTCGTGGATGGGGATCTTATCTTCCTCCTCGCTATCCTTGTTTATCGTCTTGTTATATAGTGAAAGTTGTTCAATAAAACTGCTTTGTTCAAGAAGTGATTTCCAGGTTATCCAATTCCTTGTATCTGTCTTTCTTTTCACTTCCGTCTTTTCTTTTAGTATATAAAACCGTTTCAGTTTAGGTGGCAAAGTAGACAGGAGCATCGATCTTGTAGTAACATTAAAAAGTTTAGGAACCTTGAACAGTCAAACTAAAATTTAGAAACTAAAAATTGAATTTTAAAAAAGTTTAGATACTAAAAACTTAGTTAATCCTATAATTAATTAGCAAAAATAAGAGTGTCTTTGGAGTTTGGATAACTTCTCCATAAACACTTCTAAGAGAAGAAAATAAAAAGAAAAATTAAATGAATTTATCTATAAACTAAAATTAACTTATGCATAAACTAATATATAGAAACTATCTTATATTAACTTCTCGGAAATTTGATTTTTAATTTAGGACAAGGGCAACGGGTGCAACACTCTTTGAACCCATTTTCCAAACAGTTTTCTCTTGCTTGTGTTAGCTAGCTGAACTTTGCTAGACAATTTATAGACAGTTTTCTAATCTAATACATTACCGCCGGTACCATAAGTATAACTCCCTTTTTTTCTGGAAAAAAAAGTTGAACACCAGCTTACCGTCTTCTAAGAACTAGAATAGATGGTATTAGTTCCTCTTTAGTGCTTTAAAAGTGAAAATACTATAATAATGTAGAAGATGTATCTGGGTTTGGTTTCTCTCTCACACACACGCATTCAGGAAATAAGATTAGTGAGTTCATAACTTTTTTTTTTATCTGTAGGAATCAAAGACAGTAACATAAAGGTTTGCAACAATTCGTATAAACTTAATTTGAAAGTATGCATATGTGATGGGATGAGAAGTCACTGTTCCACGTAACTTAACAGTTAACACATAGAGCTTCCATTGCTTCTGTAGATGACATGGGAAAATATCATGATGTCATGAGTAAGGGATCTAGGTATTCTTCTTCTCTTTTTGCAAAGGAACAGGCTCTTGATTTTTTTTTTATCAGCCAAAAAATTATATTATATATGATAAAATGGTACTAGAGATACCTACATCAATATCCCACCAAAATATATTACCCCCCAAATATCATGCTTATAAATTATTTATGGCATAAAGGTCCCATAAATACTATATAACAGGCTCTTGATTTATATCATATTTAATCTGGTTATAAGACAAAAGACATTAGTTGTCTTAATCCTGCAGCTGGTTTGTCATCTTTATGGAGGTTCGTGATTGTATGCACAAGAGGTTGGTAGATGATGAATCGCACTTGCCTAATTAGGTTGCCTACTTTGGGTGATATTAGGAAAGGTAATTACTAATTAGGGGCTGCAGTAAAGACTTTATGTTTTATTTTCACGCAAGTCATTTAAACAATGTATAATTATATGTGGTATGACAACTGGATTCGCACAGGAGATGGCCAACAAGAAGAAAAAAAAATGAAAATTGCCATCAAAATATATCAAATTCGGAAAAATTTGGAAAAGACCTTTTTTTTGTTTTCATCGGAAGGGTGGCAAACTGAATGGCACTACACCTTAATACATCTGTTAAAAATCGTTACCTCATGATTAATTGAATAAAGATTATTGCTAGAAACACACTCTCTAATACACTGATTTTTAAAATTTATTTTACCCCTTTTTATTAATGTAAATATAAAAATGAGGATTCTTATTGTTATATATTTTTAATTAAAAAATCATAAAAGGTTTATTATTAATTTGTCTGTGTTCAAAAAAGAAAAATTATGATAATTTATTTTTGACATTGAAAAGGATAATCATTGCTACCATGCACAAGTAAATTACATTAGTCACTCTTAAGTAAAATAAAAAGAAAAATATTCATAAAATATTTTATATAATTTTGAAGTAAAACAAAAAAAATTCTAAATAAAATTCAATTAACGTACTTGAACACACATTAGACAGATTGACAATTTAAAAAAAAAAAAACGTTTCCTTTCGAATACTATTTAATTTGGTAAGAGCATCTCCAAAGCGGGTGCTTCATGAGTTGCTTAAAGTTAAGTAACATTGCTTAACAAATTTTTACCATTAGAACAGATGACTTGGCAATGCATTGTTTAAGTGAGTCGCTTATATAAGTAATGCTTAATTCGTTCTTACTAATTAAAGAACCATTTTTTAATTAAAAAATTTAGTGAGTTACTCAAGTTAAGCACTCGCTCTAGTAACTTTAGCATTAGAGTAAATTTTTGTGTAAAGTTATTAAATTTTTGTGGTATTATAGAGCTCACAAATTTAAGATAAGCAACTCATTTAAGCAATCATACATTGTAGATGCTCTAAGCTGTTCTTAAAAGAAATTTAAACAATACAAAGTATTTTCAATTTATAAAAAAGAAACTAATAATTTTAACGAAAAGGTTTTCGTAAACATATAAATTCCCTTTTAAAGGAAAATTGAAATGACCACTCTATTTTTTCTTTATGATTGTGATTTAAGCCCCACATTATATATAGCTCCCCTATGAATTTCCAAACCTAATAAAACGAATCTTTCCTTTTTTGACTATTTAATTCAAATTCTAAATTAAATAGTGTGGCTTTATATAGCAAGAATCAATTAAATACATTCTTTAAAAGAAAAACAAAGACGTGAGCTGTAGTGTAAAATTGTACGCAAAATACTTTCTTTAAAAGGAAAGCAAATTTCGTGTTTACAAGCTTCTGGCTGGTAGTGTAAAATTGTACGCATCTGCTTTTAAAATCCCCGCACCCCTGCCCCTCGGTTTTTTTAATGCTTCTGCGTGCAGCTTCTATTTCTAATTTCTAAGTAAATTTTGTAAAAAATAAAAAATAAAAAAATTGATAAATAGCATTGCTTTTCTTGAAAAATCTTAATCTTTTGAATTTTTTATACTAATTAAGAGAACTTTTAGGCATTTATAAAATGAGGAGTAATGCAAATTAGGAATTAAATTCGTATTTAAAATACACCGAGGAACTAAATTAATATTTATATGCCAATAAAGATTGATCTAGTTAGTAAGAATCGGACTAATATCTCACATGGATTCAAATTCTGCTACGATATGTAAATATTCCTATAAGTACTCTTTCAGTCTTAGCATGCCCTGACCTGATAAGTCAAAACCAACTTACCTAAATTTTTTGTAACAAAAAAAAATCTTATTTATTATTATATGAGTATCCGTAAATATATTATTAAAAAACTTAAAAAATTAATTGATTGATAATTACTTTATATATATATATATATATATAATAAAAATATAATTTGAAATATAAACAATTAATTGATAGTTAGTTACATCCAAGCCAGTGTGTGAATAAATTGATGCGAGGTTATTTTATTAACTAAACCAATGACACGTGGATTAACTGGTGTAGGATTGTTCTAGCTTAACCAGAGGTCTCGAGTTCGAGTATTAGGTACGTAGCTGCGTTAAATAAGTGGTCTCACATTTGCATTAGACACTTGTGGTTTGTACCAAGAAAACAATTATTTTTTAAAAAAATACTTATTTATATGTCAATTAGTGTATATTATTTCTATAGTAAATTGTAAATACCTCGTTATGCTTAGTTTTTTTTTTTTAATTTCAAATGTTAATTAAAAAATTAAAGAAAGTAAAAATCTTATTTAATTTAATAAAAAATTAATTTTATTTAATATAAAAACTAAAAAACATGTGTCATAATATGAAGAAGACATGTGATTATGTGTAAAGAATTGTACATAAAAGAATTATCTCATTTTTAAGAATCATAATTTAAATTATCTTATCAAGAAACTAAATTAAATATTCTAAATCTTTGAAGGCCAATTTAATAATTATATTTTTAAAAGAAAGATGAATATTCATACAAATTTGAATTATCACACACACACACACACACACACACACACACACACATATATATATATATATATATATATATATAATCATAATTATGATATTGTCATGGATAATTAAAAATATAAATCTTTAGGTGCTAGCTAGCTTAAAATTTAAATCTAAGCAGAAATCCTCTTGTTACACTAAATAATTGTTTAATCTAGATTAAGAATTGGAAATGATTTTACATAATTTTAAAATAATTTCAAATTTTGGAATTAAATTTTATTTTTGAAATTCATTCCACATTACAACAACAACAACAACAAAGTTTTATCTCACTAGGTGAAGTCGGCTACATGGATCACACCTCTAATTAAAAATCAAAGTTTTAGGAATATTATTTAGCCTAAGATTTCTGATGATTTCCTCCAATGTTCTTTTTGGTCTCCCTCTTCTTTTTACAGCAGGACTAAAAATCATACAATCTACTCTTTTAACTGGCGCCTTTTGACATTCTTTGTAGTGCGGCTTTCTGTTATCTTTTCCTCAATGGGTGTTACACCAATCTTTTCTCGTATATTGTCATTTTGTATTCTATTATTTCCGGTATGATCATACATCCATCTTAACATTCTTATTTCTACTACTCTCACTTTTATCTCATGTTGTTCCTTCAATATAGTTGGACGTATAGCTGTGCTATAAAATTTGTCTTTGAGTTTGATAAATACTTTGCGATTACAAATAATTTTCGATGTCTTTCTCCATTTAAGCCGTCCGCTTGTTTCTTATGTGTGACTCATTACATACATTGATTAAATTAAAAATTTAATGACTATTCCATTAGAGTATTGATCTATGTGAAATTGATTATTTTTTAGCACAATTAATCCATAATATTATTTTGTCGAAAATACAGTTGTATCAATAGATTTGGAAGAATAACTTCGTTATCCGGTCCGTAATGATTTCCCACAAATTGATCCAAATTAATCAAATAGGTCCGTTTCACACAATTAATGCATAATCTTATTTTGTTGAAAATACACTTGTATCAATAGATTTGGAAGAATTGTTTCGTTATCCATAATGATTTTTCTCTAATTGACCTAAGTTAATCAAATAGCCAATATGATGTCTGAATAATATAGGCTCATTTTACTTTAACTAACTAAAATGTAATCATTCAAAAAAAAAAAAAACTAAAATGTAATCATTAAAAGCTAATAAACACAAATCTAACACACAATCTTTGGTTTTCATTCATATCAGGAAATTAATCAATTCCTTGGAGGATTAATGCATTGCGTAGGAGTGTTTACGACCTGTTTAGTTCAATAGGGGAGAATTAAAATTGAATCAATTAATTAAAACTAGTGTTTTAACCCGTGCGTTGCACGGACTTATTAAAATTTTCACTACCTTATTTATATAGTTAATAGAAAGAAATTTGAAAAAGAAAAAACAAAGAATTATATAGCACATTGAAAGAAATTATAAAAAGAGATGATTATAAAAGAAATTAGAAACTATAAAATTAAAAAAAAAAAGATAAGGGAAGATATAACAATGTAACTTTAATTGTTTTTAATATTATCTTTGAAAATTAAAAAGTAAATTGAATTAAGGATTTAGAATTATTGACTAAAGAGATAAATCTTCGGAATTAAAAATATATAGTTAGAAAATCTGATAAAAGAAATATTAAAAAAAAAATAGATTAGAGAGTATAAAATTTGAAGAAAAAAAATTATATAGTACATCGAAAGAAATTTTGAAAAAGAGATAATTATAAAAAAAAAAATTAGAAACTATAATTTTTTTAAAAGAAAAAAAAAGGAGAGATGTAACGATGTAACTTTAATTTTTTTAATATTAAATTTGAAAATTGAAAAGTAAATTGAATCAATGATTTATAATTATTGATGAAAGATAGAAATCTTCGGAAGTAAAAAATAGAGTTAGAAAATCAGATAAAAGAAATATTTAAAAAAAGCCCAAAAGATTAGAGAGTGTAAAATTTGAAAATATATATATATATATATATATATATATATATATATATATAGTACATCGAAAGAAATTTTGAAAAAGAGATAATTATAAAAGAAATTAGAAACTATAATTTTTTTAAAGAAAAAAAAAGATGTAATGATGTAACTTTAATTTTTTAAAATAACTTTGAAAATTGAAAAGTAAATTGAATTAAAGATTTGAAATTATTTACGAAAGAGAGAAATCTTCGGAATTAAAAAATAGAGTTAAAAAACTGATAAAAAAATATTTAAAAAATATAGCATCAGATAAAGAAGTGAATGAAGGTAGTTATAGAAATATTGTGAATGTGGGTTAGTTACAAAAATTGATAAGAGAAATTTTAGGAAAAGTAGAAGAACCAAATGCATGTTAGGAAAGTGAACTACACCACTTCATGAGAGGAGAGCATTCAAATAAGAGTGAATGTAAGAGAGAGTGGGTAGAGTGGAGCAAGGAGGTAAAAGAATCTCTTAGTCATTTATATATATAAGGAGATTGTTTAATTCGATTTTGACAATTTTTTTCATAAATGCCAAACTAAATCAGCCAAATCAATAATGGGTTGGTTAGGTTTGGGTCTATTAGGTCCAATATTATAACAAAATTTAAAAAAAAATTAAAAACCCTTAAAACTTTTATAATTTATTTATTAATTCCAATCATTTAAATCTAATGTAGAACCAAAGTTTAAAATATATTTAAAACCTAAGTTTAGAATTTATAGCAAATAAAAAATATAAGAAAAAAAGGAAATAATAAAGAAAAAGGAATGATAAAAATAAAGTAAAAAATAAAAAAGGATTATTGGGTCAGGTAATCAGGTTGTAAAACATAAATCTGATACCCAAATAAATAAAGGTTAAGTCTTATTAGTTTGATTCAGGTATAATAATAATAATAATAATAATAATAATAATAATAATAATCATCATCATCATCATCATCATCATCATCATCATCATCATCATCTCGGGTTGGATTGAGTCCAAGATTTTTCTAATACCATTATTGGAAGGTCTTCATCTTTTTCTACATAGGTATCTTCTTTATTAGAAGGATGAGTAATAAAATCTCTGGGGCCAACAAGAGTATTTTGGTATTGTAGTTGGGCAAATTTATTGGAATAATTGGCTAATGAATTTGAAAAAGTTTGAGCTTGAGATTGTACAAGTTTTGAAGGTGAAGTTTTAACAATATTGGCCATTGTGGGTCGTAATTCTGGTCTTCTAATCCTAGGGGTCATGTTGGGAGTAATAGGAGTAATAGGAGCTTTAGGTTGTATTGAACTTGTAACTTTAGGGGTACCCGGTGGGGGACCGTATTGATCTTTGCTATTAGGCTTTATACTCATTTCGAGCCCTGTAAAAACTCTCTTGTTAGAAAATCTGATAAAGAATTATTTTTTCCTTTAATATGTTCGATGTCAAAGTCAAAACAAGAAAGTAAAGATTGCCATCGAGCAAATATATGTTTTGAAACCAAATTTTGAACATCTTTTTGTAAAACGCTGGGAGCAACTTTACAATCAGTTCAGACTAAAAATTTGTTGTTAAATAAATCATCTTGAAATTTTTGAAGACATAAGACTATTGAAAAAATTTCTTGTTTAACAGTAGAATATTTTTGTTGAGATGGATGCAAGATACCCGAATGATATCTGACTACTTGTTCTTTAGAAGAATGCTGAGACACTTGCTTAAGGATCCCACCATATCCTAGTTCTGACGCATTTGTTTCTACTACAAGAAGAGCATCAGGATCGGGTATACCTAAGCAGGGTAATTTTTTAACTATCTTTTTTATTTGTTCCACTACTTGAGACATGTCCTTTGACCAAGCAGGAGGATTTTTTCTTAATCTTTGTATAATGGGGCACAAATAATTCTGATATTTGGAATAAAGTCTACTACATAATTGACACATCCTAAAAATCTTTGGAATTGGTTTTTATCTTTTATTTCATTTGGGAATTTATCAGCAAATTCTATTGATATCTGTATTGGAGTAATTGTCCCTTAATATATTTCGTATCCTAAAAATCTTGTTTTTGTCTGAAATATTTTCATCTTTTTTACTGATACTACTAACCCGTTTTCTTTAATAATTTTTATAAATTTATTTAAATGTTCTATATGTTGATTAATATTTTTTGAAAAGATTAAGACATCATCTAAGTATACTATTGCAAATTCCATGTATTGATAAAATATATCATTCATTATATTTTGAAATTCACTTTGAGCATTTTTTAATCCTTGTGGCATTACGTTCCATTCATAGTGACCAAAAGGTACTACAAGGCGGTTTTGTACTTATCTTCCTCCATCACCGAAATTTGATAATAACCTGATTTCATATCAAATTTTGAAAAGATTGTTCCGTTATTGAGTCTTTTAATTAAATCACCTTTATTGGGTAAAGGATATCTAATCCATTTTAAAACTTTATCAAGAGATTTATAATTAATAACTAATCTTGGTGCCCCTCTTTCTAATTCTGAAGCGTTCATGACATAAAAGCCTGAACAACTCCATGGTGATTTTGAGGGTCTAATTAATCCTTTGTCTAAATATTCTTATATTTCTTTTTTACAATATTCTAAGTATTGTTGATTCATTTGCATAGGTCTTGCTTTAGTTGGAATATCTTTTTCATTAAATCCATCTATATATGGTAAAGATATTTCATATTTTTTTCTATGCCAAAATGCTATTGGATTTGTTTCACGGATTTCTTTTTCTATTTTGTCTTGAAATGTTTTTATAACATTTTGAATATTGGAATTTTTAAGTTGTTCTTCTATTCTTTTATATTGAATTTCTTTATTTAACATATTTATATGTTTCTTCTTTCTTTCTATTAAATTTATTTGACTTATTGATGAATCTTTGAGCAAATTTAGTTCTCTTGACCTAGGGGGTTTTATAAATTCAAAACTCATTTCTTTACCTAATGTTGTAGTTACTAATACATTTTCAGTAACTTGAAAATGATATAATAAAGTTAAAAATGGGGTTCCTAGTATTAACGGGGTATTCATATTTTTAATTAATACAAAAGAAGTATTATAACAAATTTTATTTTTACAAATTTTTATATTTGATAGTTTATATTGAATATTCATTTTTGATCCATTTGCACTTGTAACTCTTTCTAGGGTTTTCTCATAATATTTAGTATGTATTAATCCTTCTTGTATGCAATTAATATCTGCTCCTAAATCTATAGGAGCTATCATTTTAAACTTTTCTTCTTTAATTATTAAGATTACTTCACAATGCCATTTATGTGTAGTAATTATGCTTAATAAATTAATATAATTTCGAGTTGATGTTTCTTCTTCATTATTAGCATATTGACCATTTTCTTGTGTTTTTAATATTTCTTTTCCTTCTAATTCTAATAATCTATATTCTAAGGAAATATCATTTTGTTTTAATATTTGGATTTCTTGCTTAAGATTTTTGATTTCATCTTGTAAATCTTTTATAGACAATTGATTACTTGGTTTCTTAAATCTATTATAAATTTCTTTCATATCTATTGCTTTTATTTCAGCTCTATTGTTTTCATCTCTTTGTATTAAATTATTTAATTGTTGTAAAAATTCATCCTTTAATGGAGAATCTTCTAATTTATCAATTATTGATATTAAAGTTGTAGTTTGATCTTTAGTTAACATATTTATTGTTTTACAATTTGTACAGGTACATAATTCTGGACCTAAACAATATTCTTCATCAGATGTTTCATAGTTTTCAGAGGTTTCATTTTCTAATTGATATATTGTATCATCTTCATATTCTTCATTTTTAGAAGAAGATTCTTCAGGTTCTGAGTTTATTAGTACATTAATAAGACTTTGTTTTAATTTTTCATCTATTTCTAATTCATTTATTTTTTGTTGTACTCTACATGTACTGGCATAATGTCCTATTCTACCACATTTCTAGCAAGTTTTAAAATTTATTTTAACTATTTTTCATTAATGTAATTATAAAAAATGAGGATGATTATTGTTATATATTTTTTAATTAAAATAATCATAAAAGGTTTATTATTTGTTTAAGAAGGAAGTTTTTTATGATTTATTTTTTACATTAACAAGGATAATCACTATTATTGCATATCTTTTGGTATAATGAGAAATTCAACATCACGTAATTCTTTATAAAAAAAGATTTGTGTGTTGGAGATTTTTCATAAAATTTGACATCACCAAACTTTAACAACTCAGTGCCACTTTAAAATACAAAATTAGCAAGGCGTCATGCCTGAATTAAAACCTTTTTATTTTATTTTTTTACGAACAAAATAATGAGATTAATTATAGTAGTTCATTTGGGGAAAAAAAATGGTACGGGAACTTCAAGCTATCAAACATCTCCACTTGAAATCACAAATTTAACAAGGTATCGCACATAAATTAGTTCCTTTTTAGCTTATTTAATTTTATAGGAAAATGATAAAGGTAATAATTATATATAACAATTTATTTTTTGATGAAGAAAATGTGGAAAAGTCAAACTATCACAACTTCAACGTCTCCACTTGAAATTGTGGGACTAACTACGTATAACGCTTAAATTAAACCTTTATATATACAAAAAAAAAAAAAAGTTGAAGATCAATTGAAAATAACTTTATGATTTAAAGATTAAATTTTATGATGAAATTTTACATATGTAAGGTAGCAAAATAATTACAAGAGATAAATAAATTATATAAAATAAATGTGAGTGAAATGGATTAATAAGGAGTCATGCCAAAATTAATTAACTACAAATAAATGACTATTTAACCATTAATTTTCACATAACAAAATGAACACTAAAACATAAAATAGATTAATTAGTTGTTGCCCATAAACTACTCCCTCTATCACATAATAAATATCGAACTAAAACAAAATAACAAGGAATAAAAACAAAATTTTTGTTTTATTAGAAACTCAACATATAGAAGAAAATTATTAGAAATTCAAAACAAAATTTACTAATCTATCAGAGACTTAAAATAAACCTTCCTTCTCCTAATATTCCTAACTAATGAAAAGAAGTTTTCAACTTTTGATAATTTAATTCAGATAGGGCGCCTATATATACTTACAATGAAATAATTAACTTTCTTTAAAAGGAAAGCCCATTCTTTAAGGGTAAAACAAATTTCGTGTTTACTAATTGACGTGGTTAGATGCTAGCTAGCAGTTTAAAATTGAATGCAGCAGCTTTTAAAATCCATTTTAATGCTTCTGCATGAAAGTTTTATTTTTAAGAAAATTTTGTAAAATATAAAAAAAATAATCAATAAATAGCATTGCTCTTTTTAAAATATCTTAATTTTTTTTTAAAACGTTTCACTAATTAAGAGCAATTTTATGAATTTATAAAAAAGAAGAATCATGCAAATTAATTAGGGATTAAATTGACATCTAATTAAATATACATTGAGCTTGAACTAAATTAATATTTATTTTAATTACAAGTAAGTATCCTGTGTAGTATATGAGTATTTGTAAATATATGTAAGTCTAAAAATTAAAATATTAAAATATATATACATTTGATTGATAGATATATAATTAATTTATTGATAAAAAAATATAGTTTGAAATACAAACAATGAAAAATTTTCGTTTAAGAAAATATAATTTTTATGTTAATCAGTGTACATTTTTTTAACACTAAACTGTAAAAACCTTGTTATGACTAATTTTGATAAAAAAATAAAATAAAAAATCTTATTTAATTAAAAATAATAATAAATAAATATTTTGTGAATATATATATATATATATATATACATATATATTATTTTTTGGATTCACAATGAATAATTTAAAGGTTTAAATATATTTTTGGTCTCTCAAATTTGGGTTACTTTTATTTTTTATTCTTCAAATTTAAATTTATTTTTTTTAGTCCCGAATTTAAAAAAAATAAAAAAAAAACTCTTTTTAGTTTGTCTTTATAGTGTGCATCAAATGGAAAATTATAAATTTGCAATTTATAGCAACTTTTACTACTAAAATTTATTTTTAATTAAAATTTTAAAATACGATTTTTAACCATCAAAAACTACAATAATAATTAAAGAAAAAAAAAAGGTCTCCCTCTCCATTCAAGACGCTGAAAACTTTTATAATTTATTTATTAATTCCAATCATTTAAATCTAATGTAGAACCAAAGTTTAAAATATATTTAAAACCTAAGTTTAGAATTTATAGCAAAAAAAATATAATAAAAAAGGAAATAATAAAGAAAAAGGAATGATAAAAATAAAGTAAAAAATAAAAAAGGATTATGGGGTCAGGTAATCAGGTTGTAAAACATAAATCTGATACCCAAATAAATAAAGGTTAAGTCTTATTAGTTTGATTCAGGTATAATAATAATAATAATAATAATAATAATAATAATAATAATAATAATAATAAATCAATCAATCAATCAACATAATTAGTGTGGTTCGAGTAGTGATCAGATTGGTCGAGGCAAATCAAACCAATAAACACTTGTAACATTGCAGGGTGTTGCTCACTAAAGTAATCCCAGTTGTCTTGTTGTCATTATTTTGTGGTGCCAAATAAAAAATATAGATATTTAGTTCTACATATATATGCCTAATTATTAATTTAATTTAAGAAATTAATTCATTCGGGAAAGAAAAAAAAATCCTTGGCCTATCTATAGAGAATTTTTTTTGGTTAGTTCAATGGTGGTGAGTAAAATGAACCTCTAAAGGTGAGAAAAGAGATAGTATTGAAGTGAAGAGAATGAGAATCTTCTCACTTTTTAAGTTGTGTATTCTAATTTATAATATAAGAGTGGATAATCTAATTTATTATATACTATTTGATTTTGTTCTTCTAGTATAATTAAAATATATATTTGAATTAAATAAATTTTTGGTCCTTCAACTATTTCAATTTTTTTTTTAAGAACCAAAATCTAAATTTACCATGTAAATTTTTTAAATCTAGGTTAAGAATTGAAAAAGACAATTTGTATTTAATTTTTAAATTATTTAAAATTACATTTAGGAATTAAAATCTATTCCATAAATTAAATTTAAATTTATTGACTTAAATTCAATTTACGTGAATTCAACTATTTTCATACAACTAATCTATCTTACTATTTTGAAAATGAAGTTGTATAAAAAGATTATAGCTTCGTTGTTAATAATAATGTTACTCAAAATAACCTAAATTAATCAAATACTCTGTGATATTTGAATAATTGTGGTAAAAAAACTAATTACCTTATTTGCAAATTAATGAAAATATAGTCTCATAATTAATTATACGCATATAGAAAAACTGTCATACATATAGTTCATGTTAATTAATTAAATTGTTAAGTCAACCCATTATACTTATTATCATGCTTTTTTCTTTTTTGGTGTTGATTTTTTTTTTTGGTTAATTTTTATCATGCTTTTTTTTTTTTTACTACAATCATGCTGTTTATACGCTATAAAATAATGTCATATTTTTCTCATTGATATAAACTTATAAATAAATAAACAAGTAATTATAAACTCAAACTTAAGATGATGCATGTAATTCCAGTTGGCTTGTTTGATTGTTTTGTCAATTTGGCCAAATAAGAAATATAGATATTTAGAGCAATATGGTCTCATTTCAGACTTTTAAGGATGCTAGCTACCTAGCTATATATATATATATATGCCCAAAGATTCAACGTTAACCTCCATTAATTTAATTTAAGAAATTAATTAATTAACCCATTTGGCACAAAAAGTACACATACAATACACAAACACACACATCCTTGGCCTATAAATTGTGTTGCAAAGTTGAGTTAACACACAAGCAAGAGCAAGAGCTAGCAATTGTTCACCAATTAAGGTTTCAAGAGAAAAAGTGTTTGGAAAAATGGGTTCCAAGGGTGTTGCCCTTCTCTTCTCCCTCAACCTCCTTTTCTTTTCGATGGTTAGCTCCTGCAGCAGCTATAAACAACCACTGCCACCACCGCCATCATCACCCCCGGTCTCACCACTGCCTCCACCGTCTAACTCACCACCGCCACCAAATCGTTGTCCCGATCTTCGCCTTTGTCTCAATCTTTTGAACTCGTCGAGAAGCCCTTGCTGCCCCCTCATCGTTGGTCTAACTAACCTTGAGGCTGCTGTGTGCATTTGCGCCAGAATCAAGGCCGGGTCCCTGTAATCCGAATTAACCTTACCCTTTTCGTGAACCGAGCGTTAAACGCATGTGAAAAATGCAGCCCACCCAACTAGAGTTGCACTTAAGAACACAATATGTATGACATCCATCATCATATTCTCTGTTGTTTTTGCATGTTTTAAGTTAAGGACGTTACCGTTCGTGCCTGTAGACACTATAATATTACCAATAAATTAACGTCTACGCATAATACTGTAAAATAAACAATGAATAATACTGTACCGATAGCATTTGTGCTGTTGTTCTCTTCTCGTGGATGGAGATCTTATCTTCCTCCTCGCTACCTTTGTTTATCATGTTTCACTGAAAGTTGTTCAATAAAATTAAAGTCATTTGTTAAATCAGAAGTGATTCCAGGTTATTCAATTTCTTCTTATCTTTGTTTTTCTTTCCACTTTCGTATTTTCTTCAAGTATATATCCTCCGTTTCAGTTAAGGTGGCATGGCAAAGTAGACAGGAGCATTGTTATTGATCTTGTAATAACATTAAAATCGGTTTGCTGATCTTTTGGTCCAAACAATAAAGCATGCAATTAATTAAGTAAGGTCGTCAATATAATTAATTAGAAAAAGAATACATGAGGACATATGTTTAACCTTCATTGCCACTATTCTATATAAAAAAATAAAAAATAAAAAGCAAAAAGAAGACATATATTGATCCTATAAAAGTAGTATATTAATTAACTACAAACATAGTAACAAGGCAAAAGGCAGCTGAAGGAAATGTAAGAACTCCATCCCTCACATCGCATGAAGAGAAATTCGATTTTTGGTTCCTTAATAAAAGTTTGAACCTCGTTATTTTTATTTATTTAATGGAGTTTTAGAGACTAAAAACCAAATTTTTAAAAAGTTTGGGGACCTTAACCAAATTTTCAGGGACTAAAAACCTTAACGAAAAAAAGTTGAGGGTCAAACTTTTGTTCGGGAATTAAAAATCAAATTTTGAAAAAGTTTATAAACTAAAAATTTAGTTAACCTATTAAATAAACACTAAGTAATTTTTAATCTAGATTAAGAATTGGAAAAAAATTACTTAGTTTTGAAAATATTTTAGATTTTATTTAGTAATTAAATTTTAATTTTTAAAGCCATTCCATACATTAAATTTAAATTTTATTGACTAAAATTGTATTCACAATCGTTGATTAGAATATTAAATTTGATATTTAACCTCCATTGATTAAATTTAAGAAGTAAACATAAACACACACACATCCTTGGCCAATAAATTCTCTGTCAAAGTTCATTCTTTTAGTGAAATCAAAATATATATCCTCATCAAAACTGGTTAGTTCGATTGGTAGAAAGGTGGACGAGGGGAAAGATACGTTGTTTTGGGAATATTCTTGGGTGGAAGGAGAGTGTTTGGGGGAGGAAATTTATATCCTATGCTATATCAGGTTGCAATGGATAAAAAGTCTCGGGTGTTGGCCGGAGTTAGGAGAGTGGAGGAAGGGTGAATGAATGGTTTTGGAGGAAATCTCTTTTTCAATGGGAGAATGAGCTTCTGGAGGTGTTACGGTCTATATATAGAAATTCGTAAAGTTGAAGTGACAAGTGGATGTAGAAAGGGGGGACGAATGGTTTTTATTCAGTAAAGTCCGTTTAATTACAAATTATTGGTGATGTGTCCAAGAATAAGCCTAAGGGAGCCATTTAAAAACATTTGGAAGATCGTAGGAACATCGTTGAAGCCACCCAGGTGGTGTGTCATGGATGTGGTATTGTAGAAGACAGCTCAAAGCACATGTTTTTTTAATGTACTCCCTCCGGTCCTTTATATAAAAAACAAATAACTAAATTGTCAAGACCAATAAAAATAGTTAAGTTAGTTAGTTATAATTAATAATGTCATAAATTTTAATTTTATTCCAAAAGTACTCCTTAAATTGATTGGTTTAAATAGTGGTTACATTAATGACACTGCACCTCCATCAATAAGTTTAACTTGTATGGTTAATAGACCAATAAATGCATGAGAAATAAGTAGGTGTCTCATTAATGGATTTCACAAGATGAAAGGTAAAAAAGAAAACTAACAATTAATACAGCTTAAAGTGAGTTTTGTTTCTTATAATTAGGACCAAAAAAGAATACTCTTTTATTTCTTATAAAAAAGACCGGAGGGAGTAATTCTTTTTCCAGGGTGTGGTATGATTGTTGTAAGTGGTGGCCGGGTGTGGTCACGGCCTTCCATAATGATGTTGATGCTCATTTCCTACTATCTTCTGATTTGATTCAATGTCAGGAGGCTAAGAGAGAGAGGTGGCAAGCTGTTTGGTTTGCGATAGTTTGAGTGATTTGGAGAGCTCGGAATGATTTTATATTCATAGCAAGAAATTTGGATTTTGACCAAGAACGGGTGAAAGCATATTTGTGGCATCGAATAACTAAAAGGTGTGGGTTCAATTTGCCATTTGTATGCTGGTTCTAAAATCCAATGCAATGTTTGTGAATTCACTGACTTTCTGTCTTTGGCTTAGAGTGGGATTAAAATCCTTCGGGAATCTGTTATTGGTTATATATGTGGCGATGTTCTTGTTTATGGGAGATCACGATATATATAAATTGGGTGTGAAGAAGGCATCAATCTGGGTGGTAGTGAAGGGCTTATTGGTGGGTGTTGTATGGCTTTTAAATGGATGTTGTGGAGTGGTGTATGGTCGTGGCTGATGTTGCCCGTGATGACATGACATGACAGTTTCGTTGCCCCAATAGCTGGCATATGTATATGCATGTTGGTGAAACATTGCCCCCAGGTTGGGTCACAACTTCTAGGGTTTGATACGTGTATAAGGGCTGGGTCTTTGTGGGGGGTTGTGGTGTTGTGTGCTTTCATTACAACTTGTGGGGGGTTGTGTGGTGTTGTTTGCTTTCATTTCAACTGTGTCGTTCCTTTGTAATTCAGCTAAGGCACTTGTGCTTTTAGCTCTTTTCTTTCTATCAATAAATATTTGGCTTATAAAAAAAATCAAAATATATAATTTCCTTATTCTATATTCAATTATTCTATTCTCTTAAATTACCTTCAACATTAAATGAAATTCATATAATGGATCGACGCCATCACTACCTTCTTTGTCACTGTGGTCACCGTCACCGTTATCTAGTCTATATCATGATGTACATCAAACATTCGATAGGATTAAAACTTATCTTGCTCTTATCTTAACATTTTCTTATCCTATCCTTGTATCCTATCATATTCCTATTCCTATCCTGACCCCCAAACAAGCTTAGTGTAATTAGTTTTAGTCTCAAGCGAAATCAATGTAATTACAGTATTACACATAGTTAAATTAAAAAACTTATTTATAAGTTTTAATTTTTTTTTTAAATGAATACTTCTATTCCTTTCTAATAATATTTATTTTAGACAAGTTTTTCTTAAAATAAGTTTGAAAAATACAAGTGTTAATTTTCAAATTTAAAAAAAAAATAAACTACTAATGTTTTCATAACGTACCATATTTTCCTTTTTAAAGGTAAATTGTATTCTTCATTCTAATTTTGTTTTTCTATTTTATAATTGTGCTTAGGGATGACAAAGATACCCACACCCATGGAAAATAAATAAAATCCACTATAGATAGAAAATATATAGTTAATGGGTATTCAGTGATAATTTAAACAAATATATTCATACTTGTTAATAACAAGGAGCGGAAGTCGATATCAAGGTACTCATCCTCACTACAAAAAATATTAACTTTATAGTGATGAATCAATTTACATTTAATTTTTAAAAATTCGTCACTAAAATTTTACTGGTGCTAAGTAATGAAAATTTCATTTTCGTCACTAAATTTGGTAACTAATAAATTATTTTCTTTCAGTGCTGTTGGGTATGCATTATAGTAAAATTAATTGAATTTAGTTTCTAAATTAAAGTATTTCGATTAGTATTTTTTTTGGTATAATATTTTGATTAGTATAATTGTGTAGAATTTTTGAATGGTTTTAGTTTTTCAGCCTTTAAATTATTTTTTTTAAAATGTTAGAATAATTAAAAAAATTATGGTTAAAGTATTTTTTTTAAAATATTTATAAACTATTTTTTTATTTTTTTAAGTCAAAACCACTTATACTTGCAGGTACTCACACACATAAAAGCATACACAAGACGAATATTTATCCAACGAAACGAATAGTAGGAGACTACTCCCTTGCTCACTCTGCTCAGTTGTCATTTAAGTTATCATTTCTAATTGTGCTTTAAGTTCAGCTATGAATATTCCAATCTAATGAAACGATTGTTTTGACTTTTGACCATTTAATTCAAATAGTGCAGCTATATATAGTTAGAATGAAATAATTGACTTTCTTTAAAAGGAAAGCCCATCCCTTAAGGTTAAAGCAAATTTCGTGTTTACGAAAAAAAGGAAAGCCCATTCCTTAAGGTTAAAGCAAATTTCCTGTTTACAAATTGACGTGATTAAATGCTAGCTCGCAGTTTAAAATTGTATGCAACAACATTTAAAATCCTTTTTTTTATGCTGCTGCATGAAGTTTTTCTTTTATGTAAATTTTGTAAAATATAAAAAAAAATTGATCGGAGCTCATTTTGAAAATTCTTAATTTTTTGAAAACGTTTATATACTAATTAAGGGAACTTTTATGCATTTATATAAAAAAGGAATCATGCAAATTAGGGCTTAAGTTAGCATTTAAATATACATTGGAAGAATAGCTACGTTGTCCAAAATGATTTACCACAAATTTACCTAACTTAATCAAATAGCAAATATGATCGATGGCTGAATTAACAATAGTGGTAAAAATATGAACTACAAGTCGAATAATAATCAAGAGATGTTTCAAGAAATCTCTATTTTCATCCTCTAGTTGCGTTGTTTGCACTGTTTCGTGGTGCCAAATAAGAATAAGAAATATAGTTATTCAGAGCAATATACTTTTAGGATACTAGGTAGCTAGGTACATATATAATATGTGCCAAAGAGATTCAACCTCCATTTATTAAACTTAAGAAATTTAAAAAAGTTAACATAAAAACACACACATATCCTCAACCTTCTTTTCTTTTCCATGGTTAGCTCCAGCAGCAGCTATGTCCCTGTCACACCACCTCCGCCGCCACCACGTCCACCCATTAACTCAACATCGCCACCACCACCACCACCTAATTGTCCCGATCTGAGAATTTGTCTCAATATTCTGGGGGGGCCGATAACACCCTCTTGCTGCTCCCTCATTGAGGGTCTTATTGACCTTGAAGCCACTTTGTGCCTTTGCGCCCAACTCGAGCTTCTTGGTATAATCGACATTAACATTTCCTTGAACCTAATATTAAACGCCTGCGGACGCAACGGGACCTACTCTTGCAACTAAACTAAGAACAGAATATGTATGACATCGATCATCATATATTCTGTCGTCTTACTTTGTATCATGGTGTTTCTTTGTATGTGTTTAAAAGTTAAGGACGTTACCATTGGTGCCCTGCTACATATATATGCGCCAGTGGACACTATATAATTAATATTACTAATAAATTAACGTCCATAGATAATACTAAAAAATAAATAAATATTACTATACAAAACACAGTTGTACGTGCTGTTTTTGTACTCGTGGATGGGGATCTTATCTTCCTCCTCACTATCTTTGTTTATCGTCTTGTTAGTGAAAGTTGTTCAATAAAAGTCCTTTGTTCAACAAGTGGTTCTAGGTTATTCGTTTCCTTCTCTCTGTCTTTCTTTTCACTTTCGTATTTTCTTTGAGTATATAACCGTTTCAGTTTAGGTGGCAAAGTAGACATGGGAGCATAGTTGTAAAAACCGGACCCGGCCGGTCGGACCGGTTCGACCAGGAACCGGTTGCCTGACCGGTCCGGTTCAGCTATCGGACCGGATATGTCATCGACCCGGATCGACCCGGTTTGACCCGGATCAACCCGGTTTGACCCGGCCGGTTTTGGTAGAAAACCGGTGACCCGGACCCGGTTGACCCGGTTTTGGTAAGTTTTTTTTTTTTTTTTTTTTTTTACAATTCTTGTAAATAATATAGTTATTTAGAATTCTTTCCATAGTACCATTTGAAATCCATAACAAAAATTAATTGCTAAATAGTATAATATAATAATATGCTCCTATAACATTTTAATTAAATTATTAATAGCTAATTGCTTAATAGTATATAATAATATGTTCCTATAATATTATTTTGATGTTGACAATAATATATAATAGCTAATTATTATTATCTTGATCTTGATTTGATTTAATATTTATGTGTTTTATACATCTTCACCATACTTGCTCATGGTCCTTCGACAACTTTTATACTTAACCGTGAAAAATAATAAGAATTTCTTTAGTAATTTAATGACAATATCCAACAAAATAATTTATAGTAATAAATGATTATATAATATTTATAGTTTGATCATGATTGATTTTAATTTTAGAGTATGAATTATAGATTGATCATATTTTGTTAGCTATATTACATATATTTTTTAATTTTTTATTATATACCGGGTCAAACCGGGTCAATTAGTGACCCACCGGTTCGACCACTGACCCATCAACCCAGTGCCTCGACCGGGTCGATGACCGGTCTGGTTTTCACAACACTGCATGGGAGCATTGATCTTATAATATACTACTAATATTAAAATCGATTTGCTGATCTTTTGGTCCAAGCAATAAAAGACAAGGATTTCATCATTTGAAGATTCAAAACACAAAATCTCATAAATGATTATAGAATTTTTTTTAGTTCTACTACAAATTAATTGTGATTTACCTTTGATTTATGTCATGATGTTCATGATACATTTTATCAGGTTCTTAGAATTACTAACTTCATGGGACCTAATTCTGCGACCGTTTTAAGTGAAATTAATTAGGTTCATTATATTGTAAAACTATAAAATAATTCTTCCTAAATCAACTAACTTCTAGTAAATATCTTCTAAAAAAAAAAACTACTAATAAATATTTTGTCTGTTTTCTCCATCAGAAAATGAACAAATTAAAGTCAATCAGGTAGCGCAAATTACATATAAAATTTGGTACTGATCGAATTTTTTTTTTTATCCGTAAGAATCGAAGACAGGTACCGAGTGGTTTACAATAACAACTCACGCACTCTGTTCAATCAACTGAGTTAGACCTGCTCGGTGGCACTGTTCGAAATTGACAGTATTATGTAGCCTCTATCAAAGAAACTCCTTACTAAAGCTATCGCAATTTTCATCTTTATAATGTTTTGATACATCGATAAGATCAATTTAATGCTTTATATCTAAATCCTAGTTCATCTATACCTGCGTTTCATTTAAAACATCTTGTGTTCCTAATTGTCATGCTCGTACCATAAGTATAACTCCCTTTCTTTTTCGGGAAAATGTTCAACACCAGCTTACCGTTTTCTAAGAACTGGAATAGATGGTAATTGATCTAGTTCCTCTTTAGTCCTTTAAAAGTGAAAATATTGTAATAATATAGTAGATGTATCTGGGTTTGGTTTCTCTCTCAGACTCTCACACACACACATTGAGGAAATTAATATGATCGGTGTGTTCATAAACTTAATTTGAAAGTATGCATATGTGATGGGGTGAGAAGTCACTGCTCCACCTAACTTAACAGTTAACACATAGAGTTTCCATGGCTTGTAGATGACATGGGAAAATAACATGATGCCATGAGTATGGGATCTAGGTATTCTTCTTCTCTTTTTGCAAAGGGATATACTCTTGATTTATATCATATTTAATCTGGTTATAATACAAAAGACATTAACCTTGTGTTTGGATAGAGAATTTCAAGATTTCAGGGAATTTGAAATACTTAAAATTTGAATTGCTTTGAATTAAATTTTCTTCATTTCATAAATATTTTGTTTGAATAAAGCAATTCAATTTTTCTAAATTTTAAATTCTTTGTTTGGATGAAGCAATTCAATTTCTACCACATATAAAATTTCATTTTTAAATATATATTTAAAATGTTAAAATTTAAATATTAAATTTTAGTTAATAATTCAAAAATAATTTTAAAATATTTAATATTTAATAATTTAAAATACAAATATTAATAAAAAATATTAAAATTTTAAATTCTTTCTAAAGTAGCTCCAAACACCAACAACTACATCTCAGATCTAGAACTCAAAATTCATACATATTCTAAGCTAGTATTGATTATCCATAATGAATCTACAAATAAAATTTTATTTAACAATAAAAATATTGTTTAAACCAAATCACGAATCTGTATATAGAAAAAAAATCAAGAATTTGTAAGTTTAGTTGCACGAGCAAACAAAGTAACGGAGATCGAACTCGGAATCGGAAGTCGATGACAATAGAATCAGCGAGAAAGCCGAAGATTCCGGAGGGGTCTCAAACAAGTCATCAGAGAAAGTTTGATAGAACTACAATCATTACGGCGAGGGGTTTGGCTGGCAATCAAAGTCCCCGTCGTGTGATGGCTGCAATCAGGTTCGCAATCGGAGGAGGCAGGTCAGAGAGTTCCAACGGCTAAGGGGTTTGCTTAGAGTTATTGGTGCTGGAATGGAAGATAATTTTAAATTCTTTACTTTTTGAAAGAATTTGAATTTCTGTGTTTTATGTTAACTAAAATAACCGGTTAAAATGCTTGAATTTTAAATGCTTTCCAAATGTATTATCCAAACTGAGTAATCTACTGCATAGCATTTCAATTTCTTCAAAAAAATAATTACTCGGTTGAATTGCTCTGTCCAAACACAGGGATTGTCTTATTCCTGGTTAATTTGTCATCTTTATTGAGGTTTGTACAATTGCCTACTTTGGGTGACATTAGGAAAGGGTAACTAGGGGCTGCAGAAAAGACTTTATGTTTTATTTTCATGCAAGTCATTTAAACAATGGATAATTATATGTGGTTTTTTTTTCCAGCAAAAGGCAATTATATTAAAAAACTGAAAGGTACCAGAGGTACCGGGAATACAAGGCAGAAGCCAAATTGCAGCCAATTAGGTTATATTATATTTATATATCAGTATAGGATATAAATACTAGATAACCAATTGGGTTACAATTATAAGTGTCACCAGGAAACCTTAGAGCATCCAACTACCACCCCCAAAAACATGACCACCCTATACAAACATGTGTCCTGCACTTAATACATGCCAACCACCAAGACCAAATACTATAGGCACCAAACTCGTCCTACAGCAAAGCATCCAAATTGTATGCAATTAATATCCCATGTCATATAAGATTCCTCCACGCATCCACACGTGAGCCCAAACCAGCGAAACATCAGAAGTAATTTCACTGGAATAGACTTTATCAATCTAGACCGTGAAGGCACGTAGATATATTAGATGCCCACTACACATACGAAAACTTGAAGCCCTGATGTTTGCTGTAATGTCGTGATTTTCCCAATTGTATGATCAAGTGTTGATTGATAATACAGGAGGAAATTAAATTTAAAGCTATAATTTGCATAAAAGAATTGATAAATAGATTGTTTTGTTATGTGCTATAATGTTGTTGAAAATATTTCATGTACGGTTGGGATTAGAAGGTAAGGTTGTTGTTGGGAATTTTACGTAAATTTCATAAGTTGTAGAAAAGAAAAAAAAATAAGGAAAAGGAGTGCTTTTAGAGGAAACAGGGGTGTTACTAGCAAAATTTCATGCAAATCTCTTTATTTGAACGTGTCAAGCTTCCTATTTCTTCCATTTCCTTCGTTCTTATCTTTCTTCCTCTCTAAGTTCTCTTTTCCGTGAATGGAAGTTTGATTCCTACCTCAACTTGAAGTTGGATTTCTTCTTCCCTAAAGATTTCTTAGTTGATTTTAAGTTGGTTCCTACTAGTAGATTCTGAAACAAAAAAAAATTGGGGAAAGATCACTCAAGAACCCCAAAGTTCTCCTCTCTAGTTTTCTCCACGGTTTGAGTCAAGAAGTTTAGGTAAGGAAAGCTTTAAACTTGTTTGAATGATTTGATGGTGTTTGGTATTTGAGTTCTGATCTTTTGGATGTCCTTTGAGATTTATTTTTATGAGACAATGAGTTTTTCTCTCTTTTGTGTTCTTGATGAATGGGTTGAATTTGTGACTTAAGTTGAAGTTAATATAATATCATGATATGTTGTTTTGATTTGGAATGGTCTTGTAAGTGTTGTGAATTGTCCCTAAACCTTTGAGGCATGTTTTTGGGTGCTTGGGATCCTTTGGGAGGCCCTGGATTCTGCAAAAAATCTTGTTTCGATGTTCTGTTAGTAGAAAATTTTGTGAGAGTCCGATTCTGCAGACCCAGCGTCCAATGACCCACCCAGCCAGCCACCCAGCGTCCAATGACCCATTCAGCTCATCAGCGTCCAGTGATTCACTCAGCGTCCAGTGACCCACCCAGCGTCCAGTGACCAGCGTCCAATCAACTCTGGTCAACTCTGGTGCTTTTGTTCAGCTTTGAGTCCAGGACCCAGTTTTGTTATGAGTGTGATATATATTCGTTTTCTTAAATAAATAATCATTTTAAATGTGTGATTGACATTCTTTGAGATGTGTAATATAATTGTGAGTGTAGATTTGAAATAATGAATGAGAATGTTGGATATGCCACCACTTTGGTTCCAAAACTATGTTAGAAAATTCACCCTTTGTTAAAGTTGATGTTGAGTTGGGAGTAAGGATTCGAAGTGTGAGAATGCCTTACTTATGATTATTGAACTGCTAAATTGGGTTCATAAGCTTGATTTGAGAAAAATGGTGAATTTATAACATAGAGGGAACGTGTGGCAAGTAGAATTGTTTGGTTTGTGCATAATATTGCATGCGGGTAGGCACGTAAGTTGAGGGTGCTAGGTGGGCTCTTAACCTAGTGCTGGAGGATTTCGTGGTGGCCAATGGTGGGCATATAGAATAGACAAGTGGGCGAATTCCTAAAGATGGAAGGTTTTGCAAACCTGACAGAGGTAAGCCAATACCAACACTTGTCTATATTCAATTAAATTCACACTTCCTCCATATGGTGGCTCAAGGGACTCCCTGAATGGTCTAAGATGAGACTAATGGTAGGGGATGGGGCCTATGGGGACCGCCCGAAATTTGTTGAAATCTCCATGGAGTCGAGTCAGCATAATATTGCATAATGATATTGATGTATGGAGTGACATATGAAATGAACTGAATGTTTAGTGTGAATGATGTTGATTGTATCTTGTGTATATTCTATCATTCTTTTTATAAGAAGCTTACCCTTGCAATTTGTGTTTGTATTGTATTACTGCAATGATCGTGTGTTGACACGGGAGCAGGTAATAGTGATGGTGCAGGCTCTCATGCGAGTCAAGATTGAAGATTGGACGATCTTTTGTTCCTTTGGATTGGACGATCCTCCAGTTCTACTATTTTTGTTCCTAGTATATATGTACATATTATGGAGACCAGCTTAGGACTTATGTATAAATATTTAGATTGTTATGAATGTCCTTTAAAAGAGGACTATATTGCTATTGTAGGTATATATATACTTAAGTTTTGTAAAGCTAGACTTAACACTTTTATGATGTGATGATGTACATTATATGTAGGAAAGTAGGTACATATAATATGGGTTAAATGTGAAAGAAATTCTTTGAAATTTCATATGATAATATTTAGGCAATGTTTTAGTATAACAAATCTGTAACGATGATGGGTCGTTACATTTGCTCTTTAGCCAAGACCTAGTAACAAATTTTATGTCCTCCAACAATTTTTCCTTGTCTACTGCTGTCTGATTGAAAATGTTATTATTTCTCAACTTCCATATACAAAAAATCACAGCTCTCCAAATGACTTGCCACATCTCATTTTCAAAACTAGATCTCCCCAGTGCAGTGACCTGTCTGAAAAGGCTCACAAAATCTTCCGAGAACACAAAAGCAAAGTTTAGTGACAACCAAGATAGACATTCCAACCAGACTTTAGCAGCTAGATCGTAGGAGAGGAACAAGTGTTGCAACGTCTCACCATGTTGTAAGCATAGGGGACATAAGAGTTCACTTGCATGGACAATCACATTGCATTTTTTCAAGTTGTCCTTTGTTGGAAGTATATTTTTGAGAGCCCTCCATATTAGCAGAGCACCTTTTGTGGGCATTTTAATACACCAAATGGAGGAAAATACATCATTTAGTTCCACCACGGCCTGAGTTTCCTGCAAGGTATCATAAGCAGATTTTGTAGAGTACAATCCGTTTGAGCATCCCTTCCAAGACCATGAATCTAAGCCATCGAACCTGTACAGTATTTAATACAAGAAGCAATTGTTGTAAAGAATCGTTTTCCCATTCAAATAAAGCCCTCCTCCATCTGAGATTCCAGCACCATCTGTCCCCAATAACGTATTCCTTTTGCTTCGAGAGCCCATATAGTCTAGGAAAAAGGGATGCCAAACTTTTCCCATCCACCCACTCATCTAGCCAAAAACTGAATTTTTCCCCCATCCCAATATTCCACATAATCTCCTTGTCAAACCATTTTTCTAAACTTTTGCTTCCACAAACTCTCTTCAAATCCCTCCACCACAAAGACTCCCACCTATTGTCTCTCTCTCAAAAGGCCTTGCCAACCCTCATACTTTGAATGAAGCACCTCACACCACAAGCTACTTTCTTGATGAAGAAGGTTCCATCTCCATTTCCCCAACAATGCATCATTGAACCTTTGAATATTTTTCACCCCAAGTCCTCCTCCTTTTTTGTTCTTGCATATAATGTCCCACCTCACCCAAGCTATTTTTTTGTTTTCATCATTCCCCCCCCCCCCCCCCCCAATAAGAACCTCATTTGGATCCCCTCAAGTTTCAACCCAACCTCCTTTGGCATTTTAAAAAAAGAGAGATAGAAAAGAGGTAGAGAAGTCAAGACGGAATTTAACAAACATACCCTTCCCGCGAAGGATATTTGTTTATGTTTCCAAATAGCCAATCTACTTTGGAATTTGTTGATGATATGTTGCCATGTAGCCACCTTTCTATGGTTAGCCCCAATAGGTAAACCAAGATATATGAATGGCAATGCCAAAACTCTACAATTCAACATGTCGGCATATCTTTCCTCTAAGCCATCCTCTACCCCAATAGCCCCTAAACTACTTTTATGAAAATTCACCCTCAATCTGGATGCCAATTCAAACATCCTAAGGATGGATTTTATGGTGAAAACATTCCTCACATTAACATCTCCCACAAAAATAGTGTCATCGACATATTGTAACATACTAATTTCACAATTTTTATCACCCACCATGTATCCTTTGAAAAGATTCCTCTCAATTGCTTCACGCATCAAGCCACACGATCCTTCGGCTACCACCAAAAAAAGGAAGGGGGCCAAAGGATCCCCTTGGCGGAGACCCCTTTAGCACTTGAATTCTCTAGAGGGACTACCATTGACCAACACCGATGACCAAGAAGACTCAAGGCATCCTTTGATCCAATGAATCCATTTACCATGGAATCCTAGTCTACTTAGCATGTAGAGAAGAAAATTCCAAGAAACGGAATCATATGCCTTTTCAAAGTCCACCTTGAACAAGAGACATTTCCTTTTCTTCCTCCTTACATCATCCACAACTTCATTGGCAATTAAGACACTATGTAGGAGTTGTCTCCCACCAAGGAAAGCACTTTGCCTATTATCAATCACCTTACCCAAAACCCTTCTCAATCTATTAGCTAGCAACTTAGCTAAGACTTTATATAAGCATCCCACCAATGAGATTGGTCTAAAGTCTCCAAAACTTTGGGGGTTATCACACTTGGCAATGAGAGTTATGAATGAAGAGTTAGTACCTTTTGGGAGAACCCCATGTGAATGAAATTCCTTAAAAAATCTCATGAAGTCCTCTTTCACCATCTCCCAAAACTCCTTAATGAAGCAGAAGTTAAAACCATTAGGTCCGGGGCACTTCGAACAATCACAATCCCAAATAGCTTCCTTTACCTCCTCCTCCTTGAAATCCAAAATGAGAGAATTGTTGTCTTCATAAGATATTTGTTGAAATTTTATCCCACCAAACTTTGGTCTCTCCCAAGGTTCTTCCATGAATCTTTTTTCAAAATAACTTCTCACTTCGTCTTTCACTTTGTTAGGCTCTTCCACCCAAAATCCATCTACGTTCAATCCTTTCACCGCACTTTTCCTTCTCTTCCAATTTATGGTTGAATGGAAAAACTTTGTGTTGCAATCACCTTCTTTAAGCCACCTCATCCTTGACTTTTGGCATAGCAACGATTCATTGAGCTTTATTACTCTCCACAAATCTTCATGTAGTTGTAATCTCTTTGTAAAATTTTCCTCACTTAAAACACCATGCTCCTCCAAGATATCCAAATCATTAAGGTCTTTTCAATTTGTTGTTGCTTGGCTTTCATAAAACCAAATTCCTCTATGTTCCATCTCCTCAACATCACCTTCACCTCCTTTAATTTTTCTTTGAAGACATATGCTCCCCACCCCTCCACCCTTTGGCTCAACCAAGCTTCCTTCACCACTTCATGAAACTTGACATCTTGAAACCAACAATTGAGAATCCTAAAAGGTTTAGGACCCCAATCAATAGAGTTGTTTCTTACCAAGATTGGACAATGATCTGATATGTTCCTATTCAAAATGTATTGGGTGCATCCTTGCCAACAATTCAACCACTCTCTAGAGATCAAGACCCTATCGATTCTACTATTTGCTTTGCCGTTGGGTCTATACCAAGTGAAGTTTCTCCTAACCAAAGGAATGTCAATAAGCTCCATATCTTCAATGAAGAGATTATACTCCTCAGTTTCCCTTCCCCCATGTGCACCATTAGTCACCCCTTGTCTTTCTTCTCTCAGCCTAACACAATTGAAATCACCCATCACACACCATGTAGAGATATTTAAGAGAAATTTGTATTGTTTTAGCTCACTCCATAGTCTTATTTTCCCTTCCAATTCGCATGGTGAATAAACATTGACTAAGGTAAGTTCCTTATCTCCTTCAAGCCACACCCCCTCCAAACTTATAAAACCATCTCCACGGAGTTATTGAGTTGAAACACATCTTTGCTCCACATACACAACAACCCCCCGACGGAATTTATTGATGGGCTCATCTCCCATTCCACTTCATGATCCCCCCCCACGGTGCATAACAGAGCTCCTTATTAATTACATCCTTCATTGTTTCTTGTAGGAATAAAAGTTGGACCTCCTCTTTTTTAACCATCTCCCTCACAGATTTGACTTTTATTCTCCCTCCAAGTCCCCTTATATTATAGCTGAGCATCTTCATAGACATTTGTCATGGTTTCTTTCCTTTTTTGTACAGCCCTTTTGGCCCTTTTGTTTCGAATCCCTTTATTCCATCTGAATCAACTTCTGGACCATCTCATCATCCCTCCCTTCACAAGAAACACCCAAAGACTTCCCTACCTCCCATATCCTCTTTGCCTCTGAAGTTTCACTTTTCAGCCAGAAAATGTTGTTGCAATTCCTGATGTTGCAATCAGGAATGGAGTTACTGAAGGTTAAGCTTTCCTATCTCATAGATCGTCTCCTCCTATTGATGCTATTGGATTGTGAATTGGTCTCTCCAGACAACGAAGATTCCATGCAGACAGGTCCTCTAGATACTCCCATAATTAAACCTTCAATGTTGTTGGTCTTTGAGTACCCATGTGTTTTATATGTGGTATGACGACTAGATTCTCACAGGAGATGGCACAACAACAAAATAAAAGAAAAAAAAAATGAAAATTGCCATCAAATTTTATCAAATTCGGAAAAAATTGGAAAAGACCTTTTTTGATAGGAAGGGGCGGAAACTGAATGGCACTACACCTTAATAAATCTGTTAAAAATCGTTACCTCATGCATGATTAATTAATTGTATACAAATTATTGTTAAGTTTTAAAATTCATTTTACCCCTTTTTATTAATGTAAATATGAAAATGAGGATTCTTATTGTTGTATATTTTCTAATTAAAAATCGTAAAAGGTTTATTATTTGTCTGTGTTTAAAAAATAAAAATTATGATAATTTAGTTTTGACATTGACAAAGATAACCACTTCTCCTACGTATTGCCTACTGTGTGTTGGGTATAATTTTTTTTATTATTAAATTTGACATCACCTAGATGTCTCAAACTCGGATGTATCGCGTTAAAATACAGGATTAACAAGGCATCACGCCTAAATTAAATCCTTTTATTTTATTTTTTACTTCCTTCTGTCTTTTTTATAAGAAATAAATTTTATACACTAAAACTTATTTCTTATAAAAAGGACCGGAGGACCGGAGATAGTATATAACATAATAATAAAAATATTAATGATAGTTCATTTGTATAAAAAAGTATGGGAATTATAAAGTTGTTGCAACTCTGACGTCCGACTTGAAATGGCAGAATTAACAAGCGTCGTGCCTAAATTAATTCCTTTATATCTTATTTTTATAGGAAAATAATAAAGGTAGTAATTATAACAATTTATTTGTGAGAAAAAAAATGTGGAAACGTCAAGCTAACACAAATCGGACGTCACACTTGAAATTGTAGGATTAGCAAAGTGTCATGCCTAAATTAAGCCTTTATATAAAATAAAAAAGTCCATGATCAATAGAAAATAACTTTAAGATTTAAAGATTAAATTATATATATTATTCTAGCTTCGAATATAAGCAAAAAAAAAAAAAAAACTTGAGTTTTGGATTTAAATATAAACAAATATAAACTAACTTTAGCTCGTTTAATAAAACCATCTCCAAAATACCCTTAATTTAATAGGGGTTTGTACATTTGAAATTTTCTATTTTAAAATATGTTTAATTAAATAATTTTTTAAACAAAAATTAAAATAATGAAATTTTAATGTACATTATACTATTTTTTGGTAGAAACCATAGGTGTCTTCCACTAGAGACAATTATGCTCAAGTTAGGTAGGACCACTATAGACAGCAAGCATCTCCTTCTAAGTATTTATCACCACTTAATGTCCAGAACTCAAACTCAAGACCACTGATTAAGTTAAAATAATTCCATGGGGTAAATAGCCTATTTAGTCCATGAACTTTTCATTCGCTGACAATTTGGTCCCTATATTTTCAAATTTACCGATTTAGTCCACAAATGTACAACTGTTGTGACAAATTAATCCAACCATTAAGTATATACCGTTTCCGTTAACGTCAATAGCGACGTGGCACGTCATAGATGACGTGGCAAATCCACGTGACGGACGTGATTTGCACACGCTTAGCCAAGTAAGAGGACCAATTTGTCAGTCAAATTTTTTTCTTTTTTACCTCTTTAAGTGACCATTCAGTGTGATGTTGTTACCATTTCTTACCTTTTAGAGAAAATCACTATCTATCCTTCTTCTTGCTCCCACCCTTTGCTTTGTTGGGGGCCAACGTTGACGACGTCCGACGAACGGTGGCGGTTTGTTTTTGGCCACCCTTAGAAGACGATTGGTAACGACTCGTTGAAGACAAATGACGACTAGTTGAAGGTATTTCGCTGTGTTTTTCTCGTTGAAGACAAACGACACCAGCATTCCAACGTCCTGAAGATCGTTCTAAGTGATAGATGTCTACTTTTTATATTTTGGATGATTAAGCTATAATGTTTAAGCTGCAATATAGTTGTAACGGTTTTTTGATGAACAATTTACTTTTTGAACTCCTTCTTTTTGAAATTTCTACTGTGATAGTATTAATCTTCTACTTGTGGCTAGTATCAGGAATGTTAAGGACAATATTTGGTGTCCTTTTTATGTTTTGGGTACTGTCACATTAGAAATTTTAGTAGTATTTGCCAATGTAATGAACACATTTTGCAATTTTACTATGAATGCACGTTTATTACAGAATTGTCGGACCAGTTTCCCAGTTAGTTATATTTTTTTAGGACCATTTTGACATTAAGTGTCAAAAGTTGGGGACCATTTTAACAATAACTTTCTAAACGAAATGAAGGCTTCTTCAAATTTTCGAGGGTAAATGGTCGTTATGTACTTACTGCAACTGTAAAAAAATTTCATTTTCACTAACAATTTAGTCCTCGCTGACGTGGAACGCCTCCCTGTGCATGTAGATTTGCCACATCATTGACGACGTGTCACGTATGCACTCAACGTTAATAAAAACGGTAGGTACTTAACAGTTTGACTAATTTGTCACAACATTTGCACATTGATGGACTAAATCGGTAATTTTGAAAATGTAGCGACCAAATTATCAGCGAATGGAAAGTTCAGGAACTAAATAGACTATTTACCCTAATTCCATGCTAGTTTATCTACACACTCATGGTAATTAATTTAATTAATATATAATATATATATATATTAATGATTTGTTAAATTTAATAACGTTCTATTTTATATTCAATAAATGAAGCATTTAATTACATTACTATATTTAATAATATAATAAATACAATATAAAAATTAGGCAAATGCTAACAAGTTTTTTATAAAAGGAGAAAGGCTTTCATTGGAATGCTCAAAATTACACTGCCCATAATTTTTTTTGCGTTTTCCTATGACTTTTACAGTAAATATTTTATCATTTTAATTTCTTAACCAATGCCCTAAGGCACTGGTTAGCAAGACCATAAAAATTATAGGTCTTTATAAATACTAGTACATTATTAATATTATAAATGCTACATTTAAGATAGTCAAGTTTTTATTTATGGTGCCAAATAAGAAATATAGATATTTAGTGGTCTCATTTCAGACTCCAAGGATACCAGCTACACATATATGCATATGCCCATTCCACACACACACACACACAAAAACAAAACCAAAAAAAAAAAAACCCACATGCTTGGCCTATAAATTCTCTTGCAGATTTCAGCTAAGCTACCACAAGCAAAGCAAGAGAACTTGTTCACCAATTAGGCTTAGAAGAGAAATTACTATTTCGAAAATGGGTTCAAAGAGTGTTGCACCCGTTGCCCTTGTCCTCTACCTCAACCTCCTTTTCTTTTCCATGGTTAGCTCCAACAACACCTTTGCCCCTGCCCGTACCTCACCATCTAATAAGTGCCCCGAATTGCAAATTTGCGCCAATATTTTGCTGCCCCCTCATAACCCAGACAACCGTTGCTGCCCCCTCATCGCGGGTCTTGTTGATCTTGAAGCCGCCGTGTGCCTCTGCGCCGTACTCAAGCTCAACATCGGAGGAATAATCACCATTCCACTGGACATTTTCGTGAACCTCCTATTAAACCTCTGTGGACGCAAACCGACCACGTACAAATGCAAATAAGAAGAACAGAATATGTATGACATGTATCCATCATCATGTTCTGTTGTGTGTTAATTAATTCGTATCATGGTCTTTGTTTATCGTCTTGTCAGTAGTGAAAGTTGTTCAATAAATTAAATTAAAGTCCTTTGTTCAAGAAGTGATTATTCCAAGTTATTAAGTTGCTTATTATCTCTGTCTTTCTTTTCACTTTCGTGTCTTCATTGAGTATAAGGTGGCAATGTAGACAGGAGCATTAATTGATCTTGTAATAACATATTAAAATCAGTCTGCTGATGTTTTGGTCCAAACCATAAAGCATGAAACTATGGTCAAGAAAATTAATTAGCAAAATGAAGAAATATATTGATCCTACAATAATTTTCTGATATCTGTTTTTGATTTTTATAAATAAAAAGAAAAATATTGATCCTACAATAGTAACAAGGGAAAAGTCAACTGAAGGAAATGTAGGAACTCGATCCCTCACATGTTGAAATCCCTGCTGGAAATTTATGTGTACACTTCTCATCCAATAATCCCATAATTCTAGAATGTTGTTGGTGTAGAAGCAAACTTTTTTGAAGGCATGTTTGATACAAGTTAAAAGAGCTTTTGAGAACTTCTCTATTAAAAATATAAAGCTAGCTTTTTAAAGTAGAAAAACTCTAAAAAGCTCTTTTAACTTTGAATCCAAATAGGGTTTAATAAAAGGACTAAAAATTTGATCAGTCCTCCTTAATTATTATTTATTGAGCCCAAACTCTATATTAAGGACTAGAGGGAGTATAATATTACTAAATTAACTACGTGTAATCATTAATACTCCCTCCGGTCCTTTTTATAAGAAACAAAAGAGTGCTCTTTTTTTATCCTAATTATAAGAAACATACATCCACTTTAAGATGTATTAATTGCTAGTTTTCTTTTTTATCCTTCATCTTGTGAAATCCATTAATGAGACACATACTCATTTCTCATACATTTATTGGTCTATTAACAATACAACTTCCACTTATTGGTAGAGGTACAGTGTCATTAATGTAACCACTACTTAAACCAATCAATTTAAGAGGTACTTTTGAAATAAAATTTAAATTTATGACATTATTAATTATAAATAACTAACTTAACTATTTTTATTGGTCTTGATGATTTAGTTATTTGTTTCTTATATAAAGGACCGAAAGGAGTACTATATTTAATAATAGTATAATTTTTTTTACTGCATATTTAATAATATAATAAATACAATATAAAATTATTTCATTATATATCATTATAAATACTACATTATTCATAATAAATGCTACATTTAATGTACCCAAAAAATACTAAATGCTACATTTAAGAGTTGTTCTCAAGTATGTATGTGTGTATGACATTTGAGAGTTGTTCTCAAGTACTACCTCTGTTCTTGTGAATGTATGTTTGTGTGTGTATGTGCGCGCGTGCGTGTGCACATGCATTGGTAACTTACACCATAATATTTTGGACAAATAAATCAATGAGTTTTTGTGTTTTAGTTAGTTTAATTTAGTAATATTATACTCCCTCTAGTCTTTAATATAAAACATCATTTAGAAGGAATTTATGGTCATTTTTATAAGACATTTAACAATTCTTATGTTGCATTTAATTTTTTTCACTAGTTGTCCTTATTAAATACTCTAAGTATTTGTATTTTTTATTGGCAGTGATGCATAATACTCTTAGACTTTAATGTTTTCACATCACCCATAACAAATTAATGATTATTAATAAGGGTAAAAATGATACATTAGTAACATTTTTTAAAAAATTAATAAAATTAATTTAATTAACTATTTTTATTGGTCTATGTGATCATGTCCAAAGTATCTTATATTAAGGACAAGAGGGATTTACTATTCAATTTAAAAAAAAAATCATTTATCTCTCCCTCTCATCTGTAACCAGCATTAATTTTTTAAGTTGTCTCTCCTCTCTCATCTCTTACTAGCATTAAATTATTCAGACTGTCTCTCCTCTTCCATCTCTCACCATTAAACATTTTTAAAACATAAATTAATATTATTGTATACATTTAATAATCTTAATAAATATTTAATTCAACGTGATTAGGTTAAAAATTTATTTTGGTAAAAACAAAAAAGGTTAAAAACTTATATGCGTTAATTCTAACTTCTCTTTGTTGTTTAAGTTATAACTTCTTAGCATTAAAATATTCTTGATATAAACTAACTTGTTTTTATAATTTAATTACTGAAATTGATAACTTGTATTCTTTTTAACAAGTTAAAAGAAGTTATATATATATAGTCAAAGAATTGAATTATGTCATTTTCAAGCAAGAGCACTTGTTCACCAATTAAGCTTTCAAGAGAAACTGTTTGGAAAATGGGTTCCAAGAGAATTGCACCCGCTGCCCTAATTCTGCTCTCCCTCAACCTCGTTTTGATTTCCATGGTTAGCTCCACCAACACCCTTGTCCCTGTCCCTGTCCCTGACGATGTGGTGACAGCATATAAAAAGTGCCCCTCCGATATGCGTTTTTGTGCTGTTATTTTGTTGCCGCGTCATCTAGCAGACACTCGTTGCTGCCCCCAAATCGATGGTCTTGCTGACCTAGATGCCGCTGTGTGCATTTGCGCCACACTCAACCACTACAGAGGTAGAGGTATTTCCGTTCCTCTAGACACTCTAATGAAGCTGCAATTAAACGCATGTGGACGCAAACCGACCAAGTACCATTGCAAATAAGATCGAATATATATGTATAACATCCATTATATTATTCTGTTCATGGTCTTTTTTTTAATTGCGTGTTTAAATTAAGTTAGGGATGGTAACATTCGTGCCTTCTATATGCCAGCGGACACTTTAATATTAGCAATAAATTAACGTCCATATATATTGTGCTGCTGTTCTTCTCGTGGATGGGGATCTTATCTTCCTCTTTGCTATCTTTGTTTATCGTCTTGTTAGTGAAACTTGTTCAATGAAAGTCCTTTGTTTATCATCGTCTTTGAGTACAAGGTGGCAAATTAGACGGGAGCGTTAATTGATCTTGTAAATTTAACATAGTAAAATCAGTTTGCTTATCTTTTGGTCCAAATAATTAATATAGCATGAAAGTATGGTCAAGACAATTAATTAGCAAAAAGAAGACATATATTCACATAATACTAGTAGTAATAAGGGGTCTAACTCAATTAGTTAGGAAATGTGCATGAGTTGTTATAAACTTTTTGATACCTAGGTCTAATTCCTACAGATAAAAAAAAATATAATAGTAATATATATATATAACTACCGATTAACATAGTAAAATATAATAGTAGTATATATTTAACTACTAATTAACATAGTAACAAGGGAAAATTCAAGTGAAGGAAATATAGGAACTCCATCCTCACATATTGAAATGCTGGCTAGAATTTTGTGTGTACACTTCTCATCCAATAATCGCACAATTTTAGAATGTGGTTAGTGTAGAAGCAAATATTCTTAACTAAAGGACTAAAAAGTTGGTCACACAAACTCTACTTTTATATAGTAGCCACATTAGAAGGAAAAAACAGTTTAAGCATTTACTTCGAACTTAAATATAAGCAAAAATATATAATTTCCCACTTATTAAGAATACTAGTTAAGTTCATTTATTTTGTTGATTTCAAATAAAAAAAAACTATATTTTTTAAATTACTCTTAATCATATTTATTGGAGATAGTGCTTACATTTTAATTAACTTAGGGTATTTTTGAAATAATAACATCAAATAGGGTTAAATTAGTTGAAATTTGTTGGTATTTCGGTCCACCAAACATGGACATTTTTTTCCCCTCATATTTAAGTTCAGAGGGAGTACTAAAGTAGAAATTGTTTTATTTAACATTCAAAATATTCTTAAATATTAAATTTATTAAATAAAATAGATTTAATAAATGTTTATTAAATATAGTATTAATTCTATAAAAAATATAGTATTGATTACTATATTTATTAAATATAATATTTAATTAACATTAATCATATTATTAAATATTATATATATTTATTAAATACAACATATTTTACATTGGCTTTTAGTCTGATGCTAAAATGCTTGAAGGTAAACTATTGTGTCCACATTTTTTGTTGACACAAGGAAATGTTAACATAAAAATAGACGCTAACTTAATATCTAGCAAACAGACGCTGAGCCATCACTACTATTGGGCTTTTTTACTAAAATGGGGTACTTTTTTAAAAAAATTATCAAAATGGGTACTTTTTAAAAATATTACAAAAATGGATAAGTCGTTTTTTAAAATACGACTTTACTTTTAGTATTTTTTTTTTTTAAAAAAATAGAAGTCGTAACTTGATTCACCACTTTCATAATTTTTTTTAATTGCCATTTACACCATGTATTTTATGGATACACCCCCTTTTTAAAAAAGAATTCCATAAATCATAAGAAATACAACTTTAATATATTACTTAAATAATTTCTGACTCTTAATTAATTTCGAGTTGAGGACATGGAAAAAATTTAAAAGGGGTGTACCAATAAAAAAAAAGGGGTGTATCAATAAAATAGGTGGTTTAAATAGCAATTTTCAAAAATAATTATGAAAGTCAACTATGAAGTCACGACTTCTACTTTTTTTATAAAAAAAATCCTGAAAGCAAAGTAATGATTTAAAACAAGACTTCTTTTACATGAAATCGTGTTTTAAAACACGACTTATCCATTTTCATAATATTTTCAAAAAGTATCCATTTTAATAATTTTTTGAAAAAATTACCCAATTTTGGTAAAACAGCCCTACTATTGCTACTAGCATCAACTTAGCATATGCTAGGCCAATGTTAAGGTAACAATTTTTTTTTAAAAAAATATATTTATTTTTGTACCTGGATTTTTAAATTACAAAATTTGGATATTTAAATTAAAATAATAAAAACGTATTATAGAAATATGAATAATATATATAGAAATAAATAAAAATCTATTAATTATAAATAATAATCCTTATGGTATATATATATATATATATACAATCTAAAACAACTATGAAAGTAAAAAAAAAAAAAAAATGTCAAATGGACATATCATCTAAATCATTCGATAATAGGGATGACCTGGGCCTTACTCTTAGCATTTGGCCACTGTTATGGTCCCCATAGTGCAACCTGCTGCAATCCTCTGCATCAACTCCTGGAGCTATCATCTAAATCAGGTCAATTTCTGGAATCATAACTGGGTTCCCAATGGAGGAAGGTTAATTGAGAGTGCTTCGGTTGAATTGTGATACTGCAGTGAACCAGAACTGCAATATTAGAGCAGCTGCTGGTGGTGTGTTTCGTAATCACCAGGGTGCTGTAATTTTTTCTTTTGCAGCAGATATTGGGGTATGTTCAGTTGTAAATGCAGAATTATGGGCCATCTTGATTGGCTTGGAGTCGATGTTTTAAGGTTTTTTGGGTTGAATCTGATTCCCGGAGTGCCATTCAAATGGTGTCCTAGTACTCATTCATGTTTTCCTATTATTCAGAGTATCAAGGAAAGTATATTGGATGGTGGTAATTGCACGTGCTCTCATGTACTCAGAGAAGGTAACCTTGCTAGCTATGGCTTTTCCTAGAATGGACAAACTATAGTCTTTGATGTTATCCCCTTCTTTTATTTCTAATATGTAATTTCCACTGTGTTTCCACGCGGTTTTTAATTCCAATTTTGTGGGCTCGTTGCCCCACTTATTAAAAAATAAATAAATAAATAAACCAATTTAAAGTTTTTTTTAACAGTGCTAATTTAAAATTTAAATCTTAAGCAGAACTCCTTTTGTTTTAGTTTATCTAGCAAATATTAAGGCACATCTTGTGTTTTATGGTACTCTTTCATCAATAATATTTTGCTTAATAAAAAAAAAGTTTATCTACCAAATAAACACTGAATAATTGTTTAATCTAGATTAAGAATTGGAAATGATTTTACATAATTTTAAAATTATTCCATATTATATTTAAGAATTAAATTTAAATTTTGAAATTAACTCCATACATTAAAAAAAATCAAATGACTAATAAAATTCAATTATTGAACTATGTAAATTTGATTATTTTTTTACACAATTAATTTGGTTTAAATACCTTTTTAGTCCTTACAATTTAGTGTTTTTTTATTTTTCACCCTTGCAAAACCATTTTTTTTTTGTTTTAGTCCTTGCAAATTATGTTTGTTTTGTTTTTCGTCCTTATAACGATTTAGATAACGTTTTTTTCACTATTCAAAATGCTATCTAAATCACTTTAAGGACGAAAAACAAAATAAATATAATTTGTAAGGACTAAAACAAAAAAATAATTTTGCAAGGACGAAAAGCAAAAAAATACTAAATTGCAAGGACTACAAAAGTATTTAAGCCATGCATAATCTTATTTTGTCGAAAACACAGTTGTATCAATAGATTTGGAAGAATAGCTTCGTTAACCATAATGATTTTCCTCAAATTGACCTAAGTTAATCAAATAGTCAATATAATGTCTGAATAATAGTGGAAAAAATTTAAAAAGTTAACTATCTTGTTTGCAAAACTTAATTAAAATAATAAACCATCAATTTGGTATCTCAAATAATATTATCTCTCTTAAGTAATTTTTAAAGTAACAAAATTATATAAATAGTTCTTTGTTTTAGGTATTTTAATTATATCAATAATTCTTAAGTAAACTTATACGCAATAAAATAATGTCCCATTTTTTCTCATTGATATAAACCCATAAACAAGTAGCCATAAACTCAAACTTTTTATACTAACATTACTTTAGTCCGAGCAGAACTTAAGGCAAACTCTTGTAAATGAAAAAAATTTAGTTGAGATAAAACTCAAACTTTATTTTTGTTTTCTTTAGGTCACGCTTTTAGATATTTTAAAATTAACAAACATCACATTCTAGTCAGATTCTAGTTCTAGTAACATTTAAAATATAAATGTTACAATATGGACTTACTGGTAACATTTTAAAAAAAGTAAACAATTAAATGTTGCAAAAAGCCCCAAATGTAGTAGTGGTTGGAGTAACCTTGTACTCCCTTTTATTATTCTCTTTGCTTATCAAATAAAAAAAAAGTTATATGTCTTCTTTTTGCTAATTATTATCTTGACTGTACTTTCACATGCTGTATTGTTTGGACCGAAAGATCAGCAAACCGATTTTAATATATATGTTATATTTTAATTTAAAAGATCAATGCTCCTGTCTACATTTGCTCTTGCTGAATGGTTATATACTTAAAGAATATAGGAAAGTGAAAAGAAAGACAAAAAAAGATAAGGAAAAATATCGAACCACTTCTTGCAACAAAGGACTTTTATTTAACAATTTTCACTAACAAGACGATAAACAAAGATAGCGTGGAGGAAGATAAGTCCCCATCCACGAAATCAACAACAGCACAATTATTTTTTGATACATTCATGTCTTTTTTTTTTTTTATACATCAACAGCACAATTATAAGTGTATAGAATTATTTATTTATTATTATCTATGGACGTTTATTGGTAGTATTGTAGTATATATTCATTAGCATTATGCAATGGTAACGTCCTTAACTTCAAATACAAACCATCATGCATATTGTGTTCTTAATTGCAAATGAGGTTGGTCGCGTTGTGTCCACAAAAGTTTAATATTTGCACCACGGCAATTCCAACATTTAAGTGGATTCCTAAGAGACTGGACTTGAGTTCGTCGCAAATGCACACAGTGGCACCAACCTCAAGAAGTCCACCGAGGATGGGGCAGCAACCATAATTTGATGGAGACCCGAGAACTCTCCCACCCAAACCCAAAATATCGAGGCAAATACCTAACTCGGGACACTCGCGTGGTGGCGGCGGCGGTGGTGGTTGTGTGGCAGGGGCAAGGGTGTTGGAGCTAACCATAGAAAAGAAAAGAAGGTTGAGGGACAGAAGAAGGGCAACGCATGCAACACTCTTGGAACTCATTTTCCAAATAGAGGATCGATAGATATATACTCAATTTCTTTAGAATTCTTATTTGGTAAACAAGTGCTCTTGCTTGTGGTGGCTTAGCTAAACTTTGCAAGAGAATTTATAGGCCAAGGATGTGTGGTTTTTCTTTTTCCTTTTCTTTTCCGAATGAGTTAATTTCTTAAAATTAAATTAATGGAGGTTGGATCTTTAGGCACATATATGTAGCTCTAAATATCTATATTCCTTATTTGGCACCACAAAATAATAAAACAAGACGGCTGTAATTTCTTTACTCGACAGGACCATCGACCATGCATTACTTCTCCGGAGTATTGTATAATTCGGATATGGAATGCGGGGTTAGATTTCTGTTAATTTATTGCATTTTGGTTAGTTAAAATAAAATGGATGTGCGGCAAATAATATTAAGTAATGCATTCTATCTAAAGTTTGAGTTTATAACTAATTGTTTGTTTGTGGGTTTATATCAATGAGAAAAAATGTGATATTATTTTATTGCGAATAAGTTGGCAGTTTTTATATACGTATAATTACGAGGCTATATTTTAACTACGTATTGCATATAAGATAGTTTTTTTTTTTTTTACCACTATTATTCAGAAACATATTAGCTATTTGATTAATCTAGGTCAATTTGAGAAAAAAAATATTATGAACAACGGAGGAAGCTAGCTATTTTTCCAAATACAACTGTAATTTCAACAAAATAAGATACATTAATTGGGTCAAAATAATCAAGTTCACATAAATCAATACTATAATTGAATTTAGTCATTAAATTTTAAATTTAATGTATGGAATGACATTCAAAATTAAAATTTAATTCCTAAATATAATTTGACTAATTTAAAAATAAAGTAAATTATTTTCAAATTCTTATTCTAGATTAAAAAATAAGTTAAATTAATTTGTAAGTCTCTATATTTTTGTATAATTTTTAATTAAGTCTCTATAGCAAAAAATAGTTTAAGAAATCCTTATAATTTAAAAAAAAAATGCAATTAAATCCCTACACACTAACATAGTCTCCTTGTCAGTCTTCCGTTAAGAATTTAATGGATTTTGTCTGATACACTATTAAATAATACACACTAATTAACATATAAATCATTTTTAAACAATTTTTTAATTGTTTATATTTCAAATTATATTTTTATTATCAATAAAATAATTATCTATCCATTAAATTTGTTTGTCAATTTTTAATTTTATACAAAGCATGTATTTACAAATACTCATATAATACAACACCTAGAAAAAAAAATACAACTTCTCATACATCTATTTCAAACCTTTCACCACTAGACTGAGCCTAGTAAGTTTATGACTATTCATTTTATAAATGCCTAAAAGTGCTCTTAATTAGTTTTTTTTTTTCCTTCAAAAAATTAATATTTTTAAAGAAGGGCAATGCTTTTTATTAAATTTTTATTTTAACTTGTAATAAAAAAATTTATTTTAACATTTTACAAAATTTACTCAAAAATAAAAGCTGCAAATAGAAGTAGAAGGAAAAAAAATGAGGATTTTAAAAGCAGATGCGTACAATTTTTCACTACCAGCTAGCAACAAACCACGTCAATTTGTAAACACGAAATTTGATTTCCTTTTAAAGAAAGTATTTAATTCATTCGTACTATATATAGCCGCCCTATTTAAATTAGAATTTGAATTAAAATATTAAATAGTCAAAAAAGGAAAGATTCTTTTCATTTGGTTGGGAAATTCATAGCGGAGCTATACTGTGGGGCTTAAAGCACAATCATAAAATAAAAAAATAAAAAACATGGAATGGAGATTTCAATTTTCCTTTGAGAAAAGCTTTTCGTTAAAATTCTTACTATACATAGCCGCCCTATTTAAATTAGAATTTGAATTAAATAGTCATAAAAGGAAAATTCGGTTCATTTGGTTGGGAAATTCATAGCGGACCTATAGTGTGGGGGCTTAAAGCACAATCATAATTAACCCGTAAGATTGCCATAGTGGTATAGGGTACCCATTATGTTCACACGTAGAAGAATGAGTTATTTAACAGAATAATTCATGTTTGATTCTTTCTATGTGCAAATTCAAGACAAAAAAAAAACACAATCATAAAATAAAAACAGAAAAATGATTATGCATTGACAATCATAAAATAAAATAATTTTACACAGTCATCTATTAAACTCAAATAAAAAAAAGGGAAAAAAATAGCATTACTTGGTTGTGATGGCCACGGCTAGCAAAATTCATTTAAATTACGCAGCCGTCACCTTTTATGATATTATGCCTAACCCTAATAAGCTCAACCTTGTTTACTTAATATTGTTTGACTAATTATTTTAATTAAGTGTGTATTTATTAGTATAACTTTTTTAATATAAAAAAATTTTAAAAATATAACATTTGATGTAATTAATATAATTCTAGTGTAATTTTTAATAAAATTTTCTATTTATTGATTCTTTGATTATTACTTTGTAAACAAAAACTTATCATATATATACTTTTATTTCTTTTTAATTATATGCTTCTAGAAAAAAAAATATTTCTATTTATTTATCTATTTAAAAATCCAAGATAATATGAATTATTGCCTTTTTAATATTTTAAGTATTTTATACATTTATTATAAATGATAGATAAATTATTATAGAAGTCATATTAGAAAGTTAAAAATAATTTTTAATACAAAAATATTAATTATATATTATATTCCAAAATGCACAAATAAGATATGAAGTAAGAGTTTGTTCTTAAACTTAACTACAAAATTTATTAAAAAACTTTAGGTAGTAGTAGTATAATACATTCCTAAATATACGTATTTTATAATTAGTTTATAATTTAATCAAAATAAATTATTGATGATAACAAAATCATTATTAGAGGAAAGATTAATTGGATGTGACATATTTTTAATACTTGGGTTTTGGGGTACAAGTCGCTTGATGTTTTGAACTAAATTGGCAATATTAAACCAAATTAAATTGCTACAACAATAAAATTTTAGAAATTTAATAAACATAAAAAGTAATAACAAAATTTAAAAAAAATACCAACACACAAAATATATTTTCTATGAAAGAACTATTTAACTTTGATTCTCCATTGCACCTAAAAATACATTGAAGCAGGGTTCCACGCCTGTCATGCCAAAAAGACAAAAAATAATATTAACACTTCATTTTATAATAATAATAATAATAATAATAATAATAATAATAATAATAATAACAATATTTAGTTTTCATCAAAATAAGATAAATGCATAAATAAAATAAATCTTTGTCTTAGTTTTTTTGGATGAGGTAAATATTTTAAAAGCTATAAATAATTTGCTTAATTAATTAGAGATAATTGTCTTAGGACGAACATTGTAGGATATTAATATCTTCCCTACATGTAACTGACTTATGAACCTGTTTTTTGGTTTCAAAGACATTATTTAAGGGGTTTTCGATGTTTTTACTAAAATAAATAATGGTGACAACTCCTTTATTTTTAACATATTTTTTTCACCGTCTCGTCTTAACCCCGGTTGTAACACATTACATGTTACCTATTCTGGTTATTAGTTCTATCTTGCTCTTTCAATTTCTGTATGCACATGCCTGGGTACCCTTGACTCCTTGGGAGCATCATCTCTCTAGTACATGAGTGGGTATGCATTTCATCTAAGAATGATACATCACACCCATAAGGGGATACATATCTCCTATAAGGGATTCATCTCTCTTATGATGGACTTAATAACCTATGACTTAAACATTTAATCACTTCAAACTTGACTATTTGACATTCTAATAACTTGTTGTCTCTCCCATATTAGAGAGAAAGACAAGTACCTGATTGAATTAACCATCTCTCCTATAAGGGGACACATCTTCCCACAAAGGGACAAGCGCACATTTACCCTAGGAGTAACTTCTATCCATAACAATCCACTTCCTTCACTCGAGGGGAAAAGCGTATAATACATGATTCAACTCGATGCCTTTTATCTTTGAGATTAAGAAGATGAAATGGATGAGATGAACCCCATACTTGGGCAACTTTCTCTCTTTTTTTTCTCCTTCTTTTCTATTTAGCACGAAAATATATTGCACGAAACTTACGAATGCAAACGTGGAAGGGTATTGTTTTTTCAAATAAATTTTAATTTAAAAAGTTAAAAAATATATAAAATGCATTTTAACATAATCAGCACTGCTATATGTTACGAAACATCTTTGCACGAAATGCACGAACACGTGAGCCATCCTTTGTCACGTGCAGGTTTGTTCTTTTTTTTAATTAAATTTTAAAAATAAAAAGTGATAAAAAAATGGTATACCCCTGCCAGTATTTATATATCCCTGCCAAACAAAAAGACCTTTATACCCCAATCAGTATTTTCCTGATGCGGGTCCTTTAGATGCCTTTGCTGCACCAATCCAGAATGCTAAGTCTCCAAAGTCCCCTGTTTGAATCTTCTAATTGAGGGCATTTAATCCCATTAGTTTTGGTCTATAAATTTCTTTTTGTATAACAATTAGGTTGGTGGAATGAGCACACATGAATGGTATTGAAAGGTGAGAGCAAAGTTGACTCATTTAAGATATGATATACATTGTTCAGTGTTGCTGAAGAGAATCAAGCGAGGAAGGGAATTGCAGGTGTTGAAAATAATCAAGCGAGGAAGAGGGAATTGCGGGTCTTGAAACGGGTCCTCTATTACAATTGAAACACACACGAAAAATGGGCCTTGTATCGCAATTGGAATTATTAAAACACAAAATTAAAAGGGGGCATGATGCCACGTCATTCGTGCATTTCATACGAAATTTGTTTCGTACGAAACAGCATTTTCCAAACATAATACACGCGGTCGTGAGCAAAAGTTACGAAAACCGTTTCGGGCAAATTAGCATTTCTGTTAATCGAAATATACCTTTTTTTTTTTTTACAGAAATTGAAATATACTTTTAGAAGAACATAAGGTAATACTTTGAAAGTATAGAAATACATTTGAAACAAGGTCTAGTATAAAACTTGCTTTGACTAGTTTAATATGAAAATTAGAATCATTCAAATGATAGAATAATGAAGGCTTTGATAAGAAGCTTTTAAACTAGATATAAATAAGTAGACATGTTAAAACATTAAAAAAAAAAGAATTTACAATAATTTACAATACTTGTCTTGAAATGCTAACATTTAAGTAAAATAGTAGAGTTAGCTTAAAACATTCTATGATTCCATTTACACAATTTTGGTGGAAAATTCTCAAAAATAGAAACTTTATCTGTTGGGACTAGAAACTAATAGGCAAGTGGGTAAAATAGTAGAGTTAGCTTAATTAAAACATTCTATGATTCCATTTACACAATTTTGGTGGAAAATTCTCAAAAATAGAAACTTTATCCGTTGGGGTTAGAAACTAATAGGCAAGTGGATGTAAGTACATTCAACCATGAGAGGGGAAAGGGGAAACGCAGAGAAAAGAGAGAGAGAGAGAGGGCACCGGGACCTGTTTCGACCTACTTCTTCACAAAATTTATGGAGGATTATGGCAGTCATGACCTCTGGAAAGTCTTCCTGAAATGGGGTAAGGTATGGGAGATCTTCATCCTAAACAGGAGAAATAAAAGGGGTAATCGTTTTGGGTTTGTGAGATTCCTCAATGTCCAAAATGAACAAGAGCTAGAGAAAAGACTAAACCAAATCTGTATTGGAAATACTCAGATAGAAGTCAACATCCCAAGGTTTGCAAAAGGAACAAAAGAAGCTACAAAGGAGAAACCAGCGATGGAAATAAGAAAAGGGGGAAACCATATACCACAGGATGAGGGGCCATCAAGAAATAATAGGAACTATGCACAAGCCCTTACACAGAGGAGACAGAACGACAATCTTAGGTGGAGGCCCAGAAAACAAACACAATCTAAGAATGAGCAAGGTAAATGGTTGGGGCAAGATATCAAGGTAACATCCCCAGATGATCAATGGCTGAGAGAAAGTTTAGTTGGAAGGCTGAGGGACTTATCTCTAGTTGATCACCTGAACAAATTGTATGTGCTGGAGAGTAAGGGAGAAATTAAATTAAAATATTTAGGGGATGACCTTGTACTCATCTGTGGTATGAAAAAAGAAGAGGCACAATGCTTGATCCAGTCGGAGAATGTAGGGTTCTTGTCACTATTCCACTCTGTGCAAAAATGGGAAACAAGGGTTACAAGTGGTAATAGACTAACTTGGCTAAGATGCTGGGGTGTGCCGGAACAACTTTGGGGAGAGGAGTGCTTCAAACAGTTGCTTCATTAAATCAGAACAGGAGATGAAATCCAAACAAAGGCTTGATTCCATAAGATTGCTGGTAAAAGTGTCGTCACCACAACCTGTTGTGTGGAGCCAAAGAATTAGATTTAATGGGGTGGTTCATCTAGTCAGAGTATTTGAAGAAACCATGGAACAAGACGATCAGTGTAGATGCAAACTCTGGAATTGGCAAAAGACATCTGGAGTACAATCATCATTGGCAGTGAAGTTAGGATGATCTATGAATCCTCAAACTTGAAATGCTCTATGGGGGAGGAAGTGGTTAGACAAGGAGGATCAGATCTGGCTGGTGAAGCAAATATGAATCGCCGGCAGGTGGAGGAGGAAACCTCTGTTGTGTACCTAGTGGTTAATACCCAGTCGTTGGGTTTGTCAGAAAAGGCAAAATAGGGGATGGCGATAGTGTTAAAGTGACATAGACTGGTGAGGGGAAGATGGGTGTAATAGGTGAGTCAGAGGAGAAAATCTTTCACCAAAGTGGAAACCCCCACGGTGGTGATGAAGAGAGCAGGTGTAACAGGAAGAAAGATATGCCTCAGGGCTCGATGGGTTCTATTACTCCTGCTCCTTCAGGGACTCAAATTAGGGAAATAGGGTCACAACAAATAAGGTCAAAAGGGGATGATGGTCAACAGGAGAGAGAAATTAGGACTAACAACGGGGAATATGGGCCGACCGAAGCAGAAGGTAAGAATAAGGCCCAAGCTGATAAGGACTCTAACCCTGGAAACAACAATTCAAGTTGGGCTAATAATGAGGCCTAATTTTTTAGCGATGATGGTAATTGGAGAAATAAGGGGAGGGAGAAAGCAAGGTAATCCCAAACGAGTAGATAACATTTGGCCAGGAGAGTTGTGTAAGCGAGGGTGTATTAGGTACAATACATAACCATGATGAGGGCTCTATTAGTAAAGTAATAAAGTCTACGGAACAGCAACGGAGCACACTAAAATCCAAAGAAGTGGGAGGAAAGAACCTTGAAGGGACCCATTTTGACAATGATCAATCATCGGAGTATAGTAGGGAAGCACGGGTCATTTGTAGAGGCCCGTTAACTCTTTCTTTGACCTCAATCAGGCCTTCACAACAAAAGGAGTCAGAAAGTAGTGGAACAAAGGAACCAAGATTCGCCAGTCACTCCTTGAGCGACATTTTATCAGATGGGAATATAAACAACTACAATAGGATCTTCTGGCTGAAGAGTGACCCCATTGAAGCTCAGAAGCTATAGGAATTAGGAAGATCAGTGGGTGTCTCTTATGAAGGACAACAGGAGGACATGATATCAAAATTGGTGGCCATGGAGGAAAGAGATAAGTTGGAGACTGATGGAAGGGCAACAGGAATGAAACAAGGGGATGCTGGGGGTGATCAATGAAGATTTTATCATATAATGTGAGAGGGTTGGGTGGGAGGGTGAAACAGAAGATAATTAGGCATCTGGTATTGAAAGAGGATGTGAATTTCCTGTGCATTCAGGAGACCAAAAGGGAGCACATTGATGATGGTATTTGTGGAGCCATCTGGGGTGATAAGGAAATAAATTGGTTCAACAATCCGACAACAAATTCTGCTGGAGGAATTTTATGTGTGTGGAATAAAAAAAGTCTACAAGTAACAAACACGTATGCTGGCCAGGGATTTGTTTTCGTGGAAGGTGTGTGGAAAGAGGAAGACTGCAACATCACTATTGTCAATGTCTACTCATCATGTGAGGTGGTACTCAAGAGAAAGATGTGGGAAGAGATCTTGCATAGGAAAACCAGCAGTAACTCAGAGGTGTGGGCTGTAGTAGGTGACTTCAATTGTGTACGGCGAGCGAGTGAAAGAAAAGGTGACATGGATGTGCACATTGGTAGTGGGGAAATAGGAGAATTCAATCAATTCATCCTAGAAATGGGATTGGAAGATATATCGTTGATAGGGAGGAGATTCACATGGGTGAGACCAAATGGAAGGGCTATGAGCAGGATAGATAGAATCATGGTGAATAGAGAGTGGCTTCATAAATGGCCAGTTTTCGCATAGTACATCCTTGAAAGAAATATATCGGATCATTGCCCCCATTTTGATGAAGAATGTGGTAGTTGATTGGCGACCAAAACCCTTTAGAGTGCTGGACTGTTGGTTTGAAGATAAGAAGTTCCCAATTTTCGTGGAAAATGCTTGGAAGAACTTAGAAGTCGAAGGTTGGGGAGCTTTTGTTTTGAAAGAGAAAATCAAAAGGATCAAGAAGGAATTGAAAGAATGGAATAGAGTTCACTTTGGAAACTTGGAGAAGAAAAAGACGGAGATACAAAAAGAGATGAATGAGATGGAGATCAAAGGGGAAGAAATTACACTGTGTGAAGAGGAATTAAAAAGGAAGAAGGACTTACAAGAAGAGTTTTGGAGGGTGACCAAATACAATGAATCACTTTAGAGGCAAAAGGCAAGAATAAAGTGGAATATGGAGAGGGATTGCAACACAAAGTACTTTCATAGTGTGGTGAATTGGAAGCGGAAGAAAAATGCTCTTAGGGGCCTTAGTATTGATGGTAGTTGGGTGGGTGAACTCAATAGAGTAAAAGAAGAGGCTAAAAGATTTTTTGAGATGAGGTTCAAGAAAGAAGCTTGGGAAAGACCAAAACTTGATGGGATCTACTTCAAACAAATTTCCATAGAAGATAACAACATGTTGTTGGGGGTCTTCCAAGATGATGAGATCAATTCGGCTGTTTGGGAATGTGGTAGTATGAAGTGTCTGGGCCCAGATGGTTTGGACTTTAAATTATTAAGAAGTTTTGGCACTTGATAAAGGAAGATGTGAAACGGTTCCTTGTTGAATTTCACCAAAATGGGGTACTTCCAAAAGGTAGTAACGCCTCATTTATTACACTTGTCCCAAAGGTCGATGAACCACAAAGCTTGGGTGATTTTAAACCTATATCCTTAATAGGGTTCATGTATAAGATTCTTGCAAATCTTTTGGCTAATAGGTTGAAAAAGGTCCTTAATGAGGTGATCGACAAAAGACAAAGTGCGTTTTTGGGTGGGAGAAGTTTGTTGCAAAGTGTGGTTGTTGCTAATTAAGTTATTGATGAGGCAAAAAGGAAAAAGAAGAAATGCCTTATTTTCAAAGTTGATTATGAAAAGGCATATGACTCTGTGTGTTGGGATTTCCTGTTATATATGCTTAGAAGACTCGACTTTGAGGAGAAGTGGGTTGGTTGAATGAAGACTTGCTTGGAATCTAGTATGGTCTCGGTCTTGGTGAATGGAAGCCCATCTAAAGAGTTTACAATAAAAAAAGGACTTAGGCAAGGAGATCCGTTGGCTCCTTTCCTCTTCAATATTGTGGCGGAGGCCTAAGTGGAATGATGAGAGAAGCAGTATCAAAGAACTTGTTCTCTAGCTACCTTGTCGGGGGAAATAAAGTGGAGGTTAATCTTCTCCAATATGCCGACGATACTATTTTTTTGGGGGAAGCAAGCTTGAGCAATGTGGTGGCCATCAAAAGCATGATGAGATGTTTTGAACTAGCCTCCGGTTTAAAGGTAAATTTCTCTAAAAGTGACCTTGAGGTAGTGGGGATTGAGAGGAGTGAAGGTTTTAGATATGCAAAGCTTTTAAATTGTAGTCTCCTTTCCTTGCCTTTTACATATTTGGGGATACCTATTAGTGCTAACCCAAGAAAGGTAGAAACTTGGAGTGTGGTGATAGGTAAATTCAAGAAGAAGTTAGCACCTTGGAAATATAAATCTCTATCCTTTGCCGGTAGAGTTTGCCTTATTAATTCCGTGTTAACTTCTTTGCCCATTTTCTTCTTGTCCTTTTTCAAAATATCGGGGGAGGTTGCTGAAAAGATTATGAGCATTCAAAGAAATTTCTTGTGGGAGGGAAGTGAGGAAAAAAACAAAGTGTGTTGGGTGAGTTGGGAGAGGGTGTGTTCCCCAAAAAATGATGGAGGGCTTGGAATAAAAAATATTTCTATTTTTAACCTTGCATTAATTGCCAAATGGAGATGGGAATTATTTAATCAAAAAGAGGGCTTATGGTTGGAAGTATTAGAATCAAAGTATGAGGGGTGGAAAGGCATTATGAGGGACTGTAATGATAGAAATTCATCAATATGGTGGAGGGATCTAATTGCATCTTGTGGGGGTGGTGATGAGTCAATGTGGTTTGAAAGGAGGGTCAAATGGAAGATCGGGATGGGGAACTCAGCACGCTTTTGGCATGATAATTGGGCTGGTGAAACATGCCTGATGAATAAATTCCCTAGGTTATACCTAGTTTCTACACAACAGAATTAGTTTGTAAAGGAGATTGGAAAATGGGTAGGTGGATGTTGGAAGTGGGAACTAGAATGGAGAAGGAGTTTTTTTGCTTGGGAGTACCAACAGTATGCTGAACTTCAACAGACTTTGTTCACTGTTAGCCTGGACAGTGGTAGCTGCGACAATTGGATGTGGGAAGGGGAAAGCTCTGGTATCTTCTCAATCAAATCTGCATATCGAGAGTTGCACAGTGGTTTGGTTGGCTTGCACCAGTCGGATGTGATGACAAGTATCTGGAATATAAAGGCACAACCCAAGACAAAATTCTTATTGTGGAGATTGATGTTAAATAGATTGCCAACAAAAGACAATCTTAAAATTAGGAATATTATTATTGATGACCAGGATTGTCTGTGCCCGTTCTGTGAGGATGTACAGGAAACTGCCAGTCATAGCTTCTTCACATGTGCAAGGGTTATGGAGGTCTGGATATATTGCTATAGGTGGTTGGAGTTGACCACGGACCTACCAAAAGCACCAGAGATACATTACTGGCAACACATTCAGTGTCTACAATAAAAAAAAGAACAAAACACGTGGTGGGTTGTCTAGGCAGCAATAATATGGTGCATTTGGTCTCTCAGGAATGAATGTGTGTTTAGGGGTGGCTCTTTTGATCGTGAAATCCTCATACAAAAAATTCTGTTCATTGCATGGTCATGGCTTAAAAGTAATGACTCTTCTTTTGGTTTTACCTTTAACCAGTGGTCTACGTCACCAGGGACTTGTATCTCACCAGCACTAATGCAACGAAGCTGAAGAAATATTCGACGTGGGGTGTTGGAAAGTAATGCTGGGAAGTAAATTTATGGTAAAGGTCGTGGTGAGTCTTTAAAGTTGTCACTGTATGATCCAAGAATGGATGGGATACAAGGGGTTGGGGGCAGGGTCTGTCTCCAGTGTCCGGTTTGGGTCTAAGATAGGTGCATTAAATTTCCTTAGTTAGTCAATATTTATACTGTTAGTTGTATAAATATTTCCTAACAGTGGAAGCTATGTACTCTACCTTTTGTAATTGAGTTATTGGTACCACTGGTACCCTATAATAAATTTTATTTGCCGACAAAAAAAAAAAACTAATAGGCAAGTGGGAATTTTCCCAAGATTTTTATATCAAGCACAAAGGCTTCACTTTCATTTCCTTTACACAACTCAAAACAAAACTCCTGGCATTCATGTCCATCTCTAATCCCGTCTTTCAAAATTCATAGGAAATCTATAAAAATGCAAATGGAGTAATTCACACTCCCTTAGATCCATTAGGATGTCTATTTTATTCTAAAAATATAGGGCAGGTCTATGCACAACCAGAACAAGACAGTTTTCACACAATATAGTTGCCGTCCAGAATCGAAAGCAAATAGAACGTGCTACATTGTAAAATTCGCTATAAATCACACAATATTTGAAACGCTATGAGGTCAATTGCAACACACACACACGCACACTCTCAAGTTCTTTAAAGAATATTTTATAATGGTGTTACACTAAACGGAGTAAATTATATATTTTAGTACAAAGTAAATTATAATGACATCCCTTAAGATTTTGTTAAATTTCTCTTGATACCCCTTCTTTTTCTATCCAAACACTAATTCTCTTTAATTGTTTAAAAAATGTTACATTAACACCTCTTATTGTTTGAAAAAAAATATTATACTATATATCCTTTTAAGGGAGGTTGATGTGTAAACATTAAAAAAGCAGTGGTTATGTGCAATTTCACGAAACTTCAACGGGTGTTAATGTAATTTAGTCTTTAATATAAGAAAGAAGAAACAATGTAATACTCGCATCTCTTATGAGAGAAATATGTAGTTTATTTTATATTTGAACATAAGAGACAAGGATAGTGTAATACACATGACTTAGGAGAAGGAAGAGTAATTTACTTTTAAGGGCGTTAAGTTAAATGAACTTAACTATATATTTTAAAGTAAGAGGTGAAAGCGGTATAATATCTGCATCTCTCGTAAAGGGGATAATTTACTCATTAATTAATTTTTTTATACTTGTTTATTTATTTATTTAAAAAAAAAAGCATGATCTTCTCCTTAATTAAATCAAGACGTGGCTATTAAAGACCAGAGTTTTTTGCTAAATATATAAATAATAATTAAGGAGGACTGACCAGCTTTTGAGTCCTTTAGTTAAGAATATTTGCTTCTACACCAACAATATTCTAAAGTTGTAGAATTATTTGATGAAAAGTGTACACACAAATTTCCAGCTAGCATTTCAACAAGTGAAGGATGGAGTTACTAACTTTCGTTCAGTTGGCTTTTCCCTTGTTACTATATGTCACTATTGTAGGATCGAAATATGTCTTCCTTTTGCTAATTATCTTTCACCATAAATTCATTCTTGATTGTTTGGGCCCAAAGATCAGCAAACCGATTAATTTTAATATGTAATTAATTACATGATCATTGCTCGATCCTGTCTACTCTGCCACCTTAATTATACTTAAAGAAGATACGAAAGCGAAAAAGAAAGACATGCAGAGATACGGAATTTAGTAATCTCGAATCACTTCTTGAACAAAGCACTTTTATTGAACAACTTTCACCAACAAAACGATAAACAAAGATAGGAAGGAGGAAGATAAGACCTCCAACCACGAGAACATACAACAACAGCACAATTGCATTTGCATAATAGTATTATTCATTTATTATTATGTATGGACGTTAACTTATTGGTAATAATTTATTATACCAATAATAAAAGAATAATAGTCAAAGAAATTTCAGTCGTCAATGCCCATTTACCAACTTGGATAGCATAAATTTTATTATATTATTTTGGGAGAATACAAGTATATCAAATGGTTTTATTGATCATTGATGTAGTATTCAACTTAGTACGTACAAAAGAAGTACAAACATAAACAAAGGCTTCTCTATGGAACTATATCTAATTTCTACAGAACATCATTCAACGAAAAACCTTTCTGCATCCCCCAATATGCTAAATAGTCTGGAAATTTTCTTACCTTCATTTCAACTGAAAATTGAAACAAACTGAGGGATATATTTGGATTAAAATTTGCAAACTTTTAATTTGAATTAAATTTAAGTTTGCAAAAATATCTCATCTTGTTTATCTAAAATTAAGTTCTCAGGCAAAAATTTTCGTTTGAATATACATATGGAAGTAACCAATTATATGACCTAAAATTGATTTTATTCTCAAATATACTTTTGAAACATTACCACCACAAATTCAAACATATCCCGAATCGATGAGACTGGTTCCGACAACTACGTACATATATAGATGTGTCCGTTGTCTTTCCTGAAAGTTAAATGCATATTGATTCATGTAAAATAATTCACGACACTATGGATTTCTACTTACATCTACAGATCGATACACAGGAACGAAATTATACAGAGACTACCTGGACCTTCTACGGACAACTTAATTATAACAACATTCTTAAATGCCAGTTTGTAGTTTCTTCCTTAATATTCATTCGTGTTGTTCTTGTTATGTGAGGGTGAGTATTATCAAATGCAGAAGACCACCACCCTATAAACGCTTTGGTTCTTGTTTTTACTACTTATAATTAAATGAAAATACGATAATGAAATTATGATAAAAAAAAAATCGTAATTTTTCAATTTCCATACCTATCTTTTTTTTTTTTCACGGAACATTTTCATACCTTTCTGTTATAATCAAAGAGGGGGCAAAAGTAATCGAATTCAAAGTGGGGGAAATGTAAACCTTTCTAGGGCTTGGTTCCTCGTGAAACTAGCGATGGGGGCACTGTACGTGAACGTTTGCAACCATAAGAAGATTAACGAAACGTAACTGTATTAAATTGAAACTCTCTTTGAATTTTTGGATAAAAGGTTCATTTTGTTCTATAATAAACGAGAACGGTGGAGTAATTGTTTTCCACTGAGCGAAATTAAAACATCAAACTATACATGATCACTAAATTTCAAAATTCAGAAAAAGCGAGAGAGATGGATGCAGAGGGAACGAATTGATTAACAAAAATAAATTAACAATATGTGAAGCACACCAGAAAATAATAAATTGACAGAAAAAGGATTGTATATATATATTATTGCACTGAAAGCTATTGAACAAGGTATTTGTTTCAATCCATATAGAACAATCTTCACAATAGCATATAAAATATTACACCCAAAATTGCTTTCCCTACCATTCTAATCATAAATTTAAAATTATTATAAAAAAAAAACTCAAGGCTTAAACAATATAGTAGTATAATTATTCAACAAAACAGAACCCAACTGGTAAATCTACTAGGCATGGTGGTGACCATGGATGAAGGAGGGTGCATGTAGTAGTAGTCAGTTGGAGAATACAATAAGAAAGATCATAATGGCTACAACAACCACCGGAAACACCAAAAGCAAAGGAATTCCTGGTGGTGAAGGAGGACCCATCAAAAGTGGACCAATCAAAAGTATGGCTGCAATGATCAAAAATATCACAATGGAACCGTGGCCCCATACTTCAGGTTGCCTCATTTTTCCTCCAAAAGAACAAAAAACACTTGAAACTATATATTATCAAAGAAGATTGGTAATAAAATGAAAAGATATGAAGCAGTGGTGTAATGGTGTGTGGCAATGCACTGTGGTATGGCCTATATATAGAGTTTGAAAGGTGGCGATGAAGTTGAGAGCACCGGTTGGCAATGGCAACGTTTGGTGTTGGGTAACAACTATCAAGAGACACAACTGGAAAAGTCGCAACTTTCCTTGATGGATCACAGATAGTGCATTTTCACAAATAAATTTGCACGAACTTTAATTAAAAGGGTAATAAATTAATAATTCAGTATCTACTAAATAAAATGGAAAAAAATTAGTAATTGAAAAATAAATTGAGTTTTAATTATCTTTATGCATTCTCAAGTGTAAAGAAATTTATATCTTCTATCTTCAATATATATAAAATAGATCATAGTTATCCTGAATGAGAGTTTTTAGGAATTTTTCTTCAATAAAAATGTTTTTAGAAATCTTTTTCAACGAGGATTTTTTTAGGCATTTTTCTTAGCTTCTTATCTCTTTTAATATATTTTTTTTATTTTTATTTCTAAATTTAATTTTAATATTTTTTAAAAGAAATTATCTATAATTAAAATTAACATTGTATCACAATATAAATTATTTATCATAAATTTCAAATATAATTTATACGTTTAAAAATACTTATTTATTACAAATTTTAATTATAACATAAGTTATATATTCAAAAGTATTCATTTATTATAAATTTTAGTTGTGTAAAATAAACATTTATCTTATGCATTGCACATGTTAAAATACTAGTTAACCCATAAGGTTGACGCAATTGTGTAAGATCCTGCGACATTCACATATGAGGAAACAATCTATTTGGCACAAGAGAATTTGTGTTCAATTTTCTATGTACAAAATTTTCTTGGGTCAACGGTAACCATGCACCACAAGTGGAATTAGCTAGTTTTATTACATATACGGCCTATTTACTAAAATGGAAAATTATCTAACTGCTGAAACTCATTAGAAACCAGTTCGAATATTTCTATACATGCTAAACTATATATGGAAGAGTAACTATAATTAGAAAGAAAAATGGAAAAAACCATTTTTTTTTAAATTTTCCACAGGGGAATCTTGAGATACTGTGGAGCAATAAGACTATGTTTCACAAAGTTATTGGATAATTTAACTAAAAAAATATGATCTGGATTAAATTGAAAGTGTCTATTTATTAGAAATTAATGGATTTCAAATCAAAATATGATGTTATATGGATTTTAGAAGAAAAGTAGTAACGTAACAAAAAAAAAAGTACTTTACTACTTTAAGAGCGTGCTTGCATAGACATTTCATTAAATGTAATCTGCGTTCATCCAAAAACTTTCCCTCCTTTGCTTTTGCGTTTTTATCTTGAAAAGTGCAAAATCTCCATTGAACTCACGGTTATCCAAACACACTTTAATTCATCATAATTTTGAAATTTTTCAAGAATCAAAATAATCAAAAGTTTAGTACCTTTGTAGTACGTCTCTAAACTTTTTAGAATTTTTTATTTAGTCCCTAAATTTTTTATTTTTGTTTTTGGTCCTTAACTTTTTTTCGTCCTTACTTTTAATCTTTCAAGGATGGAAAAAAAAGTTAAGGGACTAAAATAAAAAAATAAAAAGTTCAAAAACTAAAAATAAAAATAGTAAACCTAATAATCAATTGTCAAGAGAAAGTAACTGGTTTCTTTTTTTTTTTTTTGGTGATGGAGTAATTGGTTACTTTGCATCCACACATATTAGGTTTTGTGTTCCATAGCATATTAATTTTACTTCAAGGTAACATGAAATTACATTGAGCCATTATCATCTAGAGATTGAAGATCGCATATAGCTTTCATTGACATATCTAGCACTGACCACTTCTATAGATACAAGCCTTGTTAGTGATTTTATAGCAAAACACTAATGTGCTAAGTGCAAGAGAGATATTAATGAAGTTTAGATATGTTTTTGTTTTCTGTAATATATTGTTTTTTTCTGATAAAATTATTATTTTTAAATAATCTTTATAATTTTTTTGCTTTTGTTTTTATTATTTTATTTTAGTCTTTGTAATATATTTATTTTTTCGTTTTTGTCTTTGTAATATGTAGATAATTTGCTTTTAATCCCTATCAAATTTGTTAAAAGGGACTAATTCAAAATAAACAAAATATTATAGAGACTAAAACAAAAAAAAATGAATATATTACAAGGATTAAAACAAAATAAAAATGATCAAAACCAAAAAAGAAACGAATTTTACAGGGACCATTTAAAAAAATTACAAGGACCAAAACCAAAAAAGCAATACATATATTATAGGGGCCAAAAACATATTTAAACTTAGGCTTAATTATATATTTTATCACTCAACTATCATAATTTCTCGATCTAATTTTATCACCCAATTTTTTTCACAAATTTTACCATCCAAGTTTTCAATATCCACGCATTTTACCACCTAAATTTTTTTTTTGCATTTTACCACCTAAGTTTTTTTCGCGCATTTTACTATCATATTTTTATTTTTGTACATTTTACCACCATTTTGGTAACAAAATGACATCATTTAGTAAAAATTGATAGCAAAACGACGTCATTTGTTTTTTCTTTAATTGTTTTTAGTGACACGTCAGCATCAATAAATGCACAAAATGAAAAATTTAGATGATAAAATTCGTAAAAAAAAATTAAGTGATAAAATTTGTGAAATTGTGATAGTCAGATGATAAAATATGCAATTAAACCTTAAACCTATTAATAATTTATAAAATAAACACTAATGAATTGCCTTATTTTGTTTGTGATTATGTAAAAAAGCAATAATAAATTATTAAAAAATAATTTAATTATGAAATAATTAAATGATTAGAAGTTTCTATGTAAACGCTGATAATATAATTAATTAAATTAATTAACTTAAAATAAAATAATGAATTAATAAATTTTATAAAATTATTATAATTAAATAGAGTTAACTTCTTAATAAATCCAAAATGGTGTTAACAAATAAATGTATCAAGTTCCTAAATACATTGACAATTTTGAAGAAGTTAATAAAATAAGAAAAACTCTCAAAATTTCGTTGGAATACTATGTGAATTGTTTTTATTAAATTTATGCACAAATTGTAACAAAAAAATAAATTGTGCACGAAATAAAAAGAGAATCAATTTCTGTAAAAAAAAAAAAAAGAGAGAGAGAGAGAGAGAATCAATAATACGTGCAATGACAATATAAAGGTATTTTATAATGATATTTAATAATAAATCATTATATATGACAAATTTATTGAGTTTTATAATTAATAATTACCTTAAAAATCCTATCAAAAATAATTTATGAGTTAGTTAATATTGTAAAAAAAATTATAACAGGGCATATCTATTAAACTCATAAAAAAATTGTCACTTTCTATTGCATAAAAATTATCCTTCTGAGCAACTAAAATATAAATGAATAGAATAAATAGTTTATGTACTAAAAATATTTTTACACTATATATATTGTCAGATATATTTAACGATATGAAATTTTTTACACTAACACTATAGATACACTCCATAGAAATTTATGATTGAATAAATAAATAAATAAGAAAGAAAATTAAACATTGAGCAAGAACAAATTAATGACATAACAGTAACGATTTGCATCCTTAATCGTATCATAAATTCTCTAAAAATTACGACAAAAGGGGGGCACTCATCTTCAGAAGAAAATTATTTCATTTTCTAGTGTTTCACTGCTTTTTTTCCTCCTTACATTGGACAAGAAAAGAACCAAAACAGTAAAACTAGTAATATTATTTGCTAATTATTACCTAATTCCATCGAAAATATTATTTCTTCCTCCTCCTCCTCCTCATGCCGTTGGGCAGGATCATTGATGATGATGCCTCACCAAACGAAAATCGCAAGGAAAAAGGAATACAAAAAGACAAAAATGGGGATAGAACATAACCATATAAGCAAGATAACTGGAGGCTCTGGGGTCATAAAGTAAGGGAAGATCACAATTGAGGACCCCAAAAGCAACACCATCAGAACTATTGCTAAAGCCCTGTTCCAATTGCTCATCCTATCGGATACAAAGTGGTTCATTCATAAACATCATTCTTATATAGTCATATTTCATGTACCACAAAAAGAAAAGAAAAAAATATTATATAGGGAAATAATGGTGAAAGTAGAAACCATTTTTTTTACGTACGTTCAGGAATTATAATTGAAATTGATTAATTGAACATATATCGATTGTTGTATGTGGGATGGGGGAAGAACCATTAACTTAAATCAGTTACTTACCTTTTCCCTTCTACCGCTACTGTTACTCCCTAATGGAGATGGTTTTGCCAAAAATTAATATTCTAAAAATAAGATTCCCCTCCCCACATATACACACATTGATTTTGGTGTAAACAATGGATTGTGATTCTGTGAAGAATACAGTAAACGAAATGGAAAGGTGCATGCATTTTATCTTCAATTGAAAAACAAAGAAAGTTATATTTATATTTGAAGTTAATTTGATTCTTAGAATGTTAAGAATCTAGTAGCAGTTTTAAATGAATTGATATTAATAATTTCATTCATTGGTGCAAAATTTTCTACTTTTAAAATATGCAACACATTATTAAATGAATTAGAAAAATTTTATATTTAATACCATAACAAGGTTTTTTTCATTAAATTAATGAGGTTATTTAGTATAATTTTTTTGTAAATTGTATATATAGACAATTATTGTTTTCTAAATTTTAATATTTGGTAATGAATTAAAATCAAAACACTAAAAAAAAATCAATCTAGTTCAATATATGCAATGTATCAAAAATAAAATTCGTTGTATATATAATACCATAAGTTGCACGCATATCATAAATGGTTAACATAATAAATGGATTTTTAATGTTTTTCACCAAAATAAATCATAAATGGTTAACATGATTTTAAAATAATAATATTAATATACTTATAGCATTTCCAACACGGGTACTTACATAGTTACTTAAAGTTAAATAACGTTGCTTAACAAATTTTTAATATTGGAACAGATGACTTGGCATTGTATTACTTAAGTAAGTTGCTTATATAAACAATCGTTGTTTAATTCATTTTTACCAATTAAAAAACCATTTTTCAGTTACAAAATTTAACGTGGCTTAAGTTAAACACTCATTCTAGCAACACGGATCACAGATAGTGCATTTTCACAAATAAATTTGCACGAACTTTAAAAGGGTAATTAATAATTAATTCACTATCTACTATATAAAATGGAAAAAAATTAGTAATTGGAAAAGAAATTGAGTTTAATTTTTATGCATTCTAAAGTGTAAAGAAATGTATATCTTCTATTTTCTATATATATAAAATAGAGTATTTATCTTGAATGAGAGTTTTTGAAAGTTATTATTCAATAAAAATGTTTTTAAAATAAAAAAATCAACGTGGATTTTTTTAGGCATTTTTTTAACTTCTAATCTCTTTTAATATATATTTTCATTTTTATTTCTAAATTTAATTTTAATATTTTTTAAAAGAATTTATCTATAATTAAAAATAACATTGTATCATAGTATAAATTAGGTTAAATTAATTTGCAGTTCTTCATACTTTTATTAATTTTTCAATTAGGTCCCTAAACTTTTTTTTTTAATTGGGTCCCTGAACTTTTATTTTTTTTTCAATTGGGTTTTCGTCTAATTGTTGTTATGAAAAATATCTGCAAACACTTAATTAGAGGTGCAGACAGTGGACTGGCGCATTTAGAGTGTGTTGTAAGCACAACTGAGTCAATTGTGACAGTTTTCTGCAAAGTTTCAACCTTTTGTAGAGCCAATTAATTGTGAAAGAATATTTGGGTTGAATTGACCTGCAAAAGGTTGAATAATTACTATAATTAGACGATAATTATAGGCGTTTGCGATTAATTTTTCATAACGATAATTAGACAGGAGAACCAAATCGAAAAAAAAAAGTTCAAGGACCCCATTGAAAATAAAATAAAATAAAAAGTTCAAGGACCCAATTAAAAAAAAGTTTAGGGACCTAATTGAAATCTTGATAAAAATATGGGGACCTACAAAATAATTAAACCTATAAAATACTTATCATAAATTTAAAAAATAATTTATACGTTCAAAAATACTTATTAATTACAAAATTTAATTATAACATAATTTATATGTTCAAAAGTATTCATTTATTATAAATTTTAGATGTATAAAATAAACATTTATCTTATGCATATTGCACAGGTTAAAATGCTAATTAACCCATAGGGTTGGCCCTGTTGCGTTCACATGTGAGGAAACGACCTATTTAGCAGGAGAACACGTATTCGATTCCGTCCGTGTGCAAAATTTTCTTGAGTCAACGGCAACCACACACTGCGAGCGGGACAAGTCTCTGACCCAGTTAGTTGGGGGACACTCGTAATCTCCAACCCAGTAATTATCAACTAACTAGAAATCATGTTAAGTATGGTTTCTAAAGAACTATTATCAAGAGTTTAATTGACATATATTACAAAAAAAAAAAAAAAAGTCGATTTAGCGACCGAAATTTGCCACCGAACCAATCAGTCGCAAATAGCGACCGTTTTAGCGACCGTATTCATTTTATTGTAAAAAATAATTTGTTGGCAGTTAGTATATCGGTTGCCAATTATTAAGCGTTATATCAGTCGCTAAATCAATCACAAAAATGTATCAATAAAAATAAAGATATCAGAAATAATTTACCACCAATATATGCGGTCGCTAATATTATATATTATTTCACGACCAGTGATGTCGGTCACTAATATTATATGTTATTTCACGTCCGATGTTATCGGTAGCCAAATTATATAATATATAAATTTAAATTGTTAATTTAATTTTTTATTTTAGTGAACGATATTATTGGTCGCTAAATATCTGAAAAGAGAAATTTTGTGACCAACGCATTTGGTCGCTAAGGTCATAATAAAAATTCAATCTAACAATTATAAAATTGAAAATTTACCAAAATAATATAATAATAATTTTTAACATTAATTTTTTTATAATTATTTCATATATAATTAAAATAGAAATAATAATAACATTATATATATATATAGTTATTTTACTATATGTTTTTCATTTTAAATTAAAAAAAACAGAAGAAAACATAATTAAAGACGTCATACATTATGGTTTACTGTCTTTCTTTCAAAAATAAATACATCTAACATGTAAGCATATTATTTATAAATAACAATAGTAATATTTATATTATAATATAAAATATCAATATTAGTTATATAATAAATATTTTATATAATTACACATATAAATAATAATGGATTTATAAAAAAATTGTGCAAAATAATTCTATAATACTACTTATATATTAAATAATTCACATATAATAATAATAATAATAATAATAATAATAATAATAATAATAATAATAATAATAATATAACATATAAAATATAAATACTACGTAAGTGTTATATTATTGTATGACCAAGGCTCAATAACACTCAAGTTTAACATGGATGATGGGCTTTACTTAAGACACCTCCTTTTTTGCTCGGTACACCCCATAATTTTTAATATTCCCGTAATATCCTTACCCTTACTCTTACTCAGTTAAGCTGTGTGTCCTTCGTCCTCATTCTTCTTGACTGCATCCTGGTCTCCTTGGCAGTCATTCCATCGTTCTCGCTGCTGCGACTTTGAGTAAAGTGTCTGGTTCCTCCGCACATTCGTTCTCTTTTTTGGGTCTGCCGCCTTCATGGTTCATGGTTGATGTATTAACTTCGACGAAGCATCCATTTTAGTCAAAGAAGGTGTCATAGGTTTCTGTCTCGTCCTCCTTCCTCCGCAGATTTCTGTTTAAGTTCATCTGGTAAGCTATTAATTTTTTTTTTAGTTTAACTACGGAATGATGGATCCGTATAAAATACATTACGGATTGTATAATCCGTAATTGTATAAAGTATTACGGATTATACAATCCGTAATACTATTAATACAATTACGGATTATTCAATCTGTAAACATTGTAACACATTACGGATTGTGTAATCCGTAATGTATATGTACATATACATTACGGATTACACAATCCATAATGTGTTACAATGTTTACGGATTGTATAATCCGTAATTGTATAAAGTATTACGGATTGTACAATCCGTAATACTTTATACAATTACGGATTATACAATCCGTAATGTATTTTATATAATTACGGATTGATGATTCCGTAATACTATATACAATTATGGATTATACAATCCGTAATGTATCTTATACAATTACGGATTGATGAATCCGTAATATAGGGTGCGCTGAGGATTTAGAATTATAAAAGGGTAAAATAGTCAGTACACCCATTAATTAATTTTAATGGGGTGTCCCAGGAAAAAATGGGAGGTAGCTTAAATAAATCCCATGGATGATTGACCAAGACCCAACACAATGTGTGTCCATGGCCCAATAAGCTCCAATTGTAACACCAATGACTGACCAAGGCCCAATATTAATGATTAACAAAAGCCTAATACACGTTTTACACTAATGATTGAATAAGGCCCAATATGACCCAATTATAACACTAATGATTAACTAAGGTCTAAAGGCAAAATTGTCACATTAATGATTGATCAAGGCCCAAGAATAACACAAATGATTGTCTGATGCCCAATAAGGCCCAATTGTAACACTTGTGCTTGACCTTTAATGCCCAATAAAATTTAATGACATAATTTATGAATTTATTTTAAAATTCATTATATGCTAAAGATTTTTAAATAAAAGTATTTCTTGATTCTATTTTATTTAAATTACAATATTATTTAATCTTATCATTGAATAACTCGTGACATATAAGAAGAAGATTACATAAATAAATGCTTCATATTTGATTTTATTCTTATCTTTAATTTACCTTTTTTTTTATGGGTATCTTTAATTTACCTGATATTGTATTAAATGGTTTATTTTCTTGTCAAATAAATTCAATTCGTGACATATAATAAAAGCTTCATATTTGATTTTATTCTTATCTTTAATTTACCTGATTTTGCGTTAAACGAGTTATTTTTTTGACAAATAAATTATGATTGAAGTAATAGGTTCTAGAAATTTATTTCTATTTTAAAAACTAAATATTACGGAAATTTAACTTGGAAGTAAAGTTAAATTTTGATCTTTTGAATTAATATATCAAGTCAACTATTAAATGTGATATCCATATTTTTCTCTTGAAAATTATTCATTTTTCCATCAAATATTTCACTATCATTAGTCATTTATTTTTATTAAGTAATCAAATTAATTTTAATAATTATAAGATAATTTCATTTAAGACTGTATCATTATAATTATTTTTTATTATTACTGTTATTATTAATTTAAGAGTATATCATTATATATTTTTAATAATAATATTATTATTAATGTTATTATTTTATATTTTATTTCCTTTAATTAATTAATTAATGTTAATAGTAACGAAGAAATTTTAACTTTGCTAACAGATTTAAGATTTGGAATTGGGCCTGTTCACAATACCCTGTCCAATAGCAAAATGAAAAGAAAAAAATGATGATAAAATATAAACAAAAGGAGAAGAGAGTGGGGGGAGGGCTATCTAAACCCTAAATGCTTGGGAGCGGAAAGCGTGAGCAGGAGAAGGGCTCAACACCTATGGCGATCATGACAGTGCTGCAGCAAGGAGGATGCGCAAAGAGAGAGGGAGATGTACGATTAAGAGGGAGGGAGGGAGCGTTACGGTCCGGCGATAAGTGACCAAGGAGGATGCTTTGTTATCGACGAAGGTGACAGTCCCAATTAGAAATAGGTTCCAGCAGTGACAAAACTCCGATGTGGTGATTGGGGTTTCTTACCTTGTTTCTTTTTTACATTTTTTCCTTTCCACTCTTTGATTTTTGTGGTTTTGATTGGTGCCTTTTTAATCATAGGCGTCTTGGTCATGGTGTATGGTTAAATCATGGTTTTGCAGTGGTTCAGAATGCGGTGATTTGATATTGTTTGATGTCGAAATGCCTATACAGGTTCAAAGGGGGTTAGTTGGTGATGGCTTCTATTCATCCTTTTTCACTCATTTTTATTTGAATAGCTATTATTTTAAATAACAACATTGTGAATGATTTTGTACTGTTGCTTCGATTTTGGCTGGCGGGTTGTTGTTCTTCAAGATTAAAGGTGCAGAGGTGCCTGAGCGTCTGTCTTTGCTTGAAGGTATGTTCTGTTTTTCTTTCTAAAACTTCTCACTAGTTGTATGTGTGTTTTGATTTTTCTGAAAACTTGTTTTAAGATTGGTCACCTTTTTCCTCTCATAATACTCTGTATTTTTTTTCTCTCTAATCATGGTTATTTAGTTTTTTTATTTTCCAGTAAAAGAAAATGTCTTTGTTTTCAAAATTATTTGAATTGCACTTGAGTTTTTCTGTTTCTTGTTATTCTTATTCAAAGTTTCGGTAACTTAGTGTTTTAGTTTTTTAAAATTTTGTATTGTGGTGAAATCAGTTTTTCCAAATGTGCTTAAATCTCTTACTAACTATTAAAAAATCTTGTTTTAGTGTATAACATCTCAAAATACTTAGATATGTTTTCTCTTAGTCTCATGGCAACCTTTTGTTTTTAAATCACAACCAATTGTGTAACGCTAATTCATTATTATTTTTTTTCAAATATCTAGAATGGCAGAATGTTTAAGACTTGGTATATAATGGTTATCATTTTTTTTATTGCCGATGCCAAGAGCTTGAGTATTTAAATTAAGTAACTCTTGTTATTGTTATTGTAATTGACTATTTGTATTCTTTGGCCTTAGCAATTTATAGGATGGTTAGAAACTTCTAGTTCTACAAACAAAACATTGTTAGACTCAACCGTTTAATAAGAGATTAAACAAGTGGTGTTTGGCATCTCATACTTGACACTTGACACCATAAGTTACTTTTAAAGGAATAGTGAAGTAAAAAAAAAAGTTCAACTCTATAATAAAAGAGTAGGGGTAATACCCAAATCCTTGTAGTTATCATTTCTAGTAAAACAAGACATTTTCCTATTAAATAGTAAAACTAAAAAAAGATTAAATCATTTAAGATTAAAAAAAGAATATGTAATTGCTTACTATATTTATTATGATATGATATAATTGATACAGAGAATTAAAAATAGATTAAATCATGATATTTATGATTTTTATTATGATACCATATTTACAATATATTTATGATATCATTTTTATTATGATATTTATAAAAAAATTATATTTGATGTTATTAATATATTTGTATCATTTCTTTAAAAAAAAAACTCTTTATAAAACTTTTCTTGTTCCATCATTTGGGTTGATGCATGCAAGTGGTGTTCTTATTCATGTAAAGGGGTTTAGTCAAATTTGTTTTTGCCTAGTTGCATTTTCACGTCATTTGGGATTACAATCTTGGTTGTTTTCTTTTCCCATGTTACTATTGTTTAGTAAGGATTATTATAAACATATACCTACCATTGCCTAAGTGGAAAAGGTGTATTATATGCACAACTTGACTTTTTTTGTTCATTTTTTTCTCCTTTTTGTGGTTACTTTTGTCTTATATTTTAGAACTACCTTTGAAGCATTTTAAGTATGTCTATATGTTGTTTCTTATAGTGGCATAAAATACAAGATAGTGTCACAACTAGTCAGTCATTTGTTCCTAAATTTAGGGAGAACAATTGGGAGCAAAGATGGATGGATGAAGCTCCATACTTGAGTCCTTGTTCCTTCAATTGATGAAAGGAATCAACATGTTGCTATGAGAGTTCATGTATTGTCTTGGTTGCCATCAATACTCTTATTGGTTGAAATTGATACCTATTTATATTTGTGATACTTATTTATATCTATTGACATTGATAGACTTGAAATTTTTTACTGTCACATGTATAGAATTCACAAGGATTAAATAAAAATCCTATTAAGGTATTCATCATTATAGTTTGATTTTTTTGTCTTTACAAATTAAAATGTATCTAGAGTCCTCTAATTGAATTTGATGAAATGTTTGAATCATCTTTTACATATGAAAAATTATGCCGTAGTTTAGGCACATTATTATTTGCCCCTATATTAAATTTTTTATGTTTTAGGCTTCATTTTACCTTAAGCATATTTAAAATTGTTTAAAATTTAGCTGAAACAAATTTAATCATTAAGGTAAAATATTATTAATTAAAATATTGTTATATAAAAAAATTTAGCAATCGAAATATATCATTTTTAAAAATGATTTTAACAACTGAATTAGGGACTGATTTTAATTTACAATAATATATATATTTTTAATTTTGTTAAATTCCAACGACCGAATTTACGACTGATCAAATTTAATTAAATATTTATTCGGTCGCTAAGTTGGCCGCAAAAATTATAATTGAAATTAGTTTTTAATGACTTTGGCTACTAAAATAGTGACCGAATAATTCAGTGGCAAACAAAATATAAATAGCAACCGTAATAATTTCCATTTTTGCCACCGAATTAGCCACCGAACTATTATTTTTCAATTTACCGACCGAAAATATCAGTCGCTATTTCAGTAGCAAATATTATATTTTAGTGACCGGATGGTTTGTTTTTCACATTAACAGTCACCTAATAAATTAACTTTTGCGACCACTTCTTCGGTCACTAAATTATTAATTTTAGCGACTGATTAATTAATTCGGTGGCAAAGGGGTTTTACGACTGGGGTTTTGGCCACTATTAACTGTCGGTCGCTAACTCGATGGCAAAATAAATTAGCGACTAAAATAGCGATTTTAGTGACCGATTTGTTACAGGTTTTAATTTTGCAATATTGGCTTTTAATGGAGGAGCCAAATTAAAGGGACAATTACATTCTGAGTTTTAGGAAGGGGTCCCTTGCCTTGCCTATATAAAGTCTATGATGCTCCATTGATTCACACCCCTCCAGTAAGGCTAAGGCTAGAAGATTCCTATTCTCTTTTTCTATTCTGTGAGTTGAGTTGTGAGTGCTTGTTTTCTTGCTTGTAATAAAATTGGCTGGAAATGGAGGTATGCTTCCGCATTATACTCTTTTTATATTTAAGAGTGTTTTTATTCTTACTCTGTATCAAGGACCAATGACAAAGTAATGAATATATTTTTATTCATCATAAGAGGTCCAACAATTGGTATCAGAGCCCACCTTGTAGCCTTGTTATTCAGCTTGCTATTTAACTTTATATGTTAATTTTATTTCCCTTGTAAGTATTATTTCTTTTCAGTAAATGTAAGAGGCGGTAAAAACATGATACAAGATATTGATATTTTAATTGGAATTCACTGCATTCTTTTTCTGGAAAAGGAATTACCATTGTAAACATAGGAAATCTATTTCTCAAACATTAAAATTCCAATATAAAGCACTGTGCATGATTTTGTTTTGTGGCCTTATATTCTTGTGCTTTAAATTATTATTCTTATATCATCGTGATTAAAAAGGGAAAATTTGTGATAAAGTGATCATTTGGTTTCAATTTTTAAAATTACCAGAAATCGTCATGTTTATTTTATTATGCAATGGAAATGATCACAGCATATACCTTATAATGTGAATTATCTTATTATTATTATTATTATCATGTCTTATATCGAAACAAATAATATGTGTACGGAATATTTTCCTTGTCTTACCATATAATGGACATATGTGTATTTCAATGACAATTTATTGTTTGTTTACGTTGCCTTTTTAATTCCAAAAGCCATAATTATATTCATTTCAATTAAATGGTTGTTGGAGTTATAATTAACATGTGGCGTGGTTATGATTTAAAAGGAATTTCAATCAATTGTTATATAGATTTAATTATTTGCTATTGAATTACATTGATATGCATATCGAACTTACTGCGCATGTTAAGCGAATTTAATTGCACTCGATTGTAATTCATGTTATTACGCTACTAAATTGGTTTAAAAATAATTTAACAAAATGTTAGATAACCCTGCACGTCTTTGTTGATGTTTACGACACTTGCGGCTTTCAAATTTATGTGGCTATTATAATTCAATTCGGATGTTATATATTTTGGATTATTGTACGCTTAATAGTTATGGATTACATGTTTAGGAGTGGCCATAACATCCTAAGCAATGTGATAAAGGAATTGTTATTTGGCCCCATAGGGAAATAATAATTAATTAAGATCAAATATCATGATATTTCTATACCCATAGGCATGATTTATTATGATGTTTGTAAATAAAGTTTGTAAATTCTATGCATGATTTGCACCTCTGCCCATAGGAAGGTTTGAATTTACTTGTTCAATTTTTATTCGTAGCATTAATGTATGTAATCCTTATATTGCAATTATACCTAGAAATTTGCTTGAATATGGAATTCCAATGTTAATTGGTGATAATTATGCTTATTGGAGAGAACAAATTCTTTTGACCTTGGGGTGTATGGAATTGGACTTAGCACTTCGTGTGGATGATGAAGGTAGTGCTCAAGTAGAAAAGGAAAACTATGAGCGGTGGGAGCGATCTAATCGCTTAAGTTTGATGCTCATAAAGTCTCATATAAGTAAACGCATAAGGGGATCCATTCCCAATTATGATAAAGTTAAAGCTTATATGAATGCTATTGAGGAGCAATTTGTTATCTCCGACAAGTCCATGGCTAGCACCTTGATGCAAAAGCTTTCGAGCATGAAGTATGACAAAAGTAGGTATATTGGAGGGGGATTCGGTCATCTAGTTAACCGAATACCCTCCACAACAAGTAAGTATTCGGCAACCAGGTAGCCGAACATGTCCGCACTATAAGCTTTAAGCCTAGGAGATAACCGAAGACCCTCCACGCCAGAAAAGTACTCTGCATCATGAAGACCGAATACTGTGGGTAGTATTCGGATAAGATGAGACCTGCTAGAAGAATATTACTGATATAACCAGATAATAAAAAGTAATTAAACAACCTTGATTAACTATAACAAATCATTAGCATAATCAAGGCCTATAAACGTCCAACGGCCCAATAAGATTAATATAAAAAGGTGTACGATCCTCGAAGTACGGTAACTTTTAACCCTCATTTATTACCCTTATTAAATGCTCTGAGCCGAAAAGCTGACTTGAGCATTGGGATACCTTTTGCAGGTACCCACCTCCACGTTTGCATTGAAGGATTCGGACATCATTGAGAGACCTCGGACAGAAGGCTTCAGCAGGAGATTACCTTGTCACCCTCAAACACGAACATTTTGGCGCCCACCGTGGGACCCTAGTAAAACTTATCCTACGGCCCCTCAAGGAATGGTTACTACTCGGAGTCACGCACACATGGACATACCCGAATCGTCAGCAATAGGCATGCAACAAGGTGCAGAAGGACGACATGGCATTGAGCAAAACACGGCTCATGTTGAAGATCAAACAAGTTTGTCTTCGGAGTTAAGGAAATTGAGAGCTGATCTATCAGCAATGCAAAAGCAGTACGCTCAGGAGATCTCAGCCCTCCGTCAAGAGAACGCTGAGTTGAAGAGCTTGAATCGCTCATGGAAGCCCGAAGACCAAACACCTGGTCGACAGCATGAAGGCGAGTCAACGGCAAATCCCAGCATCCAGGGGGCAACACATCAGTTCTCAACCTTTACCGCTAACACTCAATCACACCCTTGCAAGCATCCCTTTGTTCCCAGAATTATGGAAACCCCTTTCCCCCCAAGTTGGAAAAGCCTCAACTTGGACCGATATGATGGTAGCATCGACCCGGACGAGCACATAGATGTCTATGTGACCCAAGTTAGTCTCTATACCACCGCAGACGCTATCCTGTGCAGGGTATTCCCCACTTCCCTAAAGGGACAAGCCCTTAATTGGTTCACTCTACTTCCGCCTAATTCCATCAACAGCTTTGAAACACTTGCGACTAGATTCGACACCCAGTTTGCAACAAGCAGACCCCATCACTTGACTTCGGTCGCACTGGTGAATATTCGACAAGAAAAGAAGGAATCTCTTCGGACTTTCATGTAAAGGTTCGGCAAGGTTGCATTAAACATCCGTAACCTGGACCTAGCAGTAGCCATGCATCACCTGTGACAGCCCTTCGGCCAGGAGCGCTCGTCAATAGTCTTTGCAAGAAATCTGCGCTTGACATGGATGATCTTCGACGAAGAGCAGCAAAATACATGCAGATGGAGGAGTTGGCTGAATACCGGAACCAAGTCTGAGCCGAATCCAATACAGGAAAGAAAGAACACGAAAAAGATAATTAGGGGAAGGGAAAAGAGAAATTTCACAAGGATTGGGAGTATTGTGGCCCCCGATACACGACCTATACCCCGCTTAACACTAGCCCCTCCCGCGTACTTGAGCAAGCTCTTGCAACCGAAATATTAGTTGTACCAAAAAGGGCTAACACCCCTCTTAAGGCTGATTACAGCAAGCAATGTCGATACCATCACAATAGGGGCCATTCCACCGAAGAATATGTTGCACTCAAGGACAAGATTAAGGACCTCATCAAGATGGGGCACCTCAAAGACTTTGTTCACAATCCTAGAGCCGAAAGGTCTCAATACTCGAGGTATAGAGATGATGATAGAAGTTACAGGAGGGATAGCGACTATGACCGAGAATGTGACAGAAAGGTCGAAAGGCAAAGAAGTAGATCTCGGGAGCGGCAAGAAGTTAAGCCCCATGAGCATCCTCGAAGAGTGATCAACACAATCGCAGGGGGATTCGTTGGAGGAGGTACTACATCTTCGGCCAGGAAGAGACATCTCCGTCTCGTTCGGTCAGTCAACATGACGTCAGCAGTGAGCAAGCTGAACATGCCGCCAATTACATTCACTGATGCAGACTTTCAGGGCCCCGACTCCATACAGGATGATTCGATGGTTATCAGCGTTAACATAGCTGATTGCACAGTCCGCAAAACTCTGGTAGATCAAGGAAGTTCGACCGACATCCTATATTGGAGCACCTTCAAGCAGTTGGACATACCGAAAGGGAAGCTTATGCCCTATGACGAACCCTTAGTTGGATTTTCAGGTGAAAGGGTCAACACCAGAGGATGCGTAGAATTAAACACAACTTTCGGATATGGGGAAAAGGAGTGCAAGACTATAAAAATTAGATACATTGTAGTGCATGCTAACACTTCGTTTAACATACTACTCGGACGACTATCCTTAAATGCTCTCGGAGCCATAGTGTCCACCCCACATCTAGCCATGAAGTTCCCCTCCAACCCAGGCACAGTAATCACAATTCACGTCGACCAAAAAGCAGCCAGGGAGTGTTACTAAGCTAGCCTCAAGTTACTCAGTTGAAAGAAGAGGAGTACAAGTCAGTAAACACTGTCTTGACAGCTGAACCTTTGACACAACCTTTAGATCTTGATCTAAGAATTGATGAAGACAAATCGGCCGAACCCAATGAGGAAACATGTGCTTTTCAAATTGGTAAAATGAAGAGCCAGGTCACGTACCTCGGCTGCAACTTATCGGAAAATGATCGTTCTCAAATCCAAAGCCTGGTTAGGTGAAATGCCGACTTATTCGCTTGGAAAGCTTCGAACATGTCGGTCATCGATCCATATTTCCACTGTCACGGGTTGGCAATTTGCCGAGAAGCAAAGCCGACAGCTCAAAAGAAAAGGAAGATGGGAGAAAAAAGGCGAAAGGCTGTGGAGGAAGAAGTAGCAAGTTGATGGCAGCTAACTTTATCCAAGAAGTCAAGTACACCACTTGGTTAGCCAACGTAGTCATGGTGAAAAAACCGAATGGTAAATGGAGAATATGTACGGACTACACGAATCTGAATAAAGCATGCCCAAATAATGCATACCCCCTACCAAACATCGATCGACTAGTCGATGGGACAGCCGGACATACTTGCCTCAGCTTCTTAGATGCATACTTGGGATACAATCAAATCTGAATGTACCCTCAAGATGAAGACAAAACTGCTTTCATTACTGAATCAGCCAACTATTGCTATAGAGTTATGCCCTTCGGCCTGAAGAACGCCGGAGCAACTTACCAAAGGCTAATGGACAAAGTCTTCCATAAGCAGTTAGGATGAAACCTGGAGGTATACGTTGATGATATGATAGTCAAGTCTTCCAATGCCAACATGCACAAGAGAGACCTTGAAGAGATCTTTGCTGAGCTCAGAAATTGCAACATGCGTCTGAATCCTGAAAAGTGTGTTTTCGGTGTGCAAGGGGGCAAATTTTCGGGCTTCATGTTAACATGCCGAGGCATAGAGGTGAATCCCGATAAATGTCAAGCCGTTATCTGTATGAGAAGCCCAAAAACTCCAAAAGAAGTTCAAAGACTGACAGGTAGGATCGATTCTCTATCTCGATTCCTACCCAGGATAGCTGAAAGGGCGAAACCTATCATGAAGTTGTTGAAGGCATCCAAGAGTTTTTTATGGGATCAACAGTGTGAGGAAGCCTTTCAAGATCTGAAAAGAACCCTATCGGCCCCACCGGTACTTAAAAAACTGGACCCCCAAAAAGAACTACTGATGTACATCTCGGTTTCCCAAGAAGCTATAAGCGCAGTGCTAGCCCAAGAACATGAAGAGGGTCAACCACCCATATATTTTGTCAGCCGATTGCTACAGGAAGCCGAAATGAGATATCAAACAATAGAAAAGGTAGCTCTGGCACTAGTTAATGTCACAAGGCGTTTGAGACAATACTTCCAGCATCACAGAGTAGTCGTCAAAACCGACTGCCCCATAGCAAAGTCATTGAGGAAGCCGGAATTGGCCGGACGAATGATGGCATGGTCGGTAGAACTCTCAAAGTTTGATATTAGGTATGAACCGAAAGGTCCTATCAGGGCACAGTGTTTAACAGACTTCATCAATGAGCTGCACCCCGTCGAGCGCTTTGAAGACGAATGGTGGATTGTGCATGTTGAGGACTCGTCTAACCAGCATGGGAGTGGCGCGGGAGTCATCCTGGAAGGACCAAACCAGATACGATTGAAACAATCTTTACGGTTCAGTTTCAAAGCATATAATAATCAGGCCGAATATGAAGAATTACTAGCTGGGCTCAGGTTAGCCAAGGAGATGGGAGCTCAGAAGGTAGAATGTTGGAGCGATTCCCAAATTGCGATCGAGCATATTAATGATGTTTTCCAAGTCAAGGATCCATAACTGTTGAAATATTATCATGCTTTCATGTGACTAAAGGAAGAGTTTGACAAAGTCCGAGTAAAGCATTTGATCCGAGAACACAATGACAGAGCCGATCAACTCGCCAAGCTAGCCAGCACTCAGAAACTGGGGCAACTCAGAACTTTTATTCAGGAAGTGCTACCAAATTCGAGTGTGACCACTGAAGAATGCATGCAGGTTTTGACACCCTAGGAACCTTGGATGGTCGAAATCTAACAATAATTGTCACATGGTACCCTTCTAGAAGACAAGGAGAAAGCAAAAAAGTTACGTGTCAGTGCCTCGAGATACGTTCTTGTAGCCGGAGAGTTGTACAGGAAGGGGTTTTCCACCCCTTTGCTCAAATGTCTCGATAAGGACAGGCCGAGTACGTCATAAAAGAGCTGCACGAGGGAATCTGTGGCATGCATTCTGGTGGACGAACGATGGTCACTCATGTGCTAAGAGCAGGATACTATTGGCCAACTCTCAAGTCTGATTGTGCTGATTATGTCAAAAAATGCACCCAAGGCCAAAAGCATGGTAACCTTATCCATCAGCCCGCCGACGAGCTACATGTTATTTCGTCACCATGGCCCTTCGCTATCTGGGGGGTCGATATCTTGGGACCCTTTCCTATAGCCAAGGGAAAATGCACATTTTTGATAGTGGTCGTTAATTACTTTACAAGGTGGATAAAGGCTGAACCCCTGGCAACCATTTCGGCCCAAAACGTGCAAAAGCTTCTATGGAAAAATGTAATCACGTGTTTCGGCATTTCGTATGTGATCATCACCGACAACGGGCTACAGTTTACGGATAGAAAGTTGGATACTTTCTTGGAGGAACTAAGAGTAAGGCATAGGGTGACCTCGATCAAACACCCACGAACAAATGGGCAAGCGGAATCTGCCAACAAAGTCATCTTGTCGAAACTGAAGAAAAGGCTGGGTGCAGCTAAAGGTGCATGGGCCGAAGAGATACCTGAAATCTTGTGGGCATACAGGAGCACCCCACAATCAATAATCAAAGAAATGCCCTTCAGAATGGTATATGGAACCAAAGCTATGATTCCGGTAGAAGTAGGGGAGCCTACCTTCCGAAGACAGAACTTTGAAGCATCCCAAAATGAAAATTCCGTGAGGGTTGAGCTTGATTTGGTCGAAGAAGTGCATGACCGAGCACGCCTAACTGCCGAAGCATGCAATCAAAGGATAACCAAGAGGTTCAACACAAAGTTGAGGCTAAGAGAATTCAAAGAGGGAGACCTAGTCCTAAGAGTTCAAGGCGATGCACGAAGAAATGTCAGAGAAGGGAAATTAGCAGCTAACTGGGATGGCCCATTTAGAACTCGGCAAAACCTCAACAATGGAGCATACAAGTTGGGAGAGTTGTCATGAAGGGTAGTGCCGAGAACATGGAATTCGACTCATCTTAAACATTATTTCAGTTGATTATGTACTCTTTTTCCTTACTCGGCTTTTTATCCCTACAAGAACGTGAAAGGGTTTTTACCGAGAAGGTTTTAACGAGGCACACCTTTTTAACTGAATTAATGAAATACGCTGCTCAACATGTTTATGATTATTTATTTTTCTACAGTCATTATTTCTTCACAAATGGTTTCCCTCCCGAGTACTCCTACTTGGCTAAGGGTGCACCATTTGGATCTTCCTTGCAAATGGTTTCCCTCCCAAGTACTCCTACTCGGCTAAGGATGCACCATTCGGATCTTCCTCGTAAATGGTTTCCCTCCCGAGTACTCCTACTCGGCTAAGGATGCACCATTCAGATTTTCTTCACAAATGGTTTCCCTCCTGAGTACTCCTACTCGGCTAAGGATGCACCATTTGGATTTTCTTCGCAAATGGTTTTCCTCCCGAGTACTCCTACTCGGCTAAGGATGCATCATTCTGATTTTTTATCAACTGTTCACGAACTACCAAGCGTGTTGATTCTCTTCAGAAGTATCCGTAATCGATGAAAGAAACACATCGACTAAAATGCGCGTTTGAGCCAAATACATACAACCAAAACTTGGTTAAATATTAATCTCTTAAGGTTATGCAATATTGCTTAACGACACCCTCGGTGTCGTATTTACATTTTACTTATAATTTTATAGTATGTGCACAGATTTTGCAAAGTGATCGGCTATCAATTAAGTAGGCAATATTATTCAAGTATAGATTGAGAAAACAGATACCGAAGAATGAAGTCTATTTTCATTAATAACAGAGAAAGATTACAAAATTTCAAACAAAGGCTCTAATGGCCAGAAGTACATCAAATTTTAAACAGTGAGGGCATCTTGATTCACCACGTCCTCGGCATTCTCTTCATTATCTTCATTCTCTTCAACATCCCCAAGCGTATATTTGATTTTAGGAGCCAAAATTATTGGTTGGAAAGGGTTCTCGAGAACCGCCTCCTCAGGAATATCATCAAGATATAGTAGCCTTGTCCATATCAAAGATAGAACGGTCAGGGATGTCACAATAGTATAAAGTTTGTCGAATGGCATGATGAAATCCAGCCTCGTACTCGGCAAAAATTCTGTCCTGAGCCGAAGCCATCACCCTCTCCTTGGCATCACGCTCCGCATCCCTCTCCTACTCCACTTGTGCCAACAGCAATTTCAAACCTTCAATCTCTTCGGCTTGAAGTTTGGCATCATTCTCAGCCATGACAACCTTGGCGTCCATATCTTTCAATTCAACTGACAACCAATCCACCTTTTCCTTAAGTTGAGCATTGTCATCGGCAAGGGTAATGTTAGCCTCTAATGCTTGGCGGTTAGAATTCTGTGCATCCTACAAGCTCTTCTTTAACTTTTCGGCCTCCTTCGATGGGTTCATAAACAAGTGACAGCAATGGCCGAAGCCCTGGCCTGAAATTCACAGTAAGATGACCAGTTGGAGGAGGCGTCTGCATTATTTAGAATTTTCTTTCCAGTGTCCGAAATATCACTGGAACTGATCATCTTCTTAGGACGAAAGTCCTTAGAGAAGAATCCCTCAGTAGTAATAGCCGAAATTGAAGCCATGGATCCGGACCCCGAGAAGTATAGTGTCTGCTGCTTCATCTTCTTTGATTTGCCCTCTTCTGAGGTCTAATGGCTTCGATGGTGTTTCTTGTGTTCACGGCTTGTCTTCTCACCAGCAGGAGGGGGCACAGCGTTATGAGGAGGTGGCCTCGAAAGAGGTTGTTTTACAACTGGAGGATGATAGGCAACACCCGAAGGGTTACTAGCAGCTTGAGCTCGATTCTTACAAGCGTTACGGAAGGATAGAACATCACCACCTGCGTCCGCCATAATACCTACATCCAACAACATAATCGGTCATTCATAAACCTTAAAAGCAATGAAAGTTAGAAAAAAGAAATACCGAAACCTTACCACACATGTCTACCAAAACCAAAACATTGGGGGAATTAAATAAAACAACAAGTTGTTTAGCCGGAAGCTTCCGGGGGAGTGACTCAAGAAATAGGAGATCCTCGCGTTCCTGATTGGTCATCATAGACTTCAGAAATTTGTCATAATGCCGAGGAGTCTTCTCCCAGTGAAAAGGAAATAAGGGTTTCCTACTATTATCATAAAAATGGTTGGCTCCTAGATTCAGCTTAATTATTACTTTAAAGAAGCCTATTTTGAAATTTTTATAAGAAGAAGTGAAAGACTGGAATAAAGGCCTTTTCGACTTTCTTATTAAAGAGACCCACAATCCGCTCCTAGGCCGAGTACAAAAATAATACAAGAATACACTTACAGAAGGTTTTACAAAGTTGAATAGGTAAAGAGCCCGAAAGGCCTGAATCGCGACCCATCCATTCGGATGCAATTGAGAGGGTGTCACGTTCAAAACCCGAAGCACCCCATGGTAAAATCATCAAAAGGGATCGTCACATGCAGGTCCTGGAAGACACAATCATACATATAAAAGAAATCCCTTTTAGACTCACCCTTCCCCAAGAAAATAAACTCGGTGTCAGTTTCACGCCGACAACATTGAAGAGCTATCGGACAAAACTCGTCCTCAGTGATAGTACATACGGTTACATAATTTACAAAATTTAACATGCTAAGCTTATCGTCATAACGAGACCAGTAGGACCCGACTTCCCTGTTTACCCAGGTATATCCATCTAAAGTTATCGGCGGAAACTTCTTTTTTCCTTGCACAACCACTGGTTTACACTTCGGATTATGGCTTGAAGTAGCCTTATCAGCCGGGGAGGGTACTATATTTTCACCTACTCCCTCCCGGAAAGAGGAAGAAGACAAAGATAAAGAAGACAAAGAAAAGGAAGACGAGGACTCTTCACTAGACTCCTCGGCAAGCGAGGATGATGACCGAATATCAACCACCTCGGTTCCCCCAGAAAGCTTATGATCAGACGAACCCATGGTAAAGGGAATAAAGAATAAAGAGAGATCGAACCCTCGTACCTTAGTCAAGACGAGAAAATGAATCACGAAGAGAGTGTTCGGTCGAGAGCAAAAATAGGTTGCTAAGATGTAAATAAGTGGAGTAAAGATAACACCCATCCTGTGTCCTATTTATAGGGCCCAGGCCCACAATGGTCCAAAAGGCACAAAAGCTATCAACCGTCAGATCAGTTAAGATCTAACGGTCTGCAAGAATACAACGCTTCGTTTCTCACCCACAACGGCCTTCTTTCATTATAATGGCAGGGATACGAAAAGACATCATGAACAGTGTTCACCCCTAGCATCCCAACCAGTTTAAACGTAAGTCTCTTCGTCATGATTGTTCGCTCGAGGCAGGGGCATGTATACTGGAGGGGGATTCGATTATCTAGTTAACCGAATACCCTCCACAATAGGTAAGTATTCAGCAACCATGTAGCCGAACACGTCCGCACTATAAGCCTTAAGCCTAGGAGATAATCGAAGACCCTCCATGCCAGAAAAGTACTCGGCATCATGAAGACCGAATGTAACACCCTGAAAATTTCAACTCAGTTATATAAGTATATACGTATATATATATTTATAAATATGTATATATTTATATATTTCTCTGCAAGTAACTATCTGGAATTAATTTTCTACAATTAATCCTCTGTAGTTACTTTCCTGTGTTTTTGTTTGTAAGTTGCTATAGAATTCTATGTGATCAAATTGTCTATGTTTATTTATTTATTTATTCATTTGTGCAATGTAATATGTACTTAATGATCAAGTACGTATATTGTCTGTATATGCTTATCTGTTATGCCTACTAGTAATTAATTGAGCTGAGATTAATTACTAGTAGTAAAATATTTAAAATATCTATTGCTATGTACTAATTAATTTATTGTTTGCAAATTGGTTTTAAGTATTTTAATTATATTAAATTCTAGTAACTTGCACACCAAGTTACCTATTATAAAGTTTATTTGTAAATAATTTCTTTACAGAGGAAATTTTATTTGAGCTACTAGAAAAATGTTTATTACTAGAAGTTTTATAAAATTAATTAGATATTTGAAATTAAGTTTTAAAATTTTAAAACACATCTCTTTACAATTACATAGTGTAAAATTACACTGTAAAAACTAAAGTTAGTATACCTAAACTTCTAAATCTACCTAAGCATGACACCTAATTACATGCAAATTATATGATTAACACCTAAGCATCTATTAATGACACCTAATCTACATGCAAAGCCTAAGACCAACATCTACCCTCTCCGTAAACATATCACACCCCACCTCATCACCTTAACCCACGGCCAAACCAATCCTAAAGCCTAATCCCTTCACAAATTCCTCTCTCTCTCTCACTTAACACTCAATTCTCTCATCACACTCACACAACACAAACGCTAAACTAGAGGTTCTCTCATTTCTTTTCCTTCTTGGCCGTGAGCTTGGAGGAGCAAAGAAGAGGCCAAGCTTTTTGAGCTACACCACCATCATCCTTCTACCTTGTCATCTCCGTTTCCATCTTCACTTCCTTTCTTTCTTTTTGAAGCATCTAAGTTTAGGTAAGGGAAACTCTCTTGTGGATTCTTTGCTTTCTTTTTCTGTTGAGAATATGGTTAAGGGCTGGGGGCCTTAACCATAGTATCCATGCATGCCTCCATTGATAAGAATTGTGATGTGTTTGAATTGTTTGTTGAATTGAAATTGGATGGTTAGTGTTGAATTCTCTTTGGCAGTAGTTGTGAGCCTTTGCATGTGGGGAGTAAATTCATTTTCACCTTGTAATTGGAATGAAAATGGCCCTGGAAACAAGTGAGGTCATGTACCATTTTCTGAAAATGGTTTTGATCAAGTTTTCTTTAAAAATGTTAACTAAAATTCGTTGGTTGTGGCTGTATTTTCGTTTAGCATGGAACATCCCTCACTGTTTTGCCATTTTTGAAAGATCTAACCGTTGGTTTTTCATGAAATTTGTTTTTAATGAAAATAGACACAAAATAAAACAAATTTCTTGTTGACACCTTTGAAAAATAACTTCATCTTGGGATTCATCGATGGCCCGAAAGTGGACTGTCCTGTTTTGGAGTTTCACTGGAACAAGGCTCGGTTTTTGTTAAAATTCTCCCTGTGTACTTAATGTTTTTGAAATGTAATTAAACCTTTAAAAACTATACATAATAATATTTTTAACCATGTATATTAAAAAAATTACCAAGCCCAATTTCTAAATTAATTTTGTCAAAAAGAAACAGAACAAGGGTTTAGGACCCTGTTTTGAGTCAAAATTGTAGGCTGTTAGGAATATTTTACTAGGAACAATAGAAAATGAATTTAGAATTAAGAAATACCTTTTTGAAAATATCAATATGTTAGCTTTAAACTGTAAAAAATTTCATTTAATTTAGCTTTGGGAAGTGGGAGAAATTTACATTTCTTTGAGCTATGTTCAGTGAGTACTCAAAATCCAGGGCTGCTGACTTAGAAAATTTTTATAAAATTTTCTAGATGTTGATTTTATAAGTGGGATACCTTTCTATAAACTAGATTTCAAGAGCTTCAATTTCATATAAAAAAAATTTCAATTCCGAGGTCATTTGCTACAATCAATGAGAGCTCACATTCGGTATTGTCAAAGAGAAATCTGTCTTTTTAGTCAATTTTGTTACCATGTGTGTATTATTTTGAATTGTGGCAATTATAATTATTAATTATGATTTTGTAAGGCAGTGGATATGTAATATCCATTGACCTATTCTATTTTGGGTTTAAGTCCCAGAGATGTGAACCTTGGTACTTAATCTTTGAAAGTGTGGTTTTGTGTGCTTTTATGATACAGTCCTTTGGACTATAGGTTGAACTTTGTGATAACATTGTTTGTCCGTGTGATGTGTTCATAGGACTCAAGCACGAATACTTGTGAGGACTAGAACTATGTTCTAATGTTTTTGGCTAGACTGCCATGTAACAGATAAATGAAACTTGAACAGTGAGCACAATTAATTAGGCTAAAAGATTTATTTTATTTTATTAAATAGAAATTAATTAACGAACTCTTTATTTTATGCATTGGACATAGAAAGAATTTAGGACCTTTGCGTGGAGAAATCAACGGTAAGTTATTAATTATTAAAAATTATAGAAATTGATGAGAGGGTGAGGCACAAATAAAACTTAACAAGATTTTGTTACGTGTTGTGAATCATGTTGATTTCTGAGAGTCGTGCAATGGAACTACTTGTGCGCGGCGATTCGTGGGAACTACAAGATGAAAAGAGAGTCACGTGGAGTGTTCCAGCTGTGAGAATAACAAAGAGACGGGGTGGAGTTCGAAAGGCGTGTCACGACTTAATGTGACGGTCACCCATAGAAAGGTGATGGAGGCAAATGTCCTTGTTCATATGATTTTGAGCAGAGACGGGGTCTCAGGCCGGCATCTATTCAACCGTCCGGTACCATGTGCAGCGGAACCCCACTGTGACGAGAAAGAATAATTCTCGTGAGGAGAGTTGTGGAGGAGTCAGTCCTTCGAGTATTGGATGATCACAGTTGGTACCTGAGAGATGATCGTAAGGCAAATTGACCTTGGAGGGTAAGGCACTGAGTTGTGACGATAGATCACATAGCTGACTTGGCCACCCTTACCAAAATACGAGACATCATCGGTTGGTGAGAGCCCTCCATAGTACCATGGTGAGAGGTGTACTCCCAATAGTCATCCAACTCAATTGTGTAAGACCACTGAGTTCTGGGAGTTCCAGTGGCAGCTGGCCAGTAAGAAAGGATTTACATATATAGTGAAAGGAAACGATTAGGACTGCGAGTGGGAATGTTAGACAATCACATGGTGATGGTGGACAGGATTTTGTTTGTGACTTGTAAAGTCGTTGTTTGTGTACTACTTGATGAAGCAGAGAGTTCACCCTTATGTTTTTATTTTAGGAGCAAATGACCGCAACTGCGAAGGTCATAGAACTATCGTCCTCATCATCTTCGCCACCCTCGACATCCTCTTTCTCTTTCAGAGTATCTTTAAAGGGTCCAACTGTAATCGTTACTGTTCCCGATGCTACACCATCCGAGGAGCTCACGCTTAGTCCGACGCTTCCCACCTTTCGTCGAACCCTTTATGTCAAGAATTCGAGATGTGATTGGGTGAGTGCCCATTAGGGGGATCCACCACTACTTGTGAAGTTAGGGGATAGTAAGTCGAAGGTTTTGAAGGAGGATTCTAAGGAGGATACGGTGGATGACAGCCACGGGATTTCTTCTTAGGGATCTTGTTAGAGATCCTCTATCATCATCTTTATTTTGGAGATTAGTCTAACATGCAAGGTTGGGTATTGATGATGACTGCTCTGAGTCCTAGGATCTTCTTTCTTTTCTTTTTTTTATGTATTTTGATATGGGTAGGCCTAGGTTTCAGACTTTTGTATTTATTTCAGTTATTACATTTCTTTACCACTTGTACTTTGGTTATCATTGGATTGGAAATGTATATGACTTATTTACTCATGGTAATATATGTACCTTACTACCTTTTGATATATATAAATGTGTATTTGGGAGCCATATAGGCTCATTTCTTCCACTCTATTTTTTTATCGCTCATAAATGTATGTTTTATGCTTGTAATGACACTACGTTTTATTCTTCATGAATTAAATGACGCATTTCATATATCAAATGAATAGAATATCACACTTTCACACTCAACTATTAGAAGGTTTTAAAAATTTCCAACGTATGATTTCTTAACTTCACGATTTTGGCAAAACTAAATTAATTAACCTGTTTTAGAAAATATTAAAGCATCTTAAATGCATACTCGAAGAATAAAGGCTTAATGATTAGAATCAAAAAGTTTTAAAATTTCTACCAAATTCGCTTAATATTAAATGATCGTTTCCTTTCTTTTTAAGAAAATCAAATAAAGCATCACGCTATTAAATTAAATTGAGTTTTTATGTTGAATATATGTATACCCAGATTTAGGGTGTTACACCGAATACTGTGGGTAGTATTCGGATAAGATGAGACCTGCTAGAAGAATATTACTGATATAACCAGAGATTAAAAAGTAATTAAACAACCTTGATTAACTATAACAAATCACTAGCATAATCAAGGCCCATACACGTCCAAGGGCCCAATAAGGTTAGTATAAAAAGGTGTACGATCCTCGAAGTACGGTAACTTTTAACCCTCATTTATTATCCTCATTAAATGCTCTGAGCCGAAAAGTTGACTTGAGCGTTGGAGTGCCTTTTGCAGGTACCCACCCCCACGTTCGCATTGAAGGATTCGGACATCATTGAGAGACCTCGGACAGAAGGCTTCAGCAGGAGATTACCTTGTCACCCTCAGACAGGAACAGTAGGGGATTGCGTGAACACATAATGGAAATGAGGGATGTTGCTGCTAAACTTAAGTCCCTAGAAGTTGAAATTTCTTAGTCATTTCTTGTCCATTTCATGCTTAACTCACTTCCTATGGAATATGGTCCTTTTAAAATTTCTTATAACACACATAAGGATAAGTGGTCTATTAATGAATTATTGACCATGTGTGTTCAAGAGGAAGAGAGATTGAAGCATGAGGTACCTGAAAGTGCTCATATAGTGACTCATAATAAAGGAAATGGGAGAAAAGGCAATGGTGTTCCCGGAGTCCGCAAGACTTTCCAAATGAAGCGGAATGGGAACAAGATGAATTGCTTTTTCTACAAGAAAGTGGGACATATGAAGAAGGATTGTCTCAAATACAAGAAGTGGCTTGAAAAGAAAGGTAATTTTACCTTTATTTGTTTTGAATCAAATTTTATTGAAGCTCCTAGCAATACTTGGTGGATTGATTCAAGTTCTACAATTCACATTGCTAATAATGTGCAGGGCTTTCTAAACCTGCGGAATCCAGTGGGAAGTGAACAAAGCATCTATGCGGGAAATCGGATGAGTTCACATGTAGAGGCTATTAGAACCTTTAAACTTGTTTTGAATTCTGGTTTTTGTTTGTTATTGGAAAACACTTTTTATGTTCCGTCTTTTTCTAGAAACTTGGTTTCTATTTCTAGGCTTACGCATACTGGTTTCTCTTTTCTTTTCCGCGATGCTTCATTTGAATTGCTTAAAGATAATAAAGTTCTTGGTTCTGGTTTTTTAGTTGAAAATTTATTTAAGCTTTCATTAGATCCTATTTTTGAAACAAGTCTTATAGCCTTACATACCAACATTGGTACTAAGCGAAGTATTGTGGATGAAAATTCGTCTATGATTTGGCATAAGCGTTTAGGGCACATTTCTTTTGAAAGAATTAAGAGATTAGTAAAGGAAAAAATTCTTAGGAATATTGACTTTACTCATTTCAGTACTTGTGTAGAATGCATAAAGGTAAAGCATACTAACAAGACTACTAAAGGTGCCAAAAGAAGTAGTGAGCTTCTTGAAATTATTTATATGGATATCTGTGGACCTTTTCCCACACCTTGTTTAAATGGTCAAAAATATTTTATTTCATTTATAGATGACCACTCAAGATTTATGTATCTCTATCTTCTATACGAAAAATCTAAAGCACTTGATGCTTTTAAAGTTTTCAAAACTGAAGTAGAGAAACAAAAGGAAAAGAAAATAAAGATCATAAGATCTGATAGAGGTGGGGAATATTATGGTAGATACACAGAAAAGGGACAACAAACCGGTCCATTTGCAAAGTTTCTTCTAGAGGAGGGTATTGTTGCCCAATATACTATGGCACGTACACTGACAAAATGGTGTTGCCAAAAGAAGAAACCGCACGCTTATGGAAATGGTTAGAAGCATGATTAGCAGCACAAAGGTATTACCTATGTCCTTATAGAGTGAAGCTTTGAAAACATCTATGTATATATTAAATAGGGTACCATCTAAGGTCGTTCCAAAAACACCTTTTGAAATTTGTTACGGATGGAAACCTAGTTTAAGACATTTACACATATGGGGTTGTCCAGTTGACGTTAGGATTTATAATCCTAACATTGGGAAATTGGACTCAAGAACCACTAGTGGATATTTTATTAGATATCCAAATAACTCCAATGGCTATAGGTTCTATTGTCCTTCTCACACTCCTAAAATAGTTGAAGCTAGAAATGCAAAGTTTCTTAAAGATCATGAAGTTAGTGGGAGTGGAAACACTCAACATATGGAATTTGAAGAAATAAAGGAATCACCTATGATACCTTTGGTTGATATTCAAAATAATCAACATGATATCATTGAACATCAACCAACTCATCAAGAACCACATGTTGAGGCTATACTGCATAAGGAACTCATTAACATAGAACCTATTGATCAAGAACTGATAGAAATAAGGAGATCTACAAGAAATAGAAAGACATCAATTTCTAGTGACTATATTGTGTACCTTCAAGAATCTGACTTTGATGTCGGACCTAAGGATGATCTGGCTACATTTTCACAAGCCATGAGTAGAGATGATTCTAAATTGTGGTATGAAGCCATGAGAGAAGAAATGGAATCTATGGATAAAAATCAAGTTTGGAATCTAGTAGAATTACCAAAGGAAGTCTCTGTAGTAGGTTGTAAATGGGTTTTTAAAACTAAAAAAGACTCAAAAGGTAATGTTGAAAGATATAAAGCTAGACTTGTGGCCAAAGGCTTTACTCAAAAAGAAGGTATTGATTATCATGAAACCTTCTCTCCGGTTTCTAAGAAGGATTCATTTAGGATAATCATGGCCTTGGTAGCTCATTTTGATCTAGAACTACATCAAATGAATGTGAAAACGGCATTCTTAAATGGGGTTCTTGAAGAAGAAGTGCACATGTCTCAACCTATGGGGTTTGAAAGCAAAAAAGGTAGTCACTTAGTTTACAAGCTTAGAAGATCTATATATGGGCTAAAACAAGCATCCCGCCAATGGTATATAAAGTTTCATAATGTGGTTTCCAAATATGGTTTTGAGGAAAATGTTGTAGACCAATGCATATACCTTAAAGTCAGTGGGAGTAAGTTTATTTTCTTAGTCCTATATGTAGATGACATTTTACTTGCAAGTAGTGACTTGGGTCTTTTGCATGATACTAAAATTTTCCTCTCACAAAACTTTGATATGAAGGATATGGGTGAAGCCTCCTATGTCATTGGCATAGAAATTCATAGAGATAGATCTCTAAGGACATTGGGATTATCTCAAAAGGCCTACATAGAAAAAGTTTTGAAAAGATTTAATATGCATAATTGTTCATCAATTGCTGCACCTACAGTTAAAGGGGAAAATTTTAGTCTTAATCAAAGTCCCCAAACAACATTGGAACAAGAAGAGATGCAAAGAATTCCTTATGCTTCAGCAGTAGGAAGTCTCATGTATGCTTAAGTCAGCACTAGGCCTGATATTGCCTTCCCAGTAGGAATGCTGGGAAGATATCAAAGTAATCCAGGCATGGAACATTGGAAGGCAGCAAAAAGGGTTATGAGATATCTTCAAGGAACCAAGGATTATAAGTTGACATACAAGCATTCTGATTCTTTGGAAATAAAAGGATACACAAATTCAGATTTTGCTAGATGCATGGACTCTAAAAAGTCCACTTCCGGCTATGTTTTATTTTTAGCCGAAGGTGCTATCTCTTGGAGAAGCAAAAAAGCAAACAATTGTTGCATCGTCCACTATGGAAGCAGAATTCATTGGTTGCTACGAAGCTACATCATAGGCTAAATGGTTGAAGAACTTTGTTTCTGGTCTTAAAGTTGTAAACTCTATTGAAATACCATTAAAGATATTTTGTGATAATTCGGCTGCAGTATTCTTCTCAAAGAATAATAAGAGTGGAAGTCGAAGTAAGCATATAGATATTAAGTTTCTAGTTGTTAGATAAGACATTAAGAGAGAATTAATCTCTCTAGAGTTAATAGACATAGAATCCATGATTGCTGATCCATTAACAAAAGGATTGTCGGCTAAAGTGTTTCAGAATCATGTAATTCATATGGGTCTTACTAGTTTATAATAATATTTGTCTTCTTTTATATGACATTGTGCACATTAAAGTTAGTCATGAAAGGATTCAGATTGAATCAATGAAGTTAGGACCCCATATTTCACTAAGAAAATATTACACATTGTAATACATGGAAGGAAATGTTTAATCTAAACATAACCGCCATGATTCATGTGTAATTATTTTTTAGTGACAATATCAAGTTTAAGTTGACAAGTTATGGCCATATTTAATTGTCAAAATAAATATTATCATTAATATATGAGCCAAGTGGGAGAATGTTAGAACATAAACGTTAAGTGGCTCATAATCAGGATTTGATGTAGCTGTTACAAGTTTTAATTTTGCATTATTGGCTTTTAATGGAGGAGCCAAATTAAAGGGACAGTTACATTATGAGTTTTATGAACCCTTGCCTTGCCTATATAAAGTCTGTGATGCTCCATTGATTCACACCCCTCCAGTAAGGCTAAGGCTAGAAGATTCCTATTCTCTTTTTCTGTTCTGTGAGTTGAGTTGTGAGTTGTTGTCTTCCTTGTAATAACAATGGCTGCAAATGGATGTATGTTTCCGCATTATACTCTTTTTATATTTTATATTTAAGAGTGTTTTTATTCTTACTCTGTATCAAGGACCAATGACAAAGTAATGAATATATTTTTATTCATCATAAGAGGTCCAACAAGAGTAACTATATATAATTAGAAAGCGGAATGGAAAAAACCATTTTTTTTTTAATTTTCCACACCGGAATCTTGAGATACTGTGGAGCAATAAGACTATGTTTCACAAAGTTATTAGATAATTTAACTAAAAAAATATAATCTAGTTGATTAAATTGAAAGTGTATATTTATTAGAAATGAATGGATTTCAAGTCAAAATATGATGTTATATCGGTTTTAGAAGAAAAGTAGTAAAGTAACAAAAAAAAAAGTACTTTACTACTTTAATTCATCAGAATTTTGAAATTTTTCAAGAATCAAAATAATCAAAAGTTTATTATTCTTTTAGTCCCAAAATTTTTTAGAATTTTTTTTAATCTCTAAGTTTTTTTTTATTTTTAGTTCTTGACTTTTTTTTTCCTTACTTTTAATCCTTTAAGGACAAAAAAAAAAGTTAAGGAACTAAAATAAAAAATAAAAAATTCAGGAACTAAAATAAAAATATTAAAAAATTTAAGGATTAAAAAGATAATAAACCTAATAATCTGATGTCAAAAGAACGTAATTGGTTACTTTGCTTCCACACATATTAGGTTTTGGGTTCTATAGCACATTAATTTTACTTCAAGGTAACATGGAATTACAATATTGAGCCATTATCATCTAGAGATTGAAGATCACATATAGCTTTCATTGACATATCTAGCACTGACCACTTCTATAGATACAAGCCTTGTTAGTGATTTTATAGCAAAACACTAATGTGCTAAATGCAAGAGAGATATTAATGAGGTTTAGATATGTTTAGGTTTTCTGTAATATGTTTTTTTTTTTTCTGATAAAATTATTTTTTTTAAATAGTCTTTATAATTTTATTTTTTTTGCTTTTGTTTTAGTCTTTGTAATATATTTATTTTTTTCGTTTTTGTCTTTGTAATATGTATAATTTTCTTCTTTTTTTTTTTTTACTTCAAGTATAATTTGCTTTTAATCCCTATCAATTAAATTTGTTAAAATGGACTAATTCAAAATGAACAAAATATTTTAGAGACTAAAACAAAAAAAAATTGAATATATTACGAGGATTAAAACAAAATAAAAAGGATCAAAACCAAAAAAAAGAATTTTACAAGAACCATTTAAAAAAATTACAAGGGCCAAAACCAAAAAAGCAACACGTATATTATAGTGGCCAAAAACATATTTAAACATATGTTTAATTGCACATTTTACCATCCAACTATCATAATTTTTTGAATTTTATCACCTAAATTTTTTTTTCACGAATTTTACCATCCAAGTTTTCAATTTCTGCGCATTTTATCACTCAAGCTTTTTTCACATATTTTACCATCATATTTTTTATTTTTTTACATTTTACCACCATTTTGGTAACAAAACAACATCGTTTTGTAAAAATTGATAACAAAACGACGTTGTTTTGTTTTTTCTTTAACTTTTTTTAGTAACACATCAGCATCGATAAAATGCACAAAAATTAAAAACTTGGATGATAAAATTCGCAAAAAAAAAACCAAAAACTTGAGTAATAAAATTTGCAAAATTATGATAGTTAGATGATAAAATGTGCAATTAAACCTTAAACCTATTAATGACTTATAAAATAAACATTAATGAAATGACTTATTTTGTTAGTGATTATGTAAAAAAGCAATAATAAATTATTAAAAAATAATTTAATTATGAAATAATTAAATGATTAGAAGTTTCCATGTAAACGCTGATAATATAATTAATTAAATTAATTAACTTAAAAATAAAATAATGAATTAATAAATTTTATAAAATTATTATAATTAAATAGAGTTAACTTCTTAATAAATGCAAAATGGTGTTAACAAATAAATGTATCAAGTTCCTAAATACATTGACAATTTTGAAGAAGTTAATAAAATAAGAAAAACTCTGTCAAAATTTCTTTAGAATACTATGTGAATTGTTTTGTTAAATTTATGCACAAATTGTAACAAAAAATAAATTGTGCATGAAATAAAAAGAGAATTAATAATACGTGCAATGACAATATAAAAGTATTTTATAATGATATTTAATAATAAATCATTATATATGACAAATTTATTAAATTTTATAATTAATAACTACCTTAAAAATCCTATCAAAAATAATTTATGATTAGTTAATAGTGTAAAAAACATGCTAACAATGCATATCTATTAAACTCAAAAAAAAATTGTCACTTTCTATTGCATAAAAATTATCCTTCAGAACAACTAAAATATATAAGTTAATAAAATAAATAGATTATGCACTCAAAATATTTTTACATTCTCATCTAATTATATAGAGTTAATTACACTGACTCCCCCTAAGGTTTACTCTTGTTACACCTAATACCCCTCCATTTTTTTACATTACTTTGAGTACCCCTAAGGGGGGGGGTCAGTGTAAGATTTTTCAAACCTAAGAGGAGAGGTCGGTGTAACAATTTAAAATTAAGAGGGGGGTTGGTGTAAAGAAAATCCAAAAATCAGGGGGGGTTACTGTAGGGTTCAAAAATGGAGGAGTATCGGGTGTAATTAAGACAAACCTAAGGGAGGGTCCGTGTAATTTACTCAATTATATATTGTCTTAATTATATATTATATATGATAAATTTATGATTCATTAACTATATAAAAAAAATCACTAACACTCTCACTAACACTCTGACTCTATAGAAACACTCTATAGAAATTAAACTCGAATAAAAAAATAAATAGAGAGATAAAAAGAAAATTAAGCATTGAGCAGGAATAAATTAATGACATAACAGTAACGATTTGTATTCTTAATCATATCATAAATTCTCTAAAAATTACAATAAAAGGGGGCACGCATCTTCAGAAGAAAATTATTTCATTTTCTATTGTTTCACGGCTTTTTTTCCTTCTTACATTGGACAAGAAAAGAATCAAAACAGTAAAACTAGTAGATTATTTGCTAATTATTACCTAATTCCATTGAAAATATTATTTCTTCCTCCTCCTCATGCCGGTGGGCAGGATCATTGATGATGATGCCTCACCAAACGAAAATCGCAAGGAAAAAGGAATACAAAAGGACAAAAATGGGGATAGAACATAACCATATAAGCAAGATAACTGGAGGCTCTGGGGTCATAAAGTAAGGGAAGATCACAATTGAGGACCCCAAAAGCAACACCATCAGAACTATTGCTAAAGCCCTGTTACAATTGCTCATCCTATCCGATATACAAAGGTGGTCTCGTTGCTCAAGTTTTGTGTCATGTGAGACAAGGTGGTTCATTCATAAACATCATTCTTATATAGTCATATTTCATGTACCACAAAAAGAAAAGAAAAAAATATTATATTTAGAGAAATAATGGTGAAAGTGGAAACCATTTTTTTTTACGTACGTTCAGGAATTATAATTAAAATTGATTAATTGAACATTTACAGATTGTTGAATGTGGGATGGGGGAAGAACCATTAACTTAAATCAGTTACTTACCTTTTCCCTTCTACCACTACTAGTGTAACTCCCTAACGGAGACGGTTTTGGCAAAAATTAATATTCTAAAAATAAGATTCCCCTCCCCACACGTACACACATTGATTTTGGTGTAAACAATGGATTGTGATTCTGTGAAGAATACAGTAAACGAAATGGAAAGATGCATGCATTTTATCTTCAATTGAAAAACGAAGAAAGTTATATTTATATTTGAAGTTAATTTGATTCTTAGAATGTTAAGAACCTAGTAGCAGTTTTAAATGAATGATATTAATAATTTCATTCATTGGTCCAAAATTTTCTACTTTTAAAATATGCAACACATTATTAAATGAATTAGAAAAATATTTAATACCATAACAAGGTTTTTTTCATTAAATTAATGAGGTTATTTAGTGTAATTTTTTTGTAAATTGTATATATAGACAATTATTGATTTCTAAATTTTAATATTTGGTAATGAATTAAAATCAAAACACTAAAAAAAAATCAATCTAGTTCAATATATGCAATGTATCAAAAATAAAATTCGTTGTATATAATACCATAAGTTGCACGCATATCATAAATGGTTAACATAATAAATGGATTTTTAATTTTTTTCACCAAAATATCATAAATGGTTACCATGATTTTAAAATAATAATATTAATATACTTATAGCATCTCCAATGCGGGTACTTACATAGTAGCTTAAAGTTAAGCAACGTTGCTTAACAAACTTTTAATATTGGAACAGACGACTTGGCATTGCATTACTTAAGTGAGTTGCTTATATAAGCAATTGTTGCTTAATTAATTCTTATCAATTATATAAGCAATTGTTGCATTACGAAATTTTAACTCTAAGAATTTGTTTAAAAAGGTTGGGGATGGGCGGAAAACTTTTTTCTGGAAAGATTGTTGGGTGGGTGACTACCCTTTGGCGAATAAATTTCAGCGTCTATATTCTATGGTGGAAAACAAGGAGGGGTTGGTAGGGGATATGGGATTTTGGGTGGATAGTAAGTTTCTATGGGATTGGAAGTGGAGAAGGCAGTTGTTTGTATGGGAAAAGGAGTTGGTGAAGGAATTAGAGGATTTTGTGGGTCAGGTTGCCTTGAAGGAGGGGGAGAGGGATACATGGGTGTGGAAAGGAGACCCTTTAGGGACCTATACAGTAAAATCTGTGTATCATTCTTTGATAACAAATGTGGATCTGCAACATCAACAACTTGCAAAATTAATATGGCAGAAGGAAGTACCTCTGAAAATTCAAGCCTTTGTATGGAAAGTTATGAAGGATAGAATTCCATCTAAAATTAATTTGGTGCGTAGGAGAGTTATCCTTGATTTTGAGATCCTAAGTCCTGCCTGCGGTAAAGAGGATGAATCTACAACACACATTTTCATGGAATGTGAGGTATTTTCACCTATATAGAGGATGTGCTTAGCATGGTGGGGGATTCAGGCTCCCTTACATTCTCTTTTGCCAAATCATTTTCAACAGTTCATAGGGTTATTTTATTGGCCAAGGAAAAAAGGTTATATTTGGCATGTTGTGTGGTTTGCTTTGGTATAGGTTATTTGGAGAAATCGAAATGCATATGTTTTTGCACATAGAAAACAGGATGTGTCAGAGATGCTGGAGGGTGTAAAACTTTTGACTTGGAGGTGGATAACTATCAAGGGAGTATTTTCTTATCCTTCTTCATGCTGGTATGCTGATCCTGGTTCATGCATTTTACAACAATCATAGTTGTTGGATTTGTTTGCATGACTATGGGGATGCTTCTTTGGAGTTCACGGTGGTGGTGGATTTGTTTGCATGACTATGTGATGGATTTGTTTGCATGACTTTCAAGGTGGTTTTTTCAGGAAGATTTGACATGATCTTGTCATGCATTAGTCATGGCTTGCTTTGAGTATTGTTTTTCTTTGTACGAGAATTATTTATGTACTATTGTGAACTTTGCTTATTGCACACCTTGTGCTTTAAGCTTCTTATTAATAATATCTCTTATTTTGCCTTTAAAAAAAAAAAACCATTTTTCAATTACAAAATTTAATGTGATTTAAATTAAGCACTCACTCTAGCAACTTTAACATTGGAGTAATTTTTTGTATAAAGTTCTTAAATCTATGTGACATTGTAGGGTTCACAAATTTAAGATAAGCAATCATGCATCCTATTGTGTGAATTATGTCCACTTTACACGTATGATAATATACTGGCCAAATGGATCAAAAGGAAAATTTTAACTCTTTTAAAATGAGTAACTCATTTTAAAGGGTAAAGTAGGTAATTTTAATAGTTGATCGAACAATTAATAATATATATATATATATATATATATATATATATATATATATATATATGTGTGTGTGTGTGTGTGTGTGTGTGTGTACATAACAAATTATAATAATGATAAAATATCAATAGTTAATTTTTGAGTAAATTATACTAACTACTTTTGAGGTTTCGTAAAATAACAAATGCTTCTTTTTTTTTAATCTTTATATTAATCTCTTTATTTGTTTGAAAAATATTACACTAACATTCCTTATACATCTTATACATTACACTAATCCTTTAATAGTTTGAAAAACATTACACTATATTTCCATACAAAGGAGGTTGGTTTTTTTTTTTTTTGTCTAAACAACTGGTATATCCACAAAAAACAATCATGTTCAAGTCAAATAAAAATAAAGGAGGTTGCTTTAAATGTTAAGGAAATATAAGATATTTATATAATTTCACAAAATCACATGATGATTAGTGTAATTTATTCTAAATTTTTTCCATCAAAACTACTTAATTATTTTATTCTTATTCACTTTAGAGTGGTTGCAAATTAGGCACGTCATGGCATCCATTAATTACTGGGAGCTAGTTCATGGTATTAGTTTTCTGAATGCGTTTACATACACCTGGTTATAGAAATAGGTGATAACCAGGGAGTATAGTTCAGTTGGTTGAGCAGGATGTGTGAGTGTTGTAAACTTCCGGTACTGTCTTCGATTCCTACATATAAAAAAAATAGAAATAGGTGACAATAGTTATAGAAAGAAATAAAAATAAATAATATATATACTATTAAATATTATTTTGAATAATTAAAATTAAAAAATAAATGTAAGTATTTATATGGTTATTAATTAATTTAATCTTATCTATCTATTTATGTACAATTATGTAGTGCCGGTACATAACTTTTACTTATTTAAGAATGACAATAATCTATACCATTATATAAAGGGGATACCATTTTTAGTAACCGTTTTGTGGTCTACACTTTTTTAGGACAATTTTACCCTTAAATAATATATAAATGTAATAATTACTTCTAATTCTTCTTCACTTTTTTTTGGCATCCTTTTTCCCTTCAATTTATATATTACAGAAGTTAACCTTTATTCCCATATCTTTTATAACTACTTTTATAAACCACCCACTATTATATAACTTTTTTTATTTTATTTTTTATAAAAAAAAAGAAAATAAAGAGAAACAGTGAGGCACGAAGTGCCTCTTTTTCCTCTAGTAATAATAATAATAATAATAATAATAATAATAATAATAATAATAATTATTATTATTATTATTATTATTATTATTATTATTATATAAGAACTCTTAGTTACAATCATTAGATTTTTTGTCACCATGTTATTGGTGCAAAGCATCTACTGATTTTGTTGATGACTAATCTCTATTAGGAATCTGATTAGTCACTTTAGTAGAGTACCCATTCTTAACCATGTTTAAAAGAAAAATTCACATTACTTTTTTAAGTGATCATACAATTACAACCTAAGTTTTAATTTATTTTAAAATAAATAAAGATGATAACTTATTAATATACTTTTTCTAGCAAATGAGAGTGGATATTGATAATTGTGAGTATGAGTATTAATATGTAATCATTTACTTTTTAGAAAAAGTACATTAAAAAATATACACATTTGGTGTATTTTATGAAAAGAAAAAACTATAACATAATATACACCTTCCAAAAAATCAATTAGTCTATGCAAGTACTGCTATATAATTAGTAAATTTGACAAAATTCTGCCAGAATTTATCAAAATATATGTTTGACAAATAAAACAAAAGTAATAAGAACTATTTATTCATCTAATAGTTAATATCAGTAAATTATTCTTTTTTTATGAATAATGTCAACTCATTTAACAACTTAGAAAATGTTTAAAGACAAATTAAAATTTGTAAGTCTTATTGTAAAAAAAAAAAATTGTAAGTCTTTATAATTTCATCAATTTCTTAAAATTAATTTTTTTTTTCATGTCATGTGCTTAGTTGGAAAAAATTTGAGGTACACGTTTCAGTATATTCCTGGCGCCAAGTCTCAGCATGAAGAAGTGCAGAGAAATCTATGGACAATTTGATTGGATTCACATTGTACAATTGTTGTAAGGTAATTACTATTTACAGTCCCTTTTTACTCTTCACAATCCCCCTCACCTTTTCCCATTTTTTAGATTTTTTTAAACATCCAAACTATCCCAAAAATTTTAATTTTTTGGTTGTACACTCCCGGGCCTCCCCTTTCTTTCTCACACCTTCACCGCTCCCCCTTTTTACTCTTCACAATCCCCTCAAATTCAAACTACCCCAAAAATTTAATTTAATTTTTTGGTTGTACCCTACCCTTTCTTTCATTTTTTTTTTTATGCTTTTCACGGAAACTAATTTTCCTAATATAAATTTTTTACATCATAGAAACTAATTTTCATAATGTAAAAATTTAAAAATTTATCCTATAAAATTTAGTTTTCATAATGTATTAAAGCATAACTATATTATGGAAACTAGTATAAAAATGAGAGATAAAAAGAAAGAAGAGGGAGAGCAAAAGTAAAAGATTAATGAGTGATGTGATAAAAAAAATTGAAAAGTAAATAAGGTGAAAAAAGAGATAGAAAGTTAGAAACAAAAATGAATGTAAAATTATAATTTAGAATAATTGTAAATGAATCCAAAACCCCATGAACAACATTCAAAAAGAGTCATTCCAGATGGAAAATTTGTGTTACAAGTACATCGGAGCAACACCTGATGGAAAATCCTGTTACAAATTGTTACAAATCAAGCATATAAAAATTATGCCAATCCCCTTTGTCAGTATTAAGGTTGCATGTGAAGCTCTGATTTGAAACTTCTGTTTTCATGTGTTGGCTTTCCAGTTGTACATCCATGCAGGAGAAGATCAACAGGTTTGTAGGAATATACTTTGAGCCAGAGACAGTTCTAACTGTTAGAAGGGACCTCCTCAACACATATCTTTTTACTTGCCGTTAGATCATCATCATCATCATTTTGTGCATGTTCTTCCTCTATTGTATCTTCTGCATTTCCTTCCGAATTGGATTGACATCTTTTCCTTTGAGGGATAACAGCAAAGAAAGATGTTTTCCAATCCTTTGTCTCCAAGAACTTGAGTAGTATTTCTACCACTTGATTCACAGTAAGAACCTGAAGGCTCATATGAGAAATAAGATGAGTTATGATACAAAAGGAAATTTGCATTTTCTAAGTGGAAGACTATTGTGCTGTCATGTCACTTGCCAGATATTAGAAGAATCTGCATGGCAAAAGATCGCACCCAAAGAAACAAGTTTTCTGTCACCATGCAACTATTCAGATTGAGAGCTTAAAACACCTTTACTGTTCAATGAAGAGACACCAAAGTCTCATTTAAGATATATTTGGTTGGGTGGAAAGAAAATCGAGATGAAAGAAAACCAGATACTGATCTCTTTTCTTCAATTTGGTTGGAGAGACGGTGGAAGGAAATGAGAGAAAAAAAATTGAAATTTAGAAAGAAAAATTCAAATTTTCCATCTTTTTGCTTTTCTCTCAATTTAAATTTCAAATTTTTCTCTCCTTCCTTATTTTCCATCTAATTAGTCAGACCGACCCCTCTGTGTTTGTTTCAAAGGAGGGAAAATGAGAGATGAAAAGAATTTAAAATTTGAAAGAGTGAAAAGAAAGAATTTTGAATTTTTATTTCCAAAAGTCAGCTTTCTCTCTTATGTTTCTCCTCTCTATTTTCTTTCCTCTCATCCAAAAAGACCATTACACATTACAGACAACAGGGTGGGCTCAAAAGGAAAATAAAAGAAAAACATAGTGCAATAGATGTTCAATGATTTTATTTCTATACCTTCTGTGCAACATGTGCATAAAAAAGATGCCTATACAAATTAGTACCCAAAACCTCAACCTGCTAACAAGTTTACTCTACCAAGTTATTAACTAGTATACAATCTCATCCCCAAAGACTAATTTGTACAGAGTACAGACCAAAAGCTTTCAGGAACTAAAGCAACAAAAGTTATCACTCTCAGACGAAATTGTATATTATTTACTATGACATGAATAATACCTGAGAACTAGACATCTTCATGAAATTTCCTATTGGGAGTTTAGCCGTTTGGATTCCTTGCTCTTGTGCTTTCTTCAACGTTATCCCCTTCCACCGGTTCCTATCCACTAACCCACCAATAACATAAATCTTCTTCAAATCAAGCTCTTCAAGAACGGCCTCTGAATCCGCAGTGAGATAAACCAAATCCTCCTTACGATCACTCAAGGCTTCAATGTAAGACCTATTCTCCTTCTCAATTATCCACTTATCAAACCCCGGAATCCGCTTCAATGCGATATCCATTTCCCCTTCGCAGCCAGTGAGCCAAAGATGCGCAGGAGAAGCACACCTTCCATTCACCGCATAACAATACATAATCTGCAGATTCAATCACAGCATTATTAACAGTTCCATTATTCACTATTAGTCAGAATTATAAAGTTTTAAGGCTCTGTTTATTTAGATAAAATTCTCCATGATCACTTAAGAGAAAAAAAAAAAAAAAAGAGTCCATAAGCTAAAATTAACTTATGCATTAGCTATTTTATAGAAACTCTTATATTAGCTTCTCCAAAATCTAATTTTTAACTTATGTATAAACTAATCTTATCATAGCTTTAAAAAAAATGCTTATTTCATTTTCCTTTCTTATTTTCTTCGTGCTTACGAAGCAGTTTATAATCCAAACAGACCTAATTTAGGATTGAGGTCAAGGTCACAATTGTGTGTTTGGATTGCAATTTGAAGCTTGTCAAAAGGAGAGATAGCACAAAACTGAGAAGCAAGTATTCTGTCTCATTGAGATAAACGCCAGTTCAAAGTAACTTTTTATCCAAACACACCCTAAATGAGTTGAGGAACGAACCTGCTGGACGAGGCTGTGGATTTCGTTAGGGTTCATGAGGTGAGAGAACTGGAGATCGACGACGACGTTTTGGCCTCGTTCTCTCGCTACAGTGAGTCTCTCTCTTTTGTTCTCTTTCTCCAGCGACCTCTTCTCCATTCTCTCCTTGCGGAGGTTCCTTCGAGACTCTATCAGCTTCGCTTTCTCTTCTTCGGAGACGCCGGCGAGGCTCTCTTCCCACTCCTTCCGCTTTCTCTCTACCTCTCTTCGCTTCTGCTCCTTCGCCGCTGCTTTCTTCTCCGCCTTCTTCGCCTCGAACCTCTGCTGCTTCGCCAGCTTCTTCTGCGCGTTCTTCGAGAGGACCGGAGGATCCACGTTGGTTTTCACGGCGGCGGTTTGGTCGGTTTGGGGATTTTCCGTGCCCGCCGTCAGCGGTGGAGCGCCGGCGTCTCCGCCGCCGGGTGATTCCGGCATTGTTGCGATTAGGGATTTGTTGGAGACGCTCTAAGCGAAACTGCTCTCTTTAGTTTCGTACCTTTTTTTTTTTTATATTTTTATCTGTTCATTTTTTTTTATTATTCGAAAATTATAAACTGTTTTGTTTTGGAATCGGAGTATTTATGGGAACTGGGAAGGATGAATTTTCATTTTTTATTTTTGGTACAAATGAAATTAATTTGTTGATGTATAATATATTAATTAATATTAATATTATATACATTAAATGATAAAATTTTAAAAGTATAATTATGCTTGATATATATTATATAATATATATTTTAAAATAAATAATAGAGATATAAATATAACATTTTGTTATCTAAAATAGTATTTACTAAGTAAAGAATTTTATTATTAATAAATAATTATTTAAAAGTTTGCAATTTTCTAAAAAAAAATTATTGGACTTCAAATTGGATTGAGATAATTCAAAGTATAATTTGAATTCATCTTTAAAATATATCAATTTTATTTTCTAAAATTCAAATATGTCAAAATTAATTACAAACCAGCACAGATTAGTGAGATGAAATGAGGCGTGAATAATCATATAGCATACAACAATAAACAAGCTTCCTTGTAGTGATAAATCATGTTTAAGAGACTTTTTATTTGAGTTATGTTTGGCTTAACTTTTTATTTAAAAGTTACTTTGTAAAAAAAAATTAAAATAAAAACTTTAAAAGTAAAATTAAGAATGACTAATAAATTTTATTTATCAACTTAAAGCTAGGGAGCACATCTCACAAGTCTTCAAGTTGGTCAATGAAGGGTAGATATCCTAGAAAAATTTCCTAGGTAGATGTGATGGAGGAAGGTCACCTACAAGGACTTTAATGCTCAAGTCAATAAGTTGTGGGGTAGTTAAGGTTACATGGTATGTGATGTGATGTCCTTTTTATAGACATTTTCCTTGTGTTGATATGGTGAGATATAATATAATTTGATAATCCATTACTATTAGGGTAATTATCTTAGGCAATATAATTGAGGCTCTTTAAATTATTCTCATATTGTTAAAGGACTCCTTATCTTGTGTTAGTTATTTTTAGCTTAATCCAACTTGGGCCTCTTGGGTTGAGTTGGCTAACTTTAAGGGACTTAAGCCTAGTTGGACTTTATCTAGGCCAAGTATGAAATAATTACCCTCCAAGTTGGTGGTTTATGTGAGTGTAAGGTGTCAACTTATTAATGATGGTTTAGACTATGGATAATTTATAGTACTTGTTTGCCAATGTGCTTCCTAGGTAAGGGTGGGGATTTAGTGTTTAAACGACAACATCGGATTAATTCATTTGATAAGGGGTTACAAGCCTTTTTGGTAGTGTTATCTTTGAAAAATGTGCCATTAAAGGGATCTCCACATTTGGTAATTGTAAGGTGATGTGAATCCTAAGCCCTTACTTAGGTCATATGGATTATAGTTTAACATGCATTTGGGCAAGTAAAAAATGCACAAAGGAAAGTTAATGAGGCTCTGAAGGATCTTCCCATCTTCAATGCAGAAGGGTACAACTAGGTTGATATAAAGATGTTAAGAATGGAGTGTAAGTAGACCTCAAATGCCAGCCTAGATGCTTATGCTTCACGAGTTGAATTAACTCATGCTTGGAGGTACAAACTTAGGTTGAAGTGGTGCTAGTCCCATATATTATTAGGCCTTGATCGAGTTGGGTTTAAGTTTACATAAATAACCTTAACAAAATTTTGGGCTGGATAAGAACAAAACTAAATTTATTGCAACCCATCCCATGCTCATCCCTACCAATAAGATTATTAAGTTACGAATATTATGTTATTTTTCGTTTAATATTGCTTGATATGTTATATTAAAAATGAAAATATAATATTTTATGAGGACTAAAAATTAAACTTTTTAATTTGATAAGGACTAAAATCAAACTTTTGAATTTACGAGGACTAAAATATAACTTTAAATTTTATATGGATTAAAATCAAACTTTCAAATTTTATAGGATTAAAACCAAACTTTTAATTTTTTTTAGGGATGAAATAAATTCACTTACCATGTGATAACCATGTGAATGACACACGACAGTCACGTGGAAGATGTAGCGACCCCTTGTCGCTACATTACATCATCTAACTAATACAACGTGGAGATAAATTGGTTTTAATTTGAAAACTCTTCAATAAGTTTATTTATGAAATTACGTGTAAACTTTTGCATCATCAATTTTTGCTTCGATATTGTTTATCTCAACTAATTCACATCTTAGCATGTAAATATGAACAACTAAATAATTAATGTGTCCCATGGCACTATAACTCAATAAATAATATCAACAACGAAGTATTTCAAAAGGGAAAGGATGTGTGCAGAAGAGTTTAAATCTAGTGTGCCACCATCAACTGTATATACATAAAAAAGGGAAGGGGAATTACAAAAATTGTATATGGGACTAGTCACTCTGTACATCTCAAAAGAAAATAATAAGAGGAATAACTCCTAAACATTAGGTCTACTAATGTGACTCATGCAGCTAGTCACATCCCACAATCTCTTTTGACAATGACTCTAACATCAGCTACAACCAACTCAATTCGTCGTAGTCTCATAATTTGATCCTACATCAACAACACAATCATCATAGTCAAATAAGAAAATGCAAGGGTAAGCTCACTTAATTTAACATATTATACAAGCAACAATTATACGATCTAAGGCATAGCATTGAGAATAATATATTTCACCATAACATCAACATCTCCACCAATAAATCTATTCACATCCACAGTCCTATAAAGTTTGTACACTAGACAAACCACCAATACTATGTATGTAGACGCGATTCCATGGAGATTTACAACAATTTTATGTAGACTCGACATTTCCCTCAAAATGGTATAACATGACTACCAAGCCACAACAACATGACACATGCCCAAAAATTATTTGAGGAAAAACCATAACTCTAATATACATATTAGGAAAATAATCAATGTTACATTTTTCATGAAACTAAATTTAAATTCCTCTTAAAACACATATTAGGTAAATAGTCGGTGTTACAAATGACACATCATCCAAAATATCCAAGTATCATGTTGACATGGCACTTTGTTAGCCACGTTAGCGATCCGCCAACAATGTTAGACGTTTAGACAAAAAACAACATGTGTTTTAATTTTGAGGGACAAAAAACAAACAAAAAGTTTTTGAAGGGGCAAAAGTTGAACTTTAACTATTTCATGATTATGACATGACCAACAAGGGTTGAGTTTACTAGAAGGGGTTAGTTCTTACAACGTGGTAAACTAAGATTTGAATTTTTGTTAGGAGAGATGTCACATTTAATACTTAACAGTGTCTTGAACACTATTGTATTTGAAAAAAGATACATGTAAAAATATGACATGATAAAAAAAATTATAAAATACTATTTATATAATATTTTTTTAAAAAAATTGGTTGACACTTTTTGTCTCACCTCCAACCTATTTTCTTGACGAGTTAGGTGAAATGGGCAAAAATGGGTTGATAGGTTAAAACTTTTAACCTGCTTTACTGAGAAAAAAGTTAAATGAGTTAGTCCAACAAATGTGACATATTTTTTCACTCCTAGAGACAATGATGTATTTTGCTTGACTCTTGTACATTACAAAATTATTTTATTTTTCATTGTTATTTTATATTGTATTGTATTATATTATATATTATATTTTGACTCTTTTAATATTGTATTACTAAATAATTCAATAAGAAAAATATTAATAAATGTATTGTTAGTATTTTTTTTCAATAAAAATTATGAATGAGCCTCGTATTGAAAACTGAAAACTCTTGTAATAAGAAAAAAAAATCCTACCATTTGCTATTTCTTTTAAAGTTGAAATGCAAAAATGTTATCTAAATCAAATTTTTTTCCCTAAGATTCAAGAATCTGAATATCCAAATGAACATTGAACTAATTTTTTTTTTTGGGTACATTGCACTAATTTAATTTAAATCAAGTAGAATGCTACCGAATTATAATATAATTGTATTTTTTTTAAAAAAAAACTCCATATCACTAAATGGGGAAAAAAGTAACTTGGATCATTGATTAAACTAACAGAAATCACAATTTAGCCGAAATTTGACATTAATCGTTTAACACACACGAAATTGCACGAAAAAAGATGTGAAATGGTAAGATTTTTTTAAAACAAATATTAACTAAAAAAATTAGAAAAAGAATTCATGATATTTGGACAAAAATCACTATTCGTCTCATTTTAACCAAACGGTTTTTTGTAATAATTACTAGTATCATTCTCCATGGTTTAATATGGTCTGATAAATGCATGTTCCAAAAAGGGAGAGTAGAGTACGTAACTGACAGCAACTAAAAACAGTTTATAATAAAAGGTTAACTTCATTAAAATTGTCCCTTGTGTTTACTTACGTACTTTCTCAAGAACATAATGAGAAGGGCGCAATTGCAAGACAGACGGGATAAAATGGGAAATTTCGAAAATTAAAGGGCACGACTGCAAAATAAAAAAGTAAAAACTGGAAAAAAGTCGGCGCGTGAAGTTTGGCGTAGATTTGGATTTGGCTTCGCTGTTCGAAAATCAAACACAACACAACACAACACACAATAACAAGATATAGAGAGAGAGAGGTGAGACACAGAAACGAAAACCCTTTCTCTTCTTATTTTCACACTTGTTCACTTTCTTCTTCTTCTGCTCTATTAGCCTCGTCGAAACTCCATGAAATTGCACGCGCACCGCTGAAACGACGTCGTTTTGTGCAGCATGGCGCAGAAGCCTCACCTTCAGCTCGAGGAGCTGGGATCCAAGCTCGAATCTCTTCCCTCCGACGACGACGCTCTCATCCAGCTCTTGAAGGTGTGTGTGTCCTCGAATTTCTCGTTGCTTCGTTTTTGACGAGCTTTGGGAATTTCGGGTTTTTTAGCGGAAATTTTAAACTTTTTTTTTTCGTTTTTTGGTTTTGGGGGTTAGTTATGTCCGTTATTTTCTGTTTGGGGAGCGACGGAGAAGAACACGGTGACGATTTTTCTCGGTTAAGTTGATTTGTCTGTTGGAATGAGTGAATTGAGGTCGAATGCGTGGATTGGTTTTCGGGTTTTGTGTGGTTCTTCATGGGGGTGGTTTGTAATTGAGGATTTGGGTTTTGATAGTTGGTTTTTTGCAATTGAGAAGAACAATTGGGGGATTTAGTGTGTTTGATGTGAGGCTTTGGTTAATTTGAAGCGTGTTTATGGAGGGAATTTTGAGTTAGGTTAATTTGTGAGTGGTTCTGAAGGTGGTTTAGGTATGGTTACTGCTGTGTTTGTTAAGTTGGTTTTGTTTTGTGCTCTAGTTAAGTTGAATGAACTGTAGATGTTTTGGATGGTTAAAATGCTAAGTGGAAAAAGGATGAAGCTACTGAGTATTGCAGCTTTGCACAAGGATGGAGGGAAAGAAGTGGGATTAGAATTGAAAAGGAAGAAATTAGCAGCTTCATTTTATCTTATTGTCTAGTTTTTGAATGAGTGAACCACTTACTTTATTGAAGCCTGGATTTATTCAAATCAATGTGATGGCATTAGTTAAAGAGGGCATGTATGGATGAATTGGGGACCAATTTCCATTTTGTAATGTATTTGAGGTTGAAATTGCTAGAGTTGGATTATGAGATAAATTAAGAAGGATACAAACAGACACACACACCAAAGCTTTGAATTAGAAAGATGTAGCATCACACTTGCTGAGTGATTGGTTAGCTTATTAGTATTGCTCTTAAAATGTAACTAGTTGACATATACTGTACCAAGCATATTAGCTGGTTTCATGGCACAATATGATACATATGTGATAATTAATTCTGTCTTTCTCTTAGGAAGGCTTTTACATCTCTAGTTCCTTAAGTGTTTGTTTATCCTCTTGGAAAAATCTGAGAACCCTTTTAAGGGAGTACATGGCTGAGGTGGCTCAATATGTGTGTCATTCCTGTAAGTCGGTAACCATATGGGTAGTTACTAGTAATAGTGGTTTAGTCTCAAAATCCTAGGTCCTTGTTGATAATGCAATCGACTACGTGAATAGAGAAAGTTAAGAAACATATTAAGCAATCAACAACATGAAGAGAGAAAGGTAAGAAACATATTAAGACTTCATTTAAGGTTTCGAAACTACTGTTTAGGTTGGTCATATGGACATACGACATAGTCTCATGACAGTTCTTTGCTAGCTAGCTTCTGGATCTTTTAATTATGGATGAACTCTCTAGTCATAACAAAATTTTGTTTTAAGTTTTTATAGAAAATTCTTTCTTTCTGCTAAAAATGAATGGACTTCTCAGTAGTACATTAGCATTTCTATGTTGTGGGTTTTTCATTTTCTGATGCAAAATGAATGTGCTATCACTAAAAAACAGAAAACCAAGTTTACACCTGACAATTAAAACCAGTCCATAAGTGTATAATGCTTGAGGTTAAATGTGTGCTTTAACATTTCTAATACTTATATATATATATATACACAAACACACACACACACACATATCTATCTATCTATCTATATATATTACTTATGTTACTTTTGTGCAGCATTAAAATTTTCTTTTCTAATGCAAGTATTTTTTTTATTGGCAACTGCTAACCTCCCTCTACCCTTCCCTCCCCCTCAACAAAATATGCTCCCATCTGCAGCAAGCAACAGCATGCCTTACTGACTTGGATCAATCACCATCAGCTTCAACATTAGAGTCAATGAAGCCCTTTTTTAGTGCAATTGTTAAGCCAGAATTGCTGAAGCACCAGAATAGTGATGTCAAGCTTCTAGTTGCAACATGTGTTTGTGAGATAACTCGGATCACTGCACCTGAAGCTCCTTACAGTGATGATGTTCTAAAGGTGCCTTTCATTTACTCTGGTTATCTGATAATATAATTATAAAATTAGGTTGTCTTATTATCATAAATTCAAGTATAAATAGTCTCTATCCTTTTACTTTCAGCCAAACATGAAGAGAAATTTAGTCAGGAACATAGTCTCCTTTATCCTAATCATTGTTAGATCACTTTGCAGGACATCTTTCAGTTGATTGTGGGCACTTTTAGTGGTCTGAGTGATACAAGTGGTTCATCCTTTGACCAGAGAGTTGCTATACTGGAGACTCTTGCGAAATATAGATCATGTGTTGTAATGTTAGATCTTGAATGTGATGATCTGGTGAATGAAATGTTCAGTACTTTCTTTGCAGTTGCCAGGTTAGTTTATCACAAAGCCTTTTACTTAGTTAGTTGTAGGTGTGTGAGCTTATGATAAAGAGTTATATTGTTTACCTGAAAGCTTCTGCTATTAGGCTTCAAGATTGCAAACTTGATATTTTGTTGGTGCACTTGGTTCTGGAGTCTGTTCTTTTTTCTGGTAAAAAAATATGAGAAAATGAATTAAAGATAATTAGGCAAACAGAAACTATAGCTTATTTGTATACTTGGAATGGAGAGACAAATATTGTAATTCTGAAATAGTGAAACTAATATCTCTCATTCTTTTGCTTGTCCTGCCTATCTTGTCCTTTTGTTTTTTTATTTTAATTTTTTTTAATTACATTGGGACATTTTACGTGTGATGCTTGGCATATTATTGTACCTGCAACTATGCTAATATGCTATGTATAACACTAGTTTTTGTGTACTTAGATTGATTGCTTCTTGATTTGTTGACTGTTTTTTTTATCTATTTCCTCATTATTCTATTAGTTCTTTGAATTGTCTAATTATGATTTATCAAGCATATGTATGAGTAAGAATTCTGTGTGCTGTTAGCTTTGAAGCATTAATCATATGTAGTACTTTTTGAATGTCAAATTTTCTATAGTACTTTTCTCGATTAAAGATCCTCTTTGGATTAACGAGTGGTGCATGTGTATTTTATTTCATGCTCAGAGATGATCATCCAGAAAGTGTTCTGTCATCCATGCAAGCTATAATGGCTGTTCTTTTAGAAGAGAGTGAGGATGTCCATCAGGATCTTTTATCTATTCTATTGTCTACGTTAGGTCGTGGCAAAACCGTAAGTACATTTTATTATATTTTTTTCCTGTTATAGGGAGATAGCTAATGCTGTTGGAGGATGAATCTTGTCTTTTGTATTATCTCTAATATTATATAGGAAACATGATTGTCTGGATTTTCTTAATTGCAGGATGTTACTGGGGCCGCAAGGAAGCTTTCCATGAATGTCATACAGCAATCCATGGAAAAACTTGAACCAAGCATTAAACAATTTTTGCTATCATTAATGTCTGGAAACAGCATGACAATAAACAGTCAAGTTCAATACCATGAAGTTATATATGATCTCTATTGCTGTGCTCCTCAGACCCTATCCGGAGTTCTTCCTTATGTCACAGGAGAGCTAATGGTAAATACTGATTTGTTGGTTTTTCTGATGCTCTATATGGTTTCCAAAGTATCACTTGTTTCCATTAAACTGACCTTGATGCTTGCTTACAAAGATATTTCATTATGTAAATTTTATGTTATCATGTTATGCGTTGTGAAATAGCCGTGCTTTAGAATTTGAGTTTCTGTTAAAACCCAGGATAGAAAACAGAGAAAAGAAAAGGATGATTTTATTGTTTAAATGAAAATGAACAGAACAAGGAAAGAACTATCTCTTCAAGGGCTTACTCTTTGCTAAGGGTTGCCCCTTTCACAGTTGAGCTAGTGCTTTGTTCTCTCTAAAATTGACAAATCTGAATTTAGCCCGCCAAATTTTAAGATGGTTTTAAAGCCTATCCTAGATCCATTGTTGGGCCACCCACATTGCCACGCTCTAGGCGCATAGCCTTGGGCGCGAGAGGGTGTGATAGAAAGCTGCCTTAATTGTTGTCACCCTTGGCCTGCCTTAATTGTGAACTCTTTGGAGCACCTTCATTGTGTTGAGTGCAAGGGGTGTGTTTAGCCTCATATTGACTAGAAATATGGCCAATGTAGTCTTTATAAAGCTTGGGCAATCCTCGCCTTATGGGCTAGTTTTGTGGGGTTGAGTTATGCCCTAAGCTTAAATTTTAAGATGGTATCAGAGTCTATTCTACATCTATTATTGGGTCACCTGTATTTGTCCATGCTTTAGATGTCTATTCCTAGGTGTGAGAGGGTGTTGTTATTGGGCTACCTGCTTTTGTCCATACTCCAAATGTCCAGTCCAGGACTTGAGGGGTGTTGAGATCTCACATCAACGAGTGATATGACCCATATAAGTAATCCTTATAAGGCTTGGGCAGTCCTCACCTAACAAGCTAATTTTGTGGGGTTGAGTTAGGCTCTAATTCCAAATTCTAAGACTTTCCCTTATTTATTATCTAACTAATCCCCTTTGATGAGATCCTACATTGACTATAGATCTGGTCAATGTTGTCAAATAGCGTGTATCGCGGCGCTATAACGCTATCGCGTCGTGGGTTCCAGAGAAAACGCAATCGCAACGGTGTAGCGTTGCAGAAGCTGCGAAAATCGCCATCGCGGCCGCTTTGCTTGCCACGACCGCTGTTCGCGTTGCGAATGTTGCGTCTTCGTTCAAAAATTGTTGAGCGGCGAAGTTCTTCAGCCATGGCAGAGCGAAGTTGAGGCAAGATTTAGGGTTTTTGTGAAGATGATGACTGAAATTTGGGCTTTGTGGGTCTTGGACAATTTGGGCTCATGTGATTTTTTAAAGAGTCTGATTAGTTTTTTAACCCTCACGTGCCTTTTAAAAACATAAGAAGGAGTCAGATTTGTTTTGTTTTACTCATAGTAGTCAATCGCGCGTGATAGCTTTGCGATCGCGGGGTAGCAGAGCGAAGCGGCCCCTTGCCGCTCCTAAGAGACTCGTCGCGGAGCGCCTGGCTCTCGCGGACGTTGTGGTGCCATTCGCGGGGCAAATCGCCGAAAATCGTAGCGATTTGCGGCATTCGCAGCCACTCCTCTGTTTGCACCGTTGTCGGACAAGGCACCGCGACCTTCGAAGTCGTCGGAAAAGGCTCGGCGACCTTCGTCGTCGCAGGACAAGGCTTGACGACCTTCGCCGACGCCGGACAGCCTCTGCAACCTCTGCCTTGTTGCCGCTAACCTCCCACTCATCTATCTGCGTTGTCTTCCATAGGGGCGGCGGTGACTAACAGTAACAGTGCAGTAGCTTTTGGGTTAGGTTTTAGGGTTTCAGTTGTTTTTCTTTTTTCTCGTCTGTTTTCATTTGTTGGGCCCTCAATTTGAGTCCAATAGCCTTTGTTACCTTACTAAAAACATAACATATACAGTAACATTACATATAGTCAACTAAAGATTCCCCTGGTGCACCATCTCTTTAGCCTGGTGTGCTAATCAACTAAACAGTAATAATAATAAAATATAATAGTATTAAAAAAATATAAAAACTATTTATATATAATATAATAAACTCAATAATAATAATAATAATAATAATCTGAATAAAGCATAATATATGATGTAACTAAATAATAATAATAATAAAAACTAAATAAAACATAATATGTAATATAATAAATTAAATGATAGTAATAACAATTTATAAATAATATAACAATAACAAATATATATAATAAGTGAAAAGAATAAAAATATTATTAAACAAGTACATACTGTTATATAATACAAGCTATACATATGTAAAAAAACAATAATATATATATATATATATATATATATATATATATATATATATATATATATAATTTTCAAAATAAGTTTAAAAAAAAAGCAGAATAGCGGTCATCCTGCTACCGCTATCCCGATATAGCGTTTCCGAGGGGTGGCCGCTCCGCGCCGCTATCCGCTATTAACTACTATGGTTTTACTCAATACTAAAACTCACGTGACTTTTTAAACATGGAGTCAAATGTCACTTGGCCTTTCTTATATTAAATAGGCCCAACAGTAGCCTCTTTTATTTCTATTGCATGCAACCTTTGAACTTTGACACTTAAACTTCTTCTCTACGTAAACCCTTCCTCCCAAATCTCAGAACCCTCCAGAGTCCATCCTTCTTCTCCAGTCCAACGCCTGTGTTTCTTATGTTTATCCAACTTATTTTTATTTGCATATAGCTTGATTTTTTATACATTTAATTGTTATATATATATTCTATTTCAACTGCTATTAGGCTTTCGCTATTTACCCGCGACTCTATCTGCTATATGCTATAGCGGATTTTCCACTTTTCGCGATTTTCCACGATCCGCTATTGACAACACTGATATGGTCAAAATACAACATATATAAAGGATTAGGCAATTCTCACTTTATGAATTAACTTTTGGGTTGAGTTATTATAGATCTGATATTGGGTCACCATCAGCGGTCCAAAAATCTACTTGGTCCCGTGGCTTTCCCAGTGCAATGTAAAAAGAAAAATCAGTCCTACAATCTTTATGCTTCGAATGTCCAATCTTGGGTGTGAGGAGGTTTGTTGAGATCCCACATCAACTATAGATACGACCAAAGTAGATCTTATAAAGGCTTAGGCAATCCTTACCTATAAGCTAGCTTTTGGGGTTGAGTGCCTAACCCAAATTCAAGACTCTCTAAGTAACTAACACTTCTAACTATTTAAACTACCTACTTTGTCTTCCTATTAACTACCTTTCTCCACCATTGCAAAGAGTCACTTTGGCATCTTTTTTTTCCCCATCAAATTTAGTTTATGTGTCATAGCTTGTTATATTCTCGATTGTCATTCAAAGTGATGCCAGGATTCTCACTTGTAATTGGACATTTGCAGGCTGATCAGCTGGAAACTCGTTTGAAAGCAGTGAACTTGGTTGGCAGTATAGTTGCTCTTCCTGGATCCTCCACTGCTGAAGCATTTCAGCCTACATTTTCAGAGTTTTTAAAGAGATTGACTGATAGAGATTTGGGGGTTCGCATGTCTGTCCTTGGGCATGTAAAGAGTTGTCTGCTGTCAAATCCTTCAAGGGCTGAAGCTCCTCAAATAATCTGTGAGTCCATTGGATGCATTTACATGATATTCAGCCTTAGCTTCTTATATTTTTACCATATCTGCTAAATTTATTTGGCTACAACTTTTTAGCTGCCCTTTGTGACAAGCTGCTGGATTTTGATGAAAAATTTCGAAAGCAAGTTGTGGATGTTATCTGCGATGTGGCATGTCATACCCTGAATGCAGTCCCTCTTGAAACTGTGAAACTTGTTGCTGAGGGGCTTTGTGATAAATCTGTATGTATACCTCTAAAATCTAAATTACCCTTTTTCTAACATTCTCTCTTAACTCTTGACAATTTTAACTCATTGCATCTCAATTCCATGTTTGGCTTTACATTTCCAGCTACTTGTTAAAAAACATACCATGGAGAGATTGGCTGAGATTTATCGAGTTTTTTGTGAGAATAGTTCCATTGCAGTTAATCCCAGTGAATATGACTGGATTCCAGGGAAGATCATTGGATGTTTCTATGACAAAGATTTCAGGTGAAACACTCATGCTGCATAAGATATTTGGTTATATCTTTGCATTTTTTTACATCGTTATCATTATTTTTGGTGCAATGGTTTTTGCTTTTCCATATGATGTTTGAAGAGGAGGGGGACATAAACCATTACTTTATGTGAGAATAGAATAAGGACTGAGCCATTGTTTTCTTAAAATTAATTTTAGTTGTAAATTTGAATATGCTGTTGTAACAAATTGCTTCTATGATCACACACAAAAAAATACCAATGAAATATTTCCACGATTCATCTGAAGCTACATACTATTCAGTTTAACTCTCAGATTTATTGAGAAAGTAGATGCGTTTTAAAACTTAATATAACACTACTAAGGGTATGTTTGGATACCTGTTTGGGTATCTCAAACATACTTTTGGAGTCCCAAACTCAGTTTGGCATCATGTTTGGGTGTTCCGAAAATTAATTCTGCAACTTACGTTTGAGGCAAACCCGTGTTTGGATTGGAAGTGACAAATTTGATACTTTTAAAGTAAAAATACTTTTGATTTGTATATTTACAATAGAAACATGAAGTAAAAGTACTTTTGATTGGTATTATCCAAACAAATTTCATTTTATCAACATACTTTTGAACAAAAAATATCCAAACATAAATCATGTTATAGTAAACTCATTTTTATCAAACTTAAGTTTGCAACATACTTTTAATTCAAACTTATGATTACAAACTTTAATCCAAACATCCACTAATTACAGCTTCTTATCTTATATGCTGAAGATTTTTTTATTGCGAGGTTGAGGTTTTTATCTTGGAGTAAATAACTAAATATCATACCATGTGCTTGAGATATATGTTAATATATGTTTTTGTTAGTATTAGTACCAGTATGCCTATTTTTTTTTTTTTTATGAATAAATTTTTAATTTAATTTTTATTCACTATCAATATAAAATAGTTTTGTACTTGCATCAATGATGTATTGTCACATCATTTAATGAGTTTGACTTCTCAAGTAATTCTTAATATAGCCAAACTCAATAAATAAGGTATTAATACAAGATTGGTTATAGTGCAAAATATTGTACTATGAGGGTGCATCAAATTTAAAATCTCTATTTTTATTTAGAGAATACTAAGATTGAAATAGTTGTAAAATTTTAAATAAATAAACGAGTAACCACAACTTCCTATTTTTTCCAGGATGAAGTTTATATTTAATTAATTATATTGTGAAGAGACAAAAACATTTAACTCAATATTTACCATAATATAGATTAGGATGTTGTGTTTTGCATAGATTCTAACTTTTTGGTGTAATATGAATGAAAGAATTTTAGTATATCCTCCTAAAACTTAATAAAGTATTAAGTGACAAAGTTGATTCATTTAATGTTTAGGGAACATAAAAAAGCATTCAATACTTCACTTACTAATTAAGAAGATTATTAGGAGGATTTAAAATTATTCATGATTAAAGATAGTGTGAATAATGAAATTCAATTGTCCCCTTCTCATAGATAATCTGTCATTCAGAAAGCCCTTGTTGTACTATGTCAATGACGTTCAAGTTGGCCATTGCTTTGCTTTTTGTTGTTGTTTTTTTGTGCTTTTTATACTTTTTCCAGTTTCCACGTACTTTAGTACAAAATGGAAAGACGTGGATGTCTTAGCAGTGAAAACTGTTGTAGTCCTCTAAGTTTGTTTGTTTCTTTTCCTTTTTGGTATGTTTTAATTTTCTTGTTTTTGTTTTCTTAGGAATAAAATGTTCTAGTTATTGATATTTCTTTTGTTCACTTCATTCTGCAGATCAGATATTGTTGAATCTATTCTATGTGGGTCCTTGTTTCCATCAGAGTTTTCAATCAATGATGTAGTTAAACGTTGGGTTGAGATTTTCTCTGGATTTGATAAAGTGGAGGTCAAGGCTCTTGAAAAGATACTTGAGCAAAAACAAAGGTAAGCTTTTTTTACCTCTGTAATGGCTTATACTCCTCCTAGTGTCTCACATTTTCAGTTTTCATGGTGCAACTTTGGTACCAGGTTACAGGAAGAGATGCAAAAGTATCTAGCCCTGAGGCAGATTAGTCAGGTATGTTACCATGGAAGTTAGAAAGTTGAACTTTAAAAGGAAATTTGATGGGAAAATGGGTTGATCTCATTTAAATGCAGGAAAAAGACATTCCTGAGGCCCAAAAAAAGATTGGGTTCTGTTTCCGTGTAATGTCCCGTTCATTTGCTGACCCAATAAAGGCTGAAGAGAGTTTCCAGATTCTTGATCAATTACAAGATGCTAATATCTGGAGAATTTTGACAGATCTTGTTGATCCAAATACTAGCTTCCATCAAAGTCGTGTATACAGGGTAATATAATCTGAAACTGATAGATATGGTTTTGGAGATACTGGTTGGGGAAATCATGGTTACAAATTGCATGGGAATTGATCTTTGAGGCAAAGATATGTGAATTAAATCTTTAAAATTTATACCCAACTCTTGTGGGATATATTTATGAGCTTCAGAACTTGTTGCTAATGCATTTACTTTTCTGTATTTGTATGAACTTTTCTGTTACAAACGTGTCTCTGTATTTGCTCTTCTGTTAATTGTATGAACTTTTTAAAAAAGGTGCCAATTAGATGAACTGCATAGATGTTAACATTGTAATTGCAAAGAACTCTTCAACTTTAGGAGTCTATTAGGACTTAGGAGAGTAGTATATGAACATTCAAATGGTAATATCTCATTATGATATGGACTAACTGCTCTTATGTTTCTTTTTCTATTATGGAAGAAAGGAACTATAATTTACAGTTTGTTATTTACTGAGGTTGGTTACTTATTTACTTTTTGTCTCCAGGATGATTTGCTTAAGATACTTGGTGAAAAACATCAGCTCTATGAATTTCTGAATACCTTCTATATAAAGTGTTCCTATTTGCTTTTCAACAAGGAGCATGTAAAAGCTATTCTTTCAGAAATCAACACACATAAATCTGCAGAGAATGATCAGCATACACAATCTTGTATGAATATATTGGTGGTAAGAATATGCCATTTCTAGGTTTATTGACTGATTGCACTAGGTTTTTGGATATTTGTATATGCTAAACAATTTTCACTGCTTGGGGGGGGGGGGCAAAGAAAGAGTTCCTAAACTTATCTATAGCTTGTTCAGATTGCAAAGCCTTATTATGTCTTTGGCTAGCTGATGGTTAATTCATCCCAGAAGCTTAAGGTTTAGGAGTCACCGAGAAGGCCAATAATCCCTTTAAGCTTAAAATGTAGAGAAAGCACAGTCCTGCCAATAGATTGAAGGAATGGGGTGGCAATAATTGTGCCTTTTGTTAAAGGAGGAATTGATACCATGTCTGAAGCATATTCATCTCTTATATTTAAGCTGTTAGGAGAAGGCCCAATAATGGCTTATCAATATCTTAAAACAGTGTTGTGAGTTAGGATGCTTGTATTTTTGTAGTGCCCCTTTCAATTATTTCATACGCTTTCAGTTATCAATCAGTGGCATGTTTTCAGTCATTTTGGACAGGAAAATTTAAATACTGGACTCTCCTTTTCTAACTTTCTTGTTAACTTGTGATGAAATGCAGATAATTGCTCGTTTCTGTCCATATCTTTTTAGTGGCACTGAGGTGGAGCTGGTGAATTTACTGAAGGATAATAATGATATGATTAAAGAGGGTGTTTTGAATGTTTTGGCAAAGGCTGGTGGTACTATTCGTGAACAGCTTGCAGTTACATCAAGGTGCCACTTTAAATTTGATAGATCCATTTTCTTTTACAATATATTCTTATTGCTCCGTGTTTCATGTAATTCTGTAGACCTTATGTTGGAGAGACTATACTGTTAAAGTGTTAAATTTGATAGCCCTTGTAGATCCATTTCCTTTTATAATATTTTTATTGCTCCTTGTTTCATGCAGTTCTGTAGACCTTATGTTGGAGAGACTATGTTTAGAAGGCAGTCGGAGACAGGCCAAGTATGCTGTGCATGCTCTGGCTGCAATAACAAAGGATGATGGCCTCAAGTCCCTTTCTGTTCTGTACAAGGTTTTGTATATTTAATTTACTTGTTATTGGATAATGAAAGCCACCTTCATTGCGGTCACCCCTAACCCGCCTTAGTTGTGACCTCTTTGGGGGCTGTCTTAATTGCAGCCTAAGGGTGGTGTTTAGTTCCACATTGACTAGATATATGACTTAAATAAAACTTACAAAGCTTGGACAATCCTCACCTTATAAGTCGGTTTTATGGGATTGAGTTAGATCTTAAGCCCAAATTCTAAGATAGTATCAGGAGATGTTGGAAAGCCACCTTAATTGCGGTCACCCCTTGCCCCCTTAGTTTTGGCCTCTTTGTGGGCTGCCTTTATTGCAGCCTCAGTGTTTAGTCTCACATTAACTAGGGATTGGTTTAAATAGAGCCCCGGTTCTGTGAAGTTGAGTTAGACTCTAAGTCCAAATTCTAAGAGATAATTATGCCAATCTCCCTTGAGGTTAGTCCTAATTACACATAAATCCTTCTTGTTTAAAAAATTACACCTACCTCTCAGGGGACTCTGTATGGTCTGTACATAATAGTAGGGGATGTATATATGGTTTCTTAAAAAGTAAAGGTGTCAAAGTATAAAAACGATACAATACATAAAGGGAGATAGGTCTAGCTTTCCAACCTAGAAGGGTGTAAGTGTAATTTGGGCCTCAAAGGAAGTAGGTGTTATTTTCCCTGTATTTCTGAATTTTTTTTTATTCTGATTATTCTCTCCTTATATGCAGAGACTTGTAGATATGCTAGAGGAGAAAACACATCTACCTGCAGTATTGCAGTCTCTGGGGTGTATAGCACAGACTGCAATGCCTGTATTCGAAACTAGAGAGAGTGAAATTGAAGAATTTATAATAAACAAGATTCTAAAAAGTGATAGTGTAAGCCTTTCAAATTCCATTAAATGGTGTCTCCTTTATAAGATAATCGTGGAAGTAACTAATTCTATTTAAATGCTTGTTTCATGGTTTCAGAAAGAAGACCACTCAAGAATATCTTGGGATGATAAAAGTGATCTTTGTGTTTTGAAGGTAGGAAGATATTCTATTCTATGTTTTTAGATACTTTGGATAGTATTTGTATTCTGTAATTTGACACATTGGATAGTGCTTGTAACTTGTAAGTTTGCCATTTTGACCTTTTTTAATTCTCTCTTTGTCCTTCTTTTTCTTTCTTTGCTGCAGATATATGGCATCAAAACCATAGTGAAAAGCTACTTGCCAATCAAAGATGCTCATGTTCGTCCTGGTATAGATGGTCTTCTGGATATCTTGAGAAACATGCTGTCTTATGGTGAAATATCAAAGGACTTACAGTCAAGGTATATCAGCTCCACAGAGCTACATTTTTTTAATTAATTAATCTGAAAATTGTCAGTTTTTCTCTTTTTAATTTCAAATTGGTTCTGGGGTTCAGATACTGTGTACTCATTTATGCCCTCTTGCAGCTCAGTTGATAAGGCCCATTTGAGGCTTGCTTCTGCAAAGGCAGTTCTTCGTTTGTCAAGGCTCTGGGATCATAAGATACCTGTTGATATTTTCCACTTAACTTTAAGAGCAACAGAGGTGTGTTCCTCCTTCTGTATACTTAATTTCTTCTTTAGCATATATGATTTGTTCACCACATTATTACCAAGACACAACTTAACTTTTTTCATATGTGTAGGCTGAATTAGTTTGTTGAACATTTCATTTCAATGTAGAAATAACTGCTTCTCTGTCTTCTTTTGGGTTTGATAGATTAGCTTCCCTCAAGCTAAGAAGGTTTTCTTAAGCAAAGTTCATAAATATATAAAAGACAACCTGTTAGATGCCAAATATGCATGTGCCTTTTTATTCAACATATTTGGATCCAAGGATTCCAAACCAGAGGAGTTTGCAGAGGTAATATTTTGATTGATTCAATCTTTTTTGCGATTGCAAATTTTCCTAGCGTTGACATCAATTTTTGTCTTTATGATGACTTGTGTTTGTTAATGCAGGACAAGCAGAACCTGGATGACATTATTCACATGCATCACCAAGCAAGGGATTGGCAGCTTTCTGGACAATCAGATGCAAATTCCTTGACCACATACCCTGAACACATCCTTCCATACCTAGTTCATGCCCTTGCTAACATATCCTGCCCCAATGTTGATGAGTGCAAGGAAGTTGAAGCATATGAAAATATATACAGGTACTATTTCACCCGTATAGGACATCTCTATACTGGATTCATATTTAGCCCATGTTTTGGATCAACTTAATTTTGAGAAATAATCATCTTTGTTTTTTTACATTCTTAGGAATCTGCAAAAATTAAGTGATTATTTATCCAAAATAAGCTAATTGAAATACGTATTTAGATATGGGATACGTGGGGAGCTCTTATTCTTTTAGATTTTTTATTCTGTCCTGAATTTTCAGGCAGTTACACTTGATACTATCAATGCTAATGCAAAGAGATGACGATGACAAGTCAGAAGTAGCTATTAACAAAGAGAAGGAAATTATATCTACCATCACTTCTATCTTTTGGAGTATTAAGCAATCTGAAGATGTGGTTGATGCATCAAAATCGAAGGTTGAGGATAAATCATTTTTTTCTTTTTTTTGCGACATAGATAAAAATTGCTAATGTCAAAACAATGAGACTGTAATCTTACATTTGTGATCAATGAATGGCCAGAATTCGCATGCCATATGTGACCTTGGGTTAGCAATCACTAAGCGACTAGTGCAGAAGGATGTTGATTTGCAAGGATTGTCTCCTTCAGTTTCTCTACCTCCAATGCTATACAAAGCATGTGAGAAGGAAAGTGACACCATGGTATTCTCCCTTCTTGTCAAATTATATAGTTTCCTTCTGGTATGCTAAATTGCCAAGTATTACTTTCTCATGCTATAAAAAATGCCTCCCAAATAGTTTCTAATTCTTGAAGATACTTTTATTAAATGAGGTTGATTTGTAACATTGCTATTGCCTCTTGCTCATATCATATTACCTTATATTAGCTTTTAATCTTGTTAAAACATTTTGAATGTGTTTTTTTTAAGTTGTAGATTTTGTTGTTACTTTTGCTCAACATAAGGTACTTGATCTTTTATTTAATCAAACTTATGTGATGCTAGAGATCTGGTATATACATTTGTAAAATTTAGTTAGAAGACATTTCCCTGTGATTACATGGTTGATAGCATCTTATTGTTTGATGGAATGTGAATGGGGTTGTTTTTATTTATTCTGTACATAGAACTCGGATTTGTAGTCATCTTCATTGGTTGATTTAAACATATATGTAAGATCTTGGATTATTTCTAATTAAAAAGAAATGGTTATCAGTGTCATTTCATTTGGCAGGTAAGCGAAGTGAAATCCTGGTTGGCCGATGAAAGTGTCTTGGGTCACTTTAAATCACTTGAGTTAGAAATGGTATGTTTGATGCAAATGGTAAAAAGCAACTTTTAGTGCTTCTTAAATCTTGAATCAAGTGATAAAATTTCTTCCATATGTCAGGTTCCATCTCAATTAGCTGAGGATGACGCTTTAAAGGACAGTGAAAAAGACAAAAATGAAAAGCCCCTGGGAAAAATAATAAAGGACATAAAATCTCAGGGAACCAAGGGCAAAAAAGTGAAAAAGAAAAAGGCTGTGCCAGCTGAAACAAAAAAGGCTGAAAATGATTTCGATATCTTAAATATGGTCAGAGAAATTAATTTAGTTAACTTGGGATTATCCACTAATTTTGAATCAAGTAACGGTCATGAAAATTCATTGAGTAAGAAGTTGCAGAAGGATCCAGAGTGTGCAACAAGTAAAAAACGAAAAGCAGAAGAAGTAACCCTGGTTCCAGTGCCTAAACGGAAGCGGTCTTCCTTTGCCCATGGAAAATCAAGGTCAAGTAGTACTCCACCAAAGGCTCCTCCAAGAGTTTCAGGGGAAGACTCCTCTGGAGTGAAGTTGCCGTCGGGTGCAAAATTTAACCCTGATACACATAGCAAAACAATGCAAAGGAAAAAGGTTAAAGGCAATGAGCCCTCAATAGAAGCAAAAGTTAAGGCCTCCAAGAGCTATCATGATGATGACTCTGACAAATCTGAAGAGCATGACGTGAAGGTGAAATCTTACTGTCAGGCAGTTTTGTACTACTGTAGGATCTTAAAGTTGAATTTATCAATGTTGTAGACTTCTGCTTATTTTCTGCCTCTTGCAGAGTCCTGATAATTCAAAGCCAATTGGCAAGTCTAAAAGTGACAATCTCAAGTCATCCATAGGATCTGCTAAAAAGCTGAAAAGAAAAAGTATTGGAGGATTGGCTAAGGTAAATTTCTCCACTGCTATTGTAGTCAATAATGTAGTTGTTTACAAGTAAGCAGTGTCTCTGTGCCGTGTTATAATGTTTGTGTTTCAGCAAGTCTCTTGGATATTAGTTTGATTTGATTTGAATTTTTTTCCTGTAGTGTACAACAAAGGAAGGTGAAAGTGATGCTGAAGATCTAATTGGCTGCAGAATTAAAGTTTGGTGGCCTTTGGATAAGAAGTAAGTTCTTATATTAAATCTTGAGAGATCAGTTGTAGAAGCAAAACAGTATATGGCCACCATTTTTGTTTATCTAAAAGACAGACAAGGAAATTTTTTATTTTTATTGATGTTAGAAGCATTTTGACTACATTCTCTAAAGATGACTCATGAGTTTAGCAGCTTTCTTTGACTGCACCTTTCTATTTCTTAAGTTTTTCATGTTGCATCTGTTCTGATTAACTGCTTTAAATTTCTGACTGGCTCTGGATTAATTATTAGTTTATGGCTTTCTACCATCTAATGTGCTTTTTGTTTGCTTTCTTTAGTTTAACCCTAGAAACAAATTTCTAAAATCCCTAATTTCTTCTCATTTTCCTAGGATTTCTAATTAAAGTTCCATGTGTTGATGTATTGATGTACTGCAGATTTTATGAAGGCACTGTTAAGTCTTATGACTCTTCAAAGGGGAAACATGTGGTAAGCTTACAGTCTGAATTTGTACGAAGTTATTCTGCCTGCTAACTTACAATTCTGACACAATTGTACTATGGCATGTCATGTGGAAGATATTATATAATGATGGGGATGTAGAAGTGCTCCATTTGGGAAAGGAGCGATGGGAGCTTATTGACAGCAAACCTACTAAGGTCTCCAATTTTCCATTAGTCTTCTTTTCTTCTGCTGTTTCCACTAAAAGATATCAAATATCTTTGAAGTTTGATTCATTTTTATATTATGAATTTTCCAGAAGTTAAAGCCCTCAAAAGCTCTCTCTTCCCGTGAAGTGTAAGTATTCCCTTTACAAATTAATTTTAGTTTAGTTGTAATTGAGGAATATGTTTCACTGTACATCTGAATATGAAAATTTTGATAATATATTTTGACAAGTTGAATGTTCATCTGCTTTAAGTGTGGTGTGTTTTATTTCTTCTAGCTTAATTGGACGTCTTGTACCCCATTCTGAATGTGCTGTCTTCCTTCCTTTTGTGGGTTATTTTTCTTGATTGTTTTATAGGTCTACTGGGAAGAAGCAGAGAAGTTCTAGTGGTTCAGCAAGTAAAAAGACAAAAAAAATGTTAGTGGAAAAATGAGATTCTATGTACATTAATGATTTTATTCAGTGTTCTATCATTATAACTTGTATCATTTTGGTGTTTAGAGTTAATGGCAAGAAATCTCCTAGCAAGCATGTAAAACATGGACGAAAAGGTGCCTCAAAAATTAATTCCCATCACGAGGATGCCAAAGAGAGTTCTGAGTTATCAAACCCTGAAGATACCATTATATCTAAAGCTGAGATTAACTCAGGTAATGTAATTTAAAAGATATATGCATATATAGATTGTCATTTACATCTCCTGATTGATTACAAGATAAAACTTAACTACTACTCTCTCATCCCCTAGCAGGTTATGTATCTTCATGCTTGCCTAAATGTTTGTTTCTGTAAAATAGGTGCTTGGTATGTTTACATGTCTTACCTAGGCGAGTAATTTCTGTGCGTCAATCTTTGGTACATCTATTGCAGGCATGCTTGCTGTTGACCAATGCCAGTCTGTTAGTATAATTTCTTAATTTCCTTTTACAAAATATGGGTCAACTATCTAGGTTTAAATGCACCATCCATTCAGATAAATAGACACTCTCAATGTCAGAAAGGGAATGTGTCATATCCCAGATTCCTATCAAATGATGACAGCAATCTTAGTGTCAGTTAGGAAAATAAATTTGTGTTGTCAATCCAGTGGAGTTTGTGAAAGCTCATAGATATTATCTTTTATCTACCATACCCATAAAAAGGCAGCCTAGTACACGATGCTCCCAACATTTTGGAGGTCTGGGAAGGCCCAACATGAAAACAGCCTTACCCTCATAATAGTCTATTCCTCCGACTAGAACCTGTGACCATCAGGTCACAAGGCAGTCACCTTAATGTTTGGCCAGGGCTCTCCCTCTTATCTTCCATACCCATCAAAAGGAAACTATAATTAGTAAAATAATGTATTTGTTTTGAAGTAGCTAATCTTTGAATAGGAACTTTGATGATTAAGAGTAGAAAGCGTGGAAGATGCTAGTTACCAAACTCATTTAATTATCAGTTTTGTTAACGTCAACCCTATGGGCTGATGGTAAGAATGCAGAAGTGGAAACTTTTTATTAGGATAGAAAACAAATAAATGACTTTTGTATTTCCAAGCAATGTTGTTAATAGCGGATGGCGGAGCATGGCGGAAAGCCAAAAATCCGCTATATTTATATGGCGGATAGCGTAGCGGAAAATGGCGGAAGCCATGGCGGACCAAAAAAAAATATATATATATATATTAATACTAACAAAACAGTAGACATAAATTAAAAAGGTAAAAAAAACAGTAGATATAACAGTAAATATAGAAAAAAAACTTAAAAAACAGTAGATATTAATACTTAAAAACAGTACATATAAATGAAAAACATGACATATAAAGAGTTCAATTGTTCAAAACAAGAACTAAGAACAATGATAACCTAACACACTCATTAAAGAGTTCAAAATAACAAAATGATAAAAGCATAATGCAAAGTTGCAAACATAAAATAAAATAAAGACTCTAATCATCTTCTGCAACCCCAACATAATCCTCTTCATTGTTATCATCATGTAGTGGAGCATGTCCCTCTCCCTCTTCTCCATCGGACACCTCAAAATTAACCATGTCCATGATCTCTTCTTCTTCAGATTCCACATCCTCAAACTCCACATCCTCATCAATTTGTTGGACTGCTTTTTGCTTCCTTGATGAAGATCCAGCACCCAATGCTTGTTTTTTAGATGTGTAGGCAGCAGCAGTAACAGCACCACTGCTGGCTGGTTGCTTTCTTCCCCTTGTTTTTTGCCTAGTATATATCCTAGGCTCTCCAACCCCCGAAGCCTCATACACAGTTGCCCAATTTAGTGCATCATCATCTTCAAATACTAACTCATTTCCAGCATCTTTATCATCATCATCCATCTCTCCCACTAACCATTCATTGCACACATCAATTTCATTGAGAGAAATTGGATCAATTTCATCTCTAGCATTATATCTTTGTTTGAGTTGTTGGTTGTATTTGACAAATACCAAATCATGCAACTTTTTGTGCTCAAGCCTATTTCTTTTTTTTGAATGAATCTGAAACATAACATAATTAAACTTGCTCAAAATCAGAAATACACTCTAAATAAAACTTGACTATTACACTCCAAACATAACATAAATTAAATAAAAAGCATAGTTAGAGTCTTATGACAATTACTTGCTCAAACACACTCCAATTCCTTTCACAGCCTGAAGCACTGCAGGTCAAACTAAGAATCTTGATAGCTAGCTTCTGCAAATTTGGAGTTTGGGACCCAAACATTCGCCACCAATAAGCTACAATACCAACCAAGAGCATGACTTAAATTATAATCCTCCACACAGCAGATTCTGAAATTTTGAATAATTCAGAATTCTGAATTTTGAATTCTGAAAATTCTGAACTGTAGTATACTAGTATTAAATATTTAAAACTTAAAAAAATCAATTAGTAGAAGTTTCTTACTAGGAGAATGAGTTTTCCTTTGTGCCATTGCAAATTCAGAGCCAAAGTGATCAGCACCAATCTTGTAAAGATGCAACTCAGTTAGAATTTTCTGTTGCACATCAGATGTTGGCACCAACTTCCTAATGCAATCAAACAATCCATTTGTGACCTCAAAATCAAACTCCAAATCAGGGTTGTCATAAAAAAACTCCGGGTTTAAGTAGTGGGCAGCCGCATGCAATGGCCTATGAAGCTGACAATTCCATCTTTGATCAATAATTGCAAACACATCTTTGTATTTGCTTTCTTGGTTGTTGAAAGACTTCATAATTGTCTCTTTTGCCTTGTCCATCGCTTCATAAATATAGCTCATGGCTGGTTTCCTTTCACCATCCACAAGACGAAGTACTTTCACAAGTGGAGCCATGACTTTAAGAGTGTAAACCACATTGCTCCAAAATGAAGGCATGAGCACCACTTTTGCAGCTTCCTTCCCCTTAGCCTCCTTAGACAACTTGTTTAAGGTCCATTCGTCAGAAATAAACATCCTTCTAATATTAGCTTTCTCTTTATGGAGCCTTTCTAAGGTTAGATAAGAAGTGGCAAATCTAGTGACAGCATGTCTCACCAATTCCCTCTTGTTTGTACAATTTCTCAACAAGCTCAAGGTACTAGAATGGGCATAAATAAACCCAACTAGATTGATTGCCCTTCTAATTGTCTTCTTTATCAAGGGAAGCTTTCCAATGTCTTCGAGCATTAAATCAACACAATGGGCTGCACAAGGAGTCCAATAAATATGTTTTCTTTTGTCCTCCAACATCTTACCCGCCAAGACATAGTTGCTCCCATTATCAGTGACAACTTGAACCACATTCTCTTCTCCAACTTCCTCCACAATAGCATCCAACAACTCAAAAAGCTTTTCACCCGTCTTCACAAAATCAGAGCCATCAACAGACTTCAAAAACATAGTACCAGCTTGAGAGTTAACCAAAAAATTAATGATGCATCTTTGTTTCCGATCAGTCCATGCATCGGACATAATAGTACAACCATACCTCACCCATTGCTCCCTATGGCCTTTCATCAAATTTTCAGTGTATTCAACCTCCATCTTTAGGAGTGGAACTCTGATATCATGGTAGCTTGGAATGGGCAAATATGGTCCAAATTGACCAATGGCTGCAACCATATGCTCAAAGCTCTTCAATTTAATGAGGTTGAATGACAAACCAGCTTGGTACCAAAAGCGAGCAATATGCTTATGCACCTTCAAAACTTCATTCTTGTCCATTGACTCTTTTATGTTAGTTTGCCTCAACATCTCCTTTTTTCTCCGATTGATTGCATCGTCTGGATTCTTACAGAACTTGTCCATTGGCCCTTTTTTAGTGGCATTCTTTCTCTTTGCAGCAGCAGCAGTGCTGCAGTTCTCAAACTCATCTTCTTCACTTTCATCACATCCAATTGAATCACCAAACTCAAAATCTCTGATATTTGGCATTGGCACATCAGCAACACTGCTGGCCCCACTCTTTTTGTTAGCTATATATCCCTTAAGCTCTTCAACTACATTCGGTGGAGTCTTTTTGCAAGAAGCAACATTACCCCTCTTTGCTATCAAGTGTTCTTTGGCTCTGGTTATTCCTCCCTTGGTGACTTTTCCACAGAAATTACAAACAATGATGCTTGTATTCCCTTCCACAAGTGGATGACAGTATTTCCAACCAGGGTCTGTCCTACCCCTAGAAGATTGTTCTTCAGGTTCAGCCATAGTAGAAAAGGGCTGAACAATGAAAAAAAAAAAAATACAATGATCAATAGCAGTCGCCGGAGGAAGGAGAAGATAAAAAAAAAAAAAACCAAAAAACAGAGCACAACACACCAGTATGGCAGTCGCCGGAGCTAAACAAGGTCGCCGGTGAAGTTGCCGCCGGTGTAGAGGTTGCTGTCGGAGGGAGGTCGTGAAGCAGCAGTAGCGTCGGAGGAGAGGGAGGAGAGGGAGTGAGCGTCGGAGGAGAGGGAGAGAGCGTCGGAGGAGAGGGAGAGAGCGTCGGAGAAGAGGGAGTGAGCGTCGGAGAAGAGGGAGTGATCGTCGGAGAAGAGGGAGGAGCGGGAGTGATGCGCGACCAACAGAAGAGGGAGGAGCGGGTTGTGATTTAGGGTTAAAAACCCTTATTTTTTGTTGGGCCGGGTTGGGCCTGTGGCCCATTTCACTTTTTTTTTCATTTTTTTTTAAAAAACCGCCATTTCCGCCATTTCCCGCCATACCGCCATACCCGCGATGTTGCTGGCGGCCGCTATGGCGCCGCCATGTGAAACCGCAACGCAACCGCTATTTGATGGCGTCTTATTAAAAAACCGCAACGCAATTCCGCAATAGCGCCGCTATAACCGCTATTTAACAACACTGTTTCCAAGGTAATAAATGTTTTCTTTCTCCAATAAAAACTTTCGACTTCTGTATTCTTAACATCAGTCTTAAGGGCTGATGTTAACAAAAAGCCATTTAATTATCGTGCTGCAAAATGGGCATTATTTTTGATATTGAATCTGATAGTTTTAACTTAAATTTTCTTTCATTAGGTATCATGTCAATCTATATATTTATCATGCCATGATCATTGAGAAGTCTTGCTTTTGTGAAATGGTTAATTCTTAGTTTGCCAATTAATTAGCTTTGGAAATGAATATTATGCTTGGAGTCTCATCAACAATAATTAATTGTAATGATGATTATGTGGTTCCGCATTATTATGTAAGACTTCTGTTTCTTTTTCATCTGCTCTCGTTTTAAAATTTTGTTTGATTTTCTATTCTAGGTGGTTCTGAAGCAGAACAGGCTGAAGGGTCTGATGTAATTGTAACTAAGGAGAAAACTAAGGAGAAGAAATCTAACAAGAAAGCAAAATCAGTTTCACGTGGAAAGAAATTTAAGAAAGGCAATAGCTTGAGGTATAGGAAAGAATCAGATGAAGAGAAGCAGGATGATGGTGAGAAGCTTTCTGAAGAGATTGTCCCACAAGGAGATCAAAATGATGATGCAGAAAGTAGTTCAAAAGAGATGGATGGCGATGAATCAAGAGGAGCTTTAAGAGAAAATGATAATGGAGAAGAATCGGGTTCTGAAGGGAACCAAAATGACAGTGATGGGGAAAGTAGTCCTAGAGAAGTGGAAAAATCACCTATAAAGTCAGCAAGTCCTGATGGTGCCAAAATTGCTGAAGTTTCTGATGATGAGCCGCTGGTAAATTACTCATCCTTTGCGGAGTTGTGGCACCTGCTTTTATTTACTTGATAAAAATCTAGTACATTTCATTTTCTAAGTTAATCACTAATCACTAAGAATGGCTGATGCAGAGCAAATGGAGGCGTCCCTCGGGAAAGAAAAGCTCGGGGCAAAAACGGTGAGCAGTTTGGCAGTTGTAGCACAAATCCCTGAAGATTTCAGTAGCAGTAGTGCTGTGGCAGCATTTAGTGTGTTTCAGTGCAAAGTATAGGTATCGGCGTGGATGATAACTGCCATTTATTGACACACTAATAGATATGCTATGCATGTCTTGCAGCCACCTTGTAGATGTAATATAACAGTTGTCATCCCCACGTTTAGAAAAATTAAAAAAAAAAAAGTAGTGCTTTAGGGTTTCTTAGGGTTATGTTATGCTAAATGACCTTTTATTAGTGTAGGTGATAGGTTTAGCATATGATTCATGAGGATGTTTTCATCCTTCCAACAACACAACTGATATTTCATTGAGTGGGGCAACATGTACAGCTATACGTGGGGATAATTGTATTTGTAACTTTAGTTTGTTTGTACTTTTGTAGTCTTAGCTTCCGTGAAAAAGATGACCTAACCATCAGCTCCTTCATGTTGTTTTGTGTTGTACATGGTTTATGAACCTGTGGTTTTTGATTTTATGAACTGAAAAGAGTTTCACGACCTCGACGACTTAACTTTGTATTGTTGATTTGTGTTGCAATGCATCTGTTTCTTGTCATTGTCAAAACTCCTTTATATACAATTGATAAAAATATATATTGGGAAATAAAATAATTATTGGAACAGTATTACTTGCACATTATTTTTGCGTACTTTTTCTTGAAAGGGCTTTTTTTTTTTTTTTGCATACTTATTTCTTTCTTATCTAGGACAACAAAGCAGTAAAGGGATAAAAATATATATTGGGAAATAAAATAATTATTGGAACAGTATTACTTGCACATTATTTTTGCGTACTTTTTCTTGAAAGGGCTTTTTTTTTTTTTTGCATACTTATTTCTTTCTTATCAAGGACAACAAAGCAGTAAAGGGGTTCAAATACAGTTTCAAATACAGTTCTAAAGTGTAGTTTATGTAAAGTAAATTATCTAGTGGCTATGAACGATTCTTACATCTTTCGCATAATAATCTTCCGAATGACAAGCGTGATTTTACTTGCATGCCAAAAAATTAGTCTCTTGATCAGTGGCTGTGGGCCACACCTGTGGCCCTGTGGCACTACCTCTCTAATGAGTCTTATATTTTTTTAAGACCTAATGACTAATGAGTCATAGTTTAAACATGCCTATATTCACATTTAATTCTTTAAGGGATTATTAAATTACAAATGTTCATTTAGTTTGATGAACCCACTAACTATAACTATAACATCCCTTGTGCCATCAAGTTATTAAAATATTACCATTATAAGTAAGTGTGATAGCATTCCTTTTCACAACCTTTCTATTCATGTTATTAAAAAATTATATAAATGCAATTTTAAAAGAATCTGTTAACAAATTGTTGATAGAAGGTTCTACAGTTCAGACTAGCACTTTCGGACAAAATCATGCTTTGCAGCATTTTTTATTGGCAGGACCTGGTTCCCAGGCCTGCCAGGAGAAATGATTGTCTTAAGTTGGAACTGTCGAGGCCTGGGCAACCTGCGTGCAGTTCCTGTTTTGAAGGACCTCATTCGGTGTCATAGACCGGATGTTGTTTTTTTATTTGAAACGTTGGTTCATGCTAATAAGATCGAGGAGTTGAGAATAAAAATTGGCTTTGAGTTTTCTTTTGCGGTGGACAGAGTTGGAAGAAGTGGTGGAATTGCTGTGCTTTGGAGGAAGGAATTTAACTGTCAGATATCCATTTTTTCACAAAACTTTGTTAATGTGAATGTATTGGATGACAATAATATACAGTGGCGTTTAACTGGTTTCTATGGCTTCCCGGAGCGTAGTAGAAGGAAAGAATCGTGGAATTTAATTCGTTCTATTGCTGGCATGTCAAACTTGCCTTGGTGTATAATTGGTGATTTCAATGCAAGATGATAAATGTGGAAGGCTGGATCATCCACCTTGCCTCATTCGTGGATTTCGAGAACTAGTGATGGAATGTAATTTAGTAGATCTTCCGCTTGAAGGATATCCCTTCACGTGGGCTCGCAGTAAAGGTACAGATAATGCAGTTGAAGAAAGAATTGATCGAGCTTTGGTTACAACGGATTGGCTCAATCTTTTCCCTCAAGCTTGTCTTCAGAATCTCATGGCTCCAATTTCTGATCATAACCCCATCCTGTTGACAACTTCGTCATCTATTAATAAGTTTTTTCACAGAAAGTTTAAATTTGAAAATTATTGGCTGTTGGAGGAAGGTATTGACGACATCGTTGAAGGAAGTTGGTGGCGTAATAAGGATGGTGATATTCTCCATAAAATTCATGGTTGCCAGGAGGATTTGGAGGTGTGGGGCAAGAAGCTTAAAAACCGTTTTTGAGAGGACATAAATCAATGCAAAAGGCATTTGGAGGTTTTGAGGGGGGATTGATGGTGAGGAGGCAGCAAATGAATTTCAACTTGTTAAGGAGAGGCTCACGAAAATTCTATTGCAGGAAGAACGGTTCTGGAGGCAGAGATCAAAAGTGCATTGGTTGAAGTCTGGAGATATGAACACAAAGTATTTCCATGCTTCGGCATCTGCAAGGAAGAAGATTAATCATATTAAGAGTCTCCAAGACGAAGAGGGGCGTAATGTGGAGAACCATGCAGATATTTGTAGTCTCACTCTTAATTATTTTGCAGGTATTTTTGTAGATCATGATGGAGTGTATGAGCCTGTGATTGGAAAGATTTCCCCTCGTCTTAGCTAGGAGGATAATGATATGCTTATCAAACCTTTCAAAACTGAAGAGTTTAAAAAAGCATTATTTCAGATGAAGCCTGACACAGCTCCAGGCCCAGATGGATTAAATCCAGCATTCTATCAACATTTTTGGAGCACTTGTGGGGATGATGTCGTCAAATCATGCTGCCAATGGTTAGATGAGGGTTCTTTTCCTTCTTCTATCAATGACACGAATATAGCTTTGATCCCGAAAATTGATAAGCCTAGGTGCATGAAGGACTTGCGGCCAATATCCTTGTGTAATGTCATATATAAAATTTTGGCCAAGGCACTTGCGAACAGATTGAGGCTGGTTATTCATAAGTGCATCTCAGAAGAACAGTTAGCTTTTGTGCCTAGTAGATCTATTCTTGATAATGTTATGGTGGCTTCAGAAATCATGCACTTTCTAAAGTGTAAGAGAAAAGGAAAGCAAGGTGGGGTGGCACTCAAAATTGACATTAGCAAAGCATATGACAAAGTGGATTGGAGGTATCTTCGACTCATGTTACTTAAGTTGGGGTTTCATACTACTTTTGTGAATTGGATAATGCTTTGTGTTACCTCAGTTCAATTTTCGGTGGTGGTGAACAATGATATAGCTGGGTCTGTAACACCTCATTGTGGAATCCGTCAAGGTGATCCACTCTCTCCTTTCTTGTTTATCATTTGTGCTGAGGGTTTATCCACCTTGATTAAAGATGTAGAGAAAAAAGGTGACCTTCATGGTATTAAAATCTGTAAAGAAGCCCTGATTATCTCACATTTACTCTTTGCAGATGATAGCTTTCTTTTCTTCTGGGCTCAGGAAAATGAGGCACAAGTTGTCAGGGAGATTCTTGATGTTTATGCTGCTGCTTCGGGGCAAGTGATCAACATGCAGAAATCTGAGATCTCATACAGCCATAATGTTGATCTTAATCTAAGGTCTGTTATCACCACTACTCTTGATGTGAAGGAGAGCATGGGCAATGGCAAGTATCTTGGCCTTCCTTCTATGGTGGGAAGGAGTAAGAAGTCTATCTTTAATTACATTAAAGATAGAGTGTGGCAGAAAATCAGTTCCTGGAAAGGCAAAACACTCTCTATGGCTGGAAGGGAGGTGCTCTTGAAATCTGTTATTCAAGCAATACCCACATATTGCATGAGTATCTTTCAAATCCCTTCTTCTCTTGGTGATGATTTACAAAAAATGATGAACTTGTTTTGGTGGGGTACTAGAAAAAGAGGTACAAAAGGGATTAACTGGTTATCTTGGGACAAGGTATGTATGTCAAAGGAAAAAGGTGGATTGGGATTCCGAAACTTGTATGCTTTCAACTTGGCTATGTTGGGAAAACAAGGATGGAGACTTGTGTCTGTCCCAAATGCTTTGCCGTCACGTGTCTTCAAAGCAAAATACTACCCATGGGGGGATTTCATGGATGCTGTGCTTGGTCACAATCCATCATTTGTTTGGCGAAGCTTACTTTCTTCTCAAGTGGTCTTGAAGGAGGGATATAGGTGGAGGTTGGGAAATGGCAAAATGGTCTTGGTGTGGGGAGAACCTTGGTTGAGAAATGATGACAGCCCCTTCATTACAATGATACAGTGGTTGGAAGTGAAAATCTTAAAGGTTTTTGACCTTATAGATCATACTTCTGGTTGCTGGAATTTTACCTTTATTAATCAACTCTTTTCAGCTCTGGATGTGCAGGCTATGATGAGAACTCCACTCTTAGATGTTGATGGTGATGATGTTCGGATCTGGAAGGCAACCAAAGATGGTATGTATTCTGTTAAAAGTGCTTACCATATTATCATTAATTGTCTAATAAATTCTGAAAGTATAACTGCACCTGGACAATGGATGAGTATTTGGAATATCAGTGTGCCACCTCGTGTTAAGTTGTTCCTTTGGAGAGCCTGCAGAGATTGTCTCCCAACTAGAACTCAATTACAATCTCGTGGGGTAAATTGCACGTCTCTCTGTCCTTTATGTGATGCAGATTTGGAGAATACTTGTCATATTTTCATCACGTGTCCAGTGGCAATGGCTTGTTGGGAGGAGATTAACCTGTGGCAGAAGCTAGAGATCATGATCCATAATGTGCAGTCTTTTGCACAGTTGTTGTTCCAATTGTTTAATGACATGAGTAATCAACAGCAACTACGTGTGGCAATGGTCTTGTGGAGTTTATGGAGGAATAGAAATAACAAAGTCTGGAACCAGGATGCTTCTTTAACTTGTGAAATAATTCAACGTGCAGATATATTCTTTCAAGACTGGTTTCGAGCCCAAGATACATGGAAAAAGGAGAGTGTAGTACATGATTTTGCTCCATTGGATCGATGGTATCCTCCTTCACATGGAAATATAAAGTGCAATTTAGATGCTGCATTTTTTAAAGACATGAACTGCACTGGTTTTGGCATGTGTTTTCGTGACTTTGCAGGGAATGTTGTGGTGTCTCGCACAGAATGTAGAGTGCCATGTTTTAATGTCATGGAAGGAGAAGCTTATTGTCTTCTTGGGGCTCTTCAATTTGCTGTCTCTCTAGGATTGGAGAATGTGGAGTTTGACATGGATTGCAAATGGGTTGTTGATAAAGTCAAAAACACAACTTTGGATTATTCAGAATTTGGGGTTATTATTTCTCAATGTCAATCCTTTTTGTCTAGAAATCAAACCTTTAAGGTTAGTTTTGTTAGGAGACAAGTTAATGGAGTTGCTCATGTTCTAGCAAAGGTAGCTCCACAGTATTCTAGTCTTAAAGTTTTTAGCTATGTTCCACTTTGTATTGTTGACTTGATTATGAATGAAATGCCATAACTTTATTCCTGTAAAAAAAAAAAAAAAGAATCTGTTAACATACATTTATTATTTAACGTCCAACAATTGGCCTAACAAATCACTATCTAAAGACTTAAAAAGAATTCATCAAAAGTGAATGATATCTGTACATGATAGATAAAAAAGCCAGGACTAAAATACAATGTGCTTACTTGATAAATTATAGTAATTTTTATTTTTATTTCTGTAATATTCAACAACTAAACGTGTGCATTGGTTGACATAAAGTTATTTCAGTTTGACCAATAATCTTATGTTAGAATCCTGATATGTAGTCCAGTTAAAAACTTTACTATTTATAGTAGTCGTAGTGCATGTTTGATTTCACGTTACAGAATTGACTCTGAGTCCAAAATTGATTTTAAATAAATTTTGATATGTTTGATTTTACGTTAGATAAGAATTCATAATTGATTTTTGATTTAGAATTGATTTTGAGTTGAAGCAATTTTGAGAAACTTTTGTATTAAATCCAAAATTTTGTACTGAGTTCTACTTCTAACTTGCTTTCATAATAAAAAAATCCAAATATAAATCACATCACTTCAAAATCAATTTTAATCAAAATTAATTTTGTAAAATCAATTTCATTCAAAATCAATTTTATCAACATTCATCCAAACACGCACATATATTCAGTTCAAATAAAATTGTCACTGATAAAAAAAAAAAATTGTAGTCTATTAAAAAAAATGGTCACGGCTTGGTCAAAAAAAAAAAAAAATGGTCACGGTGGGAAAAAGATGGAGAAGATGATGAACTGTAGGAAAAGCAAGCTTTGTGGCGCACGCGGTTGAAAAATCAGATCTGTTGTGAGTTACGCAAAGAAAGAAGGAACAAGAGCGTTGTCAGAGTCAGCAGTGAACCGAGTCAAGAAACGCGCACGCACTGCTACAGTACAGTTTGATAATAATAATAATAATAAGGTTTAAATATTTTTTAATCATGATAATTTAGCATTTTTTTTTTCTCTTTTTGCAAAAAAAAAATATTTTGATTTTAATTTTTATAAATTATATTTATTTTATTTTTTATCTTTAAAATAATTTAGATAACGTTTTGAATAATAAAAAAAATGTTATTTAAATTATTTTAAGAATAAAAAATAAAATAAATATAATTTACAAAAATTAAAATAAAAAAAAATTAAAAACGAAAGGAAGACCAAGCAAGCGCTGGTCAATCCTGCGGCCAACACAGTCCATCTGTTAATAATGCATAATCATATCATATCCTTTGACCGACAGGTGTGAATCTCACCTTTTCCTAAATTGGATGTCCTTATATAGCCTTCTCATTAGCCCCACCTGTAGAACCTGTGAACAAAGAGCTTCCTTCTTCCCACTGCTTTTAATTGGAGGTCTCATTGCTCATTCACAAATCACAACACACTAATATTAACAAACCACTTCACACAGACACATATCCAATCCATTGGTGAGTTCCAACTTCTTTCTTTGTTTTCTGAGTTTTAGCTTCCCAAAGGGATATACTATCGTATATCCTTTTTCTTTTTGTTTTTTTGTTTAGCTGAGGTTGGATCAGTGTGCCAAATGCTAAACACACTTCACTTGGGGGTTGGGATCGGGATCCTTCTCCTATACCCACTATTCTTTCTTTTATTTAATGTGGATTTACTGAGGAATACTACACTCTTCATTCCTCACTTGCTTATATGATCTGTTGGTTTTTGTTGTCGGTATTTCTCTGGTTCTTACTCTTCTGTGCTTTCCAAATGCTTATGTGATTGTTGCTATAGCAAATTTGGAATATTTAGTTACTTGAAGAAGCTCAACTTTTGTTATGGGTGAGTAAGTAAAGTAACCAAGTATCTTGCTTTCCACTACAAGCTCCCTTCTCCAGTAGAATCCTATTCTATTCTCTTCTCCTGTTTGGTTCATTTTTCATTGTGCTTGCATTGGATAATTTTGCTGCATAAATCTAATTAACAGAAAAGGAAAAAGAAAATTGACACTTCCATTTTTTTTAACCATTCCTTTTTTCTTTTCTTCTTTCCAATTTGGGGTGAAAGAAAAAATGAGACTTCCATGTTTTGTTTTTCCTCTTGCGGTTGATAACTTGCAATTCTTTGTAAAGGGGAAGTGTTTTCCACCATTCATTACACGTACTTGGCATCCTTGCTTTGTTTTTCTTGTGTTTGTTTCCTACATGAACGGTAGATATTTCAACTGCATTTTTTGTAGTGTGGTTTGGACCTGTTTGATTAATAATTTAACTTGTTAGTAGGAGTATAATGGGTGAACAATTGGGGCTGCTAAAAGTCATTGTTGTGCAAGGAAAAAGGTTGGTGATCCGGGATTTCAAGACCAGTGATCCTTATGTTGTGCTCAAACTAGGGAATCAGGTAAATAGGATTTATATGTCAATTTCATTTTTAGCTTGTTTCTCTTAACATTAACATTAACATTATGAAGCATATTTTAACCTTGAAATGTTATTAAACTGTACCAGACTGCAAAGACCAAGGTAATCAATAGCTGCTTGAATCCTGTTTGGAATGAAGAGCTGAATTTCACTCTGACAGAACCCTTGGGAGTTCTGAATTTGGTGAGTTCCCTAACATTTAGCATGCCCCTTCATTCTTGATTTTCTTCAATCTTGGTTAATTTCGTCCCTCGCTCTAGTATCCTAAGTTTTATAAAGAAGGATAAAAATTAATCAATTATTAAAAATATGATGACCAAAATCATTGTCTCTAAAATATAGGGACTAAAATCAATTTTGACAAAAAATTGATGAACCCAAAACATATTTTATCCTTTTCAAAATCTTGAATACAAGGCACTATTTATTAGCTCTTATGTTGTATAACTGAGTTGTTTGTTTTTTTCATAGGAAGTGTTTGATAAAGATCTTTTGAAGGCTGATGACAAGATGGGAAATGCTTTCCTGAACCTTCAACCAATAGTCTCTGCAGCCAGATTAAGAGACATCTTAAGAGTGTCCTCTGGTGAGACAACATTAAGGAAGGTCATACCTGATGCTGAAAACTGTCTTGTCCGTGAAAGCAGCATCAACTGTGTCAATGGTGAGGTGGTGCAGAATGTTTGGTTAAGGCTTCGTGGAGTAGAGTCTGGGGAACTAGAATTGACCATCAAGTTGGTCACAACTGTTGTTGCTCCTGCAACATAGTGCAACAATTGCATGTCTCATAAGTGTAGATCTCTAACTTACATTTTATATGTAGTGAGTCTTGCTTTTGATTAACTTCTGCATAGATGTTTCAACACAAAAGTGAAAAAAAAAAATATATATATTAATAGATGCATATTCCAATGAAATTTAGGAGTGAGTTGGGGATAGCCTCATCCCCAGTTAGATGAAAGCAACTAGAAGCTGCATTTTCAAATCAACAAGTTGTGATTTATGGCTACTTTGGGCTTTATGGTGTGCTAAGCCTGTGTTACCTTGTATTGCATACCCTCCTCCCCCAAAACATAGTAGAAATTAATCTTTCATTTTAGCAATGAGCATTCATTGGGTATTGCGTGAGTTTTTATGGTATTGTATTGATTTGCAGATAAGTCAAGAAAAGAGAAATTGTGATGCTTTTATTTAACTAGTTTTAAATACTCGTTAACAAATTAAAAAAAAAAAAATTATCATATGTTTTAAATGTTGAATACTGAACTAGATATAAAGTGAAATTCTATCTGTTGATGGCATTGTTCTTGATGTAAAAGTCCCTTGCATTTATAATTTATAATAATAAGAAAAAAAGTCCCTTGCATTTAGGATAAATTATCTTTTTAGTACAAGTATAATTCACTGTCACTTATGTCCTTGAAAGTATAAAATTATCAATTAGGTATCTGAAAATGTAATTTGTCTGTCATTTTATTCTTTTTGATAAATTTTTTTTTTTTTAAATTAACGTTCGTGACTGTGTGACATATTATTCACGTGTGCATAATTAATTATTACGTAGATAAATTATAATGTAGACACAAATATTAATTTTTAAGAAAGTTTTTTAATGAGAGAATTAAAGTCTCAGATAAATTGTACTTTTAAATATTTAATTGATAATTTTATACTTTTATGGATCTAAGTCACGATGGATTACATTTTTTATGATCAAAGTGATGGTTCACCGTTTATGAAGAACAGATAATAATGTTTGTTTACTTGACCAGTACTTGTACTGTGCATCACATGTTCATAAATTTCTATAGGATCAGTAGGCGATGTTGTTTAATTAACCTACTAGCCCGGTAGGTCCCCTGGTGGGAGCATTCAAGAGTTTGTCTTATTATTATTATTACTGTACATTAAAAAAATATCTTTTTAGTACAAGTGTAATTCATTGTCCCTTGCATTTAGGGTAAAATATCTTTTTAGTACAAGTGTAATTCATTGTCACTTATGTTCCTAAAAGTATGAAATTGTCAAGGTCCCTAAAAAGGTAATTTATCTGTTATTTTAGTTCTTTCGATAAAAATATTTTCTTTAAAATTAATGTTTGTGATTGCGTGACATATTATTCATGTGTGTACTATTAATTATCACGTAGGTAGATTATAACGTAGACACAAACATTAATTTTTAAGAAAGTTTTTTAATGAGAGGACTAAAATGACAAATAAATTACATTTTTAAATACCTAATTGATAATTTTATACTTTTATGGATCTAAATGACGGTGGATTACACTTTTGAGATGGTTCACCATTTATGAAGAACAGATAATAATGTTTGTTTACTTGACCAGTACTTGTACTGTGCATCACATGTTCATAAATTTCTATAGGATCAGTAGGCGATGTTGTTTAATTAACCTACTAGCCCGGTAGGTCCCTTGGTGGGAGCATTAAAGAGTTTGTCTGAGGTCAAATCTTATTATTATTATTACTGTACATTAAAAAATGATTGTTTAATTTAAAATAAATCAAACCATCAAATAGAATCATATAAAGTTAGATGAAGTATGATTGACAGATAATTTTGTTCTTCAAATATGTGAATAAATATTTAATTCTAGATCTTTATATATGAAAAAATATGTATTAGAAGAAGTTAGCCTCTTAAATGAATTCAACCAAAAAAATATAAAGTTAGATAATAAATGTTAACAACATATTTTCTAACATATTCTATTAAATTTATTTTTTATTATTGATTAAAATTTGTTGAAAATTATAAAATTTTGTAAAATTTATTTTTTACTTAATGAGTCTCATGAATTTATAGTTTTCTAATAAATTTTAACAAATAGTAAAAAAAAAGTGTTGGTTTGGTGCCAACACATTTTTTTACTATTTATTAAAATTTATTAGAAACTATAAAATGTGTTAGAAAGTGTTGTTAGTCCTTCTCAAAATTAGATGTAAAAATGATTTCAAGATTACATATATTTAAAATGTAATTTTTTTAATTAAATGTACTTATAATATAAATTGTTTATATTATTAACTTATTCTGAATTAATATATGGTTGAAAATTATTGCTTGTTATAATAATTAGAGTATTGTTTCTTTCCAATGAAGCAAAAAAAAGAGTATTGCCTCGTGTTTTGCATGGAACAAAAGCAAAAGGTCCAATTTCAATGCAAATAAAAATAATCATAAAAAAGCAAAAGGTATCGGGCAAAAAAACAAAATAGCATGAATTAATGCCATTTCATTTGTTGGATAGTTTAATTAAAACTATAGATTAATATACTGGCTTCATAAAATTAATATGTCATCGAATTAATAGACATTAAGAAAATTAATTAAAATAGACTGACTGCATTTTTTTTTTAATTTTTTTTTACATTGGTATGTAATTATGGATTAATATATAGTACAAAAAAGTATTATTTTTTATAATAATTATTTCACAAATTATACTTAGGATAGTTTTTATTTTACTAATAACAATGCATAAAAATTAATTTTTTATAAAATATTTATAATGCTAATATATTAAAATTAAATTTTAAAAAATAAAAAAATGTTTATGATTAAGTTTATCTAAAAAAATTAAATTTAATATAGGAATATTATTTTACATAAAAGAGGAATGCCTATGACTACTATACGGTAAGATTTGTAATAAAATAAAATATACATGTAATAAAATCCAAAATTAATTATAATATCAACTATTAATTAATTTTTGAATTAATGATTATTATTATATTTTATCTTCTATAGTACACTTCTCTCGTAAGGGAAATCCATCCGATAAAGTATAAATAAACAATGATTATTATTAGAATGTGAAGAGGCTATGAACATTTTGCGATCTCCGATGAGTGTGTTGAAGCTGAAGGCGGTGTCGGAGGAGAACCCTAACGCCACTCTGAAAAGGGAAACGGTGGATCTCGGAAACGGAAGCGACGTCGTTTACATTCAGAGATTAATACCCTCCGATCAATCATGGAAATGGTTCCATTATCTCGACAAACACATCCCATGGACCAGACCCACCATTCGCGTCTTCGGAAAATCTTTCCTTCAGGTTCATATAATATAATTCCCTCAATTCTGAAACCCGGGGTTCCACAAAAATCTCGTCTTTTGTTCATTTAAAGCTATTAACTTTAATTATTAATCTAATTTATAAAAACATATCCCTTTTCTGTAGTAAATGATCTTATTTTTAGAATTTAATTAAAACCTATGTGTATGTTAACATTGTTTATTTTGTAATAATATATAGAGTGATTTCTATGTAGTTGTATATTCTTTATTCAATCGGCATAATTTTTTCCTTTTCATATATCAGGTTAACTTTTGAATTGTGAAGTTAGTTTGTAATGTTGGTATGAATGTGAAATAAAGGGATTTGTCAGTTTGGATGAACTTATTTCTGCTTAATCTTGTTAGCTTAACTTTTTTAAAAAATAAACAAATATTTCCCCAAAAGAAAATGTTATCAAACACGTGTTCAAGTTCCCTAAATACGTAGTATTTGGGTTCAAAAAAGAAAAATATTGAGAAGGGTCATCACTCAATGAATCCTCTCATATCAGAATTTGCATATCCTTGCTTGTAACTGAAGAGTGAAGAGAATGATAGGCACAAAATTTTGACATGATAAGATGAATCTTAACTTGGAGATTACTCTCTTGTATATGGGTATGATAGATAAACGGAAAGGTACTAATGTAATGTAATGTAATTCTCTGCAGCCTCGAGACACATGTTATGTTGCAACTCCAGGATTGACTGAGTTGACTTACAGCGGATATCAGCCGCAGGCATATTCTTGGGATGATTATCCACCACTTAAAGACATGTTGGATGCTGTAAGAATGATTATTAATCAAACATTGTTCCTCATCAATTCTGCTAATGATGACAATATATTTGACTAATGGATTTTTGGCCCATGTTTGTTGTGTCACTTAATGTTTCTTTCTACTTACTTCTGAAGGTCCATAAAGCTCTCCCTGGGAGTAGTTTTAATAGCTTACTCTTAAATAGGTACAATGGTGGTAATGACTATGTTGGTTGGCATTCTGATGATGAGAAGCTTTATGGACCAACACCTGAAATTGCGTCTCTAACTTTTGGATGTGAACGCGACTTTGTTTTGAAGAAGAAGCCATGTAAAAAATCTTGTGGTATGAATTATTTTGTTATTGGATTTATCAATGCACTTAGAGTTTGTGTTTAGTTTCATGGTGGAAAGCTTCAAAATCGATTTTGCTTTGTATGAAACATGATTTTAGTAAAAATACGGATGTTTGGATATTGTTGGATAAAATTGATTTTGCCACCAAACCTTAGTATGACTAGAATAGAAGTGATAAAAAGTAGCTTTTGTGTTGAGTTGAAGAATTTACACTAAGTTTTACACTTGCTTTCAAGGTAAAAACATTCAAATATAAATCAATTCACTTCAAAATCAATTTTTGCAAACACCCATCCAAACACACGTCTCTCTTTTTCTATCTGTGTATGTGTAATACAATGGTAATGGACCTTTATGCGGGTTTGCATGAACTTATTATCATTTGTTGTGGATCTTCCAGATGTAAGTGGTGAACCTGCCAGTAAGAGATTAAAGAAGGGTAGCCATGAAGCTGATCAGCATACGTTTAGACTTAGGCATGGATCCCTTTTGGTGATGAGAGGTTATACCCAACGAGATTGGATTCACTCTGTGCCTAAGCGTGCAAAAGCTGAAGCTACACGCATTAACCTTACCTTTAGGCGGGTTTTTTGATTGACTTGTGGCCAAAGCAGGTTTTGGTAAATCTGTTTCTGGCATTCTAGAAGGAATATCTGTTTTTGTAACAGGTTGATATGAAAATTGTAATTTTGTAAGATTTTGTCTTATCTTGAGTAATATGATTGTATCTTTCGATTTTATATTTCAAGCTTTATATAGATAGATGCTAATGTTACTATAGCCGATGGATACTTTGAACTTATACTATGATAATAAAAATGTATATAAATTTTTAAGATTCAGAAAAAACGCATCAGGCTTCAAATGCTTATGATTAGAAATTAGTATAAAGAAGGAAACTGTAGGTGGCGACAGAAAGCAAAACGCATGCAGAGGAGAACGAAAATTTGAGGGATTTTATGAGAGTGAAAGACATGCTTGAATAAACCACGAGTTAGAACAATAAAGTACATATCCAAAACAACATATGAGGTCTGTGTCGAACATAACAAAATACAATCAAATAGGAGAACGACAGAGCTCAACAAAATATATTAAAACAAGTCCCACGAAAGAAAACTCAAAACTCCTATGTTGGCTAGGAACATTACTCAAACTAAAACTGTGAACACTAGGAGGCATCCTCCTTGGAGCTAGAAGGATGTATCACTAGGTGTGACTACAGACCATTAGTTGATGATTTCATGGAGTTGTCACTAGTGATATAATGTGGGTTCACCGCATCCTTTCAATTAGAAGGCTAAACTCCAATGTCATCCATAGGGACCGAAAATAAACTTGATCTCTTCATCATATCTCACATGGCAGCCTTCATAATCAAAGAGACACATGCCCTCAGTCCCTTTACAGATCTTGACAAAGTCAATACACAGTAGACAAAGTCAATAAATATCCTGACAAGCGATCGAAAATACAATTGAAAAAGAGAGGTGAGCTTCTGGACAGATTTACAACAAGAGTAGATGAGGACAACACAGGAACAAAACACTACAAACATACATGCATATATGCAATCAGAATATACATGATACAATCTAATATACACATACCTAAACAATTAACAATAAATACATATGGAAACCAATTATCATGTCACGCCAATGCACATCAATTTAATGCTCATGCTCATGCATGAAAAAGGTACAATGGTGTTATCTGGAATGGTCACTTCACCTTCCGTTAAACATATAAGCCGTTAATGAGTATTACAAAATGGTAGGGACCAAAAATAAATTTTCAACTTTTTAAGGGATAAAAACTAAAGAAATTTTTTTATAAAGACTAAAATCAAAACTCGCCTTTATTTTACACATGAAAAATTAAGAATACTCACCAGTTATATGGTAAGAATATGAATATCCTCCAGGGTTGGTGTTCTGCTATTTAGATCAAGAGTTGACCTTATATTTGAGGTAGTAGAATACTCAGCCCAAGATTGATAGTCTTCAACTCGAACAAGCTCAAGTTCATCATGTCTTTCTTGTGCATCAGACTTCCCTTCCAATTTTCGGATACCTTCTAATTCCAATGTGACTTCCTTCATAGTTGGTCGTTTCTTCCCATTCAACTCTAAACATCTACTTGCAAGATTTGCAACTGCCATGATATGTTCTTTCTCCCCCTCCTTCACAACTCTTTCATCAATAATGTCGAACAAACGATTTTCCTCCATACAAAGAATGAAATATGAAGCTAAACTCTTGGCTTCCACTGATCTTAGGAGGGATATTGGCTTTTGCCCTGTTAAGAGTTCAACAAGAACTACTCCAAAGCTGTAGACATCACTCTTTTCTGTAAATTGACTAGTTTGGAAATATTCAGGATCTAAGTATCCAAATGTTCCTTGAACTACTGTGGTGAGGTGAGTAGCTTCAATAGTAACCATTCTTGATGTACCAAAGTCTGCTACTTTTGCCCTATACTTTTCATCCAATAGTATATTTGTAGTCTTGATGTCTCTGTGATAAATTGGTCGAGAAGCAGCAGAGTGTAAGTAAAATAAAGCTCCTGCAACTTCAGTGGCAATTCTCAAACGCATATCCCATGTCATTGGCAAATCCTCATTTTGTTCATGCAAATACTCAAAAAGGTTACCATTAGGAATGAATTCATAAACAAGCAAAGGAATTTCAGTCTCCAAACAACTCCCTAACAACTTGACCACGTTTCTGTGGTTAATTTGTGAAAGAATGACAAATTCATTGATGAATTCTTCAACATTTCCTTCAACCTTGAATTTTTTCACTGCAATAATTTTTCCATTTATTAACATGCCTTTGTATACAGTACCTTGACCTCCTTTTCCAAGTACCCTATTCTTATTGAAGTGGTCAGTGGCCTTCTCTAAGTCCTTTAAGCTGAAGAGTTTAACTTTATCATCATTAACTTCACCAGAAGACAATCTTTGTTCTAACAATAATCCTCCATTTTTTTTGAAGAAATTTTCTTTGCGTTTCAGCACTATGTGTTTTCTTACAACGTTATACAACCACCATAAAACAAGAAGTAAAATGATGGATCCAACGCTTGCAGAAACTCCTACATATTTGGCACATAAATACATAAAAATAAGTCCTTTCACTTATATACAATTGGGATCAAGTTTCATCCCCATTATAACACCCAACAGAGTTAAGGTTAAACTAACACATAAATAACAGAGATTAGAAAACCTTATAGTCTTATATAGTCTTATAAATATATATATATATATGTACTTATGCAAATTCACAAGGTAGTTGTAGTAGAGAATCCATGAAAATATGCAGTTTTTCTTTTTTCTTTTTTAACAATTTTTGTTAAACACGTATTAGTCAATAAAAAAAAGAAAGAAAAATAGTCTTTAACGAAATATACATTGTATAGGAAAATGTAGTTTGGGAGGATGACAAGATATCCATTACTAGTTCAGATGTGGAACTCAATTAGTAGCTCAATATGCTAAAAGAAGTCTGGAAACTTTTTCTTGCCAAAGAGCTTAAGCACATAAGAGTATTTAGATAAGATATTGTAAGACACTGTGTATGTGGGTTATTTAATGTATCTACCAAATATGAAAAAGACATAAGAAAATGAGGAAAAAGGAATCATCTTTATTTTTTATTATAATATCTTAAGTCTAAATCCAGTGGTGAAGTAAATGTTCTAGTAGTTTTCTTGTTAATACAAATATATAGGATGATGTTGCAAAATGAATAATCACATTGAAGAGTTTTAGAACTTCAGAAGTTTCTCTTAAGAGATTTTTAATAATTTTTTGTGATGTTATATTTAGTTAGAATTTATTTAAAATTTTCTTATTTGATTTAGATTTATTTTTAGTTAGAAATTATCTTTTGGTTAGAAATACATTTGGGTGTCTTATGTTCTTTAAATTGTTTATTTATGATAATAAATATTGATATTTTACTTAAAATATATATGAAATCTTAGTTGGAATATTATAAAAGAGAAAATCACATCTAAAATCATATTGAATGTTTCTGTTCTGTCATGATCTAGTTGTCCTGGTAATAGGATTAGGATATTATGAATTTTATTTTTGTATTCAAATTCAAATGATACTTGTTATCATCTTACGTATATTAGTTGCTAACTTGCTAGGATAATTACAAGATGTTTTTATATATCTCATTCATTTTGACAACCGTGTAATATATTTGACACTCGTATATCTTGTATGATGAAGAGTGAAAATCGAAAACTCCTCGTCAATTTTATTAATGTCATTAGAGTAAGATAAATAACATTAACGGATCCACAATACATAATTATTTATTAAGTTGCTTAAGAGCTTTTTCAAAAGGTCCTATACTCCATTTTAGACTTAAGATTTTTTATTATTATTTTTCTTTAATGATAAACATTAAGTGAGTTGCTTAAATAGGTTTGGAAAATATATTTTTTATTATTTAAAATTTGTTAAGCAAAATTACTTAACTGAAAGCAACTCTTGTAAGCAATGGTATTAGAGATAATCTTAGTGAAAATTGATAACTCCTCGTCTTTCATTAATTTTAAGGATTTAATAGTTAGTTAGAATTAATCTAAAATTTTATTATATTTGAATTATAAATATCATTTATGTTATATAGACTTTTTGGTTAATACATATTGATATTTCGTCTTTTCTTCAAATAATATAAGAAACTCGAGTTAAGGAAACTTTCCATAAACAAGAGTACTATACTATCATGTTTTCCAACAAAGCTCCATGGCAAGATATATTATTAATTTGTTAATTAGGTACGTACCCTCTCGAGACGAGTACTACCGATTACCCGTTTTACATCAAATGTAGCAATCAAACACATGAAAACTAAGAAACTTCTCGCTCAATTTGGAAAGGTAGCTTTAAAAAACATTCATCAAAAAAGAAAAAAATTATAAAAAATATACATGTAATTAATTCAAAAAGAATTTAAAACTATAAATGAAAAAGTCTTAAAAACTATTAATTCAGAATAATTTAAATTACAATTAAAAGAAAGATAAGTAAAGAATATATCTTTCCAGTCAATTTTAATCACTCTTAAGAGAGTAAATTTAATTTAATATAGATTTAATTACACTTTTTGTCCCTCTAAAATTTTCAATTCGCAATTTTGGTCCTTCTTTAATTATGAAAATTTAGTCCCCTAATTTTTCAAATTAAGCAGTTTTGGTCCATCCGTTAGTTGATCATCTATTCATTCAATGTCAGAGCTTGAAAAAAAATTTAGGCAAAAATAAAATTAAAATTAAAATATATAAATTAAATGTTATAATTTTGATAATATCATCTCTTGTGATTGATTTTAAGCATTTGAATTATATGATATTATTCAAATATTAACTATTTAATTAATTAATTATCATTTAGGGTATTGAAATATTTTTCTACTTTATTAATAACAATGCACAAAGAAAACTCATAGGTTCAACTATTCAAGTCATATTATATAAGTTATCCTATAGCAAAATGATATGAGTTTAACGGTGATACACTAACGGTGTAAAACTATTTTACACAATCATCCAATCATAAATCACCATTGATATTATTTTTAAGGTAATTTCTTAAAAATCAACAAGCTTATCATATATGGTGGGTTGTGATTAGATGACAGTGTAAAATTTTTTTACACTGTCAGTGCATAGCCCTTTTTCTCAAATGATAACAATGAGTTTGGAAAATACAAAAAAAAGAAGAAGAAGAAGAAGAAGAAGAAGTTTTTACATTATGAAATGGTAATTAATTAATAAAAAGTTAATTTATGAAAATTGTTATTAAATTATTCATAAGGACAGATGTTATAAAAACAAAAACTTAGAATGAAATATTAATATAAATTTATTTATTAAATTTTTATTTTCATTTTATATATTTTGCATATTTGATTTTATATAATTTAAATTTTTTATTAGTTTATATATATATATATATATATATATACACACACACACACGCACACACAATATAATATAATATATAGTTACATATTTTTATTAGTTTTCATATATATTATATTTTTTATATATTTTATTAATTTACATATAAATTTGTATAGTTTATAAATGTGCATAATTAAAATAAAAGTATTTGACAAATAAAACTATCATCTTAGTGGTCAACTAACAGATTGGCCAAAATTGCTTAATTTGAAAAGTTTGGAGGAGACTAAATTTGTATAACTAAAAAAAAAATCAAAATTGCAAATAAAAGATTATAGGAGAACCAAAAATATAATTAATTCTTTAATATATAAAGATAATTAATGTTTATTAAAAAAAAAAAAAGGATTCATATTAACCACTTCACAGTTCATACATACCTATTATGGCCGGTTTAGCTCGACTTGTGCTTTCGGAGTACGAATACACAGAAGAAGTATCTGAAATGTCAAGAACAAGAATAAAGTTGAAAATATTTATAATAATGTTATTTAGTACAAATGCTGATAACAATGTCTAATAATAACAAAATAATTGGGGTTAAAAATTTGAAACAAAAAATAAATATCAACCGTTTTACAAAAATATATTCACATTATTTAATATTTTTTGCGATACTTGTATTGATTGAAATTTGAAAAAAAAATATGGTTATTATGTATTTATGTCAAGAATAAAGTTGAACATATTTATAATAATTGAATGCATTTTGATAATCTTTTGTAACATTGCCATTTTGTAATTCTTTTTTTTTAAAAAATTGTGACTTTGAGATTGTATTAAAAACTGTTTATTTTTATATTTTTTTTCAAATTACAATTTTTTAAAATAATTTAAACCGTAATTTCTTAATTTTAGTTTTCTTAAATAGCTTATTCAACACATGTTAAGGAAAAATATTTTTTGAAAAATATTTAGCTTTCATTCCTCTAAAATTAATAGTTTTGGTCCCCTCCATAGTATGATATTGATTTATTGCTTATGTGGTGACATTCAATTATGTATATGTGATGTCATGCTAACTCGTGATTTTTAAAAGAAAAAAATGAGTCTTAAAATAAATATTATTTATTTGTCCTAAAAGAAAGGCTAAAAGATTAAAAATAATAATTTCAAATTTGAAAGGATGAAAATAAGGATACTTTTTTACAGGAACCAAAACAAAAACTTATTAATTTTCATGAATCGAAGACAACAATTCCAAATTTTGAAGAGTTAAAAACAAAATTAAAAAATCACTCATTTAAAAGACATTAAAAAATATAGGAAAAATTACTCATTTGATCCCTATAATTATGCACAAACTTTATCTTTTAGTCTTTAATTTAAAAACCATCCTTTTTGATTCCTATATAAACACTTTATATCTTTTTGGTCTATACAGTTATAAAATAATGGCAAGAACTAGAAGGTAAAATTTATATATGCGGGAACTAAAAGGGACTCTAAAGTGATTGTTTAAGGACTAAAAACTATTATTTTTAAATGTAGAAACTAAAGGTAAAATTTGTTTAACTATAGGATCAGATGAATAATTTTTCAAAAAATATATTTGGTTTCAAATCTAAAAACCAAAACAGCACAGTACAAGTATAAGAAAAGGAATCAAATTAAACCTTGAAATTTCCTGGATATTGGTTTTATTTTTTAGAGAAAGATAAATGGACACTCATAGATACCTGGTGAGAGAGAAAAATACAGGTATTATAGAGTTTATAATATGATAAGAAGATAAATGAGAAACGCTGATGAGGTGTTTAAATATTATTACTTTTATTTTTTATTTTTTTACTAACATGTAGGATAATAATTAGAGTTGCAGCAGGGATGATATGTTATGTTACTTACCTGGACATCCTCCAGCAATGTAGGGATTGAAACTGGCATTGTATGAATCATATTTGCAGGAACATCTCCGACCTGAGCGTTTTGAAGATGTAACATTAGTGTCCTGGCAGAGAGCGTATTCATCTGCAGGGAGTTTGAGTTTAAGGGTAGCAGTCAAATTGTTGAGAATCTCCCACTCAAGCACCGCAGGGACCTCATCTCTATCCTTCAGGTCGCCACCAAGATCAGGAAAATAGGACGAGTATTGATGATATTGATAGTGTCCTACAATCATCGCGTAACTGCAGTTGTTATGACCCCTTTGGCTTTCAGTATTCTCATTCAAACCTTTAATTTCTGCGCTATATTCCGTGAGATACAGTGGCAGGGAAGTCTCGCAGCAGGACTTGCCATTGCATTCGGTTCTTTCAAGGTCTATGTTCTCGATATCGTCGTTGTCGTTGCAGATGGACACACAGCCACTAGCGTCGGACCCGTACGTTCACCTTCAGAAAAACAATGTTATTGCAACCTACTGCAACGAATTTGTTGTGTACCTGGGAATACACGAAAGGGCTTCCTTCCAGGGATATGTTGACCGTCCCAGGTGGATGTTTGTTGGTTCTGCATTTAGTACGGTAAACCGGATTTTTTATCCGAACCGTGCCTCCAAAGACATCAATGGATATCACCTTCACTTCTATAGACTTCAGGTAAGGTACCTTATTGAAATATATGGAACCATCCGTACTAGTATAATTGGAATTGGTGTTGTTTCTGCATTCTATTTCAAACCACTTTCCTGCATAGCATTCAGAACCCTTCATTCCAAACGGATAAGGAATGTCAACACCTCCACACTGCGAATCACACCCAGGCTTTGCTCTAGAATATTGTGCAGATACCTGTAGATGATGTATGGGCCATGTTATAATTACCGAAATGATAATGATCATATGAATTACCAATTTCAGAATCATTGTGGCTAGGCTAGCTACCTAAAGGAGTTCTGACTCAACTTGCTTCGAACCAAGTTAATTAGAAGATGGATATTTATGCTCTCTTAGTATACCATTGCCCACGTTACTCGCTTAATTAAGCAATTTCTTGGTTTCTTCCTTATAGTTATAGCTGCTCGAACTTTGCCAGTCCTACTACTGAGTGGTAGGAAGACTTGTGCCCACTTGTCCAATAATGCCTAGCACGCGTTTTTTTTTTTTTTTTTTTTTTTTCTGAATTAGACACTAATTCCGCTCGCAGTGTGTGGTTACCGTTAGTTCAAGAGAATTTTACATATGAAGGAATCAATCATACTAAATAGATCGTTCCACCGTATATGAATGTGAACACAACGGAATTTTATATCATTGTATTTGAATAAGACTGATGCTGATTAATAAAAAATATTCTATAATTTTTTTGGTTTAAAATATATTCTATATGTTTGTCTCTTATAAATTATAAAATTATAATAATAAAATATTTTAGTTAATCCACACTTTCGAAGACTTCTCTCTCCAATATATATACCTATCTCTTCGAGTACCTAGTTTTAATATTAATAATGTATCATCTCTCCTTTTTTTCAACTGTTTTTTCTTTTAAATAATTAATGAACATTGATATATCAACACTTTAATATTGTAAATATATATTTAGTACTTCTAATTTTTCTTTATTTTTTATTATTACATCATTTTTCTTTTTATATCTATTATTTTCACTTTTCTATTTCTATCTCTCATTATGTGTAGATGAGAATTGAGATTTGGGATATCCACCTATAATTAATACGATATCCACCCATATAATTGAACAGGGAACAGTGTTGGGGAGTGATCCCAATATTTATGACGGACTTGGACGGGTAGAAGAAGACTACAAATACAATAGGGGAATGAATAGACAAATCATAATAAATATGATTGAAAAAGACTTTCACATTATACCATTTAATTAAGTGGTCCGAGGGTTATTAAATAAGATTTTAAAAGATTATTAAATAAATTTAATTTCTGTGATTTTGTATGATTATGTTTTATAAAAGATCTTTAAATGATATTTTAATTTAATTACTATTGTATTTTTAATTAATATTATTTATTTATCAATTTTTTATATTAATTAAAATATAAGTAACAGGTACGGAAATGACCATTTAAGTATTCAATGCAAAAGAACAAAATATTAAAGTTACTGCCACACAAAAATGAGTATGTGTACAAACAATTTTTTAAAATATAAGTATATGGAAACAGATATTATAATACTTTATCCCTATCTATTATCATTTCTAAGTTGAATTATATTGACAACTTTTACAGGAGGCAGAACTAGAGAGTTAAGGACGAAAATTTAAAATAATAGAAAAAAGGTTTTAATTTTTTTTAAATAATTTTTTTTCTCTACGTTTTTTCTTCAAATTTTCTCTACGTTTTTTCGTCCCATCCCAATCAAACATAACATTACAATGGCATGGAAAAACACCAACTTTTTAAAATATGCAAGTTGCAAACCACTTTTTTCTTCTGTGTTGTCAGTTGACGCACATGTACAAGAGTACAACATCAAATATGAAACTTGCCGGTCTGTTTGGTGTAGAATAAATATAAATATAATAGAAATAAAGAAAAGAGAGTGAAAAGGAATAAGTGAGATTGTTCGGTAAAAATAAGATAACCAGAAAGAAATAAAAATGTTGTGTCTGCTACTCATCCTTATGCACCTTTGATTAACAGCATTCGAAGCCTTTCATCTCATGATTGAAACATTTCCTTTAATCATACTTATTCCTTTTCACTCTCTTTTCATCTCATGAGAGAAGGAAATACGTGTACTGATTGGTTAGCCAAAACTGGTGCTTCTTCTAAGTTCTATGGAACCTCTTCACATTTGCAGTTCATGCCCTTCAGCTATTATTCAGTTTTTACTAGCTAATGCTTTAGGAATTTGCTTTCCTATAGGGGTAGTCGATTTTTGTTTCGTTTTTCTTCTACCATTACTTCGGTGGACCAGTATCATAAGTGATCCATAATGGACCATGATTTTTTACCGTTAGATTAATCTTACTAAGGTAGGCCATTTCACACTGGATCCCTCACTTCCTCCCAGCAACTACCGTTCACCATCGCTGGATATCACCTCCGACGGCGGTGTTTTTTATTCCTTTTCCACCTCTACCCTCCTCTTCGATGATCTCTCTGGTGCTGACGAGCTCGACTTCGTGGACCAGCAACCCATGATAAATCCGTGGAATCGACTCCTTCAAAAACTACTCCAACGACCTAGGAAGCACGAACATGGCAGAGTAAGGCCGTGTCGAGGTGTCTAACGCGCTTCCGACATCGACACCGACACGTTGTGGACACGCGATGGACACGGTGTCAGACACTTTTTTGTTTTTTTTTTCAAGCTTGGACACAGCTCGGCACAGCCCAAACATATGGACACACATAGGACACTCCTTTGATTTTTTTTTATCAAAACTTTTAAAACTGGACCTAAAAGATTAGATAATAAAATTTCATTTTTAAAATTAACCTATTTTGACAACCTCTCTGATGTACCTTTTGCCTTCTCCTCCATCCGTTCACGTTCTCAAGTATGATGGCGTCATTGGTTCTCATGCCGGCATAACTGGTTAATTATGTTTTAAACTTTAGTTATGTCTCGGTGTTGTGTCCGGTGTCCGTGTCCGAGTCGGTATTTCATAGTCAACGACATATTCAGAAAACAAGCGAAGGATTTCCGCAATACGGCGGCGCCAGCCACGACGACAGCTTCACCAGCTACGCCGGCGACACCATCGTCTCCGACCAGATTCAACACCTACGGCGATGCTTTATTAAATCCCGATAACGCTCAAAATTAACAAACTCTTCTTCTTCAGACTTCTCTAGGACGTGCGTGTGACTAGAATCATGAATGAAATCAAGGAGAGCACGACCATCAAATCTGCAAACGAATGCATAGGATTCACCGTCAATAAAGCGTTATAAATCAACAAATAAAGCGTTATTGAATAGAACCTTTCGAAACACTGAATCTCGGCACAAGTAATTTCACACTTTTTCTTCAAGATGCGTTCATTGCGGTGGTCGACTGTGAATGAGTTATGGTCGGGAAAGGGGTTGTGGATGGGGGAGGGGTGGGGTGACCCGGTACAGAAGCTGTATGATATGGCTATGAAGGTTAGCTGAATCTAACTGTCATAAAAAATGGGATAAAATGGACGACTTGTAAAAGTGATCCAATTGTATTCTTCTTCATTGATAAAAAATGATTAATTAAATTTTTAATCTTTAAATTTTTTTAAAATTTTATTTTTAGTCTTTAAATTAATGAGATTTCAAGGAGTGACAACTAAATTTTTAAAAAATTTAAGAACTAAAAATCAAATATTTAAAAAGTTTAGAGACCTTAACCAGTCAAACTAAAATTTAGAGACTAAAAATCAAATTTTGAAAAAGTTTAGAAATTAAAAATTTAGTTAATCCTAAAAAAAAAAATGTGGTGGGTCCTATCTCAAAAAACTTATGCGCAAAACACCTGAAAATAGCAAGGAAATTGCTTGCACGGTTGTCTTCTGATTTGTTTGCATGTAATCGATTATAATGTATTGATAATTTAATGAGGCATTGCTATTTAAACTAACATTTATTATTTCTTTTTATTTCTCTCTTTTTATCACATCATAACATTTATAATACTACCTCAAATCCTAATTATAAACAACAAAGTGACTTTTTCTTTGATCCTAATTATAAGCAACAGTCACTAGTTTTTAAAGTAAATTTTTTTTGTACTCTTACTTTATTAAGTTTTAAAGTAAAAAGATTTACTAAGTTTTTAATCTCTAAGTTTTTTTTAAAATTCAGTTTTTAATTTCTAAACATTAATTTGACTGGTCAAGGTTTCTAAACTTTTTAAAAATTTGATTTTTAGTCCCTGAACAAAATTTTGACTGATCAAAGTCACTAAAATTTTTAAAAATTTGATTTTTAGTCCCTAAATTTTTTAAAAATTCTGTTTTTAGTCCCGAAATTAATGAGATTTCAAGGACTAACAACTAAATTTTTAAAAAGTTTAGAGACCTTGACCAGTCAAACTAAAATTTAGGAACTAAAAATCGAATTTTGAAAAAGTTTAGGGATTAAAAACTTAGTTAATCTTAAAAAAAAATAATGTGGTGGGTCCTATCTCAAAAAACTTATGCGCAAAACACCTGAAAATAGCAAGGAAATTGCTTGCACGGTTGTCTTCTGATTTGTTTGCATGTAATCGATTATAATGTATTGATAATTTAATGAGGCATTGCTATTTAAACTAACATTTATTATTTCTTTTTATTTCTCTCTTTTTATCACATCATAACATTTATAATACTACCTCAAATCCTAATTATAAACAACAAAGTGACTTTTTCTTTGATCCTAATTATAAGCAACAGTCACTAGTTTTTAAAGTAAATTTCTTTTGTACTCTTACTTTATTATTTACTTTATTCCCTATGCAGTATGATAATCACTTAAAGTAAATGATGTTTTTAGAATAAAAATCGAACTTGCAGAATTAATTAAAAAAAGCTGTAATAATTATTTTTCTTGTTATTAATGATTTGTCCTATATTGTTTATAATTAGGACCATATGGTATTTATGTTTTTCTCTCTCTCTTTTTTTTCTCTTACTAAGTGTCATTTAGCATTTTGTGTATCCAAATATTATTTTCCTTTAATATGTTTGCTTATAACTGATTATATAGAAAACAAGCTTTTTCAAGTACTGACAATGGATTATAATGTGCCGATAATCTGTTATTACATTTTGATAATTGATTATTGATTATCACATTTTGAAATTTAATTATTTTAATTAAATAAACTTTTTTATTTACTTTTTTTCTATTTTCTTTAAATTAAACACTCTTATTTCCCTTATATTTTCATTCATTTTATTTCTCTCTTTTCTATTTCCATATACCTTATTTTTTACCTATTTATTTTCTTCCTACCGTACACATTTATAACATTTGTGAAAGAAGTTATATTAGAGAAATGAGTGAATATAAATATTAAATATACATAATTCTTTCCTGATAAATAATCATACATAAGAATAATTTAACAATTTGGTCTAACAAATAAATATTTTGCATAAATTGATTTTTTTTCAATTTAGAGAAATGAGTGAATATATACACGAATTTGTAATGAAACTTTTCTTTTTAATTGTTTAAATTTTCTATTGGAAGATTTGAGACTTGAGAGTAAGATCGGTAAAGGGAAAAATCACAAAGCCAGGATAATTAATACCATTTTTTTTTCATTTAAACATTATTTTCTTATAAATATGTTCACTTCTATCCATATTATTGCCAAAGATATTAATATAGCTAGATTGTCTCGTGGACCCTTAATTTCTAAAAGTGTAATGACATTAAGAGAGATTTTATTTTCATAATTTCCTAATAAAGTGGACTATCTATAATTATTTAGAAAAACAAAAAGAAAAAAAAAGATGAAGTATCATTCTCCTTCCGAAGAGTTATTGAATCAATACTTTGCATGAGCTGTCTTAAAACGTTTTCACAACTATTTTGGTGCATATTTCAGCACTTATCTTCTCCTTTAATAACTTAGGACTTTATTTTAATCCTTTTTATGCTATTTGTGTAAGTGATTAGATTTAGGCTTAATGTTTTTAATCTTTCAGGAATTTTATTAGTTTTTTGTGGTTTTATGTGGACTAAGAAAAAGAATTGGACCCTTTGGTGGAAGCAATTTTGAAGGCACCCATCTCAGCTCCATTTTTGAAGAAGAACCACCTTTGGCGCTTAGCATGGGACTTCTGACACTTAGCACCAGAGGTCAAGAGAGGCACCATTTTGTGAAGTAGCGTGGGACTTTAGACGCCTAACGCCAAACCCATAGAGAAGCACCTGATTCTTACTTCATGCCACGCTAAATGCCATTGTGTGGACACTTAGCATGAAGACTCCACATAGGTCCATTTTAGTAAAAATACAAATGTTTGGATATTGTTGGATAAAATTGATTTTGCTAACAAACCTCAGTTTGACTAGAATAGAAGTGATAAAAAGTAACTTTTGCGTTGAGTTGAAGAATTTAATCCAAGTTTTAGACTTGCTTTTAAGGTAAAAACAATCAAATATAAATCAATTCACTTTAAAATCAATTTTAGCCAAAATCAATTTTTGCAAACGTCCATCATCCAAACACCTCTCTCTTTTTCTATCTGTGTATGTGTAATACAATGGTAATGGACCTTTATGTATGTGGGTGTGCATGAACTTATTATCATTTGTTGTGGATCTTCCAGATGGAAGTGACGAACCTGCCAGCAAGAGATTAAAGAAGGGTAGCCACGATGCTGATCAGCATACCTTTAGACTTAGGCATGGATCCCTTTTGGTGATGAGAGGCTATACCCAACAAGATTGGATTCACTCTGTGCCTAAGCGTGCAAAAGCTGAAGCTACACGCATTAACCTTACCTTTAGGCGGGTTTTTTTATTGGCTTGTGGCCAAAGCAGGTTTTGGTAAATCTGTTTCTGGCATTCTAGAAGGAATATCTGTTTTTGTAACAGGTTGATATGAAAATTGTAATTTTGTAAGATTTTGTCTTATCTTTAGTAGTATGATTGTATCTTTCGATTTTATATTTCAAGCTTTATATAGATAGATGCTAATGTTACTATGGTAAAGCCGATGTATATAAATTTTTAAGATTCAGAAAAACGCATCAGGCTTCAAATGCTTATGATTAGTATAAAGAAGGAAACTGTAGGTGGCGAGAGAAAGCAAAACGCATGCAGAGGAGAACGAAAAATTGAGGGATTTTATGAGAGTGAAAAACATGTTTGAATAAACCACGAGTTAGGACAATAAAGTACATATCCAAAACAACATATGAGGTCTGTGTCGAACATAACAAAATACTACAATCAATTAGGAGAACGACTAAACAAAATATATTAAAACAAGTCCCACGAAAGAAAACTCAGAACTCCTAATGTTGGCTGGAACTATTACCCAAACTAAAATTGTGAACACTAGGAGGCATCCTCCTTAGAGCTAGAAGGATAAATCACTAGGTGTGACTACAGACCATTAGTTGATGATGTCATTTTGTTGTCGCAAGGGATATAATGTGGGTTCACCGCATCCTTTCAACTAGAAGGCTAAACTCCAATGTCATCCATAACGTAAAAAGGAACGTTGAGAAACCTTAGGGACCGAAAATAAACTTGATCTCTTCATCATATCTCACATGGCAGCCTTCATAATCAAAGAGCCACATTCCCTCAGTCCCTCTAAAGATCTTGACAAGCCATAGAAAACACAATTGAAAAAGGGGTGAGCATCTGGACAGAAATACCACAACATTAGGTGAGGACAACACAGGAACAAAAACACAACAAACATACATACATATATGCAATCAGAATATACATGATACCATCTAATATACACATACCTGAACAATTAACAATAAATACATATGGAAACCAATTATCACGTCAGGCCAATGCACATCAATTTAATATAAGCCGTTAACGAGTGTTACAAAATAGTAGGGACCAAAAATAAATTTTCAACTTTTTAAGGGATAAAAACCAAAGAATTTTTTTTATAAAGACTAAAATCAAAACTCGCCTTTATTTTACACATGGAAAATTAAGAATACTCACCAGTTATATGGTAAGAATATGAATATCCTCCAGCTCCAAGGTTGGTGTTCTGCTATTTCGATCAGTTGACCTTATATTTGAGGTAGTAGAATACTCAGCCCAAGATTGATAGTCTTCAACTCGAACAAGCTCAAGTCCATCATGTCTTTCTTGTGCATCAGACTTCCCTTCCAATTTTCGGATACCTTCTAATTCCAATGTGACTTCTTTCATAGTTGGTCGTTTCTTCCCATTCAACTCTAAACATCTACTTGCAAGATTGGCAACTGCAATTATATGTTCATTCTCCCCCTCCATCACGACTCTTTCATCAATAATATCAAACAGACGATTTTCCTCGATACAGAGAATGAAATATGAAGCTAAACTCTTGGCTTCCTCTGGTCTTAGGTGGGATATTGGCTTTTGCCCTGTTAAGAGTTCAACAAGAACTACTCCAAAGCTGTAGACATCACTTTTTTCAGTAAATTGGCTAGTATGGAAATATTCAGGGTCCAAGTACCCAAATGTTCCTTGAACTACTGTGGTGAGGTGAGTAGCTTCAATAGTAACCATTCTTGATGTACCAAAGTCTGCTACTTTTGCCCTATACTTTTCATCCAATAGTATATTTGTTGTCTTGATGTCTCTGTGATAAATAGGCCGAGAAGCAGCTGAGTGCAAGTAAAATAAAGCTCCTGCAACTTCAGCGGCAATTCTCAAACGCATATCCCATGTCATTGGCAAATCCTCATTTTGTTCATGCAAATACTCAAAAAGGTTACCATTAGGAATGAATTCATAAACAAGCAAAGGAATTTCAGTCTCCAAACAACTCCCTAACAACTTGACCACGTTTCTGTGGTTAATTTGTGAAAGAATGACAAATTCATTGATGAATTCTTCAACATTTCCTTCAACCTTGAATTTTTTCACTGCAATAATTTTTCCATCTATTAACATGCCTTTGTAGACAGTACCTTGACCTCCTTTTCCAAGTACCCTATTCTTATTAAAGTGGTCAGTGGCCTTCTCTAAGTCCTTTAAGCTGAAGAGTTTAACTTTATCATCATTAACTTCACCAGAAGACAATCTTTGTTCTAACAATAATCCTCCATTTTTTTTGAAGAAATTTTCTTTGCGTTTCAGCACTATGTGTTTTCTTAAAAAGTTATACAACCGCCATAAAACAAGAAGTAAAATGATGGATCCAACGCTTGCAGAAACTCCTACATATTTGGCACATAAATACATAAAAATAAGTCCTTTCACTTATATGCAATTGGGAGCAAGTTTCATCCCCATTAAAACATCCAACAGCCAACAGGTAAGGTTAAACTAACACATAAATAACAGAGATTAGAAAACCTTATAGTCTTATATATATATATATATATACTTATGCAAATTCACAAGGCAGTTGTAGTAGAGAATCCATGAAAATATGTAGTTTTTCTTTTTTCTTTTTAACAATTTTTGTTAAACACGCATTAGTCACTAAAAAAAAGAAAGAAAAATAGTCTTTAACAAAATATACATTGTATAGGAAAATGTAGTTTGGGAGGATGACAATATATCCATTACTAGTTCAGATGTGGAACTCAATTAGTAGCTCAATATGCTAAAAGAAGTCTGGAAACTTTTTCTTGCCAAAGAGCTTAAGCACATATGAGGATTTAAGATAAGATATTATAAGACACTGTGTATCTGGGTTATTTAAAGTATCTACCAAATATGAAAAAGACATAAGAAAATGTAGAAAAAGGAATCATCTTTAGTTTTTATTATAATATCTTAAGTCTAAATCCAATGGTGAAGTAAATGTTCTAGTAGTTTTCTTGTTAATATAAATATATAGGATGATGTTGCAAAATGAATAATCGTTGAAGAATTTTAGAACTTCAGCAGTTTCTCTTGAGAGATTTTGAATCATTTTCTGTGATGTTATATTTAGTTAGAATTTATTTAAAAATTTCTATTTGATTTAGATTCATTTCCCAACACCTCAGCATTTTCAGGGATGGGATGGACCCTCGAGACTTTTATCATTTTTCTATCTATATAGATAGAGAGAGATAATTTTCTCGTATACTTTTCCCTCTTTTCTAATTGGTTTCGGATGAAAAATCATTTATGGGTCTATTCATATCTAGGACAAATCGATGAACTCAATGTGGTTATTCCTTTCGATTCTTAAAATTCCTCCAAGCCATAAATCATAAAATCTCCTATGACTCAAAACTCCTATAGAATTTTTTTTAAAGAACTGTTCAAGAAACAAATATTCCCTTCTTTCACTCCTTATACCTAGCGGATCCTCGAATACATTTCTCTCCTTTCATTAGATAATCTTATTCTTGAATCTTGTTTGTGAACTTCTATTTTATCTAGGGAACTACTCTAGGATCATAGATTTTATAAATTTCTATTTTATAAATTCTTAGTTAGAAATTATCTTTAGGTTAGAAATACATTAATTTGGGTGTCTTATGTTCTTTAAATTGTTTTTTAATGATAATAAATATTGATATTTTACTAAAAATATATATGAAATCTGAGTTGGAATATTATAAAAGATAATATATCCAATGTTTCTGTCATGATCTAGTTGTCCTTGTAATAGGATTAGGATATTATGAATTCTATTTTTGTATTCAAATTTAAATGATACTTGTTATCATCTTATGTTAGTTGCTAGGATAACAAGATGTTATATACCTCATTCAATTGAAGGAAGGACTGAAATTGCTGATTTTAAAAATTTGGGGGACTAAATGGAAAGATTGACCGGAAAGATTCTTTACTTCTCTTTCATTCAATTTATATATCCACAATTTTGGTTTTTTTAAATTATGGAAATTTAGTCCCCTAATTTTTCAAATTAAGCAGTTTTGGTCAATTTGTTAGTTGATCATATGTTCAATGACAAAGCTTGAAAAAAAATTAGAGGAGCCAAAATAAATTAGAGTTTAATGTATCGCGCATTTTTTCATAGATTAAAATATATAAATTAAATGTTATGATTTGGTTAATGTCATCTCTTGTGATTGATTTCAAGCATTTGAATTATATGATATAATTCAAATATTAACTATTTAGTTAATTAATTATCATTATGGTATTAAAATATTTTTCCTACTTTTTTAATAACAATCCAAAAAGAAAAATCATAGGTTCAACTGTTCAAGTCATATTATATAAGTTATCCTATAGCAAAATGAAAGTATAAAAGTCATAGGAATAATGAAAAATACAAAAAAAGAAAAAAATATATATTATAAAAGGTAATTAATTAATAAAAAGTTGATTTATGAAAAGTGTTATTAAATTACTCATAAGAGCAGATGATAGGTATAACAAAAACTTAAAGTGAATTATTAATATAAATTTATTTATTAAATATTTTTTATTTTATATATTTTGATGTTATATAATTTACATATTTTTTTATTAGTTTATATATATAGTTACATATTTTTATTAGTTTACGTATATATTTTAATTTTTATATTTTTTTTTTATTAATTTACATATAAATGTGTATAATTGAAATGTAAGTATTTGACAAATAAATGGCTTAAATATGTTTTTAGTTCCTCAAATATAGGAGTCTTCCTGTTTTATTCACTCAAATTAAAAGCTACTTTTTTTAGTCCTTTAAATTTGAAAAATGCTTTTATTAGTCCCTTTCCGTATTTCCATTAGCGTGCGCCAAACATGGAATATTGAATTCGTAATTTGTGACAATTTTTTACCACCAAAATTTGATTTTTAATTTAAATTTGAAAGAATGATTTCTTCGGGTTAAAAACAGCCATAAACTGTGAAAAAAAAAATGCAAGAATCAAATCCATTTGTGAAAGTGTTCACGTCGGAGAACACCAGAGAGAGAGAAATGGATAACTCTAGCTCGTGCCTCTGCCTGTGTCTCTCCCCTAGCTCTGCCTGACCATGAACCTGAGAAGAGCTATGCGGCTCCTCCCTATTTATACATGGTGCCCTCCGATAGGACCTCATACGTGTCCTTCCTTTATTGGTGTTTTCCAGCGACGTCATTGCACGTGCTCAAAACTGTCTCCCCGTACGCAGCGTGGTTGCGCAATTGTGCACGCTGGACATGTCAGGGTGCGACATCACCCTGACATGTCAGGGTGCAATGGCGTTCTGATCCTGCCCCTGTGACTTAACGGTTTTATTCTGTACACTTGTAGAGCGATAATCCTCTTTCAGTGATTGAGGAAAATCGGTTGCTCACCTTCCTCGTGGCAAGTGGGAGTTGGGCTTCTCAACTCGGTTGGGATGGTCCACTGCCCTTCGAGCATTAAGCATTATGGCGCAAATGCTCTTGTAGATGTTAGCCTCTTGGGAAGTCGGCTGGGATGGTCCACAGCCCTCCAAGCATTAAGCCTTATGACGCAAATGCTATGTCGGCATCCTGGGAAGTCGGCTGGGACGGTCCACAGCCCTTCGAGCATTAACTAAGAACTCACACACACTCTTTCACCTTCGGTGTTCAAAAGAACCATTTTTTGTGGTTAGCCATAATGGTGACTAAGAGAAACGAGAATGGACTTGAAAGGGCAGCTGGCAGTGTTGACGGTGTAAACCATGACAACCCTCTTTTGTAGCAGCTGCTCAAGGCGGTTGAGGACCTACAAAGCAAAAATGAAATGCAACATAAACTAAATGAGGAAGCACAACAACAACAAGTGGAAGCAGAAGCGCGACAGAGAGCGGCTGAGGAGAAACACTAAGCAGCCATGACAGAGGCAAAACAAAGAGAAGAGGCACTAATAAAGAAATTGGAAGAGTTAAGGGACAACATCGAAAACTGTGAACCAAGCAGACTAGTTATCCGATTCGGACAACCATTCTCGGAGGAAATCGATCAAGCAATAGTCCTGCCAATTCTGAAGGAACTTGTTGTCGATACCTTTGATAGGACTCAAGATCCACAGGAACACATACAGACCTTTCGAGTAATGCTCAAATCAGCGAAACATAGGAACACATATCAGCGGAGGAGATGACACAGTGAGTTGTAAGGCTTTTCCAGTAACCCTCAGAGGGCCAACCATGCAATGGTTCTCTAGCTTGCCCCCCAGATCTATCACAAGCTTTCAGGAGCTCGATAAACAGTTCGAATCCCAATTCGTCGCTAATAAAGGAAAGCGCCTAGAAGTCGCAAACTTATTTGACGTGAAGCAATACAAAGGAGAAAGTTTGAAGCAATACTTGGCAAGGTTTAACATCGCCACTTTAAAAGTCGACGACCCAGACCAGAAATTCTTTGTGTTTGGCCTTCCAGAAGGGTTTGTTGGCAAGAACATTCTTAGACTTGTTAGTCTTAAGGCGGCTAGGAAACATGGAAGAAATATGGGCAGAGCCAAAAAACACATAGAGGAGGAGGAGGACGCGACAGAAAGGAAAGAAGTAGAGCGAGGAGTCGACAAAAATCATAACTTCCCTCGAGACAATAATAGGCCTTACAACAAGCGAAAGCCATGGCAATCAACTGATGAAGGGCGAAGAAGAAGTTGGGAAACCATGCTTAACTTTAGCCCACTCAAAGCAAGAAGGGGACAAATCTTGAAAGAAATTCACCATACTCATCTGCTAAATATCCCAAAGCCAACAAAGGTGCAAATGGGTCCCAGAAGTGACAAGTGGTGTGAGTATCACCGAACCCGAGGCCACAACACGGAGGATTGCTGGACATTGACGGTCGAAAATGAGAAGTTGATAAAGATGGGTCACCTTGAGAAATATATCGATGACAAACAAAGACAGAAAGAAAGAAGACGTACCTCCCCAAGACAAGACAGAAGAAACCAACAGAGGTCTCCAGACCATGAAGGAAAAGAACGAAGAAGAAGAAGCCCTCAGTACGAGCAACCCCCAGAGGGGGACCGTTTCCACAATAGCCAGACCCCCACGAGCCTGTGACTTCCTGAATTGCGGTATCCCTCCTAAATCGGGAATGGCGATGGCAATTGGAGTTACAACTACATCTTCAACAACCATCTCGTTTTCAGCCAAGGATGCAGAAGGAATAAGGCCTCACGACGATGACCCAATTGTCATTACAGTAGTAACAACCGACTTCAACGTGGAGAAGGTGCTCATTGATCAAGGGAGCTCAGTGAACATCAAATATTGGGAGGTATACAAGAAGATGGAAATGCCTAAGGAAAAGCTGCGGCCATGTCTGGGATCGTTAATTGGTTTCTCAGGAGAGCAAATCGAGATTCGAGGAAGCGCCGACTTAAGAACCACCTTTGGCCTCGGGGAGAACGCAAAAATAGTCATCATAAGGTACATGGTAATCGACACAAAGACCTCCTACAACATAATCATGGGAAGGTCGGCCTTGAACCAGTTAGGTGCAGTTGTTTCGACACCCCATCTATGCATGAAGTACCCCTTGGATCGAAACAAAGTCGGAACCGTCAGAGCTGACCAACAGATGGCGAAGAAATGCTATGAAGAAAGTCTCCAAGTAAAAAGTGGGAATGCAAGATTGAAATAGCGAAGGCGGTTAGTCAACTTCCTAGATTTAGATCAAACGAGGGATCATGTAGAACGTCGACCCCAGCCTGTGGATGACTTGAAGGAGATTCGCACAGGCCACGAGAAAAGCTAGAAGACGAAAATCGAGGGATCGTTAGATCCCGCGATTGAGCATGATTTGGTCAAATGTTTGACCAATAACAACAATGCCTTTTCATGGCAAGTAGGAGACATGCCGGGGATAGACCCTGACTTCATTTGCCACAGGTTATCGCTGAATGAGAAAGCGAAACCAGTAGCTCAAAAAAGGAGGAAATTTGGAGATGAAAAAAGAAAAGCAGTCAAAGAAGAAATCGAAAAGCTCTTGAAGGCGAACTTCATCAGGGAAGTGGAATATCCGACTTGGTTAGCTAATGTGGTCATGGTCAAGAAAAGCACTGGTAAATAGCTCATGTGCACCGATTATACAGACTTGAATAAGGCTTGTCCTAAAGATCCATGCCCACTACTAAGCATTTATCGATTGGTGGATGGAGTCTCAGGTTGTGGTATGCTCAGTTTCATGGATGCATACTCGGGCTACAATCAAATCCCTATGCATCCAGCAAATGAGGAGAAGACAACTTTCACCACTGAGTCGGGAAACTTTTGCTACAAAGTTATATCATTCGGATTGAAGAATGCAGGAGCCACCTATCAGCGACTCATGGACCGAGTATTTGAAGGACGCTTGGGTAATAACGTCGAAATGTACGTCGATGACCCGGTGGTAAAGTCTGATGACCCGAAAGGTCACTGCAAGGAGTTGCAAGACATGTTCGGCACACTAAGAAAGCACAACCTCAAGCTTAATCCTAAGAAATGCGCTTTCGGTGTACATGCTGGAAAATTTCTGGGATTCATGTTAACAAAAAGAGGAATTGAAGCAAATCCTGAAAAGTGCAAAGCCATCATCGACATGCGAATCCCAACAACAATGAAGGAAGTCCAACAGCTAACCGGGAGGATCATGACATGTCAGGGTGCAATGGCGTTCTGATCCTGCCCCTGTGTCTTAACAGTTTTAATCCGTACACTTGTAAAGCGATAATCCTCTTTCGACGATTGAGGAAAATCGATCGCTCACCTTCCTCGTGGCAAGTGGGAGTCGGGCTTCTCAACTCGATTGGGACGGTCCACAACCCTCCAAGCATTAAGCCTTATGGCGCAATTGCTCTTGTATATGTCGACCTCCTGGGAAGTCAGCTGGAATGGTCCACAGCCCTTCGAGCATTAAGCCTTATGACGCAAATGCTATGTCGGCATCCTGGGAAGTCAGCTGGGACGGTCCACAGCCCTTCAAGCATTAAGCCTTATGGCGCAAATGCTATGTCGGCCTCCTGGGAAGTTGGCTGGGACGGTCCACAACCCTCTGAGCATTAAGCCTTATGGCGCAAATGCTCTTGTATATATCGGCCTTGCTGGGGAAGTCGTCTGGGACGGTCCAGAAAGAAAAATGAGAAGCTTACTAGACTTCCTCCACCGTGACTTCCTCTAGCGGCGGCGATGACTAAGAATCCTTCTCCAACAGCTTTACCTGACCAATGCCACCTTCGAAATAGGAAATTATGAAACAACGATTATGAGAATCCCACTTGGCATCTTCTCGGAACAAGAACTATGGTAGTGATATACATGGGTGGCAGGTTGGGCTTGCTCCAAAGTGATGGTTATTCTGATGTGGCAAAGAACAGTAGCAGGAGGCTCAAAAGTTTTGGGGAATTGAGAGCCATGAGAGTGAAAGAGAAATAGTGTGTTTTGGTGTATGTGTTGTGTGTAGGAACGGTAGTGCAGTTTGAGACTGTTGTGGATCTGCATCCCAACAGGAATGGCTTAAGCATTATTTTCAAATGGTACATGGACGACGAAGCTTTATCCTTCCCATTTTGTGTAACCAGATATGGTTTTGCTTCAGTTTATTTGAGTGTGAAAATGGACTGTCTTTTGCGTACCCAGATTTTTTTTTTTTGCAAGTTGTGGGGTTAAAAGCTACTACAAATTGCGAATTCTATATTCTTTGTTTGGTTGTGTTAATGTCGTATGCGAAGAAGGATTGAAAAAAAACAATTATTGAATTGTGGGGACTAAAAAAAACAACTTTAGATTTTGGGGACTAAAAAAAAATAATGACCTAATTTGATAGATTAAAAACATATTTAACCCCAAATAAATTTATCATCTTAGTGGTCAACTAACAGATAGACTTTGTAAAAAAAAAAGATTGACCAAAATTGCTTAATTTGAAAATTTTAAAGTAAATTTGTACAATAAAAATATCCAAAATAACAAATTAAAGATTATGGGAGAACCAAAAATATAATTAAGCCTTTAATATATAAATATAATTAAGAGAAAAAGGGTTATGCACTGATACTGTAAAATTATTTTACACTGTCATCCAATTACAAATCATTATTTATGGTAAGTTGGTTGACTTTTACAAAAAAAAAATCATACAAATAGTAATTTCTGATTGAATGACAATGTTAAATTATTTTAGACTGTATCACTATTAAACTCGATAACTAATGTTTATTAAAAGGAAAAAAAAATCATATTAACCACTTCACAGTTCATACATACCTGTTATGGCTGGTTTTGCTCGACTTATGATTGTGCTTGTGCTTCCGGAGTACGAATTATACGGAGAAGTAACTGAAATTTCAAGAACAAGAATAAAGTTGAAAATATTTATAATAATGTTTTGTTAAAGAAATATTTATAATAATGTTATTTAGTACAAATGCTAATAACAATGTCTAGTAATAACAAAATGATTGGGGTTAAAAATTTAAAACAAAAATTAAATCACAAAATAGAATATATATATATATATATATATATATATATACACACACACACACACATATAGAAAGAGAGAGAGGATCCACTTACTCCAAGAGTAATACTAAGAGAGTTACCCCTCATCCTCACCATTTATTTTCTTAAAATCTAATGGTTAAGATTAGTTACTCATTACAATCATTAGATTTCAAGAAAATGAATGATGAGGATGATGAATAACTCTCTTAAGGGGCATTTGGTAGGGGAGAAGTTTTTTCATACCCGGGAATGATGATTCCTGGGAAAGTCAATTCCTGGGAATGGTTAAAATATGTTTGGTTAGTCATAGTATGTTTCTTGGGAATTAACGTTTCTTAAGTTTGGTTATACTACCTCCGTCCTTATTTATAAGACGTTGTTTTGATAATTCCTTGTCCCTTTTTATAAAACTTCATTTTGACTATCTTATGCATTAATTCTTTTTTTTTTAATCTAAAATATCCTTATTTATTATAATACATTAATTGAATATTACTCTGAATGTCTCTTTCTCTCTCCTATGAAGATTGAATAAGATGAATAGACTTTCATTATTAATCCCAATAAAGTCAAGGGTAAAATTGGAAAGATATTATAGTTACACACAAATTTATTATTAATATCTAGATTAACTAACTTTCTTAATAAGCGTAATTTAGTCAACAACGTCTTATAAATAGGAACAAACGTAGTATTAGAACTTTCCTGGGTATATAAGAAATTTTTACAAATATACCCTTTATTAAAATAACTTCATTAATATAATATTATTATGAATTACTATCATATTAGAGGTTGAATTATAATATTATAATATAATAACACAAAAGATGAAATAATAAATAATGAAATAAACTTAGATAATAAAGTAGTTGGGATTTATGTTTTAAAAAAAAAGATAAAGATACAAAATTACAAATTTTAAAATTAATATTTTTTTCAAAATTAAAGAAAGATAGAATCACGTGGATAAGTGCAACGTTGAACAATGGAGATAAACTTATAGATAAAGATGAACCCTAGTTGAGGATATTTTGTACTTAAAAAAAAGGGTAATGTAGTCTTTTCATATTATTAAAACTTTTTCCCTAGTCGGGAAAGTTAGATTCCCACCTCCCCTGTGGGAAAGTTTTCGTGGGAAACTGATTAAAAAAATTCCCAGAAAATATCATTTTCCAAGAATCTTATTTTTTTTAAATAGAAACCAAACATAAAAAACTAACATTCCCAACCCAACATTCCTAGGAATCTAAAAATTTCTCCTCTACCAGACACCCCTTAGAGTTACTCTTGAAATAAGTAGATCTCTCTTCATATATATATATATATATATATATATATATATATATATATATATATATATTGCCAGTCGTGATTTTTTTGGTTTTAGGTCAAAGACAACGGGAGTCCCCCAATCCACTGAAACTAATAGAGAATTTTGCACACAAAGGGAATCGAACACGAATTCTTCCGCTAAATAGATTGTTCCCCACATATGAACGTGATAGAGCTTTAGACCACTGCACTAACCCTATGAGTTTGTCAAAGTCATGATTTAAAATATTACTTTAATAATTTAATTTTAAAAAATAAAATATTACAAAAGTTTATATTTAAAACATGACTTCTATCATATATATATATATATATATATATATATATATATATATATATATATATATATATATATATATATATTATTTGAAGTTGTGTTTTAAAAAATCATCCAACACATGTAAAAAACCCTAAATATTGGAATTGCAATAGGAATCATATTACACTGTATGTAGGATAATTGTTACTCTTTCTAACATTTATTATAATGGACCGAAATTTATTAAAAATTATCAATTTTAATGAATCTCACTTTTAAATCAGGACAAAGATAATAGGTAATGAAAAGTGAGATTCGTAAAAAAAAAAATTATGATTTTGAATAAATTTAAAAAAAAAAAGGCTCTATGTAGAATAATAATTAGTCTTTAAATATTGGAGTTGCAACAGAGATCGTATTTACCTGGACAACCTCCAGCAATGTAGGGATTGACACCGGCATTGTATGAATAATATTTGCAGGAACATCTCCGACCTGAGCGTTTTGAAGATGTAACATTAGTGTCCTGGCAGAGAGCGTATTCATCTGCAGGGAGTTTGAGTTTAAGGGTAGCAGTGCTCAAATTGTTGAGAATCTCCCACTCAAGCACCACAGTGGCAGGGAAATCTCACAGCAGGACTTGCCATTGCATTCGGTTCTTTCAAGGTTGATGTTCTCGATATCGTCGTCGTCGTCGTCGTCGCAGATGGACACACAACCACTAGCATCTGACCCATTCACCTGCAAAAAAGCAATATTATTGCAACCTACGGCAACAAATTTGTTCTGGTCCTGGGAATACACGAAAGGGCTTCCTTCCAGCGATATGTTGTTGACCGGCTTGGTTCCGCAATTACTACGGTAAATCGGATTTTTTATCCGAACCGTGCCTTCAGAGACATCAATGGATATCACCTCCACTTCAATAGACTTGAGGTAAGGATAGAAATGTTTGGAACCATTGTTTCTGCATTCTATTTCAAACCACTTTCCTGCATAGCATTTGGAAGCGTTCATTCCAAACGGATAAGGAATGTCAACACCTCCACACTGCGAATCACACCCATGCTTTGCTCTAGAATATTGTGCAGATGCCTGTAGATGATGTATGGGCCATGTTATAATTACCGAAATGATAATGATCATATGAATTTCCAATTTCAGAATCATTGTGGCTAGGCTAGCTACCTAAAGGAGTAGTACTGATTCAAGAGGGTTTGCTTAATTGCTTCAAACCAAGATAATTGGAAGATGGATATTTATGCTCCCCTGGTATACCATTGCCCACGTCACTCGCCTAATTAAGTTAAGCAATTTCTTGGTTTCTTCTTTCTGGCTGCTCCAACTTTTCCACTTCTGCCCACTTGTCCATTCATGCCTAGCACGAGTTTGAACAAGAGTGATGCTAATTAATAAACGTAACGTCTGGGGTGTAATCAGGTGGAGAAATAAAAAAATACTATTCTATATGTTAATCTCTTTTAAATTATAAATATAAATTTTGTTAGTTAGTGCACACCAATATACGTATCTCTTCCTGGACTAAATTTTAATATTAAAATAAAAACGTATTATCTCTCTTTCTTTTCAACTGTTTTTTCTTTTAAATAATTAATGAACATTGATATATCAACACTTTAATATTGTAAATATATATTTAATACTTTTAATTTTTCTTTATTTTTTATTATCACATCATTTTTCTTTTTATATCTATTATTTTCACTTTTCTATTTCTATCTCATTATGTGTGGATGAGAATTGAGATTTGGGATATCCACCCATATAATTGAACAGGAAACAGTGTTGGGTAGTGATCCCAGTATGTATGACTGACTTAGACGGGTAGAAGAAGACTACAAATAAAATAGGGGAATGATTATACAAATCATATAAAGATGACTGAAAAAGACTTTCACATTATACCATTTAATTTAACTATGGTAGCTTCTAGGAAAGGACCGATCGGGTCGCCCTGATTTGACTTTTGGGGATGGTTGGATTAGGGATGACGATGCATATTAGACTAACCGGGTATCTGTTAAAATTAGTCATAATGAGAAGGATATAAGTACTTATTTAATGAATAAGGGATATAGGTAATCTACTTTTTATATAAGAACTAGAAAGATACAGTGCGATGCACGGGTTATTATATTTTATGTATGTTTATTAAATTAAATGTTTTTATTAAAATAAATATAATTAACTAATTAAATTCTCAAAAATGACAAAAAGAGTGAAAAAAATGTATTCAAGTAGAAAATATATATTTGATTATAGTATCATATATATTTTTATTTTATTTAAAAATTTTATAAAATTGTATGAGAAATTTATTATATATAAAAATTTAAAAAGGATTTAACTTGTGCTAAATTTAATTAATTTTTATTTTAAAATGTGAAATGATAAAATAATTTAATTATTTTACAACTATATTTGTAAATAAAAAATTATTAATTTTATAATATTATAATTTATAGTGTTTAATATTATCTTCGTCCCGTGAGAAGAAAATGTATTAAGTTACTAACTACTATTAAGTTATCTAATATAGGTATTTTTCTCTCCTTAATTAACATAATCATACAATATTAACTAATTATAGCAAAGTATATTTGTTGTAACAAATACTTAAAAGAATAATATTTAATTTCTAAATTGATGGAATATTGTTTATATAATTCACATTTCGATATTTAGCTTATTTATTTCTATGTTCAAAAAGTAATATTTCTATTTATATTGACATCTACTTAGCAATTATGGCAATAAACACAAACATAGAAACACTTCTTAATGACGTGCTTATCAAAAAACATACTTGGTGGTATTACACTTTTTTTTTTTTAAAAAATCTTTCAAAGATACTTGTGTGATCTCTATCATAAAAAACATTAAAAAATATTTAAGTTATGATATTATGGATAAAGAAAATTAAATTTTTTTTGTAATAAAAATAAATTTAATAAATTGGTTTCAATATATTTATTATATATTTAGATAAAAAAAATTTAACATTATTATACAAATATTAATCAACAAAGTTTTCGTTTATGAAGTTGTTAAGATAGAGTCAAAATATTATTTTGTATAAATATATTAACTAATTAGATTTAAATAAATTTTTAGTATAAAATTTTTAACCACATAATATAAATATTATTCAACAAAATTTTCTTCTATGAAATTATTTAAAATTATTCTTTATGATATATAAGTAAAAATAATTTCGTCGGGTTTCAAAGTAAAAATAAATATTTTTGAGTCTTTCATATGCAGCTGTGTTAAATATTCGAAGAAAAAATTTTCTCACCTGTAATAATGTCGAGCAAGATTGTCTCCCGTGAATGATACTTGTGGTCTCTATCATAAAAAAATAATAACTTAATTTATGATATTATTGAATAAGTAATTTAAAACTATTTTGTGGTAAAAATATATTTAATAAATTAATTTCAATATATTTATTATATATTTATGTAAAAAAAAAGAAGTTAACATTATATTATAAATATTAATTGACAAAATTTCTTTATATAAAGTTATTAAACATAAAGTCAAAATATTATTTTGTAATAAATATATTAACTGATTAGATTTAAATTAATTTATAGTATAAAAAATTCAAATCTATATACATTTTATTAAAATATTTAGTGAAAATTTAAATCTCCTATAACATAAAAATGAAAAATATTGTTGAAGTGTATTTATACAATGTATGGAGTAATTATATATTATATATAAAATATTATATTTACTATGTTAGCAAAGAAATAAATTAAAAACATTTTGTAATAGAAATATAAATAAAACTTATTTTACTCATGTAAGTTTAAAAAGTAAAATATCTTATTAAAAATTACGTGTGCTTGAATTTATAAATACTATTAAAAAATATTTTTTTAATGTTAAAGAAGTAGCTTAAAATTATTTGTAATGAAAATATATTTAATAAATTATCATATAAATATTAATCAACAAAATATTCACATATAAAGTTATTAAATATGGAATCTAAATATTATTCTGTAATATATATATATATATATATTATAATTAATTTAAATAATTAATTATTTAAATTTATCATTCATTTCATATAAATAATAACATATTTTTATGTTATATTAAGCATATTATTATATTAAATATTTAAAGAATATAATTTTTTTTAAACAAAAAATATAAAACAGTAATATAATAAAATATAAATAATATAATAATATAAATATATAAAAAGTATAAAACAATACATGCTCAAAAATAGTGACAGTAGCAAGGATCTAATTTTCTTATATAAATAGAAAAGAAAAAAAAAAGAAATAGAAAGAGAAAATAAAATGAAAAGACACAAAAGGTAAAAATAAAAAAAAATAAAAGAAAAGTTGAAAAGAAAGAGAAGTTTTGGAGGGAAAAAAATGAAGGAGAGAATGACACATGTCCCATAAGGATTCTCTTTTATATTATATAAATAGATTTGTTAGACTAGGTCTACTTTCTATATAAGAATTTTTTAGATTAAGAAAAAGACAATGTTAACCTTTTTTAAATGAATGACATGTGTTCTTTTTTTTTTTTTTTTTTGTATCTTTTAACAAACTCCTTTCTCTTTCTTTCTTTTTGTCTTTTCTTTTCAGCTTTTCTTTTTTAATTTTTTTTATTTTTAAATTTTTCTATTCTATTATCTATGTTTTCTATATAGGAAAAAAAATCCTTTTTATTATCTATATTACTCAATTTTTTTTCTTTAAGCTTTTTTTAGTTTTTTCTATATTTTTTTTATTTTATGTTTTTTCTTTTCTTTTTATTTATTTTTTTACATTATTTTTCTTTCTTTTAATGTTTTTTCTTTTCTTTTTTCTTTTTATTTATTGTTAATATTAATATTTTCTGAATTTATTATAAAAATTTTATTTATATTAAATGATGCATAAATTTATTTATTTATAATAATATTATAATATAAATATTTATATTATGATGTTGAGATTTTTTAATTAAAAATTAATTTAAGTCTAATAAATAATATATTCATTATAAATTAAAATTTTGACACATATATAATAATAATTTCATAAATGGAAGTTTTATTGATTAACACATATATAATAATATTAATAATAATAATAATAATAATAATAATAATAATAATAATAATAATAATATTATTATTATTATTATTATTATTATTATTATTATTATTTACATAAATAAATAATAAATATATTAAAGTTAATCTATTAAACATATTTTTATTACAAAATATTTTTAAATTATTTCACCAATAATATCATAAATTAAATTAGTTTTATTTTTCTATGGTAGAAATCACAAGTATCATTTATATGATACAATTTTACTTGAATCAAGTATAACCATTATAAGATGATAAAACTCTTTCTATAAATATTTAACACAATTGCATATTTAAGACTTAATTGAATTTTTTCTTCTTCTTTGAAATCCTATAAAATCATTTTACTATGAAATCTATGTTTTCTATATAGGAAAATAAATTCCTTTTTACTGGATACAATTTTACTTGAATCAAGTATAACCATTATAAGGTGATAAAACTCTTTCTCTGAATATTTAACACAACTGTATATCTAAGACTTAATTGAATTTGTTCTTCTTCTTCGAAATCCTATAAAATCATTTTACTATGAAATCTATGTTTTCTATATAGGAAAATAAATTCCCTTTTATTATCTATCTTACTCTTTTTTTTTTCTTTAAGCTTTTTTAATTTTTTTCTTTTACTCATTTATTCCTTCTCTCTTTTTTTATTTTATTTTTTTCTTTTCTTTTTATTTTTTTACATTATTTCTTTTCCTTTAATGTTTTTTCTTTCCTTTTTATTTAATTGCAATATTATTATTTTTTGCATTTATTATAAATTTCTTTAATTATATTAAATGATAGATAAATTTATTTATTTATAATAATATTATAAATATAAATATTTATATTATGATGTTGAGATTTTTTAATTAAAAAATAATTTAAGTCTAATTAATAATATATTTGTTACAAATTAAAATTTTGACTATGTTTAATAATTTCATAAATGGAATTTTTATTGATTAGCATATATATATATATATATATATATATATATATATATATATATATATATAATAATAATAATAATAATAATAATTTTTACATACATAAATAATAAATTTATTAAAATTAATCTATTAAACAAATTTTTATTACAAAATAGTTTTAAATTAATTCATCAATAATATCTTAAATTAAATTAGTTTTATTTTTCTATGGTAGAAATCACAAGTATCATTTACGGGATACAATCTTACTTGAGTCAGGTATAATCATTATAACTGATAAAACTGTTTCTCTGAATATTTAACACAACTGCATATTTAATACTTAATAGAATTTTTTGTTCTTCTTTGAAATCCTATAAAATCATTTTACTATGAAATCTATGTTTTCTATATAGGAAAATCAATTCCTTTTTATTATCTATCTTACTCAATTTTTTTTCTTTAAGCTTTTTCAATTTTTTTCTTTTAATCATTTATTCCTTCTCTTTTTTTTTCATTCTTTTTTTATTTAATGTTTTTCCTTTTCTTTTTATTTTTTCTTTTAATATTTTTCTTTCCTTCTTTCCTTTTTTCCTTTTTATTAATTTGTTATATTAAAGGATACATAAATTTATTTATTTATAATAATATTATAAATATTTGTATTATGATGTTGAGATTTTTTATTAAAAATTAATTTAAGTCTAATTAATAATATATTTATTACAAATTAAAATTTTGACTCTATGTTTAATAATTTCATAAATGGAAGTTTTATTGATTAACATATATATAATAATAATATTTTTTACACAAATAAATAATAAATTTAATAAAATTAATCTATTAAACATATTTTTATTACAAAATAGTTTTAAATTATTTCATCAATAATATCATAAATTAAATTAGTTTTATTTTCCTATGGTAGAAATCACAAGTATCATTTACAGGATACAATCTTGAGTCAGGTATAACCATTACCATTATAAGCGATAAAATTATTTCTCTGAATATTTAACACAACTTCATATCTAAGACTTAATTGAATTTTTTCTTCTTCTTTGAAATCCTATAAAATCATTTTACTATAAAATTGTATAAATAATTTTTAAATAATTTCATGAATGTATTTTGTTGAATAATATTTATATTACAAGGTTGAAATTTTTATACTAAACATTAATATAAATCTAATTAGTTAACATATATTTATTACAAAATAATATTTTGACTCTATGTTTAATAATTTCAATATGTATCATTCACTGAAGACAATTTTTCTCGAGTTAGATAGAACCATTATGGACGACAAATCTCTTTCGCTGAGTATTTAACACAACTGCATACCCAATACTCAACAGTATTTTTTTTTTTTACTTTTAAATCCTATCGAATTATTTTTACTAAGAAATCATATAAAATAATTTAATACAATTTCATCAATAAATATTTTGTTGAATAATATTTATTTTATGAGGTTAAAATTTGTATACTTAAAATTAATTATAATCTAATTAGTTAATATATTTATTATAAAATAATATTTTGACTTTGTGTTTAATAATTTTATATACAAAAATTTTCTTGATTAATATGTATATAATAATGTTAATTTTTTTACATAAATATAAAACAAATGCATTATAATTAATTTATTAAATATATTTTTATTACAAAATACTTTTAAATTATTTCATCAATAATATCATAAATTAAGTTAGTTTTAGTTTTTTTTATGACAAAGAACAGAAGTATCATTCAGGGGAGACAATCCTACTCGAGTTAGGTAGGACCATTATGAGCGACAAATCTCTTTCTTCGAGTATTTAACATAATTGCATGTCTATGAGTCAATAGTATTTTTTTTTTTTTACTTTTAAATTTTATAAAATCATTTTTACTTAGAAATCGTATAAAATAATTTGATTTAAATACCTTTTTAGTCCTTGCAATTTAATGTTTTTTTGCTTTTCGTCCTTGCAAAATTATTTTTTTGGTTTTAGTCCTTGCAAATTATGTTTGTTTTATTTTTCGTCCTTATAGCGGTTTAGATAGCTCTTTTTTCACTATTCAAAACGCTATCTAAACCACTTTAAGGACGAAAAATAAAACAAACATAATTTACAAAGACTAAAACCAAAAAAATAATTTTGCAAGGACGAAAAGCAAAAAAGCGCTAAATTGTAAGGACTAAAAAAGTATTTAAGCCAAATAATTTTAAATAATTTCATAAATGAATATTTTGTTGAACAATATTTATTTTGGGAGGTTAAAATTTTTATACTAGAAATTAATTTAAATCTAATTAGTTAATATATTTATTATAAAATAATATTTTGACTCTATGTTTAATAACTTCATATACAAAAATTTTGTTGATTAATATCTATATAATAATGTTATATATATATATATATATATATATATATATATATAATAAATATGTTAAAATTAATTTATTAACAATATTTTTATTACAAATAATTGTTTTAAATTATTTCATCAATAATATCATATATTAAATATTTTTTTTATTTTTAATGATGGGACCACATGTATCTTTCAACGATTTTTTTCCACACAAAAAAAGTGTAATGGCACCAAGTAGGTGTTTTAATAAGCACGCCACTAAGAAGTATTTCTATGTTTGTGTCAATTGTCATAATTGCTAAGTAGATCCCAATCTAAATTAAAAGGTTGTAACTTTCTGAAAATAGAAATAAATAAGCTAAATTAATAAGTTGAATTATATAAATAATATTATGTTAATTTAGAAATTAAATATTATTAATAAAATTATGAATAAGCGTATTTGATCTAATTTATAATTTATTTGGTCGATTATATAATTATGCAATGATTGACTTAAATCTAAAATATAACTATATCCATAATTGAAACTAAAATAATTTTATATTATATTATTCTTTTTTTAAATATATAATTTTGCTGTAAATCAAAAAAATTTATTTTGAAATTAACTTTATTTTATATTGTGATTTTTAATATACTTATGACATATAATATCATTATAAATCTTTAATGAAAATTTGATCAAAATACTTGGACAAAAATTTTAGTCTTTTGAGTATTTGTTACAACTAATATTTTTTTTATAATTAGTTAATATTGCATGATTATGTTAATTAAGGAGAAAAAAATACATTTATTAGAAAACTTAATAGTTAGTAACGTAGTACATTTTCTTCTCACAGGACGAAGATAATACTAAACACCTATAATAATACGTCTTACATATGTGCTAATGAAATATAAATTGTCTTTTTGATATTACAATAATAATTTATTTTAAGTAATATTGATTTCAATAGTTTGCATCTAATTTAATTAATTTTAGATTTTAAATTATTCAAAATATTGTTTATAAACTATAATATTATAAAATATTTTTTTTATTTACAATATAGTTGTAAAATAATTGAATTATTTTATCATTTCATATTTTAAAATTAAAATATTTAAATGTAACAAAAGTTAAATTCTTTTTAATTTTTTCTACATAATAAATTTCTCATATAATTTTATAAATATTTTAAATAAAATTAGAAGTATAAGTGAGACGATAACTAAATATATTTTTTCTGCTTGAATACTCTCTCTCAATCTTTCTGCCATTTTGAAAAACTTAATTAACTGATTATATTTGTGTAAATAAAAATATTTAATTTTATAAATTAATGTATTTTGAATATACGTCAAAATAGGAATAACTCATGCGAATGCACGGGTACCTTACTAGTTATATACAAATTCTCTCTCATAATAATAATCAGAGAGAGCAAAAGAAAAGAGGTATTAAGAGATTGAAGAAAGAGTAAGAAGTGAGCTTCTCTTTCAGGTTAGGAATATTATTCCTCGTTATCGAAATTTTAAGGTAAATATTTGAGATATTATGTTAGTAATTTAGAAAATTGGAGTAAAATATTAAAGCTATAGGTTATTGTGCAACTGTACATTATATTTATGGTTGTGAAAAAAAATGTTTTCTATTTTTATTTTTAAAAAAAATAGTTATACTTATAAAATTTTCAAATTTAGTAAAACATGTATAGTTTCACTTCGTATTTTCTATTTTCAGAAAATGAAATTAAAAATGTGTTTGGTTTAGTCATTTACAATAAAATTTCATGAAATATTTTCATATAAAGTATACAACACTGCAATCTAGCTTGATTATGACACAACTGTTTGTTCCCCCATGTCATAGAAAACTCTACAACCCTCCCCAAAGCATCCACGCTTCACATACATATCAATCAAAGTGTTACAGATATGTAAATTTTCTTGAAAATTTTACTGAAAAGGAATAAAATATGCCTTGCACTCTAATGTTCTATAAACCACGAGTTAGGACAATAAAGTACATATCCAAAATAACATATGACATCTATGCCGAACATAACAAAATATAATCAATTAGGAGAATGACAGAGCTCAACAAAAATATATTAAAATAAGTCCCACAAAAGAAAACTCAAAACTCCTATGTTTGCTAGCACCATTACCCAAACTAAAATTGTGAACACTAGGAGACATCCTCCTTAGAGCTAGAAGGATGTATCACTAGGCGTGACTACAGACCACGAGTTGATGGTGTCATGGAGTTGCCACTAGGGATATAATGTGGATTCACCGCATTCTTTCAATTAGAAGGCTAAACTCCAATGTCATCCATACCGTAAAAAGGAACATTGGGAAAACATAGGGACCAAAAATAAACTTGATCTCTTCATCATATATCACATGGCTGCCTTCATAATCAAAGAGACACATGCCCTCAGTCCCTTTACAGATCTTGACAAAGTCAATACAGAGTAGACAAAGTCAATAAAGATCTTAACAAGCGATAGAATACACAATTGAAAAAGGGGTGAGCATCTGGATAGAAATACCACAACATTAGGTGAGGACAACACAGGAACAAAACACAACAAACACACATACATATATGCATTCAGAATATACATGATACAATCTAATATACTGTTAACAAATTGGCAAGCATACCAAATCGTACAAGTAGTAAAATGGATAAGTTCAAGTATCGTTTTTGCAAGGGACTCACGTAATATAGACAATGTTTACATAGATATTAGCTAAGCCAAACAGATTTCACAAGAAAGCAGTGAAAAAACAAACTTTAGTTAGTTTTGTGGAACTTTAAAGCAGATCTAATGCATAACAGAAAATAAAATGACATTTTTATGATTTTATAACAGAACACAGCAGTAAACAGAGGTTAAAAACATATATATAACAATGTTGTAGGGGTTAGATCTCACCAAACTCTATTCTCTTCTTGCATTAATGCATAATACATATTCCATTTGCATTTAGATGTTAAAATCAGCCAATGAAAACGTTCTCAGTCCTAATCCCTTAGGTGCAGAGAGTCTTAGTTCCTTCCCTAAGCCTTGATCACTCAACAACTTAACGAAGAACCTAGCTTTAAGCCTAGTGACACAAGATAACTCACGAACTAAGCTCCATTCCTAGACACAAAGTTCATGAGGTATATTGCTTCAGATCTAGACAATAAAAGTGTTTCACAACAACAATCATGTCCAAAGATCATGCTATGGGTGGCCATTCCACAACAAGCTTTAAGTAAAGAAGCAAAATACTAACATTAAACACAAATCTGCAGAATATATATCTAAAAATATCAAAAGATACAAGAGAGTCTGAGTATGTTTATATCTAACCCCTTACAACTGAAGAACTCAGCCACGACATGAGCAGCTGCAAAATACACATGGAGGGGAAGGAGATGAAAAAGAACACCAAGATCAAATGAGAGGGCTTTTCTCTCCAATAGAACAATACAAAACGAAATTACAGAACAAAATGGGAGTGAGTCCTAAGACTGCTGTCATACATGAGGGTCAGCCCTTTATATACATGTGCATAATTTCTTCAAGTAACAAATCACTTAGCCAAGAAATCTAGCTTGGCTGATTGGCAAATTCTGCTACTGCAGATGACCCTTCAATGCTTCCAAAACATCATAATGCAGCTCCAAAATGTGTTCTACATCTTCAATCTCCTCTTTCTACAAAAAGTGGATAAATTACTAAGATATAACCATAAAACTAGAAAATTAAACTAATATTAACTAAATTACGAAATTAAAGCAAATTGAGTAAAACAACACTCCAAAAAAGAGAAAAAGAGATATAATTACCTTAAAAATCACTTAAAAAGTAAGTAATTACAGCAACTAATATATACGCATACCTAAACAATTAACAATAAATACAAATATGGAAACCAATTATAATGCCACACCAATGCACATCAATTTAATGCTCATACTCATGCATGAAATAGGTACAATGGTGTTATCTAGAATGGTCACTTCACCTTCCGATAAACATATAAGCTGTTAATGAGTGTTACAAAATAGTAGGGACCAAAAATAAATTTTCAACTTTTTAAGGGATAAAAACTAAAGAAATTTTTTTATAAAGACTAAAATCAAAACTTGCCTTTATTTTACACATGAAAAATTAAGAATACTCACCAGTTATATGGTAAGAATATGAATATCCTCCAGGGTTGGTGTTCTGCTAGTTAGATCAAGACTTGACCTTATATTTTAGGTAGTAGAATACTCAGCCCAAGATTGATAGTCTTCAACTCGAACAAGCTCAAGTTCATCATGTCTTTCTTGTGCATCAGACTTCCCTTCCAATTTTCGGATACCTTCTAATTCCAATGTGACTTCCTTCATAGTTGGTCGTTTCTTCCCATTCAACTCTAAACATCTACTTGCAAGATTTGCAACTGCCATGATATGTTCTTTCTCCCCCTCCTTCACAACTCTTTCATCAATAATGTCGAACAAACGATTTTCCTCCATACAAAGAATGAAATATGAAGCTAAACTCTTGGCTTCCACTGGTCTTAGGAGGGATATTGGCTTTTGCCCTGTTAAGAGTTCAACAAGAACTACTCCAAAGCTGTAGACATCACTCTTTTCTGTAAATTGACTAGTTTGGAAATATTCAGGGTCTAAGTATCCAAATGTTCCTTGAACTACTGTGGTGAGGTGAGTAGCTTCAATAGTAACCATTCTTGATGTACCAAAGTCTGCTACTTTTGCCCTATACTTTTCATCCAATAGTATATTTGCAGTCTTGATGTCTCTGTGATAAATTGGTCGAGAAGCAGCAGAGTGTAAGTAAAATAAAGCTCCTGCAACTTTAGTGGCAATTCTCAAACGCATATCCCATGTCATTGGCAAATCCTCATTTTGTTCATGCAAATACTCAAAAAGGTTACCATTAGGAATGAATTCATAAACAAGCAAAGGAATTTCAGTCTCCAAACAACTCCCTAACAACTTGACCACGTTTCTGTGGTTAATTTGTGAAAGAATGACAAATTCATTGATGAATTCTTCAACATTTCCTTCAACCTTAAATTTTTTCACTGCAATAATTTTTCCATCTATTAACATGCCTTTGTATACAGTACCTTGACCTCCTTTTCCAAGTACCCTATTCTTATTAAAGTGGTCTGTGGCCTTCTCTAGGTCCTTTAAGCTGAAGAGTTTAACTTTATCATCATTAACTTCACCAGAAGACAATCTTTGTTCTAACAATAATCCTCCATTTTTTTTGAAGAAATTTTCTTTGCGTTTCAGCACTATGTGTTTTCTTACAACGTTATACAACGGCCATAAAACAAGAAGTAAAATGATGGATCCAACGCTTGCAGAAACTCCTACATATTTGGCACATAAATACATAAAAATAAGTCCTTTCACTTATATGCAATTGGGAGCAAGTTTCATCCCCATTAAAACACCCAACAGAGTTAAGGTTAAACTAACACATAAATAACAGAGATTAGAAAACCTTATAGTCTTATATAGTCTTATAAATATATATGTACGTATGCAAATTCACAAGGTAGTTGTAGTAGAGAATCCATGAAAATATGTAGTTTTTCTTTTTAACAATTTTTGTTAAACACGTATTAGTCACTAAAAAAAAGAAAGACAAATAGTCTTTAACAAAATATACATTGTATAGGAAAATGTAGTTTGGGAGGATGACAAAATATCCATTACTAGTTCAGATGTGGAACTCAATTAGTAGTTCAATATGCTAAAAGAAGTCTGGAAACTTTTTCTTGCCAAAGAGCTTAAGCACACAAGAGGACTTAAGATAAGATATTATAAGACACTGTGTATGTGGGTTATTTAATGTATCTACCAAATATGAAAAAGACATAAGAAAATGTAGAAAAAGGAATCATCTTTAGTTTTTATTATAATATCTTAAGTCTAAATCCAATAGTGAAGTAAATGCTTTAGTAGTTTTCTTGTTAATATAAATATATTGGATGATGTTGCAAAATGAATAATCACATTGAAGAATTTTAGAACTTCAGAAGTTTCTCTTAAGAGATTTTTAATAATTTTTTGTGATGTTATATTTAGTTAGAATTTATTTAAAATTTTCTTATTTGATTTAGATTTATTTTTTGTTAGAAATTATCTTTTGGTTAGAAATACATTTGGGTGTCTTATGTTCTTTAAATTGTTTAATTTATTTATGATAATAAATATTGATATTTTACTTAAAATATATATGAAACCTTAGTTGGAATATTATAAAAGATGATATCACGTATAAAATCATATCGAATGTTTCTGTTCTGTCATGATCTAGTTGTCCTTGTAATAGGATTAGGATATTATGAATTTTATTTTTGTATTCAAATTCTAATGATACTTGTTATCATCTTATATTAGTTGCTAGGATAATTACAAGATGTTCTTATATACCACATTCATTTTGACAACCGTGTAATATATTTGACACTCGTATATCTTGTATGATGATGAGTGAAAATTGAAAACTCCTCGTCAATTTTATTAATGTCATTAGAGTAAGATAAATGACATTAGAGTATCCATAATATATAATTATTTATTAAGTTATTTAAGAGCTTTTTGAAAAAGTCCTATACTCCATTTTAGATTTAAGAATTTTTATTATTTTTTTTAATGGTAAACATTAAATGAATTGCTTAAATGGGCTCGGAAAATATATTTTTTATTATTTAAAATTTGTTAAGCAACGTTACTTAACTAAAAAACACTCTTGTAAGCAATGGTGTTAGAGATAACCTTAGTGAAAATTGAAAACTCCTTGTCTTTCATTAATTTTAAGGATTTAATATTTAGTTAGAATTAATCTAAAAGTTTATATCTTAGATTTTATTATATTTGAATTATAAATATCATTTATGTTATTTAGACTTTTTTGGTTAATATATATTGATATTTCGTTTTTTTGTTTTTTTCAAATAATATAAGAAACTCGAGTTAAGGAAACACATTCCATAAACAAGAGTACTATACTATCATGTTTTTCAACAAAGCTCCATAGTCCATATTAATTTGTTAATTAGGTGCGTACCCTCTCAAGACTAGTACTGTCGATTTCCCTTTTTACATCAAATATAGCAATCAAACGCATGAAAACTAAGAAACTCCTCGCTAAATTTGGAAAGGTAGTTTTTTTTTATCCGTAGGAATCGAGCACGGTATTAAGGGATTTATAATAACTCACACATCCTATTCAACCAACTGAGCTAGACTACCTCGGTGGAAAGGTAGCTTTAAAAAACATTCATCAAAAAAAGAAAAAAATATATTAAAAAAATACGTGTAATTAATTCAAAAAGAATTTAAAACTATATATGAAAAAGTCTTAAAAACTATTAATTTAGAATAATTTAAATTACAATTAAAAGAAAGAGAAGTAAAGAATATATCATTCCTGTCAATTTTAATCACTCTTAAGAGAGTAAATTTAATTTAATATAGATTTAATTACACTTTTTGTCCTCCTAAAATTTTCAATTCGTAATTTTGATTCTTCTTTAATTATGGAAATTTAGTCACCTAAATTTTCAAATTATCAGTTTTGATCCATCCGTTAGTTGACCATCTATTCAATGACAGCTTATCTATTCAATGTCAGAGCTTGAAAAGTTTTTTGGGGGCGAAAATAAAATTAAGATTAAAATATATGAATTAAATATTATAAATTTGATAATATCATCTCTTGTAATTGATTTTAAGCATTTGAATTATATGATATTTTTCAAATATTAACTATTTAATTAATTATCATTTATGGTATTGAAATATTTTTCTATTTTATTATTAACAATCCACAAAGAAAACTCATAGGTTAAACTGTTCAAGTCATATTATATAAGTTATCCTATAGCAAAATGAAGATAATGAGTTTGAAAAATACAAAAAAAAAAAAAAAAAGTTTTACATTAGGAAATGGTAATTAATTAATAAAAAGTTAATTTATGAAAATTGTTATTAAAATATTCATAAGGACAGATGTTATAAAAACAAAAACTTAAAATGAAATATTAATATAAATTTATTTATTAAATATTTTTATTTTCATTTTATATTAGTTTATATATATATATATATATAATATAATATATAGTTACATATTTTTATGAGTTTACATATACATATTATAATTTTTATATATTTTATTATTTACATATAAATTTGTATAGTTTATAAGTGTGCATAATTAAAATAAAATTATTTAACAAATAAAATTGTCATCTTAGTGGTCAACTAACAGATTGGCCAAAATTGCTTAATTTGAAAATTTTGGAGACTAAATTTGTATAACTAAAAAAAATCAAAATATAATTAAGTCTTTAATATATAAAGATAATTAATGTTTCTTAAAAAAAAAAAAAAAAAAAAAAGGGACTCATATTAACCACTTCACAGTTCATACATACCTATTATGGCCCATGCTTGACTTGTGCTTATGGAGTGCAGAGAAATAGCTGAAATGTCAAGAACAAGAATAAAGTTGAAAATATTTATAATAGTGTTGTTTAGTACATATGCTGATAACAATGTCTAATAATAACAAAATGATATGGGTTAAAAATTTAAAACAAAAAAATATGAACCGTTTTACAAAAATATAATCACATTATTTAATATTTTTTGTGATACTTGTGTTGAGTGAAATTTGAAAAAAAAATGGTGATTATGTATTTATGTCAAGAATAAAGTTGAAAATTTTATAATAATGGAATGCATTTTGATTTTTTTTTTTTTTGTAACATTGATGTTTTGTTATTCCTTTTTTTTTAAAAAAAAAAATAGTTACTTTGAGATTGTATTAAAAAGTGTTTATTTTTAGATTTTTTCAAATTATAATTTTTTAAAATATTTTAAACCGTAATTTCTTAATTTTAGTGTTCTTAAAAAGCTTATCCAACACATGTTATGGAATTTTAAAAGTATTTGTTTTTTTTTCTTGAAGAAAAAAGTATTTGTTTAGAAAAAGTTATTTTTATTGGAAAAATATTTGACTTACTTCCTATGGAATGTTTTTAATTTGACTTAACTATATTTTCCGCTTTACTACATTTAATATATAGAATCATTTTTTTTTAACAGTTAATATATATATGTAGAATCATGATAAATGTTAATCCTGTTTTTTTTTTGTGAATCAATGTTAATCCTGTTTTGGAGTGGATCGAGGTAGAAAAAAAAGAGTAAAAATAAAGAGAAGGTGACAGTTATGATAAATAATGTAATGAAAAAAGAAGAGAAAGTTATAAAGATAGGATGAAAATGAGATAAAACAAAAAGTAAGTGAATGTTTATAATTTTTCTAATATATATTAAATTTTGATGTCCTATTAATATTTTGAGTAAACTTAATCTCTTAATTTTTTTAATTTATACAGTTCCATCACTTCACTCAAACTCTTCTCGTTTTCTATTCAAATTTTTTAAAATTGAATTGAGTAAATCATTTCATGTCTTCTATCAGTTAAAATTTATTGACTAAAATATTGGATTTTACTAAAAGAAAAAATCCCCATTTTTCCTATTCTTAAAATTCTAATCTTATATCTTATTAAATCCTTCAAAATTTGTCTCTTGTGGTCTTTATCAAAAATAAATCCACAAGTTTTGTTAAATTTTCTTAAATTTCTAATTTCTTAAATTTTAAATTTAGTTTGTCTTAAATCCATCATAAATTTCTAACTATTGAAATAGAAAATTAGAATTTAAGAATTATAAGTAGAAAACAATTGACAAAAGAATAAAATTTGTTTAAATTTTAAAATAAGGAGACTTAATTTGCTTAATAAATTTACTGGTTAAATATGTTTCTAGTTCTTGTAAAACATACGCAGTAAAAAATAAAGTTATTGTAAAACATACAAATTTTAGTTTTGGTCTTTGTAATAGTTTTTATTTGGCTTTCGTTCCTCTAAAATTAATAGTTTTGGTCCCCTCCATCGTATGATATTGATTTATTGCTTATGTGGTGACATTCATTGAAGCATATGTGATGTCATCCTTTTTTTTTTTACGAAAGATGTGATGTCATCCTAACACATAATTTATAAAAGAAAAATTGAGTCTTAAAATAAATATTAGTATTTTTCAGTAAATAAATATTAGTATTTATTTGTCCTAAAAGAAAGGCTAAAGATTAAAAATAATAATTTCAAATTTGAAAGGATGAAAATAAGGAAACTTTTTTACAGGAACGAAAATAAAAACTTATTCATTTTCATGAATGAAAACAACGATTCCAAACAGCACAGTACAAGAAAAAGAATCAAATTAAACCTTGAAATTTCATGGATATTGGTTTTATTTCTTTACTGCGTGTTGTTATAAAGACACACGAATTAAAGATATGCATGTATTATCATTGGTAAATATGGAAAATGATTAACTACACCCTATTTTTGGAGTACATAGGTGGAAGAAAGAGAGAATAGAAAAAGAGAAAAACTGAGAAATTTTTTTCTTTTATGTACATTAAAAAGTGATAGATCTAACGGAAATAAAGAAAGAAATATAAAACAAATAGGATAAAAATGTTGGAGTTGTAAATAGACTTAAATATGGATTTAATATTTGTAACTTTTTAAATTTTGATCTGTATAATTTTTTTTGTTTATTTTTAGTTGCTTAAAGTTTGTGTTTTTTAATTTTGGTCCCCACAAGGATTTTTTTTTGTTCATGTTTAGTCGCTATAAATTTATGTTTTTCTAATTTTAATCCCTAAAACATGAATTATAGGGACTAAAAATAAAAAATTTGAAAACTTATAGGAATTAAATTGATGTTTAAGCCTTGTAAATATTCGAATTGTAGCAGGGATAATATTACTCTATATGATAATATGTAGGATTATAATTAGTCTTTAAATATTGGAGTTGCAACATGATCATATTTATTTATTTATTTATTTTTCTTTTAAAATCATATAAATTTAGATAAAAAATAAATAAATAGGTCAATTTGGTTCAGACCAAAGAGCTAGCTGGTTAGGTTAGATCAATAAAAATGGAGTCGATAAAAAAATTAGGTTAGTCGGGTCAAGTTGGACATACCTATTTGACAACTCCAAAAACAATTTGAAAAGTCTTACAAAAAGGACAAATAAATTAAAAAAAAAAATGTCTTACATTTGAAAAGTCTTTAAAAAAGACAAATAATTTTTTTCTAAAAAAATGTCGGGCATATATAGATGAAGATAATATTAAATAAATATTCTAAGTTAAATACATTAATATTTAATACTTAATATTCTAAGATAATATTTTTTTTAATTTAATTTGGTCTCTCATTTTTTTAAAAATTTAATTTAATCCTTTATATTTTTAAAATAATTCAAAGTTAATAATTTTAAGATATTAGTGACCAAAAACGCCACAAAACACTAGCTTTTCTTTCTTCCCTTTGCTTCTCTGTCTTCCCTTTCTCAGAGTCGCCTGTGTTAATAACTTGCGTTGTGTGGTGGTTTCTAGCCACCGATATGTTAAAATGATTAAGTACATTACCTTTGACCTGACCCAAAAACCATCTTTGAATCATTTTAAAAACATAACTAAACTCTTTTACTCCTCGTCATTCATTTTTAATAAAATTTAATGATTTTAAAGAATAATTAATCTTAGTTGTTAAATATCAAGAGGATAAGGATAAACAGTAATTTAGTAGAGTGACTCTTAAAATATCGAAGAGAATAGTCTTTAAATATTGGATTTCGCAGCAGGATAATATATTTACCTGGACAACCTCCAGCAATGTAAGGATTGACACCACCGTATGCATCATATATGCAGGAACATCTCAGACCCGGGCGTTTATATGGTGAAGATGTAATATTAGTGTACTGGCAGTAAGCGTGATCATCTGCAGGTAGAATCAAATCGTTGACAATCTCCCACTCAAGCACCGCAGGGACCTCATATAAATCCTTCAAGTCGCCACCACCGTAGTACGACGAGTAGTACCGATCTTCTACAATCATGGCGTAACTGCAGTCATGCCCGTTTGATTCTGGTTTAAACCTTTAATTTCTGTGGTATATTCTGAAAGATACAATGGCAGGGAAGTCTCGCAGCAGGACTTGCCATGGCATTCAGTGCTTCCAAGGTCGATGTTCCCGATATCATCCTTGTCGTTGTCGCAGATGGACACACAGCCGCTAACATCTGACCCATTTAACTGCAAAAAAGCAATATTATTGCAACCTACGGCAACAAATTTGTTCTGTCCCTGGGAATACACGAAAGGGCTTCCTTCCAGCGATATGTTGCCTGGCCGAGCTGGATGTTTGGTTCCGCAGTTAGTACGGGAAACCGGATTGTTGATCTGAACCATGCCTACAGAGACATCAATGGATATCACCTTCACTTCTATAGACTTCAGGTAAGGTACCTGAATGAAATATATGGAACCATCCGTACTAGTATAATTGGAATTGGTGTTGTTTCTGCATTCTATTTCAAACCACTTTCCTGCATAGCATTCAGAACCCTTCATTCCAAACGGATAAGGAATGGAAACATCTCCACATAGCGAATCACACCCAGGCTTTGCTATAGAATATTGTTCTTTTGCAGATACCTGTAGATGATGTATGGGCCATATTACAATTACCAAAATCATGATGATGATCATATGAATTACCAATTTCAGAATCATTGTGGCTAGGCTAGGCTAGGCTAGCTAAAGGAGTTCTGATTCAAGAGGGTCTGCTTAATTGCTTCGAACCAACTTACTTAGAAGATGCATATTTATGCAACCCTGGTATACCATTGCCCACGTCACTTGTCTAATTAAGCAATTTCCTGGTTTCTTCTTTATGGTTGCTCCAACTTTTCCACTTGTCCAATCACGCCTAGCATGTGTTTGAACAAGACTGATGCTAATTAATAAACGTAACGTCTGGGTCTCTCGGGTGTAATCAGGTGGAGAAATAAAAAATATTCTATATTTTTTTTTTTGTTTCAAAATATTCTATTCGTTAATCTCTTATAAATTATAAAATGTTTTGGTACATTAAGTTTTGATACTTCATGTTTTCGAAGGGTTAGATTTTGGTCATTTTTTCAATTTTTTATTAGCAATGTTAGTATTCTTTTAACTTTTAAATTTTCAAATAGGTTAAATGTCACTTTTAGTCCTTTATATTTTAGTATTTTTTCATTTAATTACATTAAATTTTAAATGTATCATTTTGGTCCTATTTTTAAAGGGTTTTGATTTGGTCCTTTTTTCAGTTTTCCATTAGTAACGTTAGTGTTTTATTAACTTTTAAATTTTGAAATAATTAATTTAACATAGTGACAGTTTTTAGCCGTCACTATCTTTATTTTATTTTAAAAATTATAAACCACCTAAGTTTTTTTTTTTGCAAATTTTATTTTATTTTATTTCCAAGCTACAGCTGATTTTATAGCATTGATGATCATTGCAACCACTACATTAGATGCTAAAATTCTTCAATATGATTATTCATTTTACGAATTTTACCACCTAAGTTTTTTTTTTTTGCAAATTTTACCACCTAAATTTTCAATTTTTGCGCATTTTACCACTCTGATATTTCATACACACAAAAAGTTAAAGAATTCAAAACTTTTTTTTTGTGAAACATCATGGTGGTAAAACGTGCAAAAATTGAAAATTTATATGGTAAAATTCGTAAAATGATGAAAGTTGGATGATAAAATTTGTGAAAAAATAACTTGAATGGTAAAATTTGCAAAATAATGAAAGTTGGATGGTAAAATTCACAAAAAAAAAACTTTGGTGGTAAAATTCACAAAATAATGAAAGTTGGATGGTAAAATCTGCAATTAAGCCTTTTATTAATGGCATTAGAGTAAGATAAATGACATTAGAGTATCATAATGCATAGTTGCTTATTGAATTGCTTAAGACCTTTTTCGGTAGGTCCTATGCTCCACTTCAGACTTAAGAATTTTCATTATTTTTTCTCCAACGATAAACATTAAATGAGTTGCTTAAATGGGTTCAAAAAATATATTTCTTATTATTTAAAATTAGTTAAGCAATTGTGCTTATATAAGCAACGTCATCTCATCCGTTCCAATAGTAAATTGTGTTAAGCAATATTGTTTAACTAGAAGTAACTCTTGTAAGCGAATTAATCTAAAATTTTATATCTTAGATTTTATTATATTTGAATTATATATAAATACCATTTATGTTATTTAGACTTTTTGGTTAATATATATTGAAATTTCGTTTTTTTTTTTCAAATAATATAAGAAACTCGAGTTAAGGAAAATTCCATATACCAGAGTACTATCAAATTTATCAACAAAGTTCCATGCCAAGATATATTAGTAATTTGTTAATTAGGTGCGTACCCTCTCAAGACGACCTGTTTCACATTAAATATAGCAATCAAACACATGAAAACTAAAAACTTCTCGCCCAATTTGGAAAGATAGCTTTAAAAAACATTGAGCAAATTACATCAATACCCCTGACGTTTCATGTAATTACATAAGCATTGCCTACTTTTTTTAATCATTACTTTCGTCTCCCTCCCTTATAGGGGATGTTAGTATAAGGTTTGAGAGGGTGTCATAATAATTTTTTTCAAACATATAAGGAGTGTTAGTCTAATATTTTCAAACTTAAATGGGGGTTAGTGCAGGAAAATAAAAAATGGTGGGGTTATGTGTAATTTGATAAAAATTCAGGGGATGTTGCTGTAATTTGCTCTATTCATCAAAAAGGAGAAAAATTATATAAAAAAAATATGTGTAATTATTTCAAAAAGAATTTAAAACTATATATTAAAAAGTCTTAAAAAAACTATTAATTCAGCATAATTTAAATTACAATTAAAAGAAAGAGAAGTAAAGAATATATCTTTTTAGTCAATTTTAATCACTCTTAAGAGAGTAAATTTAATTTAGTATAGACTTGATTACATTTTTTGTCTTCCTAAAATCTTCAATTCACGATTTTGATCATTTTTTAATTATGAAAAGTTAGTCTCCAAAATTTTCAAATAATAGTTTTAGTTCATCCGTTAGTTGATCATTTATTCATTGACAGAGCTTGAAAAAAAAATTTAGAGGGACCAAAATAAAATTAAGAATGAAATAAATAAATTAAATGTTTTAATTTTGATAATATCTGATTGATTTTAAGCATTTGAACTATATGATATTATTTAAATATTAACTATTTAATTAATTAATTATCATTTATGATATTGAAATATTTTTCTACTTTATTAATAACAATCCACAAAGAAAATTCATAGGTTCAACTTTTCAAGTCATATTATATAAGTTGACTGCTTCTACCGTGGATCACTTTCACAAGTGGTCCATGATGAACCACATTTTATAACCGTCAGATTTAATCTTGTACTTAAGTTATTATAGTGCACCATCTAGACTTTATAATTTCCAGACTTCTTGTTCCCCTCACTGCTGTCTATACTCTTGCCCTTTGCTACTGCTTGCGAACTCCTTGCTGTTGCCGGCAACAATCCGCCATCCTCCTCTACACCACCACCAATAAATCCCACACTGCAAGCGACACACCCCCATCGATATTCCTCCACCCCCATTTCATTAATCACAATATTTCACTAAATCCAATTAATCAATTCACATATCAAACAAAACTAACCCAATAATCTAACTTCATTCTAGTTATTTTTTTTTTTCAAATAATCATTTTCACAAACACCTAAGCTACAATCACATTCACAGATCGGAGTAAGGTTGCTTTGAGTAGTGGATTTGCGTAAGAGGAATCCATCATTGGTGACTTTGATGGATTTCGGCATGGGCAACACCACCCCCGAACACTGCCGACGAGGTTGGTCTGAACCTGCATCTGGATCAAGTCGTCGACGGTCTCCACGGCAGTCTTAAGATCGGTCATGGGGTAGCCACAAAGACGGTGCTTTTTTCGACGGCAGCGGGGAGGGTGGTGTCGTCGACGAGCACCGCATTGGACGCAGAGACCAACAACTTTTCGTGGTTGAACCACACATGAAGATGCCATTGCAGGATTGGGTTCCGCAAACGACGTCGTTGCGGCGGCGAAATGAGTAAGATGTGGTGGCAGTTGGGGTTATCGTTGATGGTGGTGGTGTTGAGGAGGATGGCAAGGTGTCAGCGGCGACGACAAGGAGTTCTCCGGCAGTGGTAAGGGATTTGTCGGCGACGAGAGAGTGTACGGCAGGGAGGGAAAGAAGAGCTCCGAAAATTATAGGCTTAATTGCAAATTTTACCACCCAACTTTTAATTTTGTAAATTTTACCACCCAAGTTTTCAATTTTTGCACATTTTACCACTCTGATATTTTACCAAAAAAAAAGTTAAAAAATTCAAAAAAAAAATTGTGAAACATCAGGGTGGTAAAATGTGCAAAAATTGAAAACTTAGGTGGTAAAATGTGCAAAAATTGAAAACTTGGGTGGTAAAATTTGCAAAATTAAAACTTGGGTGGTAAAATTCGCAAAATTATGAAAGTTGAGTGGTAAAATTTACAAAATTAAAACTTGGATGGTAAAATTTGCAAAATTATAAAAGTTGGATGGTAAAATCTGCAATTAAGCCAAAATTATATGATACAGAAAGTGCACGATAATAACTTTAGTATAAGATTAATCTAACGGCTCAAAATATGGTTCATCATGGATCACTTGTGAAAGTGATCCACGGTAGAAGCCGTCATATAAGTTATCTTATAGCAAAATGAAAATATAAAAGTCATAGAAATAATGAGTTTGAAAAATACAAAAAAAAAGTTTTATATTATGAAATGGTAATTAATTAATAAAAATTTAATTTATGAAAAGTGTTACTGTATTAAATTATTCATAAAGACAGATGTTATAAAAAAAACGAAAACTCTGTTAAAAAAATAAAAAACAAAAACTTAAAATGAAATATTAATATAAATTTATTTATAAAATATTTTTATTTTCATTTTATATATTTTTCATATTTTGATTTTTTATAATTACATATTTTTTATTAGTTTACATATATATATATATATATATATATATATATATATATATATATATTATTTTTTACATATTTTATTAATTTACATATAAATTTGTATAGCTTATAAATGTGCATAATTAAAATAAAAGTATTTGACAAATAAATTTATCATCTGAGTGGTCAACTAATAGATTGACCAAAATTGCTTAATTTGAAAGTTTTGGAGACTAAATTTGTACAACTAAAAAGAAAACAAAAGATTATATGGAACCAAAGTATAATTAAACCTTTAATATATAAAGATAATTAATGTTTATTAAAAAAAGAAAAAGAAAATCATATTAACCGCTTCACAGTTCATACATACCTATTATGGCCGGTTTTGCTGGATTTGTGCTTTCCGAGTACGAATACGGAGAAGTAGCTGAAATTTCAAGAACAAGAATAAAGTTAAAAAAAAATCATGAAATTTGGTTGGGTCATTAATAAAAGAAAAAGAATAAAGTTAAAAATATTTATAATAATGTTATTTAGTACAAATGCTGATAACAATGTCTAATAATAACAAAATGATTGGGGTTAAAAATTTGAAACAAAAAATAAATATGAACCGTTTTACAAAAATATATTCACATTATTTAATGAGAAAAGGGTTATATTCACATTATAAAATAAAATAGTTTTACACTATCATCCAATCACAGCCCACCATATATGGTAAGTTTGTTGATTTTTACAAAATTATCTTAAAAGTCATATCATCGGTGATTTGTGATTCGATGACAGTGTAAAATTATTTTACATTGTCAGTGCATCACCATTAAACTCTTATTTAATATTTTTTGTGATACTTGTATTGAGTGAAATTTGAAGAAAAAAAATGGTTATTATGTATTTATGTCAAGAATAAAGTTGAAAATATTTATAATAATTGAATGCATTTCGATAATTTTTGTAACATTGCCATTTTGTAATTCTTTTTTTAAAAAAATTGTGACATTGAGATTGTATTAAAAACTGTTTATTTTTAGATTTTTTTTTTCAAATTATAATTTTTTAAAATAATTTAAACCGTAATATCTTAATTTAAGTTTTCTTAAAAAGCTTATCCAACACATGTTAAGGAATTTTAAAAGTATTTGTTTAGAAAAGAAAAAAAGTTATTTTTATTGGAAAAATATTTGACTTACTTCCTATGGAATTTTTTAATTTGACTTAACTATATTTTTTTCCTTTACTACATTAATTTAATATATAGAATCGTGATAAATGTCTATCGTGTTTTGGAGTGGACTGAGTAGAAAAAATAAGAAAAAAAAAAGAGTAAAAATAAAGAGAAAATGACAGATATGATAAATAATGTAATGAAAAAAAGAAGAGAAAGTTATAAAAATAGAATAAAACAGAAAGTGAGCGAATGTTTATAATTTTTCTAATATATATTAGATTAATATTTTGAGTAAACTTAATCTCTTAATTTTTTAATTTCTACGGTTCCATCACTTCCACTCAAACTCTTCTCGTTTTCTATTCAAATTTTTTATAATTGAATTGAGTAAATCATTTCATATCTTCTTTCAGTCAAAATTTATTGATTAAAATATTGAACTTTATTAAAAAAAAAAAATAAAAGACATTGATGAAATGTTTAAATATTATTACTCTTATTTTTATTTTTTGACTAACATGTAGGATAATATATATTTATTTACCTGGACATCCGCCAGCAATGTAGGGATTGGCACCGTATACATCTCTGACCTGGTCGTGAAGACGTAACATTAGTGTAACGGCAGTAAGCGTATTGAGTTGCAGGGAGTTGAAGGGTAGTGGTAGTAGAATTGGTGTTGTTTCTGCATTCTATTTCAAACCACTTTCCTGCATAGCATTCAGAACCCTTCATTCCAAACGGATAAGGAATGTCAACACCTCCACACTGCGAATCACACCCGGGCTTTCTTCTTTATTTATATTGACCAATTCTAGTCTAGCTTTTTTTATTTTTGCTGATCCTAGTGCTAGGGAAGACTTCTGACTGGTCCAATCACACGTTTGAATAAGACTGCATGCTAACCAATAAACCTTACGTATGGGGGTTGTAATCAGGTGGAGAAAACACAAAGATAAGACAAATTTTATTTTTTCTTAATTCAACATTTATGGTGGTCAGTGGTCACCACCGTTCCCTTCACAGTGGCACCCTAATTTAGTTTGCTTTAATTATACAAGATGAAAAATATCAATTTTTTTTTTTATAAAGAATAAATAAATTTAGTAGCTTCCAGGAAAGGTCTGAGTGTCGCCCTGATTTGACTTTTGACCGTGGTTGGATGAATCCAGATCAACATGAACATCCACCTCAAAATGGGATAGATATAGAAAATAAAAACAGAGAAAAAAAATATTAAGAAAAATAATAATAAAAGTGATAAATGATGTAATAGAAAAAGAAGAGATAATGGAATAAAAGTGAGACAGAAGAAAAAATAAATAGATAATTATAATTTTTCTTGTTGGATTATACGGACAAAAATTTTTATGAGAAATAAGTTATCCGACAAAAATTAATCATCAGGAAACTCTTCTATTTTTGGAAAAAAATCAATGGGATGTCATTTTTTATGCAATAACAAAAATATCTTTATTTATATTGTATTTTATTTTAATATTTAAGATATTTATGTTATTTTACATATATATTTTTCTTTTCTTTCAATTTTTACAACTAAATAAAAGAAAAGAAAAATTTTATCTTTTTTTTTTCTTTCATTTTCTTTTCTACCAAACAATCTACAAAACCATCTAACTTTCTAGTTTCTACTCTTTTTTCTTCTTCCCTTTTCTTTTCTTTCACTTTTTTTTAAACCAAAAATATCCTTGACATGGAAAAACAGAAACCTTTTAAAATATGGAAGTTGCAAACCCACTTAAAATATGGATCAAAAAGGGACATAAATAAGGAGAATATTACATGAAAAATGAGTAAAAAAAACTAAAAAAATCTAGTATCATGTTATTTTCTTATTGCTCATGAAGCTCACTTTTTACATTATTTTAACCACATTTATAACCCTTTTTGTTTCAAACATTAGTTGGTTCTCATAATCATGTAGGTGAATCAATAAAAAAAAAGGTTCAAAATCATGGCCAAAAATAAAAAATGATAAGTTTTTCCAAAGATCTAACGTGGCATAAATTAAATAATTAAATAAGTAAGAAAACCATTTTAGAACTTTTAAAAATCAGGGATCAATTTAGAAAGAAAAAAAACAAGTTAATAGACCATTATTATATTTGAGCCAAATAAAAAAAGAAATTTTTACAAGGATTATTTAAAAAAAATTATAAAGACTAAAAAATTAATACTATATTATAGAAATTTTAAAAAAAAGTATAGCTAGATTGGCTTGGACCTTTCTAAGAGAGATTTTATTTTCATGAAATTCTAATAAAGTGGACTCATCTAAGATTATTTACAAAAAATAGATTAAGTATCATTCTCTTTCCAAAGAGTTATCGAATCAACACTTCGCAGGAGCTTTCTTAAAACGTTTTCGCAATTTCCACACACCTATTAAACTTCAACTTGCTTAATACATACATCTTAACTATAAACAACGACACGGAGACACATTTCCTCTAAAAACAAACACCGTATTGGAACTTCGAAAGCACAATCTCATCTTAGTGTTTTAAATCTCTCCATTTCTTATCAACAGTGCCTAAAAAATGATACATGTTAGACAAAAGTCTCTTCAACCTCTTTGGTGGTTACAAGCTTGTTGCATTAAATGAGTAATTGTTACAATCAAATGACCAAACCATATCAACTTTGCTAATAATTACATTAATAATGGATCCAGACCAACAAGGTTTACTCAAATTTGGGACATATCCTATCTTTAGAATCTTGAAGGTAGTAGAAGGAGTTGCCACCTTTCCATCATGATGTGTCATCCTTACCATATAAGGACATTGCCAACCATTATCCAACTTCTAACCATAAGGGACTGATCTTGCACCATGTTGACCCTTTGGTAAAACAGTTTTGGTAATTTTTCCAAGTCATATTTACTATGGAATATCCATCATGGCTCGTTTGAATCTTCCAGCAAATACCCCAATGCTTTCCCAATTACAGAATGTAAAAGGGTCATTTTTTTGTTATGCATGGTTGGCATTTTCTGTGAGCACCACCACAAACCTCTCTGCCCCTTGAGCTAAATATAACTTACATATAGCCAATTCTATGTCCAAGCAAATTTAACCAACCATATTTTAGGAAGTTCCTTGTTTTCAACGCTCTCAGGAAGGTGAATAAAAAAGTTTGACTTAAAAGGAACCCACGTTTTCACCTAGGTTCTTTTGAATTCCAACACCGCTACTTTGCAAATTCATTATCTGGGCCCTACCAGATCAATTGAAAGAAGGAGTCTCTGGCTCCATTATTTGTTTCATTCACTTAAGGACATTTCATTCCAGGTCCTTTGTTGTAACATCATCAAACATTAAGGTAAACATAACTTTAGTCCTTTAAGGTTATGCTTTGGATATCTAACATGCCATGTGTAAAATATGAAATATGTTATGTAGTTTTCACAATGCTCATTGTTATGTATCCTCTCCTGCATGCAGATACCGTTTGCAAGTAAGAAGAAAGAATATAATGAGTTTCAGAATTAGAGATCAAGAAAAGGACACTGATTCTCCAAGAGAGGCTGGAGAGATTGACACAAGGGCTCCATTCCAATCTGTTAAAGCAGCTGTTAGTTTATTTGGTGAAGTAGCCGTCTCAAAGGAAAAACGTTCTGGTTCTATCAAGAGAAGATCAGCAGAGGTAAACATCAAATGTAAAATTCTAGGTCAAGGATTCAAGATTCAGAATGGGAAAATTCCCATTTTATACTTGGGAGCTTGAATGCTTGATGCCGAAGACATGACTCTGGATGCTGGTTAATTGTAGACACTTACAATTGATACAAGAGTCTAGTTGAAAATATGCCTAAATACCTACAATTCCCTAATCTTTAGGATTTTTTGTTATGTTTCAAATTTTTAGGATGTTATTTAGACAAAGATAACGATATTACTTTTATCTTTTATCATTTAGACTTGAGGATGTTATCAATTTGATTTTAAGTTTAGAATGTTGTTGATATTTTTGAATTTTGTATTACATTTTAACTCTATATATTGCTCAAGAATAAAAGTTTAATAAGTTTCTTTACATAACATATCTATTCTTTTGAAAAATATTTTTTTCTAAAAAAAAACAAGTTATCTTTTGTCTTTGCAAGGCACATACAACTTGAGGAGATTTCCAAGTTTGCATAAGTGCTTCATTTGCATGATTTTGGGTTTCAACAATTGTATCATTTTTCATTATTAATAGTGCCATTCTTTGTGAAGCTTATGACTCATGATTAGTAAATTGCGTGATTTGCAGAATGTGCTGGAAAAGGAGACTCAGCTTCTCTTGGCCCAAAGAGAATTAAACAAGATAAAGAAACAGCTGGAAAGTGCTGAGACCACAAAAGCTAAAGCACTTTCCGAGCTAGATAAGGCCAATGTGACCCTTCAGGAATTGACAAAGAAGCTCAACAGTGTGAGGGAATCTAAGCAATCAGCAATAGAAGCTGCTGAAGCTGTGAAGAATAAGGCCAAAGAACTTGAACAGGCACTATCCCAAAGAGCTATAGGATATGAAGCATGGAAACAAGAACTAGAGCATGCAAGAAAGGAGTACACAACAACAGTGAAGGAACTAGATGCTTCTAAGCAAGAACTCAACAAAATAAGGCAGGATTTTGACACAGCTTTGGAGGCAAAACTGGCTGCATTCCAAACAGCAGGAGAGGCTCAACGTTCTGCAAAATTGAACTCGGAAAAGCTCCAAGAACTCTCAAACCAAATTGCAACCATGAAAGAGCAAATTGAACATTTGAAGCTTGCCTCATCACAAGCCCAAGAAGATCAGGCTAAGGTCATGGGAGAAAGAGAAGCACGGCTAAGTTTCTACCAAAGTGCTAAGGAAGAAGCACAAAATAAATTGATGGCTTTGAAGAATGAGTATGACCCTGAACTAACACAAAGCCTTGAGGCCAAACTTGCTGAAACAAGTGGAGAGATTCAGCTTCTCCAAGAGCAGATGAAACAGGCACATGCTTCTGAGATGGATTCAGTGAGACTAATAAATTTGGAGATCAAAGAAGCCACAAAAACACTTCAGGAAGTTGCTGAAGAAGAAAGTTCCCTTAGAAACCTAGTGGATTCCCTTCGGACAGAATTAGAACAAGTGAAGAAAGAGCAAGAGGAACTCAAGGAGAAGGAACAGGAAGCAGAAGCTCTTGCTGTTAGCCTAACTGATCAACTACAGAATAAACCAGAAGAGACAACGGACAAAGAACCTTTTAACAGTGACGAGATAGAATTGAAGATCAAGCAGCTTTCATTTGAGACAGAAACTGCAAGAAGGGAAGAAGAAGAGATGAGAATAAAAGCTCAAGAGCTGAAGCAAGAAGCTGAAAAATCCAATGCTATGGCAGAAGAATTTGAGAAGAAACTTGAGCTTTACCTGAAACAGGCAGAGGAAGCAAAAGCAGCAGAACAAAAGGCCATTGAGGAGATGAAGATGATGTCTGACAGTGACAACACTCAAGACACAGTCTCAGTTGCAGATTCCAATGGAAAGATTGTGTTGACAGTTGATGAGTTTGCAGCGCTGAGTGGGAAGATCAAGGAATCTGAAGACTTGATTGACAGAACAGAAACAGCAGCAATGGCTCAGGTGGAAGCAATCACCTCAAGAAAGAATGAAGTGGACAGAAAGGTGGAGGCAAACCTGAAAGCAATTGAGGAAATAAAGGCTGCAACAGATATGGCTCTGAGGAATGCAGAGATGGCAGATTCAGCAAAGGTTGCAGTTGAGGGAGAACTAAAGAAGTGGCGTCAAGAAGAACAAAACTTGGACTACTCAGACAATTCCTCAAGACCAATCTCTCTGCGTATTTAGAAAGTGAAATGCCAAATGGGGTTATCAATATTCAATAGCATTCATTGGCTTTGTGCCTTTCTCTTAATTGGGAGTTGATGAGAGGCTTCTTGCACTACATGATCCGGCATTTTATGCATCAAAAACTCTCCCATTTATCTTTCAATGAAAGTCATGTCAATGTTTCCATCTTCCATGAAAATGTGAATGCTCATTGTCAATTGTCAAAGTCCTGGTTTCTTGAGTTCCTAGGGAACACAGAAGTTTCATGTTTTTCCACATTTTAGGGAAAATATGTTTAGATGTAGTTGTTGGTTGGTTTTCATTATTTACAATCGTGGTAATTAAGGTGAAGAAGCTTGAAGTACAGGATATATATAAAACATGTATATCTGTCTCCCCAAGAAGCCATTCAAAGTGGCTGAGGCTAGCTTCTGCTTATTGTTGTGCATGCATGGATAACTGGTTTTTGTTAGTTACCACTTACCAATTACCACGTATATGATGGCTATGCAATACTATATTTAATACGATAAATAAAGTACGAATGATGCACGATAACACGTTTGGATAAAATTTAAAAAAGAAACTGTAAAATAAAAAAGAGATTTGTCGGAAATCAAGAGTTGCTGTTGCTGGTGTAATTCAGTTTTCGTCAAATTATTCATACAATATCATGTTTCAATCATCTAGCATTTTCCTATCACAATTAGGAATATAAATGAGTCGAACTGAGTTAAGTACAGGAAGGTTTTTTTTGTGTGTGTGTAAAGTACATGAGTCTCTTTTTTTCCTATTCCCTTTTTTTCTCCTAAGATATATATATATATATATATCTCAAAAATGTGAAAAAATATTTTTATTTCATATATATCTCAAAAATGTGAAAAAAAATATTTTTATTTCATTAAATTGGGTAGCTGCTCGATATGAACAATTTGTCATTTTAAAAAATTAAACAAAAAAAATATTGAATATCATATTGTTGATTAAAAAAAAAAACACTCATTAGGTTTGGCCTAGTAGTGGATAGGGACGGATCCAGAAAATCATTAAAGGGGAGTTTGGGATTTTTTTTTTTTTTGTACTTTAATTATTTAAATATCTAACTTCTAACAGATAAATATTTAATAAATAATAAATTTTATAAAATTATTTATTAGTTTTACTTGTAAAACTAAAATTAATTTTTGTTTCAAATGATACAAGAAGGAAACACATGTCTTTATAACTCGTACTATTTTTTTTTTCAAGTTTTGAAAGACTTTTTTGGTCTCACAAACACTAACAATCAAATAGGATTCACAACAATAATCTCACAATTAAAAAGATGAACAAATTCATCAGATATAACAATAACTAAAAGTCATCAAATTTTAAAACAGTTAATATTTATACACAAAGCATAGTTAGTCTAAGTAATAACAATTGATGGAAAGTCATAGAAATGTCATTCTTATCAGATCTATTAATTAATGTATATATCTCTTTGGGTTAGTTTATAATTAGTGGCAACATATATTATTAAAAAGATTAGTATATAATAATGATAACATATATTATCATATTTATTAATTAGTATATATTATTTTTTTTTGAAATTAGTATATATATTATTAATTAGTATATACTTATACTTAAAAGAAGAAGTTTAGGGAGGGGGTTCCCCCCGTCCACCCCCCCACCCCCCCGCGGCATGAAGATATAGGTTCAATCCTCATTGCCACACTGACAAGGGCGGACCCAAGATCTAACAATTGGGGGGGGGGAGGGGGGGGGGGGGGGCCAAATCCCAATAAATATATAAGTATTAAAATTCATATAAAATATTCATGTGTTTTTTAAAATATCTAAGAACATATAATAAAGAATGCATTTACATAAAAGATACTATTAAACATCTTTTTAAAATTATAAATGACAATCATCAATTTCATATGTCACAAAAAACCTTCGTGAATTAATAATTAAAATTGGTATCTATATTAACCATGTCTTTTTTAAAACTAGCTTAATAACCCGTGCCTTGCACGGGTGTTGATTTTATAATTTATAATTTTTAATGCATTTTTTTATTTTTATATTTTTATATATGTATGTGTTAGTATGTATATGTAAAATGTACATAAAAATAATTATGAATATTGATATATATTTAAATAATTTTATATTTACACATGTCTTATATCATTTTAATTTATATAAACATTTGTTTTAGAACACTATTATCTTTATAAAGATATTTGCATTTATATATAATTTAAATATATACATAATTTTAATAAAAAAAAATATTAATGATAACAAAATTTATAATATACTTTGTAATTATTAATTTTTCTTTAAAAATATATTTTCATCATAAAGAAGATAAATGTCTAATGTTAATTATAAAAAAAAAGATTTGTGGGCAATTGAACTTATAGATCAGTAGATTACAATAAAAATATTAATGATCAATACAAAAATAAGATAATACATATAATGATATTTTAATCATACTTTATTTAGTCTAATATTTGGGAGACTTTATAATTTTCTTTAGCAATTTTAAGTAGGCATCACAAAGAGCCTCGAACCCATGGATACCGACCTAAATTCGACTCAATTTTGATGGGAATACCCACTTTGACCGCGTATAGATACATGTACAGGTATTAGCCGATTTTTTTTTAATGGAGATGGGGTTGGATATCTAACTATCCTCGTACCCGTACTTGCCACCGTTATATATTTCTTTTACAATTTTTTTGTCACAACATATATATACATTTTATTGTTATAATTTTATTGTTATAATTTTATTGTTATAATTTTATTTTTATAATAATTAAATAAAAAATTTAAAATTATACATTTAACTAAAAATATAATTTAACAAATTTTATTATGATATTGTAACAAAATAATGATAAAGATTGATCTACTAAAATAAATCTCGCAATATTTTTAAATTTAAATTTACTTTAAATTTGAAACAAAATATATAATAGTGTTATTAATTAATTTGAACCAAAATATATATTTGCATTACAAAATCATGAAATAAAAATAAATCTAATTGCAAGATTTGAATAAGAATATAATTCTATTATCAATTTCAATTTTAAATTATAAAATTTATATTGATTAGAATTACCTTAATTAATATAATTATGTATTTTTTATGAATTAAAAATGAAAAAAAAAACTATTTGTATTTCAAGTAGAAATTTTTTTCAAGATGCATCTGCCTAAAATGAATCTCTTGAGATTTTTAAATTTAAATTTGAATTAATATATATTAGTGATATTAATTAATTTGAATTAGAATATATAATTGTATTATCAATTAGAATGTTTAAATTGTGAATGATTAATTAAATAATCACCTTAATTACTATAATTGATGTATTTTTATCAATTAAAAATAGAAAGAAAATTGTATTTCATAATTAAATAATCATCATAATTACCATAAATATATATTCATGAATGAAAAATAAAACAAATTATTTAATGGCATTTTGGAGAGGAAAATGAATGTGATGTTGTCACGTAGCATCTATCTACGTGATAAAATATTCTTTTATGATATATAATTGATAGTTGATATAATAATAATAATAATAATAATACATAAATTATTATTATTATTATTATTATTATTATTATTATTATTATTTACGGTAAATCATAAAATCACGATAATAAAAATATTTCATAATTATAAAATAAAATCCATAAAACTTAATAATTAATTACCAAATTATATAAAATCAAAATATATTTAAGATTTAATGATTTAATTGATTAATTTAATTAGAATATCAAATTATACATATACTCATTGTAATGATTTTAATTATTATATTTGATATAATTAAGTGAATATATGAATTAAAAAAATAGAAAAAAAAAATATACTTCATCAATTGTCTTGTAGGTGGATATATTTAAAATGTCATCTATCAATGAATATGCTTGCTCTTTAAGCTGCAAATTGGAATTGAAATTAGAATTGAATGATTTAAACATGTGTGCTTAATATTTATAATAATAGTTTATATTTTAAAATGGAAATTTGAATTTAAATTAATGTTATCAATATATGAATTAAACAATTTAAAATTTCAATTCATAAATATATTAAAATATTGATAATGTTCAAATTTTATTATCATCCACACATGTATATATAGATATTGCTTAAATTATCAATTATATATTTGCATTATAAAATTATGGGATGAAAAGATCTAATTGCACGATTTATTTATTTTAATTTGTTATAATTTTGAATTTGAATTTGAATATGAATTTGAACTTAAATCAATGTTATCAATTAATAAAAATTAAACAATTTCAAATTTCAAATCATAAATATCTTAAAATATTGATTACGTTTAAATTTGAATATGAATATGAATTTAAATTAGTGTTTTCAATTAATATGAATTAAACAATTTAAAATTACCATAAAAATAAAATCGTATTCATTTCAGCGGCAAAATAATTAATATGGTGTTGCCACGTGGCATCAACCTATATGACAAAATCTTCTTTTATATAATATAATTGATTATCTAAGAACATATAATAAAGAATGCATTTACATAAAAGATACTATTAAACATCTTTTTAAAATTATAAATGACAATCATCAATTTCATATGTCACAAAAAACCTTCATGAATTTATAATTAAAATTGGTATCTATATTAACCATGTCTTTTTTACGAAAAATCCTATTAATTATTTTCTAAAAATATACTAAATTTGAATAAATTATGTTACTAAATTATCTTTTAGGACAATAGTAGCTAACAACCATTGAAGAATAATTTGCTTAGAAGATGAAAAATGGTGTGTCGTGACAAATGTTCCAACTTTGAAAGCAAACTATGACAAATAAAGTTTACATAGCACACGGGTCTAGAGTCTAGACCTGTGCACTTGAGATCGAAAGCAGGATAGAACCTCACAATGGTAAGAAGAACAAAGATAAGACGAGAAAATCAAATAAAATATAAGAAAAATGGTGATAGAAAGATAGAATATTTGTTGATGCAATTCAAAATTTAAATTGTCAATCTTGTATATAATGTTTGTAAATTTAACCAATTAATAAAGGTTAACAAAGTCATTTGATTACAAACTACAATTATTTATAACTTTTAAAATAATAATAATAATAATAATAGTAGTAATAATAATATAAAAAAAAAACTATTAGAAAGAAAAATAAATGGTACTCAAATATTTTATCTAGAAAAAATACAATTATCTCTACAACAAAAATTACAAAATAATAGAATATTTTATTAAATTATAAAAAGATAAATAACATTTAAATATAATATTATTTACATACTTAAAATATTAAATAAAAATAATTACTTGATATATATATATATATATATATATATATATATATATTAAAAAATAAATTGAAAAAAAATAGGGGGGGGCAAGGCCCCCTTGTGCAAGCCGTAGGTCCGCCCCCACACTGTACACCAAAAAAAATATGGCTGATTCAAAAGAACACTACAATAACTCAAATTCAAATTAATTTTTAGACTATACAATTATAAAAATTAAATAAAGTTTAATTTTGATGCAATGTTAGTGTAAAAAAATTGCATTGTTAACCAATAACAAATCATAATAGGTATGACTTTAGGATAGTTTTTTTTTTGAAGAGGACTTTAGGATAGTTATTGAAACTGAAATATTGGAGTTATGTATAGTTATCTAGACGACTTCTACGGTGCACCAGTAAATAGGTGGTGCACCGTGCACAAGTATATAATATTGCTATTTGTAACCCCAAAATTACTATTTACATCTTTATGTGTTTAATTTTTTTTTATTGTAAGTAGATTTTTTTATTATAGCAATATATATATATATATATATATATATATATATATATATATATATATATATATATATAACTTAATGGGTTATTTTTTTTATTTTAAAGCAGCAAAATTACGTTTAAACCCCAGTAATTTACTATAGCAAAAATATATATTTAATTTAATAGGTTACTTTTTTTATTTTAAAGCACCGAAATTACGTCCAAGCTCCGGTAGTACTCTGAATTATTTTTGAACATAATTTCGGTGCTTTAAAATAAAAAAAAGTAACCTATTAAATTAAATATATATTTTTGCTACAGTAAATTACTGGGGTTTAAACGTAATTTTGCTGTTTTAAAATAAAAAAATAACCCATTAAGTTAAATATATATATATATATATTGCTATAATAAAAAAACCTACTTACAATAAAAAAAATTAAACATATAAAAATGTGAATAGTAATTTTGGGATTGCAAATAGCAATATTATATACTTGTGCACGGTGCACCACCTATTTACTGGTGCACCGTAGAAGTCGTCTAGTTATCTATTAGTAATTGTTCAATTTAATAGCAATAACTCTCATTTATGGATAGTTATGTATAGTTAGGTAATATTAGAGTGAGAATGAAAAGAAATGATATAAATGGTTCAAGATCGATGTTATTTTGAATAATTAATAGTAGATGTAGAATAACACTTTTTACCAATATATATGTGGGGTTTTTTGCTTTAAAAACCTAATAAAAAAAATTATTGATAGACATGATACTTTAGTTTTAGTTACTTTATTTTTGGATCAACTTGACTATATATGTAAGCATCTCTCTTCTTTTTTTTTATCTACTAAACTGTATTTTGAAATTGAAATAGATACATAACTATTCAATTTGATAGCAATAGCACTCATTTATTGGATAGTTATGTGAGGTTAAGAGTAAGGAAAGATATAGATGGTTCAAAATAGATGTTATTTTGAGTAATTAATAGATATTGTTAAAAAAGTAATTGCTACCAATCATTAATTTAAGAAGAGAAAAATGACTATGCACGATAGTGTAAAAAGTTTTATAGTGTCATCCAATCACAATCCATCATGTATGATAAATTTATTGACTTTTAAAAAATTATCTTAAAAGTCATACCAACGGTGATTTGTGATTGGAGACTATGTAAAATAATTTTACACTGTCAGTGCATCATCATTAAACTCATTTAAGAAATATAAGTAAAGTATATGTTTTTCAAAGGAATTTCTCTTTTTCATACAAGTATAAAAGTCTGAAATTAAATTAAAAGTTGACAACATATATAGCATAAATGCTTATTTAACACAAAGAATAGCAAGAATTATTGTTGAGATGTCAACATCATGATTTGTGATTCAGCTTTTATATAAAATAAATAAATAATATATGGATAAATTGAAATAGAGACTTAAGTTATTGAAATGACATCTCACAGTTGGATCTTCAAATTTTATATATTACAAATGAATTTTATGAGATCTTTTAGACTTATTCTGTGCACTGGTTTCCATGAATCTAGCCTACGTTACGTGGGATGTTTTCCTCCTCGAACTATTCCCAATATATAAAGCATTACAGACTGGAAATAATAGTAACATTTCTTTTCTCTTTTTTCCCTTTAATGAGATCCATAGTATCCGAAAGTTAATTAGACTGGCTGAAAACTGAGGGTAATATTACTTTTATTCTTTCTTTTCATATTGTTAAGGATAACCTTTAAGTATAAAATTAATTCTTTCGAGCATAAAATGAAGTGAATCAATCACTCTACAAATGAAGTCTTCTAAATTCAAACTTTCTGAGTTAAAGTTTTTTTTTTCCATAAATCAAATAGCATATACATACTCTGTATTTCCAAGTTCAGAAAATCGAACACAAACTGTCATTTATTTGAATTGAGAAGGCAGCAATATGAAGATAAAAATGCAAATATCAAACTCAGAAGAAACGTGATGGTAATTATCATATTTGACATTTCTCACTTGCATTAAGGCATAATGCAAAGCTGGGATCCGCTTTATTTTGATGACTACTCCCTAAATTTCTCAATCTAACATAAACAAAGCTAACTAGTAGTACTGCGGAATCCTGATAGTAGTGTTGAAAGAAGAACCCTTGTTACTACATTAGTTTGGTTCAAATGGTTAGTAGTAGGACAGGAAAGACCACATGGCCAAGAGTAGACACCATTGGCAACAGTATCAATCTTCAATCAGCATTTCCATTGCTGATCTTAAACTTGTGTAGCTCAGACTCTAAAGTCTTGACAATCTCTGCTTTCTCTGCAGGAGGTTCAGGAAAATCCACATGGAATGATCCCTGCTTGATGGGTTCAACAGCTTCATGGATTCTGGATTGCTCCTTGATGTAATTGTAGAGCTGCTGATGGAAAGGGTGATCCAAGGAATAGCAATTTTCATTTCCATTCTCTGAATGTCTGGATGATCCCGAGCCTTCTTTTCTACAGAAATGTGGCAGCGAAGCGTGATCCATGATCTACATGTCAGATTTTATTTGTTAAAATCAATTGAACAATAAAAAGCAGACAATAGGTTACAATGCATTTAGCCAATATTTTTCTCTTTACAATTAAAAAGGAACTGCTCCACATGCTTGTTAATAGGGACTGAATTAAAAAGTAAAGAAATTTCCAGAAAAATAATACATGCACTTCCAGAAGAATGACCTGTGCTACTCTGGCTAATGCTACTTTTTTATGGAAAAACAATGCACAAATGTATATATGCCAGAGAAACAAAAATTTCATGCAACTGAAGCAAGTTCATGATATTTTTTTCTTGAAAATCCTAGCTAAGGAAGAGCTTCACTGTCCTTGTCAAGAGAGCATCGCAAAAACATAAAGCAAGTCAAATCATCTTATGGATGTTTTAACATATACTATTAGACAGAATATCGCCATTTGCAGCATGCTAATATTAATATCATTTTCACTTCTCTAAAAAAAGGTGTCAGTGGAATTACATGCTCCTTATCTAAGAATTTAAACTAAAAGAAACAACCACCTTACCTTCAACAGCTCATCTCGCCCACAACCTGGTAAGACTTGCACTTTTCTTCTTGTCCTCTCTTGTAAAAGTGGCTTCACAACCTGCTAATGCAAAGTGTTTAGCATTATCCCTAGGCCTCAAAAGGTGCACAACTTAAACCAGTATAATAAGTAGAAAAATATCATACTGGAAAAGTAATAATATCTTCTTACCTTCCAACAAGCTGAAAATATGTATGGGGCATTTACAATGTAATAAGTATTTGTTTTCTCAGGGTAGTTCAGATCATCAATGGATGATATTATTGTTAACAACTGCATCAGCATGAAAGACAAAATCAGTGATATAGGAAAATATTCAAAAAACAAAGGAAAAAATTGACCAAGTCTTCTGCTTTATACATTTGTGCACAAAGTAAGTCTACTACTTCTAGATATGCTCTAGTCTATTGATCATGATATGTTGATAGTAAATTCTACAGTCTACAGACACAAATTTCTTCACCATACCAACTCTTAATTAATGACTGTATTACCATTTAAACATAAACCAGCATGTTTATTTTCCTAATTGCATTATGAATACATTCAATTCACAATTATGCTAACCCAGCTGGACCAAGTAGCTGTATCGATTAGAAAGTACCTTGATCTGATTCAGGGCCGACAACTTCAGACCAGTCATATCCAAAACCTTTATACATGTGGTAATAGGCTGCCCATGCTTCTTTGTTGCAGAAGGCTACAACCATATATGGGTCAAAACAAACAAAAGGGCAGAAGCTAAATTAGCAGGTTAATCAAAAAAATAAAAAAATTAAGAATCTAGGAGGACTCCAAAGAGTAATACCCACCAAGATTACACGATCACGATATTCGTTAATTTGAATGTGAGACTGCACATAATAATGGACCTGCAATCATACAAGCACACAAAATAATGTTAGAAAGAGATGAGAACACAAGGCTTTAAGATAAAGCAATAGATAGTGCTCCAAAGTCCAAACAAAGCCATTTTCCTTTTCCCTTTTCTAATAAATAAAACTTACAGATGCTTTGTCAAATGTGCTAAGCCCAACACCAATTGCAAAGACAGGAAGACCCTGGAAAGTATGGCAGTCAGAACAAGCATTAAAATTAGAAAGATGAGATATAACAAGAAAGTTACGTAATCTTGATCAATGAAAATAAAAATGTGCATTTAAATCAAGCACAACTAAGATGAAATGGACAGAGAAAAGATTGTGTTTGTAGAGCACCTCTCTCGAGTACCCTGACAATCCTATAAGTTGTGAATCACGAATGCCTCTGTATAAATCAGTAGGGATTATTGGTTTCTGAAAATGAAACAGCATCCAGCCTTAACATGTAAGAACTCAGTCATTTGCAATTAATATACATCTTAATAAGATTTTGCCAATAAATAAATAAAGGGACACAATAAGAACATCTCTTAATTACAGGCAACCACCTAACTGAAAAATATGAACAACCAAAAGACATGTCTAAACAATAATATACAAGGATCAGTAGAATATAGACTTACCGATAATATGTTGTCAATCTCATTTTGTACTCTCCATTTTAAACAATCGACTATCTGAAACGTAATACAGGCATTTACAAATAAATTAACTGGATATCATAGTCAATTTACAATAAACACATACTTGCAAAGCATTCAATAAAACAACACTTCCACTGTACATGTCTTACCATTTTATGGGCCTTGGTAGCATTCCACTCCCTTGCTTTTAGAAACCGCATTAAGGTTTCGGTGACACATCCTTGATGAACATTCTGTAAAGAACGGCAATTAAATCCCAAAAGGGGGGATAGAGTGCTTATCTAGTGAAAACATTTGTCCTTAAGTAGTTGAAATCAATTGCTAAGAGATCACCAGATCTCATCAAACCCCATTATAATTAGAATAGGTAGATTAAATCACCGCAATTGATTAAATTAGCAGCAGCCCAGAAACAGAAAGATCTTATTATTACCAATTACATATGTCGGTATACTTAAATAAACAATAGGAGGTGTGAAACATAAGAAATGATTGTCTCCTTCAAACGAGTTAACCAAGAGAGTTGAAGATACACACAGAAGTGCAACATTGGTTGAACTACATACTTCAAATCAGATCTCATCCCCTCTCCCCCTTCCTTTTGCCGAATCATTGCTACGCTTGAAAAGTCTTAAACAGGAGTGGAGGAATGTAGAAGAACCAATTAGTCAACAAGCTCAATGAGGCACATAGACACAGCAATCACGAGAATTTCAGGGTTCCAAAGGCCATACTAAACAAAATCCATTGAAACACGACATGCAATTGACACGGGTCAGACACAGGAGAGAGATCAGGATCAGCAAGCATATTATGATGTTGAAAACAAGCAGACACCCAAGTAGCAAAAATAGAAGAAAAATTAAAAAAAAAAAAAAATTGTAATGTTAAATCAGATGGAAGGAGTAGCTAAAATGGTCACCTGAAACGTTCTCTGCAGTGGCTCCTCCTCATGTAGCACTATTAAAAAGAAACAATTCAATAAAAAGTAAAGGAAAAAAGAAAAGAAAAGGGGGTGGTGAGAGAAAGACGAAAAAAAGAGAAGATGTGATAAAGGGGAGACCTTGATCCATGAGAGCTTGGAGTTGGTTGAGGGCATCCTGGGAAACAAGGCCCATTTTTTTTTTTTTTGTGCTGCTGAGAATGAGAGAATGAGGAAAAGCAAAAACCCCCAGAACACAAAACAACAGAATTGAGTTTTTGTTTGGTTGTTGAGTAGCTTTAGCTTCACTCACTCACTATCTTGAGTTGAGTCTATGCATTCCTTTCCTTTCCTTCACTGTTACAGATACAGTACTGCACACCAAAGTTTGATGTTATGTGTAGTCATTCCACTTAATGTACAGTCAGTGACTCAGAGGTAGATACCAAGATTCAATGAAGCATGACATTCACGATATTCACCTCTCTCTCCCTCTCTCTCTGTTTAAATTAAATTTTTCAATATTTTAAACCGTTGGCTTCGCAGCCTAATTATTTGGTTAGGTGTCGTTTTTAATATATCTAATATGTAAGGATGTTCATGGGTACGGTAATCTATGAATCTAATCCGACCCAAACTGATCCAATTATTTGGTTCAAATTTTTTGAGAATTTGGGTTAAATTTAACCCAATTCGTTCAAATCCGTCAGTGTATGGATTGGATAATGAGTTCTACATTTTAAACCTGTGATCCAATCCGATCCGACCCATAACATGAAATTAAATTTATTATATATATTATTAAATTAAAAAAATACATAAAATCATAATTTTTTGCTAATTTTTAACCACACATAAATTATATTTCTTTTTTTAATTGTTGTTTTTATTTTTTGTCTTAATTTAGTTTATATTTTCTCATGCTAATATAATAGTTTATTTCTATCTAAAATAAAATATTGTATGAACATTGAAATCATTCATTTTATTAATCAAATATTATCACAATTTGATCTCTTTGGAGGGTATGTAGTCATTATGTATTTGCAAAGCTCTAGACAAAAATAAATTATTGTTCTAAAAAATTCTAATTTTTACAAAATAAAAAATATTTTTAAAAGTTCAAATCCGATTAACCCAACCCGACCAACCCATTTGTGAATGGATTGATTCGGTTCGGATTTCACAACAAAATTGCACAAATCCTACCCAACCCAATCTGTAAAACTTTAATTGGGTCGGGTAACATGTCTAGCCAAATCCGGGCCAATCCGACCCATGAACACCCCTACTAATATCTAAATATATCTAATATCTAATGTTGTTGTTGGTACAAAACTGTCCAAAAAAATGTTGTTGGTACCAAATAAGTACTACCTCCGTCCCCAAATATAAAACTCGTCTGACTAATTCACATTCTTTAAGAAAGTTAGTTAATTTAGTTAATAGCATTAAATTTATTAACAATGTGTATTATTTTTTCAAAAATACCCTTACAATTATTGGGACTTATCATCTCTCTTTTCACTTAATTACTTTCTACTTAATTAATTAATGAGTATTAGTCATCTTCTTTAATTGTAAGAGAGATAATGTATTTATCTTATTAATTTATAACATTCATTGTAAAATGATTAACAGTATTTTGATCAAAACATAATTAATACAAAAGACAATTTAAAAAAGTCTTATAATAAGGAACCAAAAAAATTTTAGAAAAGAATCTTATATTTAGGAACAGAGATAATATCTTTCAGACATTTATCCAAATTAATTCTCTACAAACTAGGTAAAATTATTAGAATAAATTAGACTAACAATTAATGTGTGTTATATATATTGTGTTCAATATTCTTCTGGTATTTAATATTACCTTTATATATCTCGTGTTATAATGCCCTCAAAGATTTCACTGTTAACTAAAAGGTATTATTTTTAAATAGTTGATAAGAGATTTAAAAATATTTTATAAAAAATTTACACATAATTGTTTTGTCTATCAGATTGTTTGATGACATGATAAATTAATGGATTATTATCGTCACTATTACGTCATCATCAGGTAACATTGTTACTTAATAGCTAGAACTAAAATTAAAATCAAAACAAAAATTTTTAAATGATTCGAATCAAAAACTCTTTATTTTATAAAAACCTAAAGGTTGTTTAAGCTTTTTTTACAATAAAAGTTGTCGAGAACTCGAGATAGTAAAAAGAAGGGGGGAAATACTATACTATTTCCCTAAAATGAAAATGAAATCAAGTAATATCCCAAACAATTTCCGAAAAGGAAGAACGCGTTTTTGTTTCGTCATCTTCGTTTTTTACCAGTTAATTTAAGGTTTAAATATTTTTTTGTCCTTGTAATTTAGTTTTTTTTTTATTTTTGATCCTTGCAAAATTTTTTTTTTTTCAGTCCTTACAAATTATATTTGTTTTGCTTTTCGTTTTTATAGTGGTTTAGATAAGACTTTTTTTACTGTTTAAAGCGCTATCTAAACCACTATAAGAACGAAAAATAAAACAAACATAATTTACAAGGATTAAAATAAAAAAAAATTATAAGAACGAGAAACAAAAAAATATTAAATTATAAGAACCAAAAATATATTTAAGTCTTAATTTAATCGTGGATGCTGATATCGGCATCATGGGGTTTGAGCCGTTAATTACTTTGGTCCCGCTCTCGTAGATCTATTTTGCACCGTGTGATTTAAATTTGACTTTTTTTTCAAAGTATATATAACAATAACAATAATAGTTAATCCCAGTAAAAAAAATATAATAGTTAATTAAAAAAATAACTATTTAAATTATTAAAATTTTAATTGTTAACTTTCTTATTTATTTTATCATGCACTTTAAAGAATCAAATCTAACCGATTCACATATATGTGTTTCTTTCAGGAAAAAAAAATGGAATATACTTCTTGGCATAGGGATCCCAATTCCCAAATCATGAAATTCGCATAAATATCTTCATTGTGCATGCAATGGATGCTCCATTGGCGGAACCTTAAAAATTTTCCCTGTCTTTCTCCTTTTTAAAAAAAATAAATAAATAAATTTAGATAAGTTAGATCTCATCCAGCAGAACCTTAAATTTACTTTATTAAGAGCAACTTCAACACAGTGATAGTTTGAGATAGTTGTTTAAGTTACTTTTTAGTGGATCCTACACACCACATCATACTTAAGAACTTTGAATATTTTTTTCTACAACGGTGATGAATTGCTTAAATAAGTCCTTATTTATTGAAATTATTTATTATTTATCAAAAACCTTTCATCAATCTTCTAATTGCATGCCCACAGTCTCAATAAATCAAACTTTAATTTTGGCCAGTCTTCTTCTTTATGAAACGTTATGACAAAACACTCTCTCTTCACAAGCAGGACACTCATTCTGTCTGTCTCATCGTCATTTCTTCGATGCGCGTCTTCTCTCTGATGCTATGCTCCGTCATGCATCCTCTTGGATGCCTCTTTATCTTCTCTCTATGATCTGTCATCAAGAACAATGTCTCTCTGACATCATGAAGTATAATCCTTCCTTATCTCTCCCTCACTTTCAATTCCTTTTAAAATTTCCAGATCAAGTGTTGTGGTATGGGTTCCAGATCTAGTTTTGTGATTTTTTTTAATTTTATTTTTAATTTTTCAAATCTAAGTGTATATCTCCTTCGATTTTTCTTGACTTGGATTGATTTTGATTTTCTAATTTTGATGTTTATGTTAATTTTCCTCATGTGTTAGTTGCTTTTTTGTTTATTTTGAGCTTGAAAAAAATATTTTTTTATTGCTAAGGAATTGCTTAAATAGCGTTGCTTTAACAATGCTTAAGCAACTTTACAAAAATCAGCAATGTCAGCTCATTTGTTATAATGCTAAAAGCAATATTAAATACCGTTATTTAACTCTAAAAAATTGAGATAAGAAATCCGATTAGAGATGTTATAGGAAAATTAATTTAATATCTTTCCATAACAGTATATAAAAGAATTTTTCATATCTTGTGAATTGAATGAACACCCATTCTCCAACAACTACATGCATACACAGGTTCCACAGAACAAGTGATTACATGATTGACAAGTCGTTGGTTCGAGTGATACGAGATTTGATCTCTTTAAATAAGGTTTCATGTTCGAACCTTGTGGATGAAAAAGAATAGTTGTGAGAATAGATCCCACTAAGAAAAGTAAATACGATAGAAAAGGTTGCACTTTTTTGTCCAAAAAGAAAGTTACACTAAAAATGAACATATCTCACATAAAAGCAGCACGTATCGAGATAACTCTATACCATCTATTGCAACTTTTACTTTTAACAAAGGATCTTACTAAAAGGAATTAATAATAATTTTTTATTAAAAAATACATTGAAGCATATTATTAATATCTAAAAATCTAACAATTGTTTTATATAGGATGAAAATAAGTTGGATCCAATAAGATTTTGCTTAAATTAATAGTTATGAACTATTTGAAAAAAAAAAAAACTAGACATAAATCTAGCATGTTACATGTTATAGGTTTTTTAGGCTTAATGTGTTCTTTTTGAAAATTTAACTTGATCAGTTAGCCTACTTGAAAAGTCTATTTCATATTAAAACTTTAAATAAGTCTAACTTATCCCAAAAACAAGCTAACTAGTTAATAGGCCAATGAAGAAAAGTTATGTGTGAATCAAACTATAAATTAGGAAAATTAAAATCATTGTTATTCAAAGACATGGATCATGAGTAAAATACGTAAGTTAGGCTTTATAAGAATCAAAGTTAACTTGTTTATGAGATATAAATCTATTTTTAAGGTTTAATCTTACATTCATAATAACTTATTGAAAAACATATTTTGAAATCAAACTTCTAAATAAGACAAATTTATCTTTCAAATAAGCTTATAGACTTTTTTATTAGGATAAAATATATTTTTGGTCCTCGTACTTTCAGCCAAATTTAGTTTTAGTCCCTATACTTTCAAATCGACTGTTTAAGTTCTTAAACTTTTGAAAAACATGTGGATTTAGTCCCTAAAATTAACCATTTGTATTAAAGAGACTAAATCCACGTGTTCTTCAAAGTTTGAGAACCAAACTGGTCGATTTAAAAATGCAGAAACTAAAATCAAATTTGATTGAAAGTATAAAGATCAAAAACACATTTTACTCTCTCTTTTTTTTTTTGTAGGTTAGCATGTTTAATATTTAAAAGAGTAAATAAATATATGGTCTTAATACATTATAAAATATTAAGATAATAATAATAATAATAATAATAAATAAATGAATAATGATAACAATAATAATAATAGTAATAATAAAAAATATTATTTATATTTACTTAAATAAACCAACCTACTAAATTTAAAAGACTTTTTGAATAGTCTAAAACTTAACCTAACATATTCCATTCCCATTTTTAATGCACTTGCGTGTATCTTCTAGTCTAAGGCTCATAGATGGTTCTTGCCTACGCACGTATTTTGACTAATTTAACTCTTTAGTTGGTCAAAGTCATTGACAAAACTAAATTATTCGTTATGTTGTTTTTTACAACTTAAAAAAAAGTTGTTTTTTTTTTTTTGCAATGTAACTTCAAATAATTGATATATCTAAAAAATATATAATTTGACATATATAAATGTTTATTTTTAAAATCAAAATGCTTTATGGAAAATTGCCAATTTGTTGGTATGATTTAATGGTTAGATTAGTTAGTTAGTTAGAAGTTCAGCAAAATAAAAATTAGGTTAGTTAGAATATTAGTTGGGTTAATTTAATGACTCATATACCTACCTTCTCTAGTCTCTGACTTGTTTGTCAAATTTTATAAAGCTACACTTTTAATTACTCCCTCCGTTTCAAAATAATAGTAGTGTTTTAAGATTGTAACACACTAATTAAGAAACATTCAATTGATACAAGTTTAGACGAAAATATCCTTACTTTTTCAACTACTCTTGTCATAAACTACCCCACTATCCACCAATAACAAATACATTATGTTATTCACTAACTTATTTTTATGATAAATGCATCTTTCCAATACAAGTATTAATTGATCTTCTTAATTATGTCTAGGGAGGGACATTGTTGAAAAAAAAATAGCTTAAAAAGTTAAAAGAACTATTATTTTGGAAAAAAATAATAGACTACTCCCTCCGTTCCAAATTATATGACGTTTTAGAGAAAAAAATTGTTCCAAAATAGATGTCGTTTTACAAAACCAATGCTGCATTAAATATCTTTTTTCAATACTACCCTTAATTAATACTTAGTGAGAGTAGTGTATTATGAGTAATTAATTAGAAAGATAAATGGTATATTAGAAAGTTACCTAATATTTTCTTGGAAATTCAACAAATTAATTGTATTCCTTAATACCTGTGCCAAAACCTTAAACGTCATATAATTTGGAACAGAGGGAGTATTATTTTGGAACGAAAGGAGTACTTTTTATAAAATATAAATTTTTCAGTCTAATTATTAAAAGCAAATGCTAATAAATACTTTTAGGATACCGGTTAAAAAATTCAAAATGGAAAGTTTTCTTTAAAAATTGGAACACTCGCACGCACATCTTGAACACGACCAGATGTCTATTTAATGTTGTATTGAGAAGTGTGAGATTGTGTGAATACATTTATGTATGGAAGTGGATTTGCATTTTAGAAAGAAAAAAAGTTTATATTCTTCTAAAGGTATTCGTTTAGGGGGCATGTGGTAAAAATTATATATGTCTATCTTCGGTAAAATTAGTTAGAAGCTGAAATATTAGTTGGTAGCTGAAAACTGAAAGTTGGTAATTGAAAACTGTTAAGCTAATTTATTAGATCATAAGTGTTTGATAAAACTGTTGAAGTAGCTAAAAAATATAAAATGACAAAAATATATATGATATTTTCATATCAATTTTAATTTTATTTTATAGATAAAAATATATTTTGAGGTGTTATAATTTTATTTTTTTAATTAATTTTAAACTCTTGTAATTTTTTATTTGTAGATAAATTATTTTCATTACATTTTTAGTTTCAATTATTACATTTTTTTCATATTAAATATTCTATTATTAATCTTATACTATATCTTAAAATATTTTTAACCAAGTTTAAAATAAAGTAAAAAAACGTACATTTAAGTAGACATTATACTTTTATTATGTTAATTAGCGTAATAATTAAAATAAATCGTCTAACATAAAATTATTCAAAAAATAAAAAATAAAAAATTTAACATTTATCATTATCAATTACGTGAAGTAATGTTGAAAGAATAAACTAAATGTTATAAATAGTACAATGGTTAAAATAAATAGTGTAATATAAAAGAATGTAAAATATAATAACAAAATAAAATAAAACAAATAAATAATAAAACTTTGTTTTATTTAAAAAAGGTAATAAATAAATTTAGTAAATATTTTAAGGATAAAAGGGAATGAAATATAAAAAGTTAAAAGTTAACGTTTTAAAAAACGTTACTTCAAGTAACATTTTAAAAAAGGCTAAAAGAAACTAAAAAAAAAATTATTTACCGAACATTTAAACAAGTTTTTCAGCTAATAAAAAAAACTAAAAGCTAACCAATATATATATATATATATATATATATATATATATATATATATATATATATATATATATATATATATAAGGAGGGATCAAGTTACCCTAAATCTTAAACTCTAAAAGAGTTATTCCTCATATTTATCATTCATTTTATTAGAATCTAAGGTTAAAATTAGTTATTCTTTGCCATAAAAGATTAGTCAAGTTAGTAAGAAACGAATTCATATCCCACAAGAACCTAGGTTCAATTCTCACTGTCGATGTGAGGACCTTGTTGGTGGATAATTTATAAGTACATTTGTAAGCGCTCAATAAGCCTTGATGTCTGCCCTGACCTTGGTGAGCTCTCGAAATCCAACTCACATAAACTTTTGTTTATTAAAAAAATAGTTACTCGAACCATTATATTTTAAGAAAATGAATAATAAATAGTAAAGATGAGAAGTTTATTACGATAAAAAAAATGGGAAATTTATTCTTGGAGTATCTCTCTCTTTATATATATATATATATATATATATATATATCTTTGCACGCGTAACACATCCTAGTCTTGAGGTAGGGTTTGGTTTCTCTGCAGCGCTGCAGCCCCTGCAGCAACATATAAAGCCTATCAAAATTAATTATATAAATATATTTTTTATTATCTTATTTTTAACAACCATTAGATTTGAATTTAATGGCCAAGATTACTGCTGCAGAGGATCCAAACGCCTTGAGGTATGAGAAATTTGTTATTTAAAAAAAAATCGACGTTTTCAATAAGCACTAGTAAAATACTGTAACTGATTTGACTTTGTCACATTATAATATGTTTCGAGTGTTTTTTTTCAAGGACAAGGAATCATATTGAAGATTTAAAATTAGGAGTTGTAAAACGGGTCGATCCGTCCCGTCCGCCCTTATCCTGTCAAAAATGAACCGGTCCGACCCGTTTCACATAAGAAAAATGGGTTAAAAATTCAAGTCCGTCCCGTTTATGGCGGATTGGTCCACCAACCTGCCAAAAAACAAAAAAATGAAAAAATAAATAAAAATAAATATATTTTAATTAATTTTATCTTTTATAAATATTAAATAATAAATACTTATTAAAAAATTAAATGTATTATCTTAAATTTTGAATAATAATTTATTTAGATAAAAAATATATTAAATAAATATTAATAATATATATATAATATAAAAATAATTATTAAATTTATTAATTTTTTATAAAAAACGGGTTGGCGAGTTGACCCGCCCTCAACCTGTTTTTTGACGGACCAAAATGGGGCGGGCCAAAAAGGGTTGGTGGGTTGAAAACCTCAACCCATCCCGCCAAAAAAACGGGCCAAAACGGGTTAGTCCGACAGGTCCAACCTGTTTTGCCACCCTTATTTAAAATACGAGTGAAACATTATCTTAATTCTTAAAAAAATTGAAATTGATTAAATTAGTCTTTAAAATGTAAAGATTTTTTTTTATTCTTTAAAGATGAAAATATAAACCACTCTAGTCTTATTTTCATAATTAAATTAATTAGTAGCTTTTTCATTTTTTAAAGATAAACATAATATTTTTATTTTTTCTTTTAAGAACTAATTATTCAAGATAAAGAATAGTGTTTTAATCTCCAAAATATCTTATGTAACACATTTGGGTCGGTCTAAGACAAAAATAAAAGTCAAAGTTGATATTCAAACTCTAAATTTCCTAGTCCACGAACCACATGGCTTTTCACATCCTCAAATTTGTCCCCTTAAGGCCGGTGCTACTATTCAACTCCATACATTCTCCTCTCTCTCTCTCTCTCTCATTTATATCACACTTTGTGTTTTCATTTGCACCTTCAACCCCCCTCAGTCACATATAGTTATTAGTACTCTCTTCTAAAGCCAACAACTACTACTAGTATTTAGTGACTTTTCACTAAAGCTAAGAACACAAGTGTTCACCGATATAAATGTCTTTGTCTGCAACCTTAACTGAGACCTTGCACCATTCAGATGAAGGTGTGTCTGTGGAGGACAACAACTACTATGGCAGAAGTAGCAGTGTGTGTGAGATAGAGGAAGAGAACTCTTCACACTTGCACTTGAATGATGATGGTCCTAATCCTATGGTTACCATTGGTGAAGAAGAGAACCAGGATGAAGACACTGTTTATGTGGCTGTTGGTAAGAGCCAGAGTAGCATGGAAGCCTTGGCATGGACCCTCAACAACTTGGCCACTCCTTCTACCATGCTCTATCTTATACACGTTTTCCCAGAGATCAAGCTCCTTCCAAATCCATGTAACTTGTCTTTTTATTTTCCCATGTCCCTTTTATTTATTTATTTAGTTTGTTGTTTTGGGAGGGCGAGCCCTAATACAACGATAAAGTTTCGCCTTAGTGACAATTAATCATGAGTTTAAATCTGGAAACAACCTCTTTGTTGTTTTGGATTTTAGATTATAATTTTTCAATCACTCTTTCTTTTCTCTGTCTCTATGGTAGATAGGTGCAAGTTGTTCACACCCTTGGCCTACCTGTGAGGTTGAGGTCTTAACCACCAGGTTGTTTTTAAGACCACAAAAAATTATTAATTGTCTCTAAGGATAAAGGGATATAGAAAAATGGTTGATAGTTTGATAAGGTCACCAAGTTTACTTCATAATTTATTATGTTCATTTGGCCTTCTTCAGTTTAACCCGGGAATCAATTTTGATGGCTTAGAACTTAGAAGTTATAATTGATCCAAGAGTCAACAAATGACTACTAAATATGGAGTTTTCAAGTCCCAACTAGTACAATGATTGAAGTAAAGGATTGTGAATTTCAAGGACAAAAAGTCAAAACCCATGTGTGGAATTCTTCAGATTAGACTTTTTCTTTCTAAATGCAAATATGAATTTTGTCAAGTTGAATGAAGTTCAAATGCTATTTCTAATTAACCAATCTAGCCTTATGCATCTGTAAGTTTGTGAGTGTGTCTTACTTACCACTGTGTTTCTGTGATGACAGTGGGAGTAGGAATGATTCCAAAGGAACAAGTGAGTCCTGAGCAGGTAGAGAGCTACATGGCCCAAGAAAGAGGCAAGAGGAGAGAGCTTCTAAACAAATTCCTCCAATTATGCTCTGCTTCCAAGGTACTGATTCTACAACTACAATGCAAGTACTTTCCAATTTCACCCAAAATCAAGACTTGAAGTAAGAAAACTACCAAGCAGGTTAAGGTGGACACCATCCTGATTGAGAGTGACTTGATTGCAAAGGCTATCATTGACCTTATTCCAATTCTTCAAATAAAAAAACTAGTGATTGGAGCCAGCAAATCCCAAATAAGGTAGAATACCACACTATCAATGTATCTCATTAGAACTTTTTAGTTTAGGCCTATAGAATAAGCATTTTTATATTTGAAACCACTTACATTTTGGTTGCACAGAAAATTGAGATCAAGGAAAGGGAGTGGCATAGCTGATCAGATACTTCAGAATGCTCCAGAAAGTTGCAAGGTGAGTATTGTATGTGAAGGAAAGGACGTAAATGAACAGATAACTCGTGCCATTGCTACTGATACTTCCATGTCCCAGAAAAACAAGCATCAGCAAAATGATTCGGCTTCTTGTGTTTGTTTTAACTTTTAAGCCCAACCCTTTACATAACCACTGTGTGTATGACTGAATGCTGCATAGGGAATAATAGTTCCCTCAATGAATGTTGGTTTTAGATTTTACACTTTGGAAAACCAACAGTGTTGATGAAAAATGAAGTGTTCAATGCCAGAAGAGAATTTTCATACAACATCACCGGTTTATGTAACTTGGCTGGGCTGCTAATGTTTTTAAGTTAAGGTAGTCCTTATTGTAAATAAGAACTGCAGGCTAAAGTCCATTAATTATAAAAGATGTGAAGTTTTTTCTTCAGTATGTTGTAGCTCGATCTATTGAAATGGAGTAAAATTTGGAACAAAACATGGTTAATTACTTTATGTACGTTACACTTCACAAGGATACACTGTACCAAAACTGAACAGGTATACAAGTATCCTATTGCTTAAGACATCCCATATTCCTTTTGATTTTAGCTGATAATTTGATCTGCTAGTAAGGGTTGACTTGATTATTAGCATGTTTTTCAATTTCATAAGTCACAGTTTAGTTCTGTTCTAGCAGTTTGGTTCAGGAACAGTTCAGTTTTTAAAAACTGAACTAACTATTCTAACAGTTCAGTTTATTCAAAATAGTTCTATTTCTTTTTTGTTTAGTGCAGTTCAGCACCAGCTCAATTCAGTTCAATTTTTTTTAATAGCCTTGTGTTTGGTATTGTGTCGAATCAAGCCATACACACACGTCTACTTTTCACGTTCAGGCATAAGCTATTTTGCGTAGCTTCTATTTTTCGCATAAAAAACGCAAGTCATAGGCTATTGGACGCGGAACCAAGCATATATGCTAAAAATAATTAGAGCATAATTTTTGACAAATTCGTCTGATCTGCAACTAAAAAGAAACGTACATTGGTTAGCTTATCTCATTTCTGATCACTAATTTGCCCTTAACATATATTTTCAAATGCATTTGGGTAACCTTTTTCATAGTTAGACCTGCGAAGGTCTATGACAACGGTAAACATTAATACCATGCATAAACAAAAGGAAAGATATTAACTTAAAGAAAGCATTTTGAATAATGTCACGATCTGCAATGTTTTTATATTTATAACTCCGTATCAATGGTTTTATGGAAAACTTTATAATGATTAAGATGCTTTTTAATTATTTTATATGGTTATACATAGACCACTTTTACTCTCTCACTCAACGTATATTATAACCTTTATTGATACAAAATTATCTTTTTCTTTTTTTTGTGTCTACAATATAATGATACAAAATTATCTTTGTTAACATCACATTTAGTGTGTTTGTTGATTATAATAATTATCTATGATTCCGATTGCCACCACCAACACCTTACCCCATTGCTATTTTCACTATCATCTTTTTTTTCTTTTTTCTTTTTTTTTTGAATTGCATAACAAAACAACTAAAAGCCTCTTGGAAAAGAAATACAAGCTAAATCAACCCGTAAGACATTACAAATAAAATCTAGAATAACATAAAAAATATGACTCCTAGTATGCATCTACAACCCATGCTTAGCCAGAAGCTCAACAACTTGATTCACCTCTATCAACACATGAACCCAATGAATGTGACCATTGTATTGATGAGCACTATACCTTTGATTCAGTTGAAATAAGGGTGAGACAAGTAACACCCTTCGTCAGAAGGCTGAGGGCAAATTTAGCGTCAAAATAGATAATTATTCTACGAAAATCTCTACGCAATTTTTCACTATCATCTATTAACATAAGTACTATACGTTTGTCTCATTATTGTTACACTATTGAATACTATTATCATTATTGCTATCACTCCTCCATTCCTAGAGTTACTCTCACTATTACAAACTATTATTGTCGTCACATTACCACTTTTTGTATCTATAATTACTATTATCATTGTCACCTATGAATAATTTTTTTTACTTCAAAACTCTTTTAAATTTACTTATGATTATTTCTAATTAGAGATGTCAAAATAGAATTATTAATCAACTTAAAATTATAATTATATACTCTTATTCCTTAGAAAATTCAAGTATAGGTAGACGATATGATCAATTATTAGCTTATAAATAAAAAAATTCAATTGATTAACACAAGTGTCCAATTTAGTCGTTATCTAATCTCCCGTTTGAAAGAGACTGCATCATCATTTTGTATGTGATTTGACTCTGAACAGAGGTACATATCCGGCCTAGTTTTCCTCATGGCAAAAGGAAGTACCCTCCCTAACTCGGTCTTCATTAATTTCTCTTTTTAAAAATTCTTTCTAGTCACCTTCATAACACTTTCTTACTTTTAATTAATTAACTCTCCTCATATCATTTTCTTTATTTTCATAAAATAAAATATGTTCGTACACCGCGTACTCCTTGTTATCATTGCTCTAATCTATATCGCTGAAGTTTCGTTATTGTTTATGCTTACGTAATGAAACTCTAATCTAATCCAAAATTCAACTCAATTTTTTTTTTTTATATAGTTTATCTCTAATTAATCACAAAGTGTGTACAGAATCATAGGACAAACCAAGTTGATGTAAACCTGGACACAACACAATCGTTAGATGTCAACGATGTCAGGGGAAACGGGGCATGAATATTGTTTGCACTATGATTCCGATGAAGAAACCTCCTCTAGTTGCTCTTGCGGTTTCATTGGGTTCAGGAGAAACCAAGTGTTCGATTGCAACACCAACGAAGAAGATTCAGAGGAGCTATTTGAGATCAATCTGAAGAAGCCATTGGATACAATATCAGAAGAAGACTGCGAGAGCAGTGTGTTCTCTTTTGATTTTCATAACGAGAATGATGTTGTTCATGTGGCAGTGGACCACGTTGGGGAATCAAGCATGGAAGCGCTTTTATGGACTTTGAAACATGCTGTCACACCCTCTACTACCACTGTCTATCTCATACATGTTTTCCCTGAAATCAGGCTCATCCCAAGTCCATGTGAGTCATGCATGTTCTTATAGTTCATATAAAGAGAAATTATTACATAGTTTAGGACTATTATGGTCCCTACTAATCTTTATGTAACATGTAATTATTACATGTCACTTAAAGATTAGTAGAGATCATAAACATGCAGTGGTTTTGAACCATGTAATAATTTTTCTTGTGTTAGATTGGTTACTTGTTGGTGCAATTCGATGTTACCATTTTGATTAATAAAAGTACTGAAGTCAACGGGAGAATGAAGTGGTTGTTTCCATTTTAATTAATGAAGACATTAATTTAGCTATGACTTTGTGTGCTTGATCGTGTTGCTTTTGATGTTTGATGGCAGTTGGAAAATTTCCAAGGAGTCGTGTAAATCCAGAGTATGTTAACTTTCACTTGACTCAACAGAAAGCCAAGAAGAAAGTGCTCTTTCAAAAGTTCATTGACGTGTGCCTTGATTCAAAGGTAAAGAAATATCACACACACAAACAATACCCAATTTGATACTTGAAAAATATCACTTCGACGGAATTGAAGAAAAAAAAGTTACCAGATAGTCCCTCAAAATTATAAATTTGAGACAGTTTAGTTCTTCATCTGTTTTAGTTAATTTTTTTTTAACTAATTTGAGTCACTAATAATTTTTTAAGGGACTAAATTCATACACATTCAATTTTTTTAGAGGCTAATTATGTATTAGTAATAGAAAGAAAATGACTGAAAGACTATTCACTTTGTAAACGGATGTGTGTGTTTTGAGAAACTTTTCTATATTGAGTATTGATTGTAGATAATGGTAATAACATACAGGTTAACGTGGAGATGATTCTTCTTGAGGGTGACAACGTTGCCAAAGCTATAACAGACCTTGTTAGAGATCATAGTATAAGGAAATTGGTGATCGGAATTAGCAAATCTAATTTAAGGTACATTATTGCTTGGCAATATCTGAAATTAAATTATAACAATATTCTTTTACTAATCTGTCACTCATTTTATTATTGGGATGAGTAGCAAATCCGTCTCTAGAAAACAAAATGCCATAGCAGATAAGGTCCTCAGAAATGCACCAGAAATCTGTGATGTTAAAATAATATGCGATGGAAAGGAAGTGATTGATCAAATGATTGGTTGCAATTCATCATCTTCCGGTGACAGTAGCAGTTCCAGAGTTTCACAAGAAGAGAATGAATCCTGTGGTTTTGTTCCTCTTATGCGTTTTGTGCCTAATCCTATATGGTTATTCAGACCAAGATTTTGATCAATGAATTTGTATAGGAACTCTTCTTTTTGTGTTGACCCAAATGCTAGACTAGGAATAAATATGCTTCATACACAACTTTTGTAGTCATAAACCCTGTCTTATTTCATTATTTCAAAGTGAGAGATCCTTTTGATTCAAACGAAGCCACCGAATATAGTATTTCAATTGTGCATATTACATGACTCAGGACATGGCCTAAGCCTATACACTAAAAAGGTGGGTTATATTACTAAAAAATGGGGTTAAAAAATCACTCGAGAGAAAGAAAATGTATAGGTAGCAGGGAGGCTATAAAAAATTTCATTAGTGATAGTCTAGTTTAAAGAGCTAATATCAGTAATTATATATATCATATCATTATACAGCTGTATATATTACAGAATTCTTAATACTGAAAATGGCAATAGTCTATTCTAACTAATTAGCGACCATCATGTGGACAATTGGGCTGCACTGCAAGTATTCTATGCTAATATTGCTGTTAACATGTGCTAGTTGCAGAGCCTAGAAATTGTATTAGTTATACAAAATTCTTATCAAAATATTAAATATAAAAAAGATTATTATCTAATATACACATGCGCAACATGCAATAGTTTGAGATGATTTTTCAAGTATTTAAGGGGTTCTATCACCCCTCAATATGTGCCCTTCTTGTGAAAAAGCGCAGAAACTGGTTTGGAATGTGTTGAACTTTTGAGATGAAAATATCTTTGTAAATACCTTAGAAGCTTAGTTGTTAGTTGGATCATGAAATATTTATGATGAGTGTGAGTATTGACCTTAAGTCAAACTCCTCTATCAGTCTCAAACAAATTAAGGATTGGACATATGTAAACAAGATGTGTCGTCACACAATCTTTAGCACTTCATCTAACAAACTTTTTAATGTCAATTATTCTTGCAAGGAAGCAAAAGAAATTTGGGACTCCATGATCCTAGAGTACACCACCGAAGATGTTAGAAGGTAGAAATCAGAAACTATTATTGTTGGGAGATGACAGACAACAAAGACATCAAAATCTAAATCAACAAATACTACAAATTTCTAGAAGATCTCAAGGCCGAACAAGCTTGTTCGATAAGGAAATGTTCTTTGTCTTGAGATCTTCTTTCTACCAGTTTGTGGTATTCATTGGTTTGGCTTTGATGTCCTTGTCCTTCATCATACTCCAATGTAGTAGTTCCCAACGATGAATCTTTGCCATCCAATGTACTTGGCAATATATTTCATAGTCATAGAATTTATGTTTCCCTTTGCTCCCTTGTATGAACAATAGACCTCAAAAAACTTATTAGATTAAGTGTTAATAATAATGAGACACTTAGCTTATTTGCTTATAAAGGTGGTAAAATGGATCAAGTTAGTCAAGCCAACTCAAACCCATCCGATGAAATGTGGTTTGAACTTGAAATTTTGAGTTTAAAATAAATGCAAATCTGTTTAGCCGGACCCAATCATGGCCCAATGCAGACTTAGCCTGCCAAAAACCTGAAAAACCATACTTTTACATGAATTTGACTTCATTTTAGATACCCAAATTGAATTCAGATTTGTTTGGCTTGGCCTATCAGGTATATAAGTCAAGGGTAATTTTCACCTTACAAGTCGATTCTGTAAGATTGAGTTAGGTCCAAATTCAAATTCTAAAAAAATTGTCAAAAAAAAAACACTTGATAAGATTTGCAGGGTAGCCAAAATGAACTCAAAAAGGCTTGTGACTAGTTTCGTGATGGGCCGTGACACCTTCATAACCAACCTCCATTGTCAAAAATCAAAGGCTTTATGTCTAGTCTCTTTAAACTCCTCCGCGTATCAATCACTCTCCATTTCAAGCAATTTTTGCACTGCACGACATATCCATGAACTAAACCCTATTTTAATAGTGATCTATGTCACAACAATTTGCTAACAATTTAGAAAGAGACAGAAGTTCAACTCTTTGATTAAACCAAATAACCACTTAATATTCTAAACTATTTTCAAATACGAAAACTTACATTTAAATTTTTAATTTACAAGCTTTGCTTTTTGTTTGTGTAAATTTTCTACGGCAAAAATAGATGTTAACCACCCATTCGTAACAACATCAAATCAATTTAAAACTCAATAAGCATTCATTAATGGGCCATAGAACAGAGGCTGAGTTTGGCTAAGGAGGATGGGGCGTGGAACAAGCGCAACTTTAGTAGTGAAAAAGGTAGAGACTTGACTAATTTGGTGGCATAAGTTGAATGTTTAATAAATGGGAGAGTACAAAATGGGATTAACAAAGTATTGGTTTGAAATCTACTAGGAAATTGTGTTTTTTTATATTTGTACCCCTTATTTAGGAACATAAAATGAATAAGAGCGTAAAGTAATTTGTACTATTTTTTTCTAAAAGTAAGTTGATACAACTTCTTTCAAAAAAGTAGAGGCAGGAATTGTCGATGGTAATCAATACAACAGTTTTTAAGGAAAGGCTCTTTAATTAGAATTTAAGTCATCTGCTTTTTGAAGGGTATATGAATTTGACATTAAATTGTAGCAGAGTCTAATCTGTTTTTACCGAAAATTAAAGAATCCGATTTTTTTTTTAGAGTTTAATGGCCATTATAGTGTAAAACTATTTTACACTATCATTTAATCATAAATCAATGTTAATATTACTTTTAAGATAAATATTATAAAAGTCAACAAAGTTAATATCATGATAGTATATGATTAAATGATAATGTAAAACTATTTTACAATACATAGTTTTTCTTTTCTTTTATATTTTAAGTATATTAATGATATATTCAAGACTGGTATATTTTAACATTAGTTTGTTTATTTTTCTTCGCATGACATATTACCCAATATATTACTTTAATATACTAGACATTAAAGTTGATATAAAGCCAAATTTTATGGTTGAAAAGATACATTATACCTACATTCAAGTCCTTAAAATAAAAGCTACAACCCATTATGTACTACATCGGCTCCTTTTTTAAGTGTCTCTTTTTTAAGTATCATTTAAAATTATAATAAATAAATTAAGAAATAAAATTAATATTCTCGTTTTTATAAAATTATTTAACATCCTTTTATACCTTTTTATTTCTTTTATTAATTAATTTTTTTCATTTGTCTCTTTAATTTTATTTTGATAAATATATAAAATAACTATAAATTAAGCAAAAATAAGAATATAACTGCTACAATATTACTTTTAGGATCTGGCCAGCTCCAGTGAAAGAGTACACTCTAATGGATAAAGTACATTTATAATCATTAACTGACTAATCAAAGGCTGAAATTGCGATAAAAATCAAATATTTCAATTAAATGTATAACGAAATTATAATCTCGATAATTGATTTTGTAATCTACGGTTATTAATACACTTTATCTTCTAAAATTTATTTTTACTTTAAAATTTAAATATTTAGATAAATCAAAAAATTTACTTGTCTAAATTTTATTAAACCACAAACTGACAATTTATCACCAATCTATGCTCATAAAAAAAGAAGAAAAGCCTAACTGGCATGAAATTCTTTTTTGGGTGACTGAGCTTATATTGTCTAAAATGTGTATAATTAGCGTAAGAATATCTTATATTACATTCATCTCTTGGGAGGAACTTTAGCTTGAGAAGAGAGGATACAAATTGCTCTAGTAAACGCAATTCTACAGTGTTCAACGACCATAAGTAATGCTCATGGAAAGAGAAATCTTACTAATTATCTTGCCATAATAATAATAAAAAAAAAACACATAAACTGACTATTTTTGCATTTTGATTGATTTTTGGATTTAGATTCTATGACAGTGCGTTCAAGTAAATGGTGAGTTTCTAGGCAGAAAAATGTCCTTCAGTGATGACATGACACTTGTTTTCAAAGAAATAAAAATATAAAATCTGCATTTTGTTTGATGCCCATGTGCTCCATTTTCCACAATTGCATACTTACCAATACCATTGGGACCTTAAGAGCATCATCACCACCATTGGCCGGTTGGAACTCCTAGTGCATTCATTGGCAGGCAGTGTTGAAATGTTGTTTTTATATGCCTTTTTTTGAGATGACAGAGAAGCCATGCATTAATTATGCCATACAAATTTGAAACTGCAAATAGCCAACAAAAACAAACATACAATTCCTCATCATCTGTTCCTGAAACATTGAAAAACAGTGTTCCTCCCCTCTTAACAGAAACCATTTGCAATCAATATATTGTCTCTACCTCTCTCTAGAAGAAATCAAACTCCAGATAATTATCAGAACCTTTCTGATTAGCTATTGACATGTGGTTAACAGCCTTTTCACCACCACTTGATGAAGCTGGTGAGGGTATCTTCTCAAACTCTACAGCCTTTGGGATCTCAGGTGGGGTAGCACATCTGATCAATGCCCAATTCACACCTTCAAAAAAGGGGTGTTGCTTGATCTCAGTAGCCCCTCTTTTGTATGCCAATCTGTGCTGAGGTTCTTTTACAAGTAACCCCCTTATAAGATCCCTTGCTGCAAAACTCACAACAGGTGCTTCTGGAAATCGCAGTGGCTGACCGACGACGTTAAACAATGTTGCTCGGTTACCGGATCCCTTGAAAGGCGTTTTACCGAACAACAGCTCATATAGAAAGATCCCAAAAGTCCACCAATCAACCGCACTCCCGTGACCTTCACCCTTAATGATCTCCGGTGCCAAGTATTCATGAGTTCCAACAAATGACATGGACCGAGCATCGGTAGGCTCTGCAATGAGCTCAGGTAATGGACTCACTTGGTTGCCGATTTCAGTTTTCGGCTTCCGGTCTTTCTTTGATTTGCTAGAGAAGAGCCGGGGTGAAAAGCACGTAGTAGGAGCAACACAGGATGGCTGGATGCAGGAAGGTGGCTCAATACATGCAGGTTGGACACAGTAAACAGGATTCTTTCTTAAAGGCTCAGAATCCGTGGATGAGGTTTTAACGAGGGTCGGACTAACAGCACATCGGAGGGAGAGGTCAAAGTCAGAGAGCATAATATGTCCGTCATCCCTAACAAGGACATTTTCTGGCTTAAGATCACGGTAGACAATCCCAAGCATGTGAAGGTACTCCAAAGCCAGTAGGACCTCTGCCACATAGAATCTGCAAGTTACAAGGAAATTAGCAGTGGTTACCATCAAATCATAACATAATTGCCAAACCAGGCAAAATACCCAAAAATGAAAAGCAAGAAAAGAAATCATGTCTAACAGGCTTAAGGAACAGCAAATATCTAATTTTCAGCTGACAGATTTTATAAAAATTCAGAGGTTAAGGCATCAAACCATTTGATAGAAAGGCATGTGCACTGAGAAAATCCCCATAAAGGAAACTAAACAGATCCCCATAAAGATAAATTACTCTGGTTAAGGTTATGTATCTGTTTGGACATTTGGAAAAATCAAAGCAGACATAAAACCCACAATTTGATATCTGAAATTGTCTGGAATACAATATTTGACTTCGTATAGGACTTGAATAAAACAACCAAGGCATCATAAACATATGAAAAGTAAAACATGCATACATGCAAACCCACATGTAAAAGAACTCATATCACAACCTTCACCTATACTTTTAATGCATGCATGGCACAGGAGGATTCTACACTTAAAATTCAATGTTCTTTACATATTAAGCAATTAGACATAGATGTTCTTAATCCGCATACAACAATTAAGTAATCTAAGCATCAGAATTAAGTTGTTTCAATATAGTGCAGCAATTAGAGCAATAAGGATATATGGGAGTACAAATAAGAATGATTCCGCTGCAACTGCCTATATTAAAATTCAAGGGATTTCCCAAGGTAAATTTCGAAAAAAATATAAATACAAATGCTGCAGTTGTACACCCTGAGAAGCAGACTCAAATCTAGTTTCTTTCCCTGTAGACTATAACAAGCCGGTAAAGCATTGCATCTGAAATTGGATCCAGTTTTCACACAAAAGTAATATAAGAAAAGGGGCAAATTCAAAAGGAGAAATACAGTGAGTATTATAATCAGTACGACTGAACCAAAATTGAGTTATAACTTAAAACATACTTTACTGCCTGCTCAGGAAAATGCTTCCCTGGTTGCTTCTGCCTAAGAGTATGGAGGTCTCCACCTGGACAGAATTCCATAACCAAGCATGAGAATTTCTCTGTCTCAAAATGGGTGTACAAAGTTGGGAGAAAAGGGTGATCAAGAGACTGCAGAATTTCTCGTTCCGTCTGAGCACGAAGTAGCTTTTTACGACTTGCTAGGGACCCTTTGTCCATTACCTTCATTGCAAAGTAACATTTAGTTCCACTCAACTCAGAGAGGTAAACACTTCCAATATCCCCACAACCCAGCCTCTTCAGTAATCTAAAGTGACTTAAACCCAACACCCCATCTCTACTTCGAACTGCTTGGATAGCTTCCCATCTCAAGTCATTTGCCTTGTGAGGTTTGTTTATGCTGCTACTAAAGCTACTACAAGTACTCTCATCACTCACATCACTGCTTGTGCTTCCTCTGCAAATACTGCTCTTACCACTCTCAACAAAATCAGCTCGGTTGCTGATCTTGGCACTTCCACTTGTCTTTGCAAGACTGCTGGCCCCATCACTAACTTTGGCAGAAACAGAACTGTTCTTCACACTTCCATCTTCCGACGTCTTCTTGTCTTGATCAATAGAGCTTTCCTGTGAGCCTATGTTCTCATTAGCAGCGCGATTCGCTTTGTCTAGAACAGACGAGGAAGCGCCAGAACCACTTTTATTGCTCAAGGAATCAGCAGACCCCTTTTGAGTTGAAACTCCTAACTTCTTGCTTTCAGCAGTTTCCCCAGTATTCTGCTTGGATGTGTTCGCTACAGACTTTGATAAATCCACAGGAGCAGCCAGCTCCGTTTTCCCCGTCTTCTGCAAAGAAGACCCTCCGTCTTTCGCCTCAAGGGTTTGAATCCCGGCCGTCTTCTGATGGTGCTTCGGGAGAGCTCTAGCACTAGTTTTTGAGTCCATCAGAAATGCTAAAAGGTTTCAATTGAGATCAAATTGACCAAATCCACGGCTTAGCATCCATTTAAGTCTCCAAAAATAACAAAATAACCTATCAAAGGCATCAACATCATAAACAAACAGTCAGCCATCTCCCCACAGAATGAACAAACATGCTCAGTTTAACAATAACATGTTGACAGAAATTCATCAACCAATCCACTAAACAAATACTTCAAACATCAATAAATAAAATCACAACAAAATTGGCTCACATTCAACAACAGACAAATAGATCCATGAATAAGTAAAACCAAAATAGTCCCTCCCACTGATACATAACGACACAAGCGCATCACAACATAACCAAAACACCAACAAGATAATTAACCAACCAAGACCCTCAGACTCCACCATAGAAGCAAACCACATGCTATATTATTCATGAACAGACAAAACCTAAGACCCATGAAGCAAATAAAAAGCATATATATTTATATCCCTAGCAAAGTCGCATGCAGAGCATGATCAGATTAGTAAAGCCCAACAGTGGTGGAGCACCAACAAGACAAGAAGCAACCCAAAATCACAAAAAATCATAAAGGGTTGGACTTGGAAGACCAAGAGAAGAGTAAAGTATGAGTCAAAATTGCCAGCAAAAATTGGAGATTTTTGGAGTGATAAAAGGGTATTGGGGTGGGGGGGGAAAATTACCAGAAGCAGGTGCAAGAGAGTGATCCTGAGAGAATTGAATAAAAAATAGATCTTGATGAAGGAAAGGTGGTTTAGAGTGGAATCTGAAGCAGATCCGAAGGGAGGGAGAGAGACCCAGATGAAAAAAGAGTTAAACTTGAAGGGCTATGGAGAAAACCCGGGTTGGGAAGAGAAGAATTGGAAGAGGGGAAAGTAAGAAGAGAACAAAAGAGTACCTAATTTGAAGGATCAGAACACAGCTTCGTTGCTTTTGCAGAGAGAGAGAGAGAGAGAGAGAGAGAAGAACTGTAGATAGGGAGCTCCTGGTAGCTTAGGCCTGAGAGAGAGAGAGAGGGGTCAAAGGTAAAGCAAATCTTTTTTCTTCATTCAATAATTTCAATGGTTTTTTGTCGCCAAAACCAAGAGAGGTCCAAATCACTAAACAGTTCTGAGGTCTTGCACCTGTCTGTCATGCCTTTGCCCAAATAATTCTTTTATCCTTTTCATTTTTTTATTTATTTAATTTTTTTCTCCTTTTATATTCTACTGTATTAGTATTTACTATTATTTAGTTGAGTAATGAATAATGATACTATATAAATATATGCATGTATCAAATATTTTAACATTTTTAACTTTTTATATTTTTGTTTTTTTATAATGACAGCAACAAAGTTTAAATTTAAAATTTTATATAAACTATTTAAATTTCTTATCATTTAGTGCACTCTAATGAATTTTCTGTCATCATCATATTATATTATTTGTCATATTTTTATCTTTATATTTTTTTCTTTTTATCATAGCATATCATTTTATTATGTTATGTTTCTCTTTTCTTCTTTTAGGAGTCAATAATAAAGAATAATAAAAAATAAGATATCCAATATTCTATTTATCTTTGTTCATATTTTTATTAAACTATATTTTTTTCAAGGGAATATCAATAACAAACTTGCCATCTTTATATGTTTTTAGAAAGACAAATGCTAACGTTAGGTATTAATTGAAAAATCAAAAATATTTTTTACTAGAAAATATTACTAATATACTTTTAGCATAATTTTTAATATATCTCAATAAAAAATAATTTTTTATTTATTAATTTTAAATCTTTTATTGAGGCATTATTTGACAAAAACCTTTTAAAAATATTTTTGAATGATATTTTGTGTATATTAATATAAAACATATAATCTTATATGTGTGCGGAGGTGATTAGATTAAAAAACAAATATATAAAAATAAGAATATAATAAAAATTATATGACTAAATTTATTTTTAGTTTTTAAAATTTATGATAAATCTATTTTTGGTCCCTCAAATTGAAAAAATATATATTTTAGTCTCTCAAATTTTGAAAAATACGTTTTTATCCTTAAAACTAGATAGCGTTAACAGACGTGATAACATGACGCTCAAAAGTGAACACATGTCAAATCTTGACATTGTCATGTCACTATTTTTCACGAGTTCCATTAACATCGTCGAGCTTCAAAGACTAAAAATATATTTTTTAAAGTTTGAGATGCTAAATTGATTTTTTTCAATTTGAAAAATTAAAAACATAATTAAGTCAAATTATATTAACATCAAATTATGTGTCTGCAAGTATGTATGGATGTCAATAAACTCAATTATTTTCCAATTTCCTAAAATGACATAAAATCTTCAATCCCTATCTGAATATTTCGACGAAATAGCTCATTACATTATTTTAAAGCAAATTTTGGGGTCTGTTTGGTAGAATGAAAAAAAAAGGGTGCATAAATATAAAAAATAAAAAATGTAAAGAGACATAGGTAAGAAATAAATGAAAATTAAAAATGTTTTAGTTGAAGAAAAATAAAAAAGAGATAGAAAAAAGATAAGTAGATGAGATAAAACAGATAAGGAATAATATAGGACGTTTGGTATAAGAAATTTTTTTTTCTAAAAATAACTAAATTTATTTGGTTGATTATAAATATTCTTATATAAGTTTTTTGATAATAAAAAAAATAACAATATTATTTTTATCACAAACTTTAATTATTTATCACATTTAATTTCATTATTTTTTTAAAAATACTTTCATTCTCTTTCTCTCACACCAAACAATATAAATTAATTTTACTCTCTCTTCTCTGTTTCCCTCTTATCAAACAGGGTTGGTGTTGATTTACAAGGGAAAAAGGCATTTTTTAGACGATTTGACAGCTGTTAATAGAATAAAAATAATGGGTTGAATCTTAGCTTGAATTTTTATGAAATACCTGTTCATATGTCAACAAGTTTTGAACTAGAAACATTATTTAAATTGTTAATAATTGGATATTTCCATTTAAAAATTCTGAGTTCACATGTTATTGAGGAAGGAAGTGTGACTAGGTTAAATAAGACGACAACTTCCCTATAGTGTGGAGAATCTAATAGCCTGTGACCATGCTACCATCCTATATTTCTTCCTTCAAAAACAAAAGAAAAAATAATCAGAAGCAAAACTAAATAGTAAATACGCAAGGAAGAAAGAAAATAACCCAAGAAAAAATAAAATGAAGGGAATAAATTATTTTCCTATAGACAATAATTGTTATTATGATTATGTTTGCATTCGTCATTTGATGGAAATACAAATTCCCATCACTTAAGCCGACATCAAGATTTTTGGTTGCCTAAAATGGGTGCTACTTTCCCTTGCAGTCAATAAAATCACCAAGTAATGGACCAACGGTCGATGGAATGTTTGGGTGATCCAATGAAAAATAGAGGTGTATTACTGAATCATCCAGGCTATTATAAGTTTTGGTGGACCAGCCAATAGCACACTCACTCACTGCAATGCCCATTAAAGCTTTTTTTTTTTTTTCATTAATTGTAAAATAAAATAAAATAAAATAATAGGACCTATATGCTCATTGGAGGTTTGTAAATAAGAAAACCCCTCCTCACCTTGCAGTGCTATCCTACCAATTAAGTTAATTATTCTCAGTGTCTTTGCAATGCTAGCCATGCAGGGCCCAATTTCTAAATGCCATTCCTGTGATGGGACAAGGGATCACACAAGGATCACTCAAGCCCTATTTGTGAGCCATTGAGAAAGAGAAATATTTAGGTTGCATTAATCAATGAGCTTTTTTCATCCCAAGAGATTGGCTCAAATTGATTTCATTAGTGAAGATGGACCTTTAAGTCATTAACAAAGAGGTATAGTGGGTTATTTTCTGGAGATATGTGGCTTTGCACAACTGTATTAGGTCCCAATTGAGTATGAAATCTCATAAATAATAACAATGAGGGTGGTTGGAATTCATTTTCCCATATGAACACCCCCAACTCCCCCCTCAAATAATAAATAAATAAATAAACAAAACTTGACCTTAATTAATCTTTTTTTTGTGTGTTTCATGTCATAATCCAAATATCTCTCTTTCCAAAAAGCATCCAGATATCTCTACCCTGGCACATCCACAAATACCTTTTTCTTATTTTGACAACCAGAATGAGATGTGCAAGCACCAGGGCCAAGCAAACAAGTACACATTTATGTGTCCAAATATGAACAACTAATCTTTTTAACCCCTCTCCCCCAAATTTGGATTCAGGGGTTTAAAAGAAGAATGTAAATTTATTGAGAGCTATCACTATAATTCTTCCCTTAAATACCCACCACAAAATCGACACTAGTCAAGTATCAATTATAACACATCTAAGTTACAACATACCCCTAATATATATTATTTTATTTAGGATATGACCAAAAATGTCCACTTCAAACAACAACGAAATGTTTCTTTCTCTACTTTGCTTTAATATATATATCTTTTTTTTTTCTCTCCTATAATATTTTTCTAAGACTAGTTACGTATGAGCAATTGCGCACCAAATTGGAAAAATCTGAACACGTAACTCAGAATCCAAGTGCTTCAAAAACGACAATGAATCAACTTTGGACTTTTTTCCACTGAAGCAAAAAAATATCAACTTTGGACTGTGACTTTAATTTTTACCAATGTTTTTGTTTGATTGCTCTCATGTAGTGGACAACTTTCTTGGTTCGTGTCTTGTCTAGAGTCATTCAGCAATAGCCACATGGGGCAATGGTTGTGAATTAAGATTAGGATTAGTGGGTTTTGGAATTTGACTCCACAATATAGTACCTAAGTTTGGTCCCAAATTAAAGGTACTTCACGCTTCTCTGGTCCTTTCCCTCTCTCAAACAGACACTTTGTTTTCTCAGTTGCTTTCCTCTTTCTTATAGACCCTCCCCCAACCTAAAAATGTTTTTTCCTCGGTCAAACCAAACTTTATTTGGGAGTATTTTATCCTTTTATGTCAAGGCTTTTTTTCCTTGTAGAAAATGTTGAATGATGATAAGATTTTTCTTTGCCTTTCATTTTTCTAGGTTTAGAAACGTGTGGTGTCTTGAGAGTGAGTGGAGCCAAACTTAGGCACCTTTTCTCAAATATACAAAAATAGTGTCAGCTTTTGTGTTTTAAGTTGCATAAGAGTATACATTTATTTCATTTCAGAATTATTTCTTTTGAAAGTTATGTTTTAAGTAGTCAGAGTTATCAACTAGAGCTATAGTCATCTAAATTTAACTTACTGCTCCACCAAAAAGTTTTAAAACATGGCTGATATAGTAACATGTTTCATTTTGTCAAAAAAAAAGTAACATGTTTCATCATGAACTCCAACGTGGGAGATTGGAGAATGAATAGTTGTGAAATTTATGGCACGAGTCATTTAATTTTAAAAGTTCCATTTCAGAAAAATCCAACCAAAGAAAAGAAAACCTTTAATTAATTGTCTGTCCAATGAGATTTAGAGCATTACAATTTACAACAAGTTATGGCTTTTGCGACTTTTGAATCTTGAACACCAAATACATAAACACCTAGGGATAATTAACATTATGTGCCAATTGAGAATTAATAATCAACCCACGGAGCGTGAGAAATTGGATCACAATCTCAGAAACGGACACAGACTTTAAAGTTTTAGCATAATTTATGGGAAACATTTTGTTAATTAAAATTTAGTGACACCATTGTGTGATGGAGCACTTTTTAACCTTTTTAGGACATTATTGTGGCCTTCTAAACCAATGCAAGTTGAGCAAGCCCTTGAATATGTTTCTACTTACCCTGCTTTCAATTTTCTTCACTTGAGGCAATGAAACAAGATATAGGAATACTAAACAAATGCATAAACAATGCAAAGGAGCAAATTAACTATAGAGAAAAACAAAGCAGATCTGAGCTCCACGCATAGAGGTGCGAGCTACTTACCCCATGCCCACATGCAGCTCTATCTGTATTTTGAATCAAAACTAGCAGTTTTATGCAGTGGTCCTCTCCCCCTCATTCATATTAAACTCATTATTATAGTTTCTATGATTAAATATTACTGATGCACACTGATATTATAAGAGCAGCTACCAAATGGAAGCAGCACTACAATTAGAGTTTGACATGTGGCATGCATGTGAGTCTTGGGCCCCTCAACATGATTTACATATATAGTTATTTTTAAAAAAAAAAAAAAAACTTTGGGTCTCTACAAAGTTTGAATTGTTTTTTGTTTTACTGGTAGAAGGGAATATATTCCTTCAAGCGGGAGACTCTGATGATTCAGAGTTTGATAGTCTCACCTAGCAGAAAAAGCTTTTAAGAAAAGCTTTGGATATGTGGGATTTGGCTGCTAGCTTCACTTTTGGCTTTACTTTTTAGTTTCTTTTGATGTCAAAATCTATATACCACCAAAGCAAGTGTAAATTTTTTGGCTTTGGCAATTGGTTGGATAAAATTTTGACTGCTACTGTGAGCCTTGTAACCTACTAACAAGGCACAACTCAAGGTTTTGGCATGGCTACACGGTCCATACACCTTTTTCCTTTGGTGTCCCTTTCTCACACTTATCATCATTCACATCCTATTTGACCTGTAAACTGTCTGGAAAGGGAAAATAAAATGTGGACCAATTATGATAGTGAAGCTTCTTTAATGTGGATTACTGAGTTTAGAGGCATCCTTATCTTTTTCATTGGAATGATGGAATTTTAACAGCAAGGCTGATTTTTTACAATGTTGTTGTTAGTCATCAAATATTGACTAGTTAAAATATTGTTTGACACCATGTGAACCAAGTAATTGTAGAACCGCATCAAGTCTGTATGGTTATTGATTGGTGTCACAGCCGAGGGATGCGGGAGTGTAAGTAAGAAGTCAGTTATTATGACAGGAGCACAGCACGAGAATATTCCTTAAAATGGGACAAATCACAAGACCCTTTTCTTTTGTTTTTTTACCTAAACGACCCTTCTCTATTTAAAAGTTTAATGTGACAATTTAGAGACTCATCAGAGTATCCAATTGCATTTGCAGGCCAACCAAAACATGAGCCCATTTTAAATTTGGACCTAATATTCACACAGAGGGCCCACGGCCCAATATGCCCAACGAGGGAAGGTGGGAAATTCTTTAAGCTTATGAGATTGGTTTATTATGAACCAAAAAAAAAGAGATTGGTTGATGAACTAAATGAGAAGACAGCAATTGGATTTATGAATGAATACTGAACAAAATGAAAAATGCAGACATGGTTGCCACTATTTTGGATAAGGGAAGTATATGTAGCACGTGACCACTTTGCATCGTGACATATCATATGAGTAGAGGGAGATTAATCTTGAAGGATTTAGTACCAAGGGACATAATGTTAGTTACAACTTATGTTGCCATTCCTGATGTGGCTCATACCATAAAACCATGACAAGCTTGTGAATATTGAAATAAATGGTCACACATCGTACCGGGGTGACTACTACATCCTTAACTCTTTAGGACACCGATGTTTGTGAAGGTGGAACATAACCAAGTGAACTTTACCAAAAATTTCGGGATAGAAATGTGAAGAGTCGTCTTTCTGATAGGACTTTACCTAACCTTCCACCATCAAAGACCAAAATATCACATGCTTATTCAAATTAATAGTCCTGTTCCACCTGAATTGGCAAGGTATGGAGCTTCGGAATTCAAGACAGGCACTATTCATGATAGACCACCCAGACGAGATGATTTTGTGTTTGTTCATTTGGAATCTTCTATTGTTTGAGGTTGGCACTTCTTAAAAGAGACAAGTCATAATGAAGTGTTCGTGTGGGACAGAACATCTTGCCAGTGATGCTAAGTAGCATAATCCGTTTTCTGCGGATATATGATCATGTATTAAGTTCTGTTACGATAGTCCTTCTATCCTCCTATATTGTGCTTAACCAAGAGTTGTTATCCTGCTTATTATTTGTAACATGAATAGATAGTTGTAGTGGAAAATCTTGGATAATTTTTGTCGTCTTATGCTACAATAGCCATTGTCTTGTCTAACTTAAACACTGTGGCTTTATCCAGACAGTGCTTATACTTATACAGTTATACCACTTATCAGATTATGTGTTGATTTAGTTTGGGAGTTAAAACTTGTGTCTAGATATTTCTTAATGTCCAAGAGCCAATGGGCTTGCTTATTATTGTCAAACAATATTGTCTCAGATTATGCATTATCTTTCCTATTGTGGTCATCTGGCATTCATGACTTCCAAATTCCACCAATAAAAAGGTAAATTACCACCATGCTGATGCGGCGTCCCTCAAACCACATCGTGGAAGTAAGTTTTATGTCACATGATACAAGTTTGGTCCAACTTATAAAGCTTCACACAGTTAACAAAATTTTGAACTCTTTTTTTTCCATTTAATAATTTAAGTGGTGCTTGGTGCAAGGAAATATAACACAATCATCAAAGAAAGGTGAACTATGGATTCTCAAGGAAGCTCCCCAACCCAACCCGCCTCTCCCTATTATCTTTTTTCCTTTCCTTTTTCATGTCCCGTGCATACCAAAAATCAGGTAGTTACGGAAATTTGTATACTCCTGCTTAAATTGCAATCAATACATCAGATAAATAATAGAGGGAGCCGGTCGTTGCAAATTCTCTGAGCAATTATATTTTCTAAGAACCTCTGCAGCAAGAATAAGGTTTATAAAGCATCCGAGTTAAGATTATTAGTTTCTAAAGCATCTGAATTTAAATACAGTGAACCTTGTTGCTTTGGATGACGTATCCTACCTGAAACTGTGAATGAATAAGCCAGAGTTTTACAACAGAAGAGCCAAACTGCTAACTAAAAGCTAAATGAAGAACTGCAGTATTAGAAATATCAAAATTTGCATTCAGGCTTCAGCTTACAATGCCTCATTTATGTAATAATCGTTGTGTCATACTATTGAAATGGCAGAAAGAGTAATTTCACCCTGGTCATGACGGATTATTCTGTAACAAAATCAGAGTACAGTGCAATTATATGAACTAGGTGCTATTCAAACTATTCCAACAGTAATGATTCTGATTCACAGGGGAGAACAACTATTATAGCCTCTAATAATGCTTGGTGCACATCACCTCACACTCACACCAAAGTGATATATCAGAAATCCAGATGACAACAGCTATAATTAGATTGTGAAAATTAAATAGATGTGCAGTGTGTGTATGTAGTGCATTGTTGTATAGTCTCAATGGGTCTTCAAAAAATGTCTAAATTGGGAAGAACCAATTCATGCTCCTGATAAGTCAAGCATGTCAGAAATTTGACTTGTATAGTAATCAGGTTGAATATTATTTGAAGGGTCTTGTAGAGCTGATTGAGTTGTGACACCTGTTTGCACAATAAAAGTAGTCAGCAATATGTTATGATTGACTTCTGTAGTTACATCTATGATACAGAAAAAGACAAGTCCCATTACCTGAAAGAACTAAAAGTGTTTTGCAACCAGCATTTTGTCCGAACAATATATCAGTATCTAGTCTATCACCCACCATGCACATCTTGGAGCAACTTACGTTGAATCTGCCAAAAAGAGTACATTATATGCTGAGAAAAATATAAAATAAAACACACCACTGCAGACAAGACCAATAAATTTAAGCATTCAGCTTTCTTACTTTTTAAGTAAAAACTCCATCATAAAGGTTGACGGTTTCCCCACCACAACAGGCTCCTTCTGGGTTGATCCACATATAGCAGCAACCATACACCCCGCACCTGAAATCCAACTTTACTCAATTATGAGGCCATACAATCAAGTTGCATACTAATTCTCCATTGTTTAAGAATAAAATGGAGTTGAATAAAGGACCAGGCCATTCTTGCAAAGCAGTCATATGTCCAACTGCATCACGGTTGGTGGCAATGAAAAGGCATCCTGGATTTTCACGTATGCAGAGGGTTCCATACCTATTTAGATGACATTGAAACATCAAAATATGAAACAACTAAAAGCAAGTAATTAAACAAATGTGGATAAAATTCTCAATACAGGACATGGCTGTCATTGTTTCACCAGAATATAAGATGATGTTGGCATATATAAATATATGATTTTCTTGGAATTTGGGCTTAGGGCCTAACTCAATCTCACAAAACCGGCTTGTAAGGTGCGGACAGCCCAAGCTTTATAAGCTCTATTTATGCCATATCTCTAGTCGATGTGAGACTAAACACAACCCTTGAGGCTGTAATTATGGCAGTCCCTAAAGAGACTGCAACTAAGGCGAGCTAGGGGTGGCCGCAATTAAGGCAGCTTTTTCAACAGATTTGATAATTCTATCCACCTAATTTGTAATAAATTAATCAAAAAAGTCTACCTATTCACCTAAAGCGTGCTAAAACTAATATGCAGAGCCTATTTTTAGCATTCTAAGTCACTCACGGGTTATTCTGCTTTGGGTTCATTAACAATTAAAAAAACTACATCATTAATGTTCTCAAAGAAAAGTAATTTGTTCATTAAATCATTCTCACAGTATTATGAACTTATTAATCATTACAGCAGCCCACAAATATATCCATAAAAATCTTTAATGTAAACAAACTGTTTTGGACTAAAATCCAGAGAGATCTCTAAAGATCTGAACCGCAAAGATGCAATCACTCTTAAAAGATAAAATCACGTACTTCCCTCACTTAGAGGATAACTATCCTAATTATAGAAGATCCTTACTTTTTTGTTTCCCAAGGATTTCACTTATATAAAGGGGTAACCCCCCAGATAGGATCACACTCTACTACCCAGCCTACCCTCATTCTCACTTGCAACTCCTTTGTTAACTTAAGCATCAAAGTGTCTTTGTGTAAGTAACCCCCAACTATGTTGCTGTCAAAGAGCAGGATCATGAAGTGGGATCAAGATCTGGGCTTCAAGACCCATATCAAGATTCAGGTAACAACACAAACATTTGAAAGAAACTTCAAACTTTCATGCACTACGAAGACAAACTAAGATCATTAGAAGGTCAAGTATGTCAGCTTGGTCAAAAAACATGCAATGATACTTTAGGTCATACTAGCAAATGGAATATAGTTTTGATAGTTTTGATAGTATCATACTAGCAAATGTAAGTCATCAAGGGTTCAGATTTCTGAACTGAGAATTTGGAGACACAAATCAGAAGCAACATGAACCAGGAGGAAAAGTTCTCAAGAAATGAAGAAAAGAGCAAAGGAATAGATTTTCTTACTGAAGCTTGTAATAGTTAATGTTTGGATCTATACCAACCACTACAGCTCCAACCTGAAAGAGTGAATCCATCAGTTAACTGCAAGCACTGATCTCAATGAAGATACTCAAAGTAACAATGAGCAAGGTGTTACATTACACTCTTATCATGTTCAACAAAGCAGTTCTGCTTCAGGTCTATTGTTTTATTTGCATCGCCCTGCAATCAATGTATGCTTTAGTGAGGATAACTTCAGTGACAATCCTGTGATTCTCATCCCTCTGTCTCTGTGTTGTTTGAAGCATGCATTGCCATTATGAAAATGTAGCCTAATATAAACTCGGTTATGATCACTTCAGTTAAATGGTTAGTGTAAGGGCTTCCTTTCTAACAACACACGCACAAGTGCATGTTACTTACCCCCAAGTAGTTTCTTCTCGATCCAAACAACAAAATTTACAAGCAAAAGAGAACATGAACTGAAAAACTAATCCGGTAAAACAGCAGTGGAAGCCTCCTAAGTAGCTCGTGGATTTCAATTTCAATGAGGGAAAAAGAAAAGGAGGGAGACAGGTTATAATTTATAAATATGCAGAACTTACTGGACCACCAAAAGCTGTAATGCCAGCAAGCTGCAACTCCTCAAGTATACCCTCCCCACCAATTACATAAACCTGAACATTGAGAAGAACACCAATGCCATAAATATTGCATAACTGTATGTACGCAAAAGACTTACTATGACAGCACAAGTCTGAGAGGAAACTGAAAACCAGGGGCCTGTTGGGATATAAGGAAAATATTTGCCTTTTCTATTTTCACTAATAACTACAAACACCATGATTTTTTTTCTTGTTTTCAAAAACTGTACATTGTTGTGGCCATTCCTAAACAGAGAAATGCTAGCAACACTCTTTCTGACACATTCTCTTGAACACACTCTTTATTTTATTGTTGGATGAAATTTATTGAAAATCACAAATTTTGGTAAGTTATTAGTAACCACTTAATAACTTTTTTGAAAAATATGAAATTAATCAATCTAATCATTGGATAATTAAAAACTCTTTTTTTTTAGTAAGCAAACAATAGTATTAAGAGAAAAGAAAGCTTGGCTAGAAGCACAAGGTGTGCCTAGCCAAAGCCCTAGAAGTACAAGTAAAGAATCAGGAAGGCCATCCTCCCATAAAAAAAACAGCAAACCCAAACATAAGCTAGCTACCACATTCAAGAAATGCTAGGAACACACTCTTTGATATACTCTTTTGAGCACTCTCCCTCCTATTGATTGAAATTTATTGAAAATCACAAAATTTTGTAGGTCTCACATCCTATTTGATGAACCTCTCTCACGATGTTGTATTTTTCAATAAATTTTAACCAATAGAATGTGTTAGGAGTGTGTCAAAGAGTATGTTGCTAGCACTCCTGCATCCAAGAATAACCTTTGGTAGCCCATATCTACAATCCTACTAACGATATCACCTAAAACCAGTAACACATGATCGACAAATGTGGGTTGGTACAAGTGATCAAGGATCCATGGTTAACTCTCATGCTCTCTATGGATGCGGGGAATCGGCAACCCTCCTTAAGAAAATCCCCTGACATTCAAGGAAGAATAGTTCTACCAATTTTATGCATAACAAATATATAATTTGGTTTAAATAATTAGAAAGATGATATCAAATTATTTAATATCCAATTTTTATTATTATTGTTGTTATATGAACAAGACCAATTAACAATTAGTGTTAAACTTTCTAAGTGGTAAATAATTTGATATCATCTTTCTGATCATTTCTACCAAATTATATATTTTTTATGCATAAAATTGGTAGAACTAATCCTTGAATGTCAGGGGATCTTCTCGAGGAGGGTTGCCAATTCCCCGCATCCATAGAGAGCCTGAGAGTTAACTCCGGATCCTTGATCACTTGTACCAACCCACATTTGACGATCATGTGTTGCTGGTTTTAGGTGACAACGTTAGTAGGATTGTAGATATGGATCTACCAAAGGTTACTCTTGGATGCAGGAGTGCTAGCAACACACTCCTAACACATTCTATTGGTTAAATTTACTGAAAAATACAAGTGTAACCAAGCCACTACGCTCACAGTTCTCCATTCATAAGTAACTCTTAATTACGCGGCAAGAGATGAAATAAAACAAGTTATGACTTCAAGGAAGTTAAAAAGTAAGAAAGTGAGGAACCTTGTTTTGTGAAGGGAAATTGTTGACCTTCAGGTACATAGCAGCCGCAAAAGACGAGGAGAATATCTCATCCTGCGAAACGCAAAAGGAACAAAATCACTACTTACAATTCAGAGAACATCGAAGTTCAAATCAAAACACGAGTGAACCTGCGAAACCGAAATTCCTAACGATCGAAACTTTTCGGCGTACTGAGAACGCGACTTCCAGGAATTGTTGGTGACGAAGACGAGCTTCTTGCCCTTGGAACGAAGCATGTCGAGAGTCTGTGGAACGCCATCGATGAGTTCATCGCCCTTCCAAATCACACCTGACCAATGCAAAACGTGCCACGTGGCATGGTTCAATTTCCGCGAAGATGTTATTGAAATGGAGTGAGGAGAATGCAGAGAGAGTTACGAACCGTCGCAGTCGAAGAGAAAAGCTTCCACGGAATCGAAGAGGTCTCTGAAATTGTGAGGGGACAGAGGCTGCGGACTCATCGAAGAAGAATCTGAGAATGAAAGGTGCTTCCGCTAAGTTGCTTTGCCCCGCTGGAACGCCAACAACAACCACATTCTAACACGTTTCTCCAAGTTATTTGGTCCGAAAAAAAAAATAAAAAAAAAATAAAAAACATGTTTTATAAAGTAAACAAATTAGCGTTTAATTTAGTTTAAAGAGTATAACTTTTAGAGTTTAACGGTGAGTTTTACATTGTCGTTCAATCACAAATCATCGTTGATATAACTTTTAAGATAATTTTGTAAAAGTTAATAAATTTTATCTTAAATAGTAGTTTGTAATTGAATGATAATATAAAATTATTTTATATTATCATCCAATCATAAGATAGTCTTTTTTCTCTAACTTTTATAAACATAATTTCTTTTTATGATACAAATGAAATTCATATTCACCTTTCTATTATGATTCATTCTCAATTATGTATATATGCTTAATTGATATAGAATTATCATACAAAATGTTTAAATTAAGGGAGAGTATTTTAATAATAGGATACAAGAGCATATGTCAAAAGGGAAGTTAGCATAGTCAACATTTTTTATACTCCTAAGTAAAAAAAATTATAATTTGTTCTAAAAGTTTGTCATCATAAAAAAAAGAGAAAATGTTGAAGCAAAATCCTTTCTAAATTAAATGTATTTATGACAACAAACTTTTGATGAACAAATTTTAAGTCTTCTACTTATGTTACTAATAGTTTGCTTTGAGTGTTTAAATTAAGACATGACTTGACCAAAAAGTGTGAAGAAAAAGGGGTAGATATCAAAAGCTACACATGAAGCAACAAGGACAGAAGTACTGCATTAGTGTACTGAAGCACTGAATCGGAAGCCGGAAGTTCTCAAGAAGACATGCAAGAAATTCAAAAGCACAAGAATTGCAAAGATTATTAAGTCCTTACCAAAACAAAGCAACCTGAAGCAACGAAGATTGTTACTACAGCATTGCAATAATCATAAGCAACAACACAAAACAATTTCGCAGAAGAAACAGTCTTCTATAGTAGCATCTCATGACTAGCTGGAAAAAAAATCATGAATCACTAACAACAACAAGCACCAATATGTCATAACTCACAATTTCAAAATTCAAATTGTGCAAGTTGTATTCAAACTAGGATAGAAAAAATGTCAACAAGGAAAAGTTCAAAAGCATCAGGAAAAGTAGCAAGAACAACCAACAGCCAGTTGTATGAAAGAGACAGCTCACAACGATTTGACTTGGTCTCCAATCTTCTCCAATAGCTAGAAACGACTACCCCAGGGCTTATAAAAAGACCACGTCTTGTTGAAGCTCATTGCAATTAAAGAAATTAGGTAGAAAAGGGTAAGATCAAGAAGTCAAGTTGTACAAAGAAATATTTTGCTTCTAATACTAATCTTCCTTAGTGCAAACACTTTAGGATTAGAGCCAAATTCTTCCAACTCATAGAGTGTCTGTAAAACACCTTCACTCAAGGAGCTTTAGTGAAGAGAGCATCCCAAAGGTGTCATGGGATGTCCTTAATAAAATATTAGTCATTGTTGCTATTTTTCAATAAAAGAACGAGGGACTACAAGAGAACAAATGGGTAAAAAGGGACTAATTTTGAGCAATATAAAATAAACGAGCAACTAAAATTTGGCAAAAAAATTTAGAGAAACTAAAAATGCTAAGGGAAAATGAATAAAGGACTAAAAATTATCAAAAAAAAATTAACAGACTAAAAATTAGAATATAAAAAAGTTGATGGACTAAAAACTTAGTTAACCCTTTTATTTTTTACTTTTATAAATGTAACTTTAAGTATTTTAAGACAATAGTATTTATTAAGAAGCAAAATTGGAAAAGAAACTTTAACATTTCATTGAAAATTGAAAATGTCAATTAATATGAAATAAAGGGAGTAGCTCAATAAGACGATTATAATGCTCAATAGTAAGATCGGTTTATCGAATGATGTGCTCTAGTTGGGTGGTTAATGATGGCCTATTCAATGCTTAACATTGTTGTATTGTATAATATTAGAGAAATGTTACACTTTCTAATATATTTTTGACTTAATTACAATTTTTATCCCCAACTTTTAATTTTTTGGCAAATTTTATCCCCAACAAATTAATTTGGTGCATTTTACCCCCCAACTTTTTTAAAAACTTGCAAATTTTACCTTTTACTGTTATGCTGACGTGACATGCTGATATAAGCATAAAAAGTGAGGGTAAATTCACTAAAAAGTAAAAAGTTAGAGGTAAAATTAACCAAAAAGTGAAAAATTAGGGGTAAAATTTGCCAAAAAATAAAAAAAATTCAGGGTAAAAAGTATAGTTATTTTAGCATGTCACGTCAGCAAAATGGTGAAAGGTAAAATTTGCAAGTTTTTAAAAAGTTGGGGGTAAAATGCGCCAAATTAATATGTTAGGAGTAAAATTCGCCAAAAAGTAAAAAGTTGGGGTAAAAATTACAATTAAGCCTATATTTTTTAATATAGTTTTTATTATTGATTAAAATTTATTGAAAATTATAAATTTTTATGAATCTCATCTCTCATTTAATAAAATTCACTTATAATTTTATAATTTTTAATAAATTTTAACTAATAAATAAAAAAATGTATTATGTATTAATTATTATCCACTCCCTCTTAATTTTCAACCGAGAGCCAACCATTTAATTTATTTCTCCTTTTCTATCTAGATGTAGCATGCAACTTTCATCCTTATTCATGCATTTATCTTTCTTTTTACGACTGAGGCTATCCATTTTGACTATTGTTCCTGTCTGAAGACGTTGGGGATGATCTCCTACTCTTTACTTCAAGGTCTTCTATAGGTGTTTGAATCCTCCTATCCGAATGATGGGGGGGTACCTGCAAAAGGCACTTTAACGCTCAAGTCAGGTTTCGGCTCAGAGCATTTAATGTGAGTAATAAATGAGGGTCAAAAAGTCCTTTACCTTGATGGGTATACCCCCTTTTATACTTATCTTGTTAGGCCTGGACCCTTATGGGCCCTGACCATTCCTTAATGACCGATCCACACTAATTAAGGTGTCTTAATTATCTCATAATCTTCGATTTACCTTGGCAATGACCTCCTAACGGACTCTGCCTTGTCCGAATGCTGACAGTTAGTATTCGGCTGTAATGATACCGAACACTCCTGCGATGGTATTCGGCGAGGTGTATTTAGAAGCTTATGTTGGGGGGTGTTCGGCTATTCTTATAGCCGAATACCCAACGTTTTTAGATGCTTGTGTTGGGGGGTATTCGGCTATTCATATAGCCGAATACCCGGTATACATGTCCCCCAGCCTCAAGTAATCGATCATTACGAAGAGGCTTTGGTTTGAAAAACGCGCCTCGCTGTGCCGTTTCAAATTCCACCATCATGTCTCGAAAAGAAAAACCGTTGAGGTGGAGGGATCGAAGCGTTGCATTTCTGGACCGTTAGATATGGATCGATCTAACGGTTGGCAAGGTTCGGAACCCTTTGGACCGTTGTGGGCCTGGGCCCTATAAATAGGGTTAGAGATGTCGTCTTTGCGACCCTTATTTACATTCTAGCAGCTTCTTCGTGCTTCGCTCTCGGCCGAATACTTCCTTCTAACTTCTTCTTTTTTTTCGTCTTAACCAAGGTACGAGAGTTCGGCTTTTTTCTTTTCCCTTTTTAGTTATCATGAGCTCGTCTGGTCCTAAGCTTTCTGGTGGAGACGAGGTGGTTGATCTTCGGTCATCAGCCTCGGCTAGTGGGGAGTCTTCGACTTCGTCTTTATTTTCGTCTTGTCCATCATCGTCCCCCTATTCGCCTCCTGCCGAGAGGGGGTGGGTGATAACATAGTGTCCCATTCGGCTGGGAATGATGATTCCAGCCAAAAGCTGAGGCGTAAGCCTCGGGTTACACAAGGGAAACGGGTGTTCCCGCCGATTACCCTTGAGGGGTACACATGGGTACACGGGGAGGTTGGGTCATATTGGTCTCGGTAAGATGATAAGCATAGTGTTTCCAACCTTGTAAATTATGTCAATATTTCTTCCATCGTTGAGGATGAGTTGTGTCCTATAGCTTTACAGTATTGTCGGCGTGAAACGAATGCCGAATTTGTTTTCATGGGAAAGGGTCAGTCTCCGAGGGATTTCTTTTATATGTATGATTGCGTGTTCCGCGACCTACATGTAACAGTTCCTTTTGATGATTTTACTATGGGGGTGCTTCGAGTTTTGAACGTGGCACCCTCTCAGTTGCATCCGAACGGGTGGACCGCGATCCAGGCCTTCCGTGCCCTTTGTATTTTTAATTTTGTAGAGCCTTCGGTGAGTGTATTTTTGTATTATTTTTGTACTCAGCCTAAGAGTGGCTTGTGGGTATCCCTAATATGGAAACCAAAAAGGCCCCTATTCCAATCTTTTACCACCTCTTACAAAAATTTCAAAATCGGCTTCTTTAAAGTGGTAGTGAAGCCGAATATAGGGGCTAACCATTTCTATGATAGGGGTGGTAAGCCCTTATTTCCTTTTTATTGGGAGAGAAACCCTCAGCGTTATGATAAATTTCCGAAATCTATGATGACCGAAAGGGAACGCGAGGACCTCCTCTTTCTTGAGTCCCTCCCCCGAAAGCTTCCGGCTAGGTAGCTCGTGGCCTTATTTAATTCTTCGACTGTTATAGCCGATATGTGTGGTAAGGCCTCGGTTCTTTCTTTTCGGTTATTTGGTACTTGGTTCTTATGGATGACTAAGTGTTTTGTGGGGTGTAGGTATTATGGCCGATGCAGGTGGTGATGTCATTTCTTTCCGAAATGCTAGGAAGAATAGGGCTCAGGCTACGGGGAACACCTCGGGTGCTGCTTCTGTTCCTCCTGTCGTGAAGCAACCAATGCCGAGGCCCTGTCTGGTGGATACCTTACCCCCTCCGGCAGGAGAGAAGAAAAGCAAGGACAAAGATCACAAGAAAAGGCACCGAAGTCGTGAGGCCTCGGAGGAGGAAAAGGTAAAGAAGTTGAAACAGCAGACATTGGACTTTTCGGCTTTGGGGTCTTTGGCTTCTATCCCTGCATTGACTGCCGAGGGCTTCTTCTCGAGGGATTTTCGGCCGAAGAAAATGGTTAGCTCTAGCGACATTTCTGAGGCTGGAAAGAATATCCTGAATAAGGCTGACACCGCCTCCAACTGGTCGGCTTACTGTGAATTTCAAGCAAGGGCTTCGGCCATTGCTTATCACATGTTCACGACTCCGTTGAAGGAGACTGAGAAGCTGAAGAAGAGTTTGAAGGAATCCCAAGCTTCTAACCAACAAGCTCTAGAAGCCAACATAGCTCTAGCAGACGATAACGCTCGTTTGAAGGATGAGGTGAAGCACCTTTCGGTTAACCTTAATGACTTGAACACCAAGGTTCTAATGGCCGAAAAGGATGCTAAACTTCAAGCTGAAGAGATCGAGGGTTTGAAGGTGCTACTGACTCAGGCTAGGGAGGAGAGAGATGTCGAACGTTCTGCCAAGGAGCAGATTATTGGTTCGGCGTAGGATAAAATTATTACCGAACATGAAGTCGGGTTCCTTCATGTTGTTCGGCAAATGCTGTTCTTCTATGACATCCGAAACCCTACCGTTTTTGATATGGACAAGGACGTCTTCCAAGTTCGCTTGCTTCCTTTTGATGATATCCCTGAGGATGCGGTTCTTGAGAATCCTCTGCACCAGTCAGCTCCAGATGGTGATGGTGATGTTGGGACGAATGAGGAGAACAAGGAAGATGCTGCCGATGCCATGGTCCAAGAGGATCCGGCTGAATGAAACATTTGTTACTTGGGCCGTTAGAGCCCTTTTTTGTTTTTGGGAGAAGCATTGTAAATCAATTTTGTGATTAATGAAATTAGCATTTACCTTTCGGCATTCAATTCTTATTTATACTTAGAATAATTTCGCACACTTTTTTATAATTGATGACTTTGTAAGAATTGCTTCCTTCTTCTTATAAGCCACAGATTCTTTTGGAGAAATTGACACTTTAAAAGTGGTTCCGAGTAGTGCGTCTTATCCGAGTGGGAGTACTCGGAAGGGAACCATTTGCGAAGAAATTCCAAATGGTCATCCTTAACCGAGTAGGAGTACCCTTGTGGGAACGTTTGCAAGAGAATCCGAATGGTGCGTCCTTAGCCAAGTAGGAGTACTCGGGAGGGAAACCAATTGCGAGAAAATCCGAATGGTGCATCCTTAACCGTGTAGGAGTACTCGGGAGGGAAACCAATTGCGAGAAAATCTGAATGGTGCATCCTTAGCCGAGTAAGAGTACTCGGGAGGGAAACCAATTGTGTGAGGAAATCCGAATGGTGCATCCTTAGCCGAGTAGGAGTACTCGGTAGGGAAACCAATTGCGAGGAAATCTGAATGGTGCATCCTTAGCCGAGTAGGAGTACTCGGGAGGGAAACCAATTGCGAGAAAATCCGAATGGTGCATCCTTAACCGAGTAGGAGTACTCGGGAGGGAAACCAATTGTGAGGAAATCCGAATGGTGCATCCTTAGCCAAATAGGAGTACTCGAGAGGGAAACCAATTGCGAGAAAATCCGAATGGTGCTGAAAAATAGTCATATAGTAGGTAGGGAAGATAAGCTTCATTGATTTAATTGAAAAGGTGAGCCTCGTTAAAACCTCCTCGGTAAAAACCCTTTCACATTTTTTAGGGATAAAAAATCAAGGAAAAAATAGTACAACACCCGGATACATAATCAACTAAAATAATACTTAAGGTGTGTCGAGTTCCATGTTCTCGGCACCACCTTTCCTGAAAGCTCTTCCAACTTGTAAGTGTCGTTGTTGAAGGTTTGCCAGATTCTGAATGGGCTATCCCAATTGGTGGCAAGCTTCCCTTCTTGGGTATCTCTTCGTGCCTCACCTTGCATTCTTAGGACTAAGTCTCCTTCTTTAAAATCCCTCGGCTTCAGCTTCGAGTCGAACCTTTTGGTCATTCTCTGCCTGCATGCTTCGGCAATGAGGCATGCTTGGTTGCGTACCTCCTCAACCAGATCGAGTTCCCGTCTTAAAGAGTCTTCATTTTCAGCTGCTTCAAAGTGTTGCTTCCGGAGTGAGGGTTCCCTTACTTTTACTGGAATCATGGCTTCGGTTCCATACACCATTCTAAATGGTGTTTCTTTGATTGTTGTTTGTGGGGTACACCGGTAAGCCCATAAATTTTCGGGTATCTCTTCTGCCCACGCGCCTTTAGCCGCACCCAATCTCTTCTTTAATTCTCCCAGGATGACCTTGTTGGCAGATTCAGCCTGTCGGTTCGTTTGTGGGTGCTCGATCGAGGTCACCTTGTATTTTATTCCCAGACCTTCCAAGAAAGTATTCAATTTCTTGTCCGTAAACTGTAGGTCGTTATCGGTGATGATCATGCAAGGAATGCCGAAACGTGTGATTATGTTCTTCCATAAGAACTTTTGTACATTTTGGGTCGTGATGGTTGCTAGCGGTTCAGCTTCTATCCACTTCGTGAAGTAATCGACGGCTACTATCAGGAACTTGCACTGCCCCTTAGCTATAGGAAAAGGTTCCAAGATATCGGTTCCCCACATAGCGAAGGGCCAGGGTGACGAAATAGCGTGTAGTTCGTCGGTCGGCTGGTGAATGAGGCTACCATGCTTTTGGCACTGGCAACATTTTTTTTACATATTTGGCACAATTAGTTTTGAGGGTTGGCCAATAATACCCTGCTCTGAGTACTCGTGTGGCCATTGTTCGGCCATCCGAATGCATTCCGCATAGTCCCTCGTGCAGTTCTCTTATGACATATTCGGCCTGGTCCTTGTCAAGGCATTTGAGTAATGGTGTGGAAAACCCTCTTCTATACAATTCTCCGGCAACCAGGAGGTGGCCTCGCCTTTGTCTTCCGGAAGGGTGCCTTTAGACAAATATTGTTGGATGTCGTCTATCCAATTGTCTTTAGATGTCGAGATTTGTAGGCACTCTTCGGTAGTCACACTTGGTTCTGGTAACGTCTCTTGAATGAATGTCCTTAGTTGTCTGGGCTTCCGAGTACTGGCCAATTTGGCAAGTTGATCAGCTTGGTCGTTGTGTTCTCGGGCCAAATGCCTTACTTGGACCTCATCGAACTCTTGCTTTAGTTGCATGAAGGTATGGTAATACTTAAGCAACTGCGGGTCTTTGACCTGGAATGCACCATTAATCTGTTCGGATGCAATTTGGGAATCGCTCCAACACTCTACTTTCCGAGCTCCCATTTCCCTTGCTAGTTTGAGTCCGGCCAATAAGGCCTCGTACTCGACTTGATTATTGGATGCTTTAAATCCGAATCTCACAGACTGCTCGAGTCGTATCTTGTTTGGTCCTTCTATCATGATGCCCGCTCCGCTTCCTTTTCAATTGGACGATCCGTCGACGTGCACTACCCACCACTCATCCTCAAAGTTCTCGGCCGGGTGTAATTCATTGACGAAATCTGCCAAAAATTGTGCTTTGATGGGGCCTCTCGGCTTATACTTGATATCGAATTCCGACAGTTCTACGGACCACGCCATCATCCTTCTAGCCAGCTCGGGCTTTTTTAGCACTTTCGCAATGGGCAATCGGTTCTAACAATCACCTGGTGCCCTTGGAAATACTGCCTTAGGCGTCTTGCCGCATTAACTAGTGCTAAAACCGCTTTCTTTATTGTTTGATACCTGGATTTGGACTCTTGTAGCACTCGGCTGATAAAATATATGGGAGCCTGGCCTTCTTCATGTTCTTTAAAGACCTCTTCACATTGCAAGTTCCATGAAAAGTTCTTGTTCACCTTTAACAATTGCATGATGGGTCTCGCCTTTTCGGCTATCCTAGGTAGAAATCGCGATAGGGAGGCGATTCTTCCGGCAAGCCTTTGGACCTCCTTTGGCATTTTCGGGCTCCTCATTGAAATCACAGCTTGACACTTGTCGGGGTTTTCTTCTATGCCCCGGCATGTTAGCATAAAACCCAGGAATTTCCCTCCTTGTACACCGAAAACACACTTTTCGGGATTCAGACGCATGTTGTGCTTTCTGATTTTGGCAAAGATCTCTTCCAGGTCGCTCGTGTGCATCTCGAGCTTTGCAGATTTGACCACCATATCGTCGACGTATACCTCCAGGTTTCGTCCGAGTTGTCTTTGGAAAATCTTATCCATCAGCCTTTGGTATGTGGCTCCAGTGTTTTTCAATCCGAAGGGCATAACTTTGTAGCAGTAGTTGGCTGATTCGGTTATGAAGGCTGTTTTGTCTTCGTCTTGTGGGTACATTCGGATCTGATTGTATCCTGAGTATGCGTCCAAGAAACTGAGGCAGGAGTGTCCGGCTGCCCCATCGACTAATCGATCAACGTTTGGTAGTGAGTATGCATCCTTTGGACAGACTTTGTTCATATCCGTATAGTTTGTGCACATTCTCCATTTGTCATTCGCCTTTTTTACCATAACCACGTTGGCTAACCAAGTGGTATATTTGACTTCTCGAATGAAGTGGGTCGTTATCAACTTAGCTACCTCTTCTTTTACGGCTTTTCGTCTTTCTTCGCCCATTTTTCTTTTCTTCTGAGCGACAGGCCTTGCTTCTTGGCATATTGCTAGTTTGTGGCAATGAAAAGTCGGGTCGATTCCTGGGATGTCCGAGGCTCTCCAAGCAAATAGGTCGGCATTTTTCTTCACAACATTTTGGATCTGAAGCTTGTCTTTTCTTGGCAAGTTGCTACCGTGGTATGTGATTTGGGTCGCCGTCTTTCCAATCTGAAACATACCGATCTCCTCGTTTGCTTTGACCTGCTTGCCTTCTTCGACTCGGGGGTCCAAGTCCAGGGTTGGAGCTGAAGGTTCGGCTCCCGAGATCAAGTGTACCGCCCTATACTGTTCATCTTTTAGTTGGGTGACTTTGAGACTGGCCAGATAGCATTCCCTGGCCGCCTTTTGGTCAACATGAATTGTGATAACTGTGCCTCGACACGAAGGGAATTTCATGGCACGGTGTGGAGTGGATACGATAGCTCCTAGAGCGTTCAGAGATGGACGTCCGAGCAGTATATTGTACGAGGTGTTAGCGTGCATTACTATATACTTAACTCTTATAGTTTTGTATTCCTTCTCCCCGTAACCGAAAGTTGTGTCTAGCTCTATACACCCCCTGGTGTTAACCCTTTCTCCTGCGAATCCGACTAGGGGTTCGTCATAGGTCATAAGTTTCCCTTCTAGTATATCCAACTGCTTGAAGGTACTCCAATACAAAATATCGGCTGAACTCCCTTGATCTACCAGGGTTTTCTGGACTGTGCAATCTGCTATGTCTATACTGATGACCATTGGATCATCTTGTACAGGATCGGACCCTTGGAAGTCCGCGTTCGTGAATGTGATGGGCGGCATTTTTAGCTTGTTTATGGCAGATGTCATGTTGACTGATCGGACTAATCGGAGATGCTTTTTCTTGGCTGATGATGTGCTTCCTCCTCCTGCGAATCCTCCCGCAATTGTATTTATGACCTTTCGGGGTTTGGATGATTTTGTGTCGTGCCGCTCCCGGGACCTGCTTCTTGGTCTTTCGGTCCTTTGGTCATGTTCTCGGTTGTAAAAGAAGTCCCTCCTGTAAGTTCTGTCATCGTCTTTGTATTTCGAGAACTGTGACCTTTCGGTTCTAGGATCTTGGAGGAAATTTTTGAGATGCCCCATCTTAATGAGGTCCTCAATCTTGTCCTTGAGTGTTGCGCACTCTTCGGTCGAATGACCTCTATTACGGTGGTATCAGCACTGCTTGCTGTAGTCGGCTTTTGGGGGGGTGTTGGCTCTCTTTGGCACCGCCAATATTTCTGTCGCTAGAGCCTGTTCCAGTATTCGGGAGCGGCTAGTGTTGAGGGGGGTGTAGGCCTTGTATTGGGAGCCACGATACTCCCATTCCTTGTGAAACTTGTCCTTACCCTTCCACGGATTGTCTTTTTCATGCTCCTTCCTCCCTATGCTGGCTTTCTGCTCGGACTTGATTCCTGTACTCTGACAACTCTTCCATTTGCATGTACTTTGCTGCTCTTCGGCAGAGGTCGTCCATGTCCAGCGCCGGTTTTTTACAGAGACTATTGGCGAAAGCCCTCGGCTTAAGGGCTGTCACGAGATGATGCATGGCTACTGCTGGATCAATGTTTCGTATGTTTAGGGCAACTTGGCCAAACCTTTCCATGAACATTCTATGGGATTTCTTCTTCTCTTGTCGAATGTTCACCAGTGCGACTGAAGTCAAGTGATGAGGTCTGCTCGTTGCGAATTGGTTGCCAAATCTAGTCGCAAGCGTCTCAAAACTATCGATGGAACTGGGTGGGAGCCGTGTGAACCAATTTAGAGCTTGTCCCTTCAGGGACTTGGGGAACACTCTACATAGGATGGCATCTTCAGCGGTGTAGAGGCTAACTTGGGTGACATATACGTCTATGTGTTCATCCGGGTCAGTACTACCATCGTACCGGTCTAGGCTGAGGCTCTTCCAGTTTGGGGGAAGAGAGGTTTCGATAATTCCAGAAACGAAAGGATGCCTACAGAGGTGTGACTGAGTGTTTGCGGTAAAGGTCGAAGGCCGATTGGTTACTCCATGGATACTAAGGTTAGCCGCAGACTCAACCTCCTGTTGCTTGTCTGGTGTCTGATCCTCGGGTCTCCACGATCGGTTCAAATTTCTCAGCTCAGCTTTTTCCTGTCGAAGGGCCTATATTTCTTGTGCGTGTTGCCTTCTCATCATCGATATATCGGCTCTTAGCTGTCTTAACTCCGACGACATATTCGTTTGATCTTCCACATGCTTCATGTTTTCACCGACGATGTGTTGTCCTTGTACGTGCTGTTGTCTGGCTGTTATCGATGGTTCAGGTACGTCCATGTGTGTGTGGCTTCGGGTAGTAACCATACCTTGAGGGGCTATGGGGTAAGTTTTACCGGGCCCCACGGTGGGCGCCAAAATGTTCCTGTCTGAAGACGTTGGGGATGATCTCCTACTCTTTACTTCAAGGTCTTCTATAGGTGTTTGAATCCTCCTATACGAATGATGGGGGGGTACCTGCAAAAGGCACTCCAACGCTCACGTCAGGTTTCGGCTCAGAGCATTTAATGTGAGTAATAAATGAGGGTCAAAAAAGTGCTTTACCTTGAGGGGTATACCCCCTTCTATACTTATCTTGTTGGGCCTGGACCCTTATGGGCCCTGACCATTCCTTAATGACCGATCCACACTAATTAAGGTGGCTTAATTATTTTCTAATCTTCGATTTACCTTGGCAATGACCTCTTAACGGACTCTGCCTTGTCCGAATACTGACAGTTAGTATTCGGCTGTAATGATGCTGAACACTCCTACGATGGTATTCGGCAAGGTGTATTTAGAAGCTTATGTTGGGGGGTGTTCGACTATTCTTATAGCCGAATACCCAACGTTTTTAGATACTTGTGTTGGGGGGTATTCGGCTATTCATATAGCCGAATATCCCACCGGTATAACTATTATATCGGATTTGTAATTGCAATCAAAGAAAGCTTTGATAAGAATTCTCGATGACAGCTTAGAAGAAAAATATGTTTATATACGTGACCCACTATTTTTTTTTCTCTATTTAAACAAATAATATAAATTCAATATTTCCATCATATTTTTCTCCTCTTAGTTTCCTTTCCCTCTATTTTTGCCCAAACAAAAAGGTCAAAATCTTAGGAGATGCTCTGATTGACCCAACAATATGCACGAAGTGTTGCAAGTGTCCTTCCAATAATGAGTAAACAACCTGTCTGTACCACATATTTTTCTTCACTTTTTCATCCACAGGTTAAGGAAAAAAAATTAAATAAAGAAGAAAACTTAAAACTTTCAACTTCATTTATGCTTTGTTTTGTATAGGAGATAGGAGATAACAGATAAGGAAAGAAAAGAAAAAAAATTAAAATTTCTCTCTTTTTACTGTTTGGTTACTCAATAAAAAGAGAAGGAATGAATAATTAAAGTGGATCCCATTATTAATTATTATTATTATCAAATACAATCCTTTCAATATTGAAAGAAAGCATAGAGAGAAATGAGCTTTTTACATGTTGTGACAAAATTGTCCTACCAAGAGACCTGCACATGCTTTAAAATGTAAAGCGTGAAAAACCACTTACACCTTAGGAAACCATAAAAAATAATAATAATAATAATATGGAAGATTTTTTGAAAAAAAAAACTGATTACTGTTAAATAAATTTTTATTAATAGATAATAGTAATGTCTCATTTTCTATTTGAGGATATTTTGATCATTTTACATACATATTTTTTTTTTCTTTTCTTTTACTTCTTACATAATCAAACAAAAGAAAAGAGAAATTTTAACGTTCATTTCTTTCATTTTTTTTACCAAATAACTTAAAAATTATCTTACTTTTTATTCTCTTTTTTTTTCTTTCATTATTTTTATTTTACTTTTTTTTTATGTTTCCCTCTTAATCTCTTATACCAAACAGAGCTATAAAAGTCTTAAAAATTATCATCTCTGTCAGTATAACAACAGATACAGAGATCTATTAAATAAATATACCACGTGCACCATGCAGACATAAATAGCCTAATCAATAAAAATGGTACAGTGATTATTATTAAGAGTTTAATTTTAATATAATGTGAATTTTAAAATTTTTACAACATTAATTAATTAAAAATTATTTTAAACATAATATTTAAAGTAATTATTGTAAATAATAGTCAATAATTTTATTATATATAATAATCTATCTATAATTAAATACTAAAGTAAAAAAAATTACATTATATTTTAACTATTTCTATTATTATTATTATTATTAAAAATGAAGAAAAAAGTTGCAAGGAAGTGGAAGCATTATTGATATTGACAAAAAAAAAATTACACTATACCACGTGAACCATACAGACTTTAAATTAAACAGTATAACTAATAAAAATGGCAAGATAACGTTCATCTGAGAACAGTTTCTCTCTTTCTCCCGTTGTGAACAGACTACAACCACGAGATTCACCTTAACTTCACAAACATCAACGAACCAGTTCAATCTCCATCGTTGGATTGGAATATAGTTTTGGAATATTAGAGACGCGAAGCAGGTGATCATAATCTCCGATTCCGCGCGCCATCCTCGTGGGGTACAACGAGGACATCGTGGAGTTCACAGGATCCAATTCCAAACGAGAGAACGAGACACCCAATTGGAAGATACCACGTGTCAATGTTAAAGCTGCACTTCTTTTCAATTGTCCCCACACACACTTGGGAGTACGCTAAGAAAGAGCGTATTTATTTATTTGGCTTTAACCTTTAACTCACTCCACTCTTTTTATTTTTCTAAAATTTGGTAAGTCACCTTATTTACAGCAATTTCTAACTCAGTTGCTTGTGGGCACTTCAAACTTTTCTCAAGCACTCCAGCGATGGAGATTAAACTGATTTAATAGTCGGATTCAACTTCCTAAAGTGAACAATTAACTTTATATGCTATAGTAAACAATATTGACCATTGATGGAAAAAAAAATGATGATGAAGATTACATGCATAAGCATATTAATTCAGTAATGTCTTAAAATATTAACCATTAATTTTTTTCATAAATAACTTAGATTACTTACTTTATCTTTACATTCTAACACTATTTAACACCTAGAAACAAAGATTTTTTTTTTGTCCTAGGTCAGAGACCATGAGTGTCCCCCAACCCACTGAGTCAGAGACTAATTCCGCTCGCGATGTGTGGCTGCTGCTGGTCCAAGGAAATTTTGTACACGGAGGAAATCGAACACGGATTTTCCCGCTAAATAGATCGTTCCCCAACGCAGTGGGGGCTTATACCACTATACCAACCCTTTGGGTTAAAAGAAAAAAAATATAAATATAATATGATAAGAAAAGATTAAAATAAATAAATATTAATGAGATGTTTAATATATATAAAAGTCTCTCTATATATAATTCCTCTTCTTAATAATTATACCTAACGTATTACGTGAGAATGTATATTATTGACATTAATGGCACACAAAAACTAAATGCGATCTAATATAGTACTATAAATTAAAGAAAACAAACAAGTAGATAGTTGTTGGTAGTGGAGAAAGAACATGGTGGATGTGAAGAGAAAAAAGAGAGGAAGGCATGACAAGGATGGTAATTTACGCTATGTTTGTTACAAGAGAAACACTATATAAAAGGAAAAGAGAGCAAGAAACAGCGTGAAACGATGAGAATTCGGTCATTTGACAACATCGAATCGAAATACATGTGAAATATTTGAAAAATGTGTGGGTCCCACACTACATCATTTCCCATTATGAAATGCGACGAAAAAAATACGGTGTATGCAACGTTACTTATTTGCCCCTGTTCCCTCGTGACTCTTATGAACAACCAATGAGATTTCTCTAGTTTGACAGCACCGAAATACATATGAAATATTTGAAAAACGTGTGAGTCTCACATTGTAGCATTTTCCACTTTGAAATATGACGAAAAAAACATGGTGTGTGCAACGATACTTATTTTCCCCTATTCCCTCGTGACTCTTATGAACAAATGATGAGATTTCACTCGTTTAACAACACTAAAATACATGTGAAATATTTGAAAAACGTGTGGTTCTCGCACTGTAGCATTTCCCACTATGAAATGTGACGGGAAAAAACATGATGCGTGCAACGTTACTTATTTTCCCCTATCCCCTCCGTGACTCTTATGAACATTCCTGTTTTTATTTTCAACTCTCACATGTCTTATTTATGTGCAAAAAAAAAAAAAAAATTTGCCCGTATAGTTGTCTCAAGCCATTGCCCCCTCCATAACCAATTATACTTATAATCGATTATGTTTGCATGCATAATCAATTATGTTATTTTTATAACATAGTCAATTATGCATACAAGCATAAATCAATTATACTCAAGCATCATCCTCTTTTTTTAAATTGCAAAAAAATAAAATAACTCACCAATCTGTAAGGATAAAAACATATTTTTATAATAATTTTATTTCTCTTTTTTCTTTTACCTACCTAACAATTTTAATTTAAATATTTTCTTTTATTTTTCTTCGACTAAACAACTTTTATTTATTTTTTATTTCTCACCCATTTTCTTTTTTTATTTTCTCATCTATCTATTCCCCTTCCTTTATTTTTTCTCACCTACCAAACAAAAGGTTAAGGAAAAAGCGTGATCCTGTAATACAACAAATTATTTTTTTCCAACAAAAATTATTCTAGTTAATCAAGATTGAACTCATATTCTGTAAGGACATAAATTCAAAATTTGCTCCCGATATGAAGATTTTATATTGGCAAGTGACATGACATGTAAATATTTTTATAAGTACTTTTTGAATCTTAAATTTGAATCTTGAAATATGCTGTGGCCCAGTGTGTTTCTAGGATCCAACTTATCTAAATTATTTTTTTTTAAGAGAAAAAAATTATTCTGTGGCTGTTTCACCGTTTCAAGCATCGGTTATACATCTCATCAGATATTATATATATATATATAGATACAAACACAATTACAATTAATAATTCCACACGCGTGACATAACACTCTTTCACTCACACACACAGCGAATAGCTCCATGCTTCTCGTTCCTTAAATTCCTCTTCTCTTGCGCTCTCTCTCTTCATTCCATATATATCACAATTCCAACTGCGACCAACTTAATTAAGAAATTCTCCTCCGTAGCCATGGCAGATCTCAAGTCCACATTCTTGAACGTCTATTCCGTTCTCAAATCTGAACTCCTCCACGACCCCGCTTTCGAGTTCTCCGATGATGCTCGCCAATGGGTCGACCGGGTATATCATCCTCCTATCTATTCCTTTTTTTATTTTATTTTTTTCGTATAATAATAATTGATAGTTGAGGATGGGGAAAAAGCTGTGTCATTAATTAATATTGCTAACAAACAAAAAATAAATAAAATAACAGAGAGAAAGAGAGTGACTTTGTAACATGTTTTCATAGATTTCGTTTAATTACAGTATTAGAATGTGTGTCGTTGACCACCGAGCGCATAGATCAATCGGCGTGAGTTGTATCAGCTTAACCAATGGTCTCAAGTTCAATATTCGATATATGTAACTGCATTAAATACTCACAGAGTTTTATGGACCATGGTAGTCCTATCTGACTCGAGCAGAATTACCTTCGGTGGAAGATTCCTGTGATCTAGAATAAAAAAGAATGTGTGACATAGGATTAACTTTGAGGGTACTAATGTGATGTTCGAAAGTTCTAGGAAGGAGGAGAATGTGATGTTGGAAAGTTCTAGGAAGGAGACTGAGGAGCTTAATGATAGCGGTTGTTACTTGTTACTACACTATCAACCAAAATAGCAATAGTGGGTTTCTATGGGGGCTTTTGTGTCCGTGAAATTCTATCTTTAAATTTATGGTAATTGTCCTGGTTTACAAAAAAAAAAAAGAGTCTCAGATTCAGTAAAATTTAAGTTACTGCAATGATTAAAGAAATTTTGTTTGTCGTGGAACATTTAAGTTATACCATTACTTGTGTCTGTTGCTGTACATGTGATGTCATGCACATTACAATTTCATTGAAAAATATGTATATGTATTTTGTTCTGTTACTTACTGTGTTATGTACTTTAATTTATTGCAGATGCTGGACTACAATGTGCCGGGAGGTGTGGCTTGAGAATTTCTTTTAAGTTTGTGCTGAGTAATTTATTAGTTTATTGTTAGTTTGTTACATAACTTGATAGGAAAGAAAGGAGGAGGTGTTCTGTTCTGAAGCAATTTTATAAAGAGATAAAGGGTATTGACCAAAAGATGGATTCTAACTGCAGGAAAGTTGAACCGGGGACTGTCAGTCATTGACAGCTACAGATTGTTGAAAGAAGGGCAGGCATTAAATGATGACGAAATCTTCCTTGCTAGTGCTCTTGGTTGGTGTATTGAATGGGTATGGCTGTTGAAAGCTTTTATTTTTCTTGTTTGAATGATTAAACTAGTTCTAATTGTTTCGGATGTTTACTGTGATGGCATTGGGGGAATCTTACAATATTCTGTTGACGAGTTTTGCAGCTTCAGGCATATTTTCTTGTTCTTGATGACATTATGGATAACTCTCACACACGTCGTGGTCACCCATGCTGGTTTAGAGTGCCCAAGGTTTGTAGAAAAATAAACATGTGCCATTGTGCTATCTTTATGCTGCTGTTGTGATGAAGTAATTACGTCTAATTATGTATGGTGTAGGTTGGAATGATTGCAGCAAATGATGGAGTTCTACTAAGAAACCATATTCCACGTATCCTTAGGAAACACTTCAAGGGAAAGCCATATTATGTTGATCTTCTTGATTTGTTTAATGAGGTTGTACTCGTACAAATGTTGAAGCTTAAATTATGTGGATTTCATCTTGTTAATATGCTTAAAGTTGACTATCTTGCTTTTCTTTTAGGTTGAGTTCCAGACTGCGTCAGGACAGATGATAGATCTGATCACCACACTGGAAGGAGAAAAAGACCTGTCTAAATACACATTAACACTGTGAGTACTGAAAAAAAAAAAGAGGAGAACAAACAGGGAGAAATGATTACTGATGAACCTCTTTTTTGACAAACATGAAATGCTGGGTCATATGTGATGTGTGACTATAATAACTATGCAAAAAGAAAAATTCTTCTGCCAGAGAGCAATATCACATCCTTTCTAGTTTTTAAAGTGTCCAATCAACACTATTTTGTAAAACTTTGCTGGAAGCTAATATCAGAAGAGAGATAACCGCTTGTCTATTAGATGTATACTAGGCTATCTTTTTGGTTTAAAATTAGAGATGTCTAGTGAGTTTGCTTGCTATCTTAGAGCCAATTTTTTTGTGAGAGCCGCTTCAGATTTTCAAAAGAATAATGCCAACTTTCTTTTGGCTGGGCATGCTGAAGAATATGATGTGAAATTTGCCTGTTACCAGTTCCTTCTCTTCTAGCTAGCAATGTGCTATGTTTCAATACAATTTTATATATTCCACTTCAGCATCTTGTTCACTATTTCTTTCTTGGAAATCAATACTTATTATGACAAGCAAATGGACATCTTCTGCAGGCATCGACGTATTGTTCAGTACAAGACTGCATATTATTCATTTTACCTTCCAGTAAGTATTATTTGCCTACATTTTTTTCGTATAGCCTCCCTAATTTTGGTTTCTTCCTTGTCCCTTTTTCCTAGAGACACTAATGAGAAATGCTTCTTCAGTCACACTGTAATGTGTTGTTCAGTTTGAAATTGCATCTTTACCTCTCAACCCCCCTTCTCTCTGTTTTTAAAAGAACATGTTTCTAATGAGTCCTCACTTAAAAAAGAAGTTATTTCTTTTTTATTTTGTATTTGATTCATTTTCAATAGTCCTATCACACTGGAATATATTATCTGTTATTTATCTTAATATATGTCTCCTCCTTACACAGGTTGCATGTGCATTGCTTATGGCGGGTGAGGATCTGGATAACCATGTTGATGTAAAGAACATTCTTGTTGAGATGGGAACATACTTTCAAGTACAGGTAATACTTTGTTAGCATAGGTTTGACCTCTTGGCTTTCTTTAGATCATTTAGACTCTAGAATGCTGTATTGTAACCTATGTTTGACCTCTTGGCTTTCTTTAGATCATTTAGACTCTAGAATGCTGTATTGTAACCCATCTTCTTTTCTCTTTCCTTTTCCCCTCTCATTTTAGGATGATTATTTGGATTGCTTTGGTGATCCTCAAACAATTGGAAAGGTGAGCATCCTGGATAATGGATTGGAAACATCAATTTCTCTTTAATCTCATTCATGTTATCCATGGGACCAGATAGGTACAGATATTGAAGATTTCAAGTGCTCTTGGTTAGTTGTGAAAGCGTTGGAACTTAGTAATGAACAACAAAAGAAAGTTCTACATGTAAGTGAACATCTTATTATTTCCCGTTTCTTTCCTTATTTTCTGCCATGATTAGACTGCAATAAATCACTATTTTTTGTGGTTTGCAGGAGAACTATGGTAAGCCAGATCCAGAAAATGTTGCTAAAGTAAAGGCCCTGTATAATGAGCTTAATCTTCAGGTTTGAACTTCATTTACATCTAGCTCATTAATAATTCAACCCTTGACATGTTTCTTTGCAATATCAACATATTAAGATGACCTATTAGCCAAACAATAAGGAAAACAAAATTAAGATGCTAAAAGAATAATAATAGCATTTCCACACATTTTGCAAGAAAGTCATGCAAATTAAGTTGCAAAAATTTTCTGCACATCATGATAGATGCTGATTTTCTTTGAATTATTTACTCTCAATCCGAATGAATAGGCTGTATTTGAGGAGTATGAGAACGGGAGCTATGAGAAGCTTGTAGCCTCCATTGAAGCTCATCCTAGCAAAGCAGTTCAAGCTGTATTGAAGTCCTTTTTGGCTAAAATTTACAAGAGGCAGAAGTAGAGTCAACTTAAGGCGATGACCAAAATTGTTGAACATGCAATAGAAACTAGAGTTCTGATTTCAATCTAGAGCAGTATCATGTTCCGTGGCTTGGAATTTTTTAAAAATTGATTGATTTTCTTCTTGTCTTTTTTGTTTTTTCAGTGATAAGATCTTGTTGTATTTTATCTTGTAAACTGTCTTGGGATACTTGTTTGACTATTAATAATTTCTTCTGAAACTTTTTGGTCATTATTATTAGAGTTATGTTATTTATATAATACATTTTCAGTATTATTTTTTTCTCTATTTCTGTATTATATAAATTATTTTATTTCATATTTTTTTTGTCTTTTATCGTACAAAAGATTATATAAATACAAGTTCTCATTGTTGTCATCTGTGGTAGTCGGAGTCCATAATTTTGCCAGGGAAAAGAAATATAAAATTAACAGAATGTCATACTCATAACCCCATGTTATTTGGAAAAAAGTTGCATACAACATAATCCCACGTCATATTCAGTCCAATCCCAGAGTTCTTTTTCCGTTTAGTGCATTGAAAACAATAACATGATTTCACAATTTATTATATATTTAAGGGTAAAGCAAGTTTTGGCTCTTCTAAAATATGTGAAATTTGAAATTAGTTCCTCTAAATTTTTTTATCTCATTTCGGTCTTTTTAAAGTTTTTACATGTTACTATTCATCTAACGTGTTAACTTTGTTAGTGAATCTAATGGGTTGAATACATATCTATTTGAATCATTTGTACATCAATTTAAAAAAAAATGGTAGTGGTGCATGTAAAAATACTGGATTTATTAATAGAGTTAATATACTGAATCAACAGTAATATGTTAAAATTTTATAGAGACTAAAATGGGATGAAAATTTTTAGAGGGATCAATTTCGGATTTCACATATTTTATAGGGACTAACAATATATTTTACCTTATATTTAAATATACTTTAACTCCACATTATCTTCAATTGAATTCTGAAATTCTTTCTATGTTTAGTGTCTAAGAAAATTTAAGTGAAACAATAATCTAAACACACTAATGAATACTTTAAATTTGAATTTTTAGAGATTAAAGTGAAGAGTAATAACTTATAATTGAAATTAATAGATAATATTTTAATAAAATTTTAATTTATTATATTTTTAGAGTAAATTACAGTAACACCTCAAGTTTTTATCAAATTACACATAATTTTACCTTTTTTTTATTTTCCTACACTAACATCCCTTTAAGTTTGAAAACATTATACTAACACCCCCTTGTATGTTTGAAAATATTACACTGACACCCCCTCAAACCTTACACTAACACCCCTTATAAGGGAGACAAAAGTAATGGTTAAAAAAACAGGGGGTGCTTGTATAATTACATGAAACTTCAGGGAATGTTGCTGTAATTTACTCAATATTTTAATATACTTTAATTCTACATTATCTTTATTTTTTTTTTCACTGACATTATCTTCAGTCTAACACCGAAGTTCTTTGAGTTTTGGAAAATGTAAACGTATGTTTTGAAGCTTTGAAACAATAATCTAAAAACACTAATAATGATTGTACTTTAATTTTGATTTTTACGCTGCATTCGTATGTGCCGTAAGTTGTGAATTGCAACTGCAAGTGAAGATGAAAGCCGGTGAAAGTGTAATTTGCTCCTATTTGGTAGGAGTGAAAGTGTAACAAAAATAGTGGGACCCACAGTGAAAATTTTCACCTAAAAAATGAGGTGAAAGTGTACAGTAAAATGGTACCCAAATTTTATCCCAGAACTACCCCTCCTCTTCATAATACGTGCTTCTGCAACCAGAGAAGGCATGACACCATATTCGAATATACAGAAGACATAATCGAATACACTGCAACATAATCAAATATAATTTTTAAACCTAAGGGAACCATATTTGATTATGTTGTAAGCATAATCGATCATGCTTACAACATAATCGAATATCTTGCTAGGCATAATGCTACCATATTCGATTATGTTTAAGCATATTCGATTATGCTTACAGCATAATCGTAAGCATAATCGAATATGTTGCTAAAAAAATGGCATGCTGAACGAATTTTTTTATATGCAGGGAATGATTTTTTTTTACCCATATATATTAAATGATTTGAATGTCATGTGATAGCCGAAAACAAAATGCAATATAATAATTTGAGAAAAATGGCTATGCACTGACAGTATAAAACTATTTTGCACAATCATCCAATCACAAACCACCATTTATGATAAGATTGTTAATTTTTACAAAACTACCTTAAAAGTCATGCAAACGGTGATTTGTGATTGAATGACAGTGTAAAACTATTTTACACTGTCAGTACATCACCATTAAACTCTAATAATTTTCCTTACTTTTTTATTTGAAAAACAATTCTCTAGTGATATGCATGTTAAATTAAAAAAAAAAAAACAATACACAAAAATAACGCAACAATGTGAGGGTAAAATGAGCAAAATATAAATAATTAACTTTTGTTTTTTATTTGTTTTCCTATAACATTACTTTAATTCAAATCTTTCATCCCTTTTCAATCCTCTTTCATCTCTACCAAACAACCTCACTTTCCACTATCTTTCATCATACTTTCATTTCTCTTTCATCCATTTTCATTCCTCACACTTTTATCTGTTTTCTTTCCAAACAACCGAACACAAGGTTAGAGATTAAAGTGAAAAGCAATAATTGAAATTTAAATTAATAGATAATATTTTAATATTTCATAATTTATTATATATTTGAATATATTTTAACTCCACGTCATTTTCAATCCAACGTTGGAGTTCTTTTTCCGTTTAGTACGTTGAAGAATACATATAAACGTTTTGAAGTTTTGAAACAATAATCCAAAAACATTAATTATGATTATATTTGAATTTGAAATTTTAGAGATTAAAGTGAAGAACGATAACTGTTAATTGAAATTAATAGATAATATTGTAATATTTCATAATTGATTATATATTGAATATACTTTAACTCCCCGTCATCTTCAATCCAATGTTAGAATTCTTTTTCCGTTTAGTGCCTTGGAAAATGCATATAGATGCTTCAAAACAATAACCCAAACAAACTAATAATGATTATACTTTGAATTTGAATTTTTAGAGATTAAAGTAAAGAGCGATAACTGTTAATTGAAATTAATAGATAAATATTTTAATATACTTTAACTCTATGTCATCTTCAATCCAACGTTAAAGTTCTTTCTCATTTAGTGCCTTGAAAATGCATATAGGCGTTTTGAAGCTTATTTATTTTTTATTTTTATAGAAAGGCATTTTGAAGCTTTGAAACAATAATCTAGACAAACTAATAAAAATTATACTTTGAATTTAAATTTTTAGAGATTAAAATGAAGAGCAATAACTATTAATTGAAATCGATTAATAATTTAAAAAATTTATATTTGAATATATTTTAATTCCACGTTATTTTTAATCCAGCAGACGTTTTGAAAATATTATAATTTGCATTGAAAAAAAAAGTTTATTTATAAATGCGAGTTTTTCTTTTCTATTTTCTCTTTAATTAAAAAGTTTATTATCATGTTTTTTTTTCTTTTCTACGTTCTTTCCTCTCACCACCCATAAAACTGTTAACTACTTACGTATGCAATGATGGTAGGAACATAAATTAACCCTCTTAACTATGATCTCTAACGGTCTAACCATATCATTGATCAAAGAATGATAGTTGGATCGAGACCTTCCCTTAATTTTCGTTAATATATATATATATATATATATAGAGAAGGGATCCACTTACTTTAATAATAAGTCTAAGGATCCATTTGATTTACTAAAAAATATGGTATTGGACAGAACAATTATAATTGTTCTATATTTGTTTTAAAAAAAAAAAATATGGAACACGACAACTCAAATGAAAAAAGACATGATAAAAATATCTTTTCTTGTTACTTAAAAATTCACGGAACAACTTTTTATTTCAAGGAGAACATATTAAAAAGACTTAAATATCTACTTTCTTTTTTCTCTCTCCCCCACTCTCACGTTCTCACACGTAACTGCCTGTAAACTGCTGCTCCTCCACGGACTACTGATTTTTTTTTTCTTTCACGTTCTTAACTTCACTCGTTCCTCCCTGCGAGTTGGTTGCTAACATCCAAAAGAGTGAAAGCTTTCACAAACTGTTGTGTGTGTGTATATATATATATAATATTAAAATATATAATAATATTTTTTATAATAATAATAATAATAGAAATTATATTAAGATTATTAATATAAATTTTATTAATATTCAAAAGGGTATTATAATAAATTTTATATTTTTTTATTTGTGCTATCCATCTCCACCAAACAATAAATAGGATAAAAAATTGTCCTGTGTTTTTCTGTCATTTGGTATGTATCAAACGAACCTTAAGTGGATCCCTCTTTATATATATATATATATATTTTTTTTTTTCTTCTAACCAGGGGAAAGTCGGAAAGATTTTTTTTGATATGCACTGTCTTCTACCTGTTTGTCCATATTTTTCAACTATATAAAATTCAGTTTAAAATGTACTGCAGTCTGCAGTAATTAGAGAATACAATCGATTATCACAATATATATCCCATACCATTTTTTTTGGTAAATATTTTATTTTTTTGGTAAATATATCCCATACCATTTAAAATGTGCTGTAAAGAAATTACTTTCATATATTCAGTAGTTGCTATTTTTTTTTTAATTATGGGCAGCCAATTGAGTGTATATGTAGTTATTATGAGTAAAATAAGTAAAAAAAAAAATGTGGATCCAAATGCAATTATTCCTATTATTTATTGCTATAGATTTAGCTGACGGTTATACTTATACTTCAGTCTTTTTCACTGTGAAATTCTATTTTATTAAACAGAATTTTGTTTGTATTTTTTTTTTAAAAAAGGATCAATATCCCTTGTTTTACTCATCGAAACAAAATAAAAACACAAATTAATGTACAGAGTTTTATAATATATACTAATAATTATAAATATAATTAGCGATTACCGTTGGGGGTTGAAAAAGTGTTATGCGTGTCGACTATCGATTAGTTACTTAAATTTTCAAAGTCTTCTGCATTTTTTTTATTCGTAGAAATCGAATACAATATCGGAGGTTTACAGTAACTCATGCACTCTGTTCAACCAACTGAGCTAGATCTCTTCAATAAGTCTTTTGTATTTAAAACATTGAACAATAAGTGATTATTATTTTTTTTAAATCTTAAATATGTTTTTATTCTCTATAAAATAAATAATTTTTAATTTTGATTCTGTTATAACTTGTTTTTATCCTTTTAAAATTTGAAATAACTGTTTTTAGTCATTATAAACTGAATGAATTTTGGTATTGGTCTATTTAAAATATTTTTCTTTGATTTTTATTCCTTAAAGATTTGAAATTACTATTTTTAATCTGTAACTTTGATTTTTTTGGTCCTAGGTCAGAGATACAAGTGTCCTCCAACCCATTGGATTAAAGACTAATCCTGCTCGCGGTGCGTGGTTGCCGCTGGTCCAAGAAAATTTTGTATACGGAGGGAATCGAACAACAAATTTTGATATTAAAGTAACTAAACAACATTCATTTTAGAAATCTAGAAAATTTTTTAGAGACATTACATGCTAATATGGTGCTATAAACACTAATAGATGCCAATTTAAATAGTCACTCTCTCAATAAATATATAAGTAGTTAACAAGATTTAAATTAGAGTCGAGACTAAAAATAGTAATTTTATATTTTTGAGGGATAAAAAAAAATTATAAAGACCAAATTCAAAACTTACTGATTTTATTATTATAAAAACTAAAATCATATTTAGTTTTTTAAAAAAAATAAAGTGAACAACACATGTAATAATTAGTCAGGCAATGATAGGCCCATTACCTGTGGCTGTGGCGTGTAACTGGATCAAGACAAGACAAGGAGAAGGACGTCAAGCTAGCTGCAATAACAAGTGGTGCAATTTTTTCTTGTTTGACAAGTAGTTCGACTTGTATTAATTCTTTCTTTTTTTTATATGATGTATTCATGTCCAAAAAAATTCTTCCTTTAAAATATTGCTTTTGCATACGAGGAAAGTTAACATTATATTTTATTTTTATTATTAATTATAAGTTTTATTTAACTATTCGAAACTATTTTATACCAAGGGCCAACAAGTCATGGATAGAAAAAACGTGATTGGAAGGAGAGATCAGTCATTAGTAAAATTGATGAATATTTCGCATTAATGTTATGGTAACAGAAAAAATTTATGTCAAGGAAAACACCATAATATGTCATCCAATAATGATAGAAAGAAAAGTATTTAAGAAAAACTAAAAATATGTTGAATAGCGTCTTTCCTATGTTATGTACTGTGATCAGAAGCACAGGTGGAAAAAAAAAAAAAAACGCGTCAAGCATATTCAGAATTGCCAATCGTTTTCAATCAACATTGTCGGGACCCCCTCTCCATAATTTTGTTATGGTGAGTTATGGTGATTATAGAAGAAGGGTCCCATGCAATGCAACGAAATTCATGAAATAAAAAGACCCAGAGACAGAAAATTCCATTCCACTAATCACTCAAGATAAGCCAAACGTGTCATAACTTTGTTGCATGAGTTTATGCTTGGATTAATCACTAAAAATAAAATTGTAGTATTAGATATAATCGATGGCATAGTTTCAAGCATACCATTTGAATTAAGTTTTTGCAAACAACGATAAAATGTTATATTTCTAAATAAATGACACCACACACGATTATAACTAACTATGCTTCGATTTGGATTCAGCACAGTAAAAACAAATACGCAATTGATGTTGTCAAACGCAGAATACCAATACTTCATCACAATAAAAACAAATACGCAATTGATTTAGTCAAGCCCTAAAAATTATCAATAAAAAAAATGTATGTACAAATTAGATGTAATTTAATACTCCACCAACTTTATTTAATTTTCGACCTCAGTGAGTCAAGATTGACTTTTTTTTTTTTTTTAAATAAATAGTAATAATTTAACCCTTTGCCCTTAGAAGGGGGGTAGGCCGAGTGGGTGCCCTCCAAATTGGACCCCATATGGTGGCATTTGACAAAAAGGGTGGGGAACTCTTCCATTCAATATCAAATTCATGAGCTACTTCAGCACCAAACAGAAAGAGGGGAAGAAAAGAATCATAAGCATCTATCTTTATGCAATATGCTGGATTACAACATTTTTTGCATATGGAATTTTTAATATAATTGAGTATAATTAGTTAATTACCTAAAGAGTATATAAGAAGCATGTTCTCTGATAGATTGATATGAGAATATTTTGATTATCCAATTGAAAAGTTATTGAATGGTGTAATAGTTGATCAAAGTTATACCAATATAATTTGATCTCTCCTCATATATATATATATATATATATATATATATTATATTTTAAAAAATATTATAGTCTTATTAAATTTGTTTCTTTAAACTTTTAAATATTATAACGTTTGTTGATGAAAAGGACAGAAATAATAACATAAAATGATTAGTAATTATTAATTTGATGATATTGTTTTTTGAAAGGCCAATAATATAATGACATAATTTTTAAAAGACTAATCTAAAAGTTTAAATATTCTTTATTATTTAATAAATGGATAAATACCTATTAATTAATTTTTATGGTAAACATGTTAAGATACATGCAAGTAAAAATATTAGTAACACACTTTTTAATATATTTTCTACTATTAAATAAATTTTATTTAAAGTTCTTTAATTAAAAATGAGCTCAAATTATTAAAACCGAATTACTTACATTTCTCATGCAAGTATAATTAAAATAAATTAAATATTAGTTTTGTTACCATTAACAAAGACTGATTTAAAGTATTTAAAAATAATGAAATATTATTTAGAAAATATTTATTACATGAAGTTATAAAAAACATAATAAATATTTTCCCTAATAAAATCTTTATTATTTTTAATTACTTAAAAATCATCCTTAAAAACCGATTTTGAGAAATTTTTTAATAAATATATTTAATAAGTAAGTGGAAAAGAAAAAGAAGAAAAGAAACTTACCTTATATAAGAATCACTACTATATAATAATAGTAGTATAGTACTATAGTAGAAAGGTAAACGGTGGAAGCGTATGAAATGATTAACTGTAGATAGATACCATCGAACGAAGGTTCAACGTCATACGCGCCGTGGCTAACAGTTGAACAAAATGGGTCAATTTAATATAAGAAAAGTATAACAACTTAGTGCAAACTTGATTATTTCATGTTGTTCTTTCCACAGTTTCATTATCCAACTTTTCCTATTCTTTTCCATTCTCAATTATTCATTTCCAATTTTCCATCAATATCTCCCTGATTATCCGCTCAAAATCTGTGTCTTTTTTCCCTTCTTGTTGCCTTGGCTGTTGACAAATTTTTCTGCTTCTTTCTCAACTGTTTCAACTGTTCACGGTTTGTTCGCCACACAAATTTAGTTTTCAGTTAGTTCCTACATAGATCAGCACTTTTCACATCAATTCTTTTGGCACAACACAACCAAGATTTTTGCCTTTTGTTCTTTCCAATATGTTTCTGTCTGAAGAATTTGAGTTGTGTTGAACAGTTTGATTCATAGTTTTCCACTTTCAGTTGATTCTTTCTACATCTTAGTCATAAACTGCATTACCCTTTTGGAAGATCTTTCTGGGGTGCTCTATACTTTTCAGGGTGGTTAAAAAAGTTGACTTTTTTTACCTCAAGATTCTGGTTCTGGTCCCCTTTGAGTTTTATTACGTGATAATGAAGCTTGTGGTTCGTGTGATTGAGGCAAAGAACTTGCCACCGACGGATCCTAATGGGTTGAGTGATCCGTACGTGAGGCTGCAGTTGGGGAAGCAAAGGTTCAGGACCAAAGTGATCAAGAAGTGCTTGAATCCAAAGTGGGATGAGGAGTTTAGCTTTAGGGTAGATGACCTTAATGAAGAGTTGGTTATATCTGTTATGGATGAAGATAAGTTCTTCAATGATGACTTTGTGGGTCAGCTTAAAGTGCCAATTTCAATTGTCTTTGAGGAGGAGATCAAGTCCCTTGGCACTGCTTGGTATTCTTTGCAACCCAAAAGCAAGAAGTCCAAGAACAAGGAATCTGGTGTGTTAAGCTGCTGAACTGTACTTTCCTCTACCTTATCCAATAGTTTGCTGCTTACCTAACATTTGAGTGGCCATGTTTGTTCTCTCTCTCTCTCTCTCAACTAGTAGTTTTGTTGTTTGGTTATTTTATAAGTGGCATTAAATTGCTACTTAAATGATGTTAGGTCATTGCTTGACATCAATTTGTTGCTAGTGAACATCTACTTTTAGACTATCTTGATTTTTTTTTTTTAAAAAAAAGTATCATTGGAGTACCAAATTGATATTGTAGTAATATTTCAAGAATCAAATTGTTGTTTCAAAAATCTTTCTAAGATGAAATGAGAGGTTTAATCTCATTTTATTGAGTTAAACTTGTACTGTTGTTGTATTGGTTTTGTGCTTAAATTGTGACTGATAACATGATGTAAATTGCATGGTGTCTAATTTGAGATTATGGAATATGGATCATGCATCTCAAAGGGTCATTCACCTTAACACCTTTTGGAAAATAATTGGTCACTGACTGTGAACATGAACATATGAATCATGGTTTTGGTGCTATCTTGAACTCAAATGCTGGCATTATTTTTCGTTTTCTTGGCAGGTGAGATTCGTTTGAGCATATATTTTTCACAAAAGAATGTATCCATGGAGTCAAATGGTAGTGGTGATCTATTATTACATCCAAGAATGACGGAATCGCCTTCTAGATCTTCCACAGGCCATTCAAACTCATCTTCTCCTGTCAGGGAAGAAATTACATCTGCTAAGGATGAAAAATCTAGTACACAGAAAACAATAACAGGAAGAATTGCTCAAATCTTTAATAAGAGCTCTGATATGAGTTCAAACGCATCCCGTAGAAGCATCGACTCGGAACAATCTGAAATTAGTAAAGTAGAAGTTATTGAGATGAAGGCTGAGGATCAGTCCTCTAATGAGACTTTTGAAGAAGCTATGAGAAAAATCCAGTCTGCAGATCAAGGCAGTGAAATTCCTAGCAATTTACCAGCAGGAGTGTTTATTGATCAACTATATGTTATTGCACCAGAAGACTTGAACAAGTTATTATTTTCATCAGAATCAAATTTTCTTAAGTCATTGGCAGATGTACAGGGTAATACAGAACTTGAAATAGGACCTTGGAAGTTTGAGAATGATGGAGAGATCTTCAAAAGATTAGTTACTTATGTCAAGGCTCCTAGTAAATTAATTAAGGCTGTCAAAGCCTATGAGGAACACACATATTTAAAAGCTGATGGGAAGAACTATGCTGTTCTAGTCAGTGTCAGCACTCCTGATGTTATGTATGGGAGCACCTTTAGGACAGAAGTACTCTATGTGATCACACCTGGACCAGAGTTGCCGACAGGAGAACAGTGTTCGCATCTGGTTGTATCGTGGCGAATGAATTTTTTACAAAGCACCATGATGAAAGGAATGATAGAAAATGGGGCTCGGCAAGGCATGAAGGATAGCTTTGATCAGTATGCTACTTTGTTATCTCAGACTGTTAAACCTGCTGATCCGAAGGACCTTAGTTCCAATAAGGAACAAGCTTTGGCGTCATTACATGCAGAACCTGAATCAGATTGGAGGCTTGCAGTGCAGTATTTTGCTAACTTCACAGTATTCACAACAGTTTTCTTGGGGTTGTATGTGCTTGTTCACATTTGGCTGGCTGCACCCAGCACAATTCAAGGGCTTGAGTTTGGTGGGCTTGACTTGCCAGATTCAATTGGTGAATTTGTTGTCTGTGCTGTCTTGGTTCTTCAAGGTGAACGCATGCTGGGTATGATCTCACGCTTCATAAAGGCCAGAGCACAAAAGGGTAATCTCAAGAGAGTTTTCAGATACTTCACATTTCATCAATCTGGCTTTCCTTTTTCTCACTTAGTGTTGCTTTTAATGAAGTGACTATGAGTTTGTCTCTCTTGTCTTTTGATTGTTTAGAGCCTATTTACATAATTTAATGCCCATGTGTCTGTGATTATATTGACTTTTCTTGGTACTCCAATATTAGGTAGTGATCATGGAATCAAAGCACAAGGAGATGGGTGGTTGTTAACTGTTGCCTTAATTGAAGGAAGCAATTTAGCTTCTGTTGATTCTAGTGGGTTGTCTGATCCATATGTAGTGTTTACTTGCAATGGGAAAACAAGAACTAGTTCAATCAAGTTCCAGAAATCTAATCCTATATGGAATGGTGAGTATCATGCCATCATTTATTATTTTCTGTTTTATAACTTGGATCAAACCTCTTAACTCTAATTTTCCTACACAGGATCCATATTTTATATGATTTTTGTTTTTCTTTGGTTAAGAACATTGTCTTTCTTTGCAGAGATATTTGAGTTTGATGCAATGGATGATCCTCCTTCTGTGCTGGATGTGGTAGTTTATGATTTTGATGGACCTTTTGATGAAGCTGCATCTCTAGGACATGCTGAAATTAATTTTCTAAAAGCAAACATAGCAGATCTTGCTGATATATGGGTTCCCCTTGAAGGAAAGTTGGCTTTGGCATGTCAGTCTAAGCTGCACCTAAGAATTTTCTTGGACAACACTAGAGGTGGTAATGTTGCAAAGGACTATTTAAGTAAAATGGAGAAAGAAGTTGGGAAGAAGGTATGTAAAACACTTTGTCTTCTTTGTGTTGTAATCCTGTTTTGTCACCCTTCTAAGGCTTATTCTTGTATTTTAAAAATTTCTAGATTAATTTGCGGTCTCCTCAAACAAATTCAGCATTTCAGAAACTCTTTGGGCTTCCACCTGAGGAATTTCTCATCAATGATTTCACCTGTCATTTGAAAAGAAAAATGCCCCTGCAGGTGTGGTTATTCTGTTATCTGATGTTGAAATTCATGGTATTTACTGGTACATGCTTCTTTAGTATCATCTCATCAAATTGTGAATATTTCTCTGCAGGGCCGCCTATTTCTATCAGCAAGAATATTTGGATTTCATGCAAATTTGTTTGGAAAGAAGACAAAATTCTTTTTTCTTTGGGAAGATATTGAAGACATTCAGGTCATTCCTCCAACATTTTCATCAATGGGGAGTCCAATAATTGTCATAACTCTTCGGAAGGGTAGAGGTGTGGATGCAAGGCATGGTGCAAAAACACAAGATGAACAAGGCAGGCTGAACTTCCATTTTCAGTCATTTGTGTCTTTCAACGTTGCACACAGGTAGACAAGGGACATTGTATAACATCTGACAAACTTATTTCCTATAGATCTGCAACTCGTATGAAAATCTTTCCTATTCTGTGTCTTGCCTCTCTTTTTTCTTTTCCCTGTTTGTTAGGGTCTATAACAACACCTTTAAATGTTTCCTTTTTGTTGATCTATTTTCTTATGTGTTTTGAATCTAATCCTGAGCTTGTTCGAATAATGTATTGTGTTAATGATGTCAGCACTGTCAATTCACAATTGCAACTCCTTTGGTTCATGTTCTAATGAAAATTGCCAACTTTATTATACCAGAACGGCATGAAAGTCCTTTTACCTGATCTTGAGAGTTTATAGCTTACTTGACAATCAAATTTATATAAGTTGTAATTTCATGTAATTGTAATATTAATGTGTGAAAGTATAGAAGATATCACATGTGTCCTAAGAAAATATATTGGTGGTGATGTAGGACTATTATGGCTCTTTGGAAGGCCAGATCCTTGAGTCCTGAACAGAAGGTCGAGTTTGTTGAAGAACAATCTGATAGCAAAAGCCTTATAAGTGAAGAGAGTGATTCATTCCTTGGCCTGGATGATGTTAGCATGTCTGAGATTTATTCTTGTTCTCTTTCAATTCCTGTAATCTCTCTCTCTCTCTCTCTCTTAACACACAAACATGCACACACACACCTGCACACACGTCCTAATCTGTGCATGTTGTGCATTATTGCCATAACTGCAAATTATTGGTTCATTATTCAACTTTTTTTTTACAATTTTGCTAATGTTCCCATTTGATTAGTTCTTTTCCTTTGATTAATTCAGGCAAGTTACCTCATGGAGATATTTAGTGGGGGTGAGTTGGACCGTCGGGTCATGGAAAAGCTTGGTTTTCTTAATTATTCTTATACTCCTTGGGTATCCGAGAACCTTGATATCTCTGAGAGAGCAGTATATTACAAATTTGAGAAGCGTATTTCAAGTTATAAAGGTGAAGTGACAAGTACTCAGCAAAGATCTCCCCTTCCAGATGGAAAGGGTTGGCTTGTGGAAGAGCTTATGAACCTTCATGGAGTTCCTCTTGGTGATTATTTCAATGTAAGTGAGCCAAATGTAGCTTGTTTCTAGACTTTCAATGCCTGTTTGTTATATATTTGTTTTCCATGATTTACCTGTTCTTGTCATCCTTCTGTTGGTTTTCACTTTCTGCACCACTGAGTAGCGTCACCTTTGTGCCACAGATACACCTTAGGTACCAAATTGAGGATTTACCGCCAAAAGCAAAGGGATGTAGAGTGCAAGTGTTATTTGGAATGGAATGGCTGAAAAGCTCAAAGAATCAGAAAAGACTTACAAAGAACATCCTAGAAAATTTGCAGGAACGTTTAAAGGTGACCTTTAGTCTAGCTGAGAAGGAGCTTTTACCAAAATAGCAAATGAATCTTCCTGGATTTGACTTAAACAAATATTGGAGCTAGCTGACAGTCTGTTAGCAAAAATGTTATGTCCATTCACAGAGGCTTGGACTGGAATATATGATGCATATCATATCATAAGGTTTATGTGATTGTGCTATTTGGGGTTGGTTTTCATTACAATCCTAGCTTCATTGAGTATCACAGGAAAGAACCTTCTAGTGGGAGGGAACTTCTATCAGAGCTATAATGGTGCTGAAAATTGTGTTCATTGTTTGACTTGCTACCAAGTCTATTCTACCAGGTTACTAAATACTAATAGGAGAGGTTACCTAGTTGTTCCATTGTACATGATTAGTTTGACTTTGGCACAAGATACTCACTCAGATTTCCAACAGCAGTTGCTAGCAATTCAAATTTTGGATTTGTTGTGTAGTAGACACATCTTATTAGAAAGGTCAGCAACATTTTGTTGCCTCAGTAATTGATTGTTAAAAGTTGTGACAGTTTGACACTTTTGGTCATATGAGAAATGTTGTAAACGATTTTTTAGGCCTGAGACCGTTATGACACGAAGCTCAGGTACTTTAACTCCTTGTAGATTGATTTGTTCAAAGTTGGAATACATTCATAATAAAATGGCCTTTTCTAATTGCCGATTTTCTGATAGCATTCTTTTATTCTGGTTTGAGACGATTATGTATATAGTTTGGTTTAGAAAAAAAACGGAAGTAAATTCTAAAGTTGGGTTGTAGAAAATTGCTCGAAAGCAAGACTAAGAGAAAGAACTCTGAGGGGGCTTAACTCAATTGGTTGAGCAGGGTACGTGAATTATTTTAAGTTGATTTTTTAACTCTTTGAGCCATATGGTGTGAAATCATAAATATAAGATTTGCTTAATTTAATTGCATTCTATTTTTTTTAGAGGATTTAATTACATTTTGTTCTTCCTTCATCAGTGTGCGATTTTGATCTCACTATAGTTTATATAACTATTAAATCATCATAAGATCTTGTGAACTAAGATTATGATTTTTTTTTAATTTGAATTCGAATATTTACTTTTATATTATAGATTATTATAATTCACAATTTGGAGAGTAGGATTATCACTCTACTCAATCTCTTAATCTCTTAACATTCTTTCTTCTTTCAATTGGAGGTACATTTTCTGATATTACTCTTGCAATTAGCCAAAAATTTTGTCTATCAATCATTCCAAATTATCGTATTTATTCATATTTATATATTTAATATTCTTAATTGTTTATCTCTTTCAATCTAACCTATTTTATTTTTATCTCTAAATTGAATTTTAATAATTTTTTAAAAAAAATTGTTTATGGTTACAAATAATATTTTATATCACAATTCAAATTATTCATTGTAAATTTTGAATATAATTCATATTTTCAAAAATATTTATTTATTATAATTTTTATATATAATATAATTTATATATTTAAATATATTTATTTATTATAATTTTTTTCTCCGTTTTTATTGAAGTTTAAATTTTACGATTGCACTATCATATTAAACAACTTTTCGATATTTAAAGGGACTAAAAAGATGTTTAACTTTTTAATAAATATGAAAATTCGGGTTTCATGCAACGTCACTTTTATTTTTACTCTATGGGACATCACTTACCAACGACATATGAAAAATAGTGTAAATAATTTGTGTATTAATAGCGTAAAAAAAATTATATTATTATTTAATTACTAATTGATATATAAGTTTAATAATTTTTATAATAATTACTTTAAAAGTAATATTTTTTGTAATTTTGATTGATAGATAATTTGCTAGTGTAAAGATTTTTTTATAGTGTATAAAATTAAACTAAAAAATAACAACTTGTTAAATTCTGGTTTAAATTTATAATTTTTTTAATTAAGCAATTTTTTTTCTTAAAAAAAAAAAAATAAACAGTTGATGTTGATTGATTCTTATGTCGTATAGACGAATACCTACCCATATCATGGATAAGATTGGCATTCCCACGGGAGATATGGGTAATAACATTTTTTTTTGCTGAATATGTGGGTAATAACATAATTATAATTATAAACAAAATACTAATAATTATTACTATATTAAGTTATTAACAGAGAAAATTAAATTCAGCATTTCTCTTATTCTCTCATTCTCTCTCTACTTCTCAAAGACGCAGCGTTCTAAAACCCTACTCGGTAAGATTCTCCAACTCCCCATTTCACCAATCAATCAACGAAGCTACGAAAATCGTTCCTTTTTTCTGGATTTCGATTATACCTTCGAAATTAGACTTCAATTTGCTTTTGAATGGCTATGATTATGGTTATGTTCCTTGTTAGATTTATCCCCAATTTTATACCAGATTAATACCATATTCTTATTCTAGGGTAGAATGATTCAAGCGTTTTGATTTTCGGTTACCCATTTGTCTTGTAATCACCATGTTCACTTTATTTTCCTTTGAACGAATTTCTGTGTTGTGATGTCTTTGTCCCCTTACTAACAAGGTATCTTTTGGATGTTTTTTAATTTTTTTTCCTCAGCAATTTTTTAGGGTATGTGCAAAGAGGGCTTTGTAGCATGTTCTTAAGGTATGTTTTAAACATTGCTTGTTTTATTGGTTCCTTTTGATGTCATGGTGGCATTGTGATGCAACATGTTTGTGAGCTCATACTGAGAAGGAGCTCATCTGCTAAGTCCATTTGAAGAGGATGTATGGAAGGGCATCATCAGGTCTTGATAGGTTTAAGAAGGCTCAGACCTTGGAACCATTCTCTGTTTCTGTCAACTCATCTTCCAGAAATGGTGTCCAATCCTCTAGTAAAGTAGTTGGCCATTCCTCTGCTTGGCCTCCACAGTCTCATGCTTCTGCTCACCAATCCCAACAACATGCTTCTCAGAAGACTGTAGGAGTGGAGGCGGCTCCGTTGTTGGGGCAGAATCAGCAGGCAACTCAGGTTGGGGGAGGGCAGTCGACGTGGCAGCCGCCGGATTGGGCGATTGAGCCACGGCCGGGTGTTTTTTACCTGGAAGTTTTGAAGGATGGCCAGGTGCTTGACCAGATTAATCTGGACCAACGGAGGAATCTCTTTGGGAGGCAAATCCAGACCTGTGATTTTGTGCTTGATCATCAATCTGTCTCTCGCCAACATGCTGCTGTTATTCCTCACAAGAATGGGAGGTTAGAACTTTTCACTCTCATCTTTAATATTACTAGAATGGATTCACTACTTTGTGATATAAAAACTACCACTGTCATTTTCTTTCTGAACTACATGTTCTGAATACATTGTCTCAAAACTTAGGTATTCAAACAAGTTAATTTCTCTTAATCAGCTATTCCAAAAAATGAAGATAATTTTAGGAGCCACTTCAGTCCTTTAAGATATTAAACTAAAAATATTTATCATAAAATTTAGGAATGATGATTTGGTGAACCACAAGGGACTTTGAAAGGAAAATAAACCATAATCTTCCTTGATTGAGTGGCAGACACATGGCATGTTTTTGGAGTTAACAGATTATTTATTCTCTTTTTGGGTGAAAATAAGTCCTATGAAACTTTAAAATCTCTCGCAAATTATGATTCATTGGCATTAACTTTTTTATTTTATTACAGCGTATATGTAATTGATTTGGGATCTGCACATGGTACATTTGTTGCAAATGAGCGGTTGACTAAGGATTCACCAGTTGAGCTTGAAGTGGGACAATCGTTGCGGTTTGCTGCATCAACAAGAACATACATATTAAGAAAGAATGATGCAGCTCTTTTCCCTCGGCCGCCACCACCAACAGAGATTAATTTCCCACCACCTCCTGACCCATCTGATGAAGAAGCTGTTGTAGCTTATAATACGCTACTGAATCGTTATGGCATCAACAAGGCTGATCTAGTGTCCAAATCTGGTGAGTCTGGTAGTTCAGTAAGTGGCAAAAATAAAGATTACCAATCTGAAAGACCAGCTAAGAGAATAAGGAAAACAAGAGTTGCCTTCAGGGATCAAGTTGGGGGAGAGTTAGTTGAGGTTGTTGGAATTTCAGATGGTGCAGATGTAGAAACAGAACCTGGTCCAGTTGGTGTTAAAGAAGGAAGTCTAGTCGGTAAATACGAATCTCTTGTACAGATTACTGTAATACCAAAGGGGAAAGAGCAGTCCTCTGTCAAGGAGGCAGATTCATCCCCAAAAGGTGTGACCGATAAACTACAAGAAGTCTTAAAAAAGATCAAAACCCCAGTTAAAACTGGGATTTATGATGACCTATATGGAGAATCATTATCCGTCAAAGTTGGATCTTCCTGGGCATATTCACCTGCACCCGGTACTGGTGAACGAGCTCCAGATAAGGAGGATGGTGCAGGGAGTGGAAAGTCAGACAGTAATCCTAACAGTGTTGATGAAGATGATGATGATTTGTTTGGGTGAACATTGAACTTATGCAGACTGAGTTGTGAGATAGTTTTGTAGTAGTTCTGTATGAGTTGGACATCATAGAGTTGAAAACATGCAAAATATTATGTTGCATGCTTCTTTTGTCATCTGGAGTTAATTGTTCCAATGCATCCATAATTATTGATGTTTTCCGCTGCATGCCCCCACTTACTCTATAAGACAGCTGGTTCATGGTTAAACGGTGTTATCCTTTTATGGACCCACCCATTAAATAGCTCATTGTGGTTTGTCAATATTTTCTAGTATGCACATACTTACATGTCATCACTAATAAGGATTGACCAGAAAGCCACATGGTCACGGAGGAGCACATGTCATCACAAAATCTTGCTTCAACCATTCTTCTTTGACTTGCATTTAGAATAAAATCTTGTGGTGAAAACAAGAGCTGACAAACTTGATTTAACTGTCCTCTATTTCTCTGCTCTAACCTTGTCTCCCTCTCTTCTATATGTTTTAGTAAGTAAAGGCTGCCTTGTCTTCATTTGCTCCTTACTCGTTGCTTTCTTTGTTCCTATGGTGCATTCTGTTTTTGCTTCACTTTCTGCATTAGGTTGAGTGATTGACCATTTTGGGTCTTTTTTTGTAAACAAAATACTAATATGGGTATGTTCCAAAACAATTTATCAGCATGGGTCTGTTTTGACCATTGACCGGTCAAAATTGCAAGTTTGACCAGAAAATTTAAGGAGAAAATGACACGTGTCAAAGAATATGACATATGTCATGTTCTCCTTAAATTTGGTAGTCAAACTTGTAATTTTGACCGGTCAATGGTCAAAACAGACACATGCCGGTAAATTGTTTTGGAATAGACCTATATTGGTATTTTGTTTATAAAAAAGACCCAAAATAGTCAATCAGCCGCATTAAGTTTACATCCTCACTTCTTTGTTCTCATTCTCTTAGATTCACTTCTATTATTTTATTATAGAAAACTCTCACTTTTTCTGGTGATGGATCAAGTGAGAGGATTATATTTATGATTAAAATATTTTTAGTGTGTTAGTTAATTTTGTTGTTATATGCATATTTTCGAAATAAATATAAGGGTTTATTAACTTTTTGTTCCCTCATTTGTGGATTTTTGTTTTTAGTTCTTTATAAATTTTTTGATTGGTCCCTCAAAATTTTTTGTTCTATTTTTAGTCTTTTAATTTTTTTTTTATTCTGTTTTTAGTCTACGAAGTTCTACATAAGGGATCAAAATGGATAAAAATTTGAGTGATTAAAAATGAAAATTTACAAAAAATGAGGGGAAAAAAATAATAAACTCTAAATATAATAGTATTTAAATGGCAAAAGGAGTCGGGGGTGTGGATTCGTTCGTAACTTTTTTTTTTTTTTTTACAAGGAGAAAATAAAACCAAAAAGGAAAGCAGAACTAGACCCTTGGATAAACGACTCCCAGAGCGTCAGCTTGCGAGGGGGAAATCAAGCTATCGTTCGTAACCTTGATATTTTGGAGCAGAATTCAAGAGTATAATAGTATTTAAATGGCAAATATCAACAAACTCAAAGGTTGAATTCGCTTAATAAAATAGGAGAAAGCAAAATGATCATATTTTAAAAAAAAAAAAAAAGCACTTTTAAAAACGTTATTTGTATATATTTCTTGGAAATAAAATTTGGCACGCAATTTTGCAATGGAGAACACTTGGTAGCCATTGAACACATTTATTTTTCTATGAATATTCTCCTCACTTTCTTACCCATAATGAAGCTTAAAGATAAAGAGATTCTAATTTGCGGTTGAGATGACCAAAAGGGGATCTTAACTGCCATGCAAGTTGCCTGGTCAAATAGTATGAACAATGTGTGGTTTGAAATGGTTGCTGTCAAAGTCATTCATATTGGAGTATTGTCCCAAGCATTCAAGAGTACAAAAATGGCTCTTGGAATGATGATCACGCATACAATCCCTTCCTGCACCTCCATAGTTGCTTTCTGCACTTAATCCGGAATATAAAATTGCATTTCGGATTAGGTGTTCCCGGAAGCTTAAAAAGGTGTAGGAAGCAATTTTGAAGGTGTAGGAAGCAATTGCCTCCCTTCCTTTCTCTTCTTTTGTTTACGTGACAGGTTGGGTTTGTATGAAACCCATACTGTTACTGCTGTTGGGCTGTAAGCCCTTTTCATATCCAAAAAAAAAAAAAATGGAAAACGGAAAGAAAATTTGTGAGGTTAATGAGGTAGAGAAAGAACCACGAGGAATTCGATAATTAGCATAACCTTATTACTAATTTCAATTTTCTGTGGGTTTTAAAATTTGTCCTTTGTTTTAACTCTGAGATATCACCCTACGTTGGAAATTTTAAAATGAGCTTTTAAAAGTTGATGAAATAATTTTGTCTTAAAAGCGTTTTTGCTTTCAATGTTTAAAATTAAATGCATTGACAACAAAGTTATTAAAATCATTTTAAGTGGTCATGCTTTAGAGGATCAACATTTTTTTTTTTTAATAAAGTTGCCAACATGATATTTTTGTTTTTCATTTGGGATAACAGCTTAAGGGCAAAACTTAGATATAATTTTTTGAGTGTTTTAGCTGTGATTCTCTATTTAAAATTTAAGTTTTATTTTAGTATCTTTTGTAATGAAGATGGACATTAAAAGTTGGTTTTACAGCCTAATTGCACTACAATTAAGGAGTAAAAGAAAATGCTTTCCCTAGCAGAGTCAAAAAAGACAACAGAACCAAATGATCCAAAATATGGACAAGTAGAGGAAGCGATAAGCATGTTTGGTTGGTTATGGTATGAACACAACCATTGTTCTCTCCGAAGATCAGCATAAGTGTTGATGGTTTACTTTTTCTAATCGTTGAAAAAAAAGCACAAACACAGAGGTATGAGATGGTTCAAACACAACTTTTCTGTATCCCAAGTCATAGGCCAACTTTTAGCCATGGTATATTTATTTGTTTTATGGCTAAAAATAATTATACTAAAGCTTCCTCTGCGAATATATGTAATATTCGTCACCTTTTTTTCAGCCTTCTTCATACCCACCATTTTGATCAAGCTGCTGATTAAGATCATATTCTTCACATCTAATGTGCTAATAGCGGATAAATTAATATATGAAATCACTATGAACTTGTGTGTTGCACGGAATTAATTTATGCATGATTATTTTTTTTCATAAATATTTTGATTTCTTCACATATAATTAATTCATATTATTGCTTTATAATAAGCATGAAAAATAGAGCTACAAGATAAATGAAAAATTTGCTAAATAATTATGTATGTCTAAATAGTAATTAATTTGATTGTTAATAAAGATTATATTTTGTTTATATAATTTATATACTAACATATTTTCATTTAATTTTTTCATTCTATGCAATATATGTATGCATTTATGTGATTTAATCATTAATAATATTTTATGTAAAAGTTTTATTTTCATATAATGTAAATATTTATCAATGTCATGTGATTTAGCTATTAATATGTATTCATTGGCGATTTATAACATGCATTTAATATATATATATATATATATATAATCTTCAAAATTCAAATACACTTATAACATGCATTTGATATATCTATCGTTTTCAATATCTTTAGTTCTAACTTGAATTTTAATATTTTTTTATAAGAAAATATCAATAATTAAAAATAATAATATATCACAATATAAATTATTTATAAAATATAATTTATATGTTAAAAAATATTTATTTTATTACAGATTTTAATTATAATATAATTTTTATATTTACAAATATTTATTTATTATAAATTTTACTTGTATAAAATAAACATTTATTCTGTACAATTCACATGCTAAAATACTAGTTAGAAAAAAAAAGTGTAATAGTCAAATAAACTAGGGTAAGAAAAAAAGAATGCAATTCTTCAAAATTAGCATCTCACAGAAACGTAATGCAAGATTTACAATAAATTCAGACAGGACCGATGAATCAGGCCCGTAAGCCGAAAAAGAAGCGCAGAAATGTGGGGTACGGTATTTTGGTCAGGGCCTGTTTAGGAATATATATCACATATGTATTTTTTTAGAATTAAAAATAATTATTTTTAGAAAGAATTTAATTAATATTTTTGTACCCCGTCAAACATTCTATTATATAGTAAACTACTTGTCTGCTCAAATGGGATGCAAGAACCCTAATTTGCTTGAAAGTAGTGGGCCCATTATGATGAAGTAGCTGTTGACTACTACTCATCTAAAGCTTGGGCAAGCTTTCCAAACCATATTTATTAGTAGTTATTACTATGTACTGTATTTTACTTTTAATTTTAATTTAAATTGGAGGTTTACACATATATGTAATGTCATTGCCATTATTGATAATGTCTAGACCAATTAATTCATGGTTCATGCCTGACCATATATATCTTGAGAAATTATCAAAGCAACCCATGACATGATTCTATACGTGAGGGCCTACTGTCTTAATTGTCAAGTTTTAAACTCTCACTTCACATAAATAGACATAATAATCAATAATTCATTGCTACTATAAGAAATTTTATTAATCGTCAATAAAACACGTCTCTATACATACTTGCATCATTTTAGAAATCGGCAATCATTTTATATGTGAATAATAATCTTAGCCATTTATTTTCCCACCAATATTATACATCATGCATATATACTCATGACCACTTTTTTTAATTACCCCATAATAATAATAATAACAATAATAATAATAAATGATATGAAAGTTACTTCCACTTCACTGCTTGAGTGCTTATACGTGAGAGAAGTGGCGTGGGTAAAAAAAAATGAATGAAGTGTCAAATGGAGATATAAAATTAGGTAACATAATCCCAAAAAAAAGAAGAAAAAAAGAACTAACCAGAAGATATGAAAATGTATATAAGCATGAAGCTGCCCTAAAAGCATTGGATTTCATCGATTTTTTTTAACATCTCATAACGACAATAATTGATGTAACAAAAAGTTATAAGTTTCCCTTTAGTCAAAGACGTGTATATAATAATAATTATAACAAAATCAAAACCAGTGTTGGGGAAGATATTTGAGCATAAATTAATTTAATAATTGATTTGATTAATTTATTTTATGATTAAAATCTTCTTGAGAAAGTTTTTTTTTTTTTTTTTAAAGAAAAAAGGTTTTTCTCAAAATATATCAAGGATAAAACAAACATAAAAAATGGGAGATGTGAGAGGAAGACAGCTGGAGCTGCATCGAGTATCAACTATCAAGTATTAACGTACTAATTGAAGTAAGAGTACATCTAAACTTGGGTATTTCTTTCATCTTTTAGAATGTTAAAATATAATTAGTAAAAAAATGTAAATAAATAAATAATAAACAATATTTAAAGAATATTTAAAAAGAATTTATTTAATCAATAAAAGATCATTTTAGAGATAATATAAAATATAAATTAAGATATAACTATACGTATATTTCAAAATTTTAATTCTAATTTTTTTAAAATTAGTTTATTTCAGAAAAAAATGATTTTAATGATAATTTATAAACACCATATCACGATTAAGAAATTTGAAGATTAATTAAAAATTAAAAATCTTATTTAATATTTTAATTTGATATAAAAATTAAAACATTATTACAAAATGAAAAGGATATATAATATCATAAAAGAAGAATACGTGCATAGATTTTTTTTTTTTTTTGAAAAAAAATGAGAGAGTGAATTTATTATAAAGCAATGGTACAACTATCATAATACAACCCTATATATATTTGGAAATACTTTTCCTCAATAAACTTTGGTCATTATGTTAGATGTAAGGGGAAATAAATTTCAGCAAGGTTACGAAGGAAATAAAAGAAAAAGCACATCAATTAAAGTGCTGCATGCACAATAAACAAACACAGGTTGGTACATGGATTCTCAGAAGAATTACTGACAATCTTCATGAAAAGGCACATGGTCGGTTCGTAAATTGGTTAGGACACTGTATAATAATAACAAGATCTTATTTAGAAACTCAAAAGAAATTGAAGATAATGATCACTATTATCATGATCATATGTTATTGAGATCATGAAGTTCATCATGTCCATCGACATCATCCCTTAGTCATAGCATCATTTGGGTTGGACTTGGACCAAAAAAGTAATCAAGGAAATTGCTTTTAGCTTATGTTCATACATTTTTTTTATGCTAGCTAGTTGTTCAAGATTGACACCAAAACCAAACCATTCGTTTTTTCCCCCCTCTATCTTGTTGCTTCTTAGTGCTAATTAAAGACTTTTTGTTAATGGTTACCCCATCTTCTTTCAGCTGAAGGGATTGGTGAGGGGTCCCTTGTCATTGTCTCTGACATGAAATAAAATCATCTGGGGACCCCAGGGGGGCCTAAACAATCCATGCACGAGTGAATGAACAGGAGCAGAGAGAAGAAGCTTCACGCATGAATGATAATCAGAAATAAAAGGACAAATTTTAATTGGAGTTCCATATACGCTTTTAGTATTATTTTCTAATTAAAATTACAGTTTTATTTTGATAATTTGTATAATAATTTTTTTTCTCAACAAAATTCAACACAGTTGCTAGATAGTTGTTCCATAGGCACTCTTAGTATTAATTTCTAATCAGAATTAAAGTTTTATATCGATAATTTACATAATAAAAAATTTCATTATTAATAAAGTCTAACACAGTTGAAAGATAGTTAAACTCTTTAAATATATTTTTAAGAATTTTATGTGCATGAAAAAGACTTTATTGAAAAAAATAGTATCTATTCCAGTGATTTCTATGATTCAAAAGAATTAATTTTGAGAATTATTTATCCTTATTCCTTAATGTATACTAAAAAAAACTAAAATTTTCATTAAAAATAGTATAAATTACTAAAATAAAACTCCAATTTCAACCATTGTAATTGAAGAATAGGACAAAAACACCTCGAAAATAAAACCATACAGTGACAGGGATGAGAAAGAGAAATGTTTGTGTTTGCCTTCAAAAGAGAGAAGTCAGAGCAATCTCATTATCAGGGTTGATGTAACAAACGGCACAGAAATGGACACGTGGTCAACATGCACACAAGGGTGGCCCAAGCATATATAGGCCTAATAGAAGAAGAATATCCCAAGGTTTAGTTTAGTGGGGGGAAGCATGATGATGAATGCACAGTGTATCTTTCACCTATGTTGAGACTAGGCCCCACACAAGCTTCTTTTCAATTAGTATAGGAGAGCACTCCAATGCCTTAACCCACTTGCATTGCATGCTTTTTGTGGTTTAATCATACAGCACCAAATTTTTGAAGCTGTTGAGGTGAAGACTCAAGACTTCTTTATCAATTTTTCCCTCTCTCCATTGCATTCTATTTGCTATTCAAAGGAATATATCATGGCATGCTTTTGATACATTACTATGTTGACTAATTCCAACGGAACCACTCCTTCTCTCTCTCTTTTCAATGTTGTACTCTATAGCACTCTTGGTTAGGAGACATTGTGGTACTAGTTTTCCTTCACTTGGTGTTCGTGTTGGTGCCTTCCCTGGTTGGTTTCTACACGAGGCTTTTAAGCTATAGCCTAACCCTCTCTCTATTTCTTTGTCTCTGAGGATTACTTGCATGAAACTAGTAAAGCATTCACTTTCCTGCTTCACTTGTCCATGCATATATGCTAGTTTCTGACTTTAGGCCACCACTTATCTCTGCCTTTACTTCAAAAACTGATGCTTCTGCTTCATCTACTTTCTTCATTTTGTACAGTTACTTAGGAACTGCAGCTTTTTCAGTTGTTGTGAAGGCTTTTCTGGTTCCTATCATTCAAGTAACAACAATGATATGTTCACGGGTACGTTTTCTGCTTTCTTTACTTTTTTTAAGCTCTTTTAGACATTTCCAATGCATTTGTTTAGTGTTTTGATGAGAGGCCTAATTGTGAAAGCATAGGGAGATAACTAGGGGCTAGGGAGCAATTTGATTAAAGCATTTTTGTTTGACTTACCACTTCACAACCAGTTAAAAACCTTTTTCATTCTGTTATAAAGATGAAGAGCACTTTTGTCAGATATAAATTTGTTTTTCTGAAAAAGCAGCACACAGTAGGTTCTGTTGGCTTAAAAAATTCCAAGAGAAAAAAGACAAAAAGGAAAATGGTAAAACCTTCTTGTGAAGGGTGAGTGAGAGGAGAGTGACTAGTAGAGAACTTTTATCAATAGGAGATGAGAAGAACCACATAATTGGCTAAATGCCATCCAAGAATCAAATAGGGATGTCATTGATTCTGTATTTATCAAAGGTAGCTGAAATTAACTATACACTTTCTCAATTTTGGCGGTGATCATGGAATTGGGATCTGTGAGAGTTATTACCTCTAAGAAAAAGGTGCCTTGTAAGATTCTGATGCCATATTATTTGGAAGAAAAACATGAAGCACTTTTTTTTGTGTCTTGTTGAAAGTAATAGGTGCTGTGCCACAAACACGGTGCTTTTTGCTTTGCCTCCACTTGTCTGTGAAAGCACAGACCAAACTGTATGTCAGATTTTAACAAATGAACGGTGGAAAAGGCCTCACAGAAGTAGCACTAATGTATCATAATCCTCAACCTTAAGAAGCATTGTATAGGTTCTTCTTTATTTCCCTTATATTATATGAAACTTGTCTAAAGAGTTGCTTTTGTGAAATTAATAATGCTGAGCTCTTTCAGCAATAAAATTGGGAAGAAAAAGAAAAATAATTGAAGAAAGAAAAAGTTGTCTTCCGTCTTTCTTGGTTCCTATGTACTTAATAAAGGGTAGGATAATTGAGAAGACCATACATTGGATAAGGACCAATGCTGACCAATTATAAGTTTCAATTTCAATAGAAAAAAAAGTCTACATTAGTTTATATATATCTAAGTTCTTTGGAGACAAGGAAAGCGACTAAGCAAAGTAACCTCACAAAAATGATGCATGGATGATATTTGTATTATCTTAGGAAGCTATTGGCCAGTGGTCACATTAGCTTGGTGCATCACTTTCTCTCGGATTTCCATACTATTTTCTTAACATAATCATGCATCCTTATATATATGGAATCAAAAGTTTCTTCTGGAAAGATCTCAGTGTGTTTTAGTACATATTTTCTTTGGATTTATATACACTTATGATCCAAACAGTGAGTTACTTTTAAAGCTATAGTATATTTTTTTTGGTCTCACATAATAGTTAATCTTCAACTTCCAAACACAGGTGCCATTAGTCAAGGTAAAACATGTATGTTTTGTTGCATAAAGGCATCTTTTTTCGATGCTGCTGCTTCTTCTTTCTTCAATTATCATTTTTTGGAGGGTTGGATAAGTATTCAGTACACAAAATAATGAAAATATTCAACTAGAAAACTCTCTCAGCATATTATATGTGTGTGTGTGTCTATGTAATTAATTCTCAGCCATTTATTCATTATGGATTATCACAATAAATAACTCTTTAATGACATTTAATTTATTAATTATACTCCCCTCATTCTCAAATTTGTGTCACTTTAGAGTATTGTACAAGGATTAAGGAAACGATCAATTATTCTAATACTGTGAAAAAAAAGCACAATAGGACAAAATTGTCCTTTTCTTGAAAGTAAATGTTATTAATTTATGCTTTCTTGAAAGTAGAAGGGAAAGTTGGGAAAAAAAAAAGGTAATAAATGCTTTCTTGGCAGTGAAAAACAACAGATTATTTTGAACAAAAAAGTTTTGCTGAAGTAACATTTATTTGAGAATGGAGGGAATATGTATTGTTAAGAAGTGTGTAAAAGGAAACAATGTTATATCTACACTTGGTTAGTAATGTTTTAGTTATTGGTTACCACTGTTTATCATATGATTAACAAACTACTCATGCATTTACCAACAGTAAACATTAAATATATCTATATGATAAATAATTGGACCACGTACAAGTAATTGAAATCAGAGTTATATTTGATATCACATATCACCTAATTTCCTCTAGAATACCAGCAAAGAAAAACTATAACATTAATAAGGCATTGAAATGGATATGCATCAGTTAGGAGATTCGTTGTAGCTCAATTCATATTAGTCAGGAAACACACTAGGATCGGCCTAGTGGTGTGGGGTTTGAGTAGTATATACAAAATCTTAGGTTCAAACTTTGTTGCCATCATTGTACAAAAAAAAAAAAAAAATCAGACTAGTAGGGATCCAAAGTATCATACCAAGGTCTGAGACCAAAAAGAAAAAAAGTAGGTATGCATCAGTTCTGAGATTCACTTTGAGGATTTGTCCAATAACAAAATCCTAAAGTTGGTTTTGGATGTAAGGATGATTTTCTTCTCCAAAATCCAATTTAGCAGTGGAACCAGGTATTGGTTCTAGATATTTATCCACACTAATTTTCTAAGCTATACGTATGATACACTTTTGCAGTTTGTAGGAAAAATTCAAATTTATGTTGTTTGCTGCATTATATTGCACTATACTTCAGAAGAGTTATTGAGTTTTTACTTTTTACTTTCGCCAATCAACATTGAAGATATTTAGAGTAGAAAAAAGATTCTGATGTGTGCAATAATTTAAGTCAAGTTTAAATCATGTTGTTGCTTTATCCAAAATGCATTCCGAGAAAGAAATATGTGCAGACATAATTGGAGAGTTTGGTACAAATCCCTTTAAGATCATTTGAATATTTGCCCAAATGGAATGTATAACTTATAATAGAGGGTGGCTTTTTCCCCATATCAAGTGATCACCTGAGAGACAAAGCTCTTGAAAAACCATGTGCTATTAACTATTAAGGTTAGCAACAACAGGAGAAACTTCACTTCTAATCAAAATCAAATGGAAACTACTTTGTCGGCACAGCTGCAAGTGCAGGGGCTTATGTAACAGTTATGTTATTATAAGGGGACATTGATATTAGCATTTTCCATTATCAGTTTCCTTGTTCTTCTCTTGTTGACATAGTTTTCCCTTTCTCAAAATTTGAACAAAACAATACAGATGAGTTGCATAACGTTATAAGTCATCAGGATTCGAATTTTAAAGTTCTTCAGTTTCTTATTAGTTGTTACATGTCTGGAACTGGCACAGTGGGCATAAGGATCTGAAATCTGGTGTAACTAAATTAGAGTATTCTTCATCCACCTAATTTTATTTATTAGCTTCACCTACTCAATTCAGCTTGAAGTTGGAAGTAACTTCAAAGGCACCAGGGTAGAGACAAATTTGCATCCATGCATGGCATCTAGCATAAGTACTTCTCTATACAGTTACTGTTCTGCATCAATGCATGGCATCTAGCATAAGTACTTCTCTATACAGTAACTGTTCTGCGTACTCTTTCTCAGTGCATGAAGGCAAAAACTGGAATTTATTGTTTCTTGTTTTATTTCATCTGTAGATGAGGACACCACATCTATAAGTTGAAGTTCTTGAAGAGTTATATGCAAATCAACGAGGTTGTGAGGGCCACTGTTATATGAAATTTGAGGTACGGCTTTCTTGCATATATCTCTTTCTGTTCTTTATTTTCTGGATTTTTCTCATACACAGTAGTATGAAGAATGATATCATGTGAATTCATGTCCTGGTCTTCAACCTTCATCTATAGTGATTTCTTCGACCTCTCCTTCACTTCTTAGTTTGCTTGCTTGAAATAGAAATAGAAGGTGCCACTGTCATGTTGGGGTGTTGCATAGTCATGAACCAGAACCATGATGTAATCCATGTATGCATGTTCACCAATATCTTGCAACAACTAGAAACCCTTTTGATTCACACCTGAAAAAAGGAGAAAGGGTTTAATATAAAACACATGCTGTTCTCTCTCTCTAATTACTTAAGCACAGTATCATAACCTTTACTTTATGGGATCTGTAGTATCATTAAAGTTGTAGTGTTCAGAATTTGTGCAGGCTTTCAAGTAGAGGTTTTTTCTTGACCATTGGGTAGATCACAGTAAGTAGATATGAAGTTCATGAAACTTGGAACAAGGCCAGATACTTTCTACACTGAACAAGCTACCAGGTATTTATATCGATCTTTGGTCCAAGAGTGGTACACAACCTATTTTCCCTCTCTATATGTATGTGTATTCATAAACTAACATATATTATCATAATCATAAATGCAGGAGTCTTGTTTCAGATATACCAGCTGATCTTGTGATAAAAATCAATGACACTACTTATCTGCTGCACAAGGTATTAGAATTAGATTGAGTGTGATGTGTGCATAAAAGAAAATAACAAACTTAATCTTGGTTCATCTATAATTCTATTTGTGTGTGCTGCAGTCTTCGCTTCTTCCAAGATGTGGCCTTCTACAAAGACTTTGCTCAGATTCTAGTGATTCTGAGAATGTTCCTCTAGAGCTTCATGATATGCCTGGAGGGGCAGATGCTTTTGAACTCTGTGCTAAGTTCTGCTATGGAGTTTCAATCAATATCAGTGCCCATAACTTTGTACCCGCACTCTGTGCTGCTAAGCTCCTCCAAATGAATGAGTCCATTGAGAAGGGAAACTTTGTAAGCAAACTTGAGGCTTTCTTCAGTTCATGCATTCTTGAAGGATGGAAGGACTCTATTGCAGCACTGCAGACCACTGACAAGTTACCGGAGTGGTCTGAGAATCTTGGCATAACAAGAAAATGCATTGATTCAATTATTGAGAAAATTCTTACACCCCCACCACAGGTCAAGAACTTGAGACCATAAAATTTTTTCACATTTCTAAGATTGGTGCTTGGAACATTTTTTTTTTCTTAAGAATGATGATTATGTGCAGGTCAAATGGTCCTACACCTACACCAGGCCTGGTTATACCAGAAAACAGCATCATTCAGTCCCAAAGGATTGGTGGACTGAGGATGTGTCCGATCTTAACATAGATCTTTTCAGGTGCATAATAATGGCTATTAGATCAACTTATGTGCTCCCACCACAGCTTATTGGTGAAGCTTTGCATGTCTATGCCTGTAAGTGGCTACCTGGCATCACAAAGCTTAAAAGTTCATTCAATTCAGCAACACAAATAGAAGAATCTAAAGCAGTGAGCCGGAAAATTCTGGAGACAATTGTGGGCATGATTCCTGCTGATAGAGGGTCAGTTTCAGCTGGCTTCTTGTTAAGGCTTCTCAGCTTTTCAAGCCCTCTTGGTGTCTCCCCAGTGACCAAAACAGAATTAGTAAAGAGAGCCAGCATACAGTTTGAGGAGGCAACAGTGAGTGACCTGCTTTATCCTTCAACATCCTCTCTGGACCAAAATTTTTATGACACGGAGTTAGTCCTAGCAGTGTTGGAAAGTTACTTGAAGTTTTGGAAAAGAATCTCCCCTGGTGCTGTGGATAACAGGCACTTGCTAAAATCAATCAGAAATGTTGGTAAGCTCATTGATTCCTATCTTCAAGTGGTGGCAAGGGATGATAATATGCCAGTGTCAAAGTTTGTCTCACTGGCTGAAACTGTGCCATCTATTGGCCGATTAGAGCATGATGATCTCTACCAGGCTATCAACATCTATCTTAAGGTGAATTGTCCTTTGTCCATGCCATACATGCAATGTCTTAAACAATGTCTACAGTTTAGTTTAATTTTCATGGTAACTTTACTGGATACATAACAAATGTTCATGAAAGAAAAGATACTTCAAACCTTTTGAGGACCTTGAGATGCCAACTGTATATACTTATACACACTGTTCGCATCAAAATACTAATGTCACTAAATTAGCATTAAACATTTAAACTTATTCAATATAAGCAATTTAGGCCCTATTTGGATAAACTTCTCAATAAACACTTATAGAAGAAGAAAAGAAGGTAAAATAAATTAAGTTTCTCCCATAAGTTAAAGTCAATTTATACACTTCAACTCTCTCATTTAACTCCTAAAATAACCTTATTTTAACTTATGCATAAATTAATTTTAACTTGCGAGAAAAACTTAATTCATTTTACTTTTTTATTTTCTTCTCTAAGTGCTTATTGGAAATTATCCTCACGGAACTTTAATGGTCAGCTTTTATTTTTTGGTAATTTAGTTCTTATTGTGGTGTATTCATGATGTGACTTATGTTCATTGTATACACAGGTGCATCCTGACCTGAGCAAAGCAGACAAAAAGCGCTTGTGTGGGATTCTGGAGTGCCAAAGACTGACCCCAGAAGTGCGTGCACATGCAGTCAAAAATGAATTTCTGCCATTGAGAACTGTGGTGCAGCTCCTCTACTTTGAACAAGAAAAAGATTCTAAAGCAACTTCCACTAGTTCCAAGCTGCAAAAGTCACATGAGCTACTTCTAGGAGCAAAGAAGAGACCAGCCACTAGAGATAGCCATGGCAAGCGATCTTTAGTGAACAAAGAAGAATTCAAGAGAGAAGAAGTCACAAGAAGAATCTCCCATGCTGAAAGTAGAGAAAAGGGTCAACACAAAACTAAAAGATCAGATGGTAAGTTGGCATTGGACTTGGAAAAAAAGATGGTTATAAGAGGAGGCACTGAAGAGATAGGGTCAGAAAAGTTAAGGGGAGCCAAAGAAGAAAGGATGTCAAGCAGCAAGTCGGACTTGGATTCTAAGAAAAGCATACAAAGGGCAAGAAGCAAAAAATCAGAACATGGCCGTGAAAAGGGAAGATAGAGATAATAGTGGTTATACTCTTTGAAACACTCAGAGCAATCTTCATTTCCCTATATATGAACTTAGTAGCCTCTATTCTTATCAGTTCTTTTTTACATGTGTCATAAATGTAAGCAAGGTATTGTCCTTTCTACTTTCTGTCACTGTTGAAGAGTTGTATTTATCAAAGAGGTCATTGCAACAAATGCAGATGACTTCTCTCTGATACTATTTTCATCACATTTCAATTGCCTTATATAAAAAGGAATAAAACCCATTATTGTGTTAGTGGCAGTGGCAGAGGAAAATGAACAAGTTTGGCCTTTTAAAAGGTCATGTTATTATTAGGCATAATAATGCTTATACACTAATAAAAAAAAAACTTATTAATATTGGTCTCCTCTCTTGAATTTCTAGGAAAAATCGGAACTAGAATTCATTAGTAATTAACAAAGATAGAAATTTATAAAATTAAAAACTCTTGCTATAATTCATTAGATTGCTACCAGGTGCCAACATTCCATCTTTAATGTAGTGTAGTGTGTTATCCAAATGGCTAGTCAAACTTAAGAAGGGAATAAATCGAGTTTGTCAAAAACTTTTTTTTGCAAAATACTTTTGATCATGAAGAATATGATTATAGAAAAATGAAAATAAAGTCTTAAACAATTCATTTGACAGAGAATAAACAAAACCAAAATCAAACATCACAATAAAGCAAGGTTTGTTTAGGGATAGAAATTTTTTTTCCAATCAAATAAACTTAAGCTACACTTGAGATTTTTCCACTAATTGATCACATCACGCATTTTACACCAAAGAAAACCCTCCTTGACAACTCACTCTGAGATGTCTCTCATTGAATCACTCCAATTACCTCCAAGATCACACACCTTAGAAACCAAAGGGATCAAACACTCTCAACAACCTAGGGATCACATACCCTAAAATACCTAGAGAACACCTCTCCAAGAATAGAAAGGGGTACTACCCTTTTCACATATCAATAAAAGTGAAGATATCGCAAATTGAAGCTCTAATGACACTCCATAACTGAGAAGGCTGAAGGAAATTCTATATGATTATTCTCAATTCTTTTCTATCTATTCCCTTCTCCAATTAGGTTTTTAGAAAAACTACCTTTTATGTTGATTCTTAGGAAAAATCCATTAACATTCAAAGCCTATTATTTATTTTATTTTCAAAAGGATAGTATCAAAATTGATTTAATTATAGGATATTATATTACAACTCACATAATTATTATGCAGAAAACTTTTATTGATTGATTGATTGATTTTGATAAGAATATCACATTTAATTATTGATTTCAAATCAATTTAAATTCGTACAACATACTCAATTATCGATTATCTAAATAGGTAATCATTATGAGCGTAGTTTTCATCAAGGATAATCGATAATCTATTTGGTTAATCGATTATCTCAAGCTTTTACCCTTAAACCTTTTTCTTTTATCCAAAATCTTTTTCTATCTTAATTTTCTTTAATTCAATTAATTTTGAAACACGAATTTTTCAGAAAATCTTTTCTTTAAAAAACATATTTAAGGCTTTGATTTATAAAACAATGATTAATAGGTTTTCCAATTTCAATTCTTTCTAGATTTTAACCTAATGAGCCAAACACATGTGACATTTAAGTGCCTTACACAATTTCTTAAGTCTCTGACTTTGTCTTAATGTTCTGACTGTGTCTTCATCAAAACCTTCATACATCAACAGCAAGAAGTTACGTTCAACATTCTCCCACTTTTGATAATGACAAACCAAGCTGGGCCATCTTTTTTGTGTTCTTAGAGCAAATTAACCTTTTGTTGCTCCCCATATTGTCCTTTTAGTTTGTTCCCTTGAGTAATAGCTTTATCTTGTCTAATACTCCCCCGAGTCAATGCCTCCCCCTGTATGCTTTCCATTCTCCCCCTTTTGAATGCCTAAAAAATAAAGCACAACCTTTTTCCCTTCTTGGCATTATAAAAAATAATCAAATGGGTTTTTCTTTATGTGAGTTTTTTGTCCTATGGACTTTGGGTAGAATGAATCATTTTGACAGCTCTATATAGTGCAAAAAATCCAGAATTTGGTCATAAAAGGGATGAATATCACTTAGAATCACACTCTTAGAGAGGTCAATCAAATAGCCAATGCTCTTGCTAAGCATGGTCTTACCTTACCCTATAGGACTAAGATTTTACTAACATGTCGTTAATTCGAGTGGCACTAGACTCATATTCTTTAAGGAAGGTCTCGAGTTTAAACTTTATAGATGAAAAAAACGTGGTTGATTTGGGAAAGGAGACCCCACTAAAACTGGCCTATCAGGTTCTCTATCAAATTGAACTTCTAGGAAATTGCTATGCATCTTCTTGGAAAAACGAAAGCTATGACATGGTCAAGGCGTTTGCCACGTCTACGCTATCACAACACACAACACAACTAACTAGGAAATTGCAATACACAGCACCTTGAAAGGTCAAAACCAATTCAACTGATTCCCGCGTTGTTTTTGACATGAATGTCATAATACTCATAACCTTGCCTGTGATGCTTACCTTCCCTGTACTTGTTAATTCTTTGAGCTTTGAGATTTCAAAGAGGCAAACCACCTTAAAGATGAACAACTATGTTTCAATTTGTCCATTTTTTCTAGTTTTGTACCCGTATATGTCTGCAAAAATGAAGCTTACCACTATAAATTTGAATGTTCTCCTGATCTTTTGGTTATTGTTCAGTCTCTTTATGGCGGGTTATGGTGCTGAAAGTGACATCTATTGCTTGCAAACCATCAAGAAATTGGACCCGTTTAATAACTTATCTAGCTGGGATTTAGAGAGCAACACTGAAGGTGGCATATGTAAATTTAATGGTGTTGAATGCAGGAATCAAGATCATGTGGAAGACAGAGTAATCAGTCTCTTGCTTTCTAATAAGGGGCTGAAGGGCCAGTTTCCTCATTGCATTGAAAATTTCACATGGTTGCAGACTCTGGACCTCTCACACAACGAGCTTTCTGGATATATCCCATCTGATATATCAACTAAGCTGCCATATCTGATCTCACTTGATCTCTCAAATAACTATTTCTATGGTGAAATCCCACAAGAACTTGGGTTGCTTCCCTGGCTTAGAGATTTTAGTGTTGCCAACAACTCTTTAGAAGGGCCAGTGCCTGTTTTTATCAGCAATGTTGATGTGAGTTTGAGCTATGCCAATAATAGTGGACTCTGTGGGGGAGCACTAGGAAGCTGTGATGAGAGCTTGATTGGTAGATCGTTTTGGTATAGTTTTATAATTGGTTTTGTTTCTTCAGCAACTACTGTCCTAGTAGCTTTCATGTACTATTATAAACCTTTGACAGAATTCAAAAAGAGGAGCAGTAATGTCATTCATCCCTTAAGAAAGAAGCAGAACCATCAAAAGGACACTAGACAAGAAGCTGAATTGCTACCACTGGCCTTGCATGAACAAGGAAGCAAAGAGGTTCTCTCTCTCTCTCTCTCTTTAGTTGTGAGCGCATGATATTTGAACTCAAACACTGATGTCATTAGTCAATACTGTAGCTTAATTTTATTTTTGGGAGACATGAGCACTTGTGTCACATCTCTTTACATATTAAGAAAATCTATTCTAATCTCAGTTTGCATCTCATATTATGGTCACGTTATATATTTACTTTCAAAACTTTACTGTCCATGATACGAGAAATTATTAGGTGATCTAAGATCACTACCTGTCCATGGTCCTAACTAATTTCTATATGACATGTATTCAAATTTTTCAATTTACGAACAAAAATTAATAACATTTGATTACATGTCATGTGAAGATTAATTAGGATCATGTGGTTCAGGACTATCTAATAATTTCTTCCATGATACAGGCTAACATTTAGTGTGACATTCCATCCACAGCTAGCAAGATTGTTGGAGAGATTGATTCCTAGAATGAGCTTCATGGAGTTATGCAAGGCAACTGATTACTTCAGCACAGATAACGTGTTGGGGCTAGGAACAACAGGGATTATGTACAAGGCAAAGGTACCAAATAACTGTTTTCTGGCGGTTAAGAGACTATATGACGCTGATAAGTGCAAGAGGAAATTCTTACTCGAAACCATGATTCCGGGGAGACACAGCCACAGAAACATAGCTCCACTGCTTGGATTCTGCATAGAGAAAAAGGAAAGGATTTTGGTGTACAAGTACATGTCTAATGGAAGGCTCAGTGATTGGTTACATTCTGATGAAGGACATCATCAAACAATAAAATTAGAATGGCCAGAGAGGATTCACATTGCACTTGGGCTTGCAAGAGGTTTATCTTGGCTCCATAAAAGGTGCAAGATAGTCCATCTCAAATTAGATTCAGAGTGTGTCTTGCTGGACAAGAATTTTGAGCCAAAAATTTCCAATTTTGGCAAGGCTAAATTCCTAAACCAGACGGTTGAAGATCATGTGAGGATGAAATTGTTTTTGATTGATGAACCTGGGGTGAAGGGTTCTGCTGAAAGGGATGTCTATGACTTTGGAATGATCCTTTTTGAACTTATAACAGGGAAAAGATTAAGTCCAACGACTGATTCTTCTGACAGTGTTAATGATTTGATGAACCGTATCAGTAAAAACTTGTTCACTGATCCTGTTGATTTTTATGATGCCATTGACAAATCTATCATTGGGAAGGGTTTTGATGATAAAATCCTTCGTCTGCTCGAAGTTGCATGTGAATGTGTTAAGGCTTCTTTAAAACAAAGGCCAAAGATGGTTGATATGCACAAAACTATAACAGCCATATATGAGTGCTATAAACCCTGGTTTGATTCTGAAAGGCTGGAGCTATCTATGGGTTGTCCTGACCAGATAACATGCACCAGCTAAATAGAATGTATTTGTTGAAATGCATTTTAAAGTTCTCCTGTTTCTTATTTGTTGCCACATGTCAGGAACTGGCACAGTGAGCATAAGGATCTGAAATCTGGTGTAACTCAGTTAGAGTATTCCACATGCACCTAATTTTAATTAGGATAAAATATGTTTTTTGTCTCTCATTTTCTTGATTTCTATTTTTAGTCCCTCATAAATTTTTTTATTGTTTTCAGTCCCTTATAAATTGTTTTGTTTTATTTTTAGTCCCTCATAAATTGTTTTCTTCTGTTTTTAGTCCCTGACATTAATTTCAACTGTTAAGTGATGACATGACAGACATAAACTGTGTATGTGAAAATTTCCTAATTAAGTTTTTAGTGACTTTTAACCGCTATAAATTTTTTGGCAGTCAGAAATGTTTATTTTTGTAACATTTCTTGTGATTTTAGAAAATCCGGTGTTCAAGGTTTTGATTTTTTATTATTATTTTTTAACATTTTTGACAATTTTAGTTTGCCAGAAAATTTGTAGTTCTAGAAACTTAAACAGAAATTTTTCAAGCACAAATTATGCTCGTTACGACGTCACTTAACAGTTAAAATTAATGTCAGGGACTAAAAACAAAAGAAAACAATTTTTGAGGGACTAAAAACATAGAAAAAATTTATGGGAGACTAAAAACAGAAATTTAGATAAAATAGGGGACCAAAAACATATTTTACCCTTTTAATTATTAGCTTCACTTACTTAACTCAGCTTGAAGTTGGAAGTAACTTCCAAAGGCACTATAGTAGAGACAAATTTGCATCAATTCATGGCATCTAGCATAAGTAGTTAAGTGCTTCTCTATACAGTTACTGTTCTGCATACTCTTTCTCAGCGCATGAAGGCAAAAACTCGAATTTATTGTTTCTTGTTTTATTTGATCCGAAGATGAGGACACCACATCTATAAATTGAAGTTCTTGCAGAGTTATATGCAAACCAATGAGATTGTGATTGTGAGGGCCTTTGTTATATGAAAGTTGAGGTAAGGCTTTCTAGTTTCTAGCATATCTCTTTTTGCTCTTTTTTTTTTTTTGCTGGATTTTTCTCATACCTAGTAGTATGAAGATGACATGATATCAAGTGAATTCATGTCCTGGTTTTCTTGACCATTGGGTATAGATAATAGATATGAAGTTCATGAAACTTGGCCATTGGTGCTGTTGGCAAGATTGGTCTTATATCTTATAAGAATGTAAGTTTGAATTATGTTATTGATACGAGGACTTTTGTTGATAGACGATCTATAAATATTTTTGTAAGCATTTTTTTTAAGTATTTCTGAATTTTAAAACACGTCCTAGTCTTGTATACTTAACTCACATAAATTTTTAATTAAATATTAGAAATTTTATTTTAGTTTTATCCTCAAATAAATACTATTATATTGGAATAATTAATAATTTATTTATAAAAATTAAAAAAAGAGAATGAAAATATTTTAATAAAATTGCTTTACTAATTAAATTATTTATTACTCTTCCTAATCTATGTACAGAAATCTTAAAAATCAAAATATGAAATGGAGGGAATAAATCGCAGGTTAAATAAGTCATCTGTAGTATATACCCACCTCTAATCTATTTCGGGGCCAATGATTTGTCTTGATCTCGAGGGTGAGCAACTGCATGCGAACACGTACCCCTCCCATGAAAAAAAAAAAAAAAAAGTGAAAGGCACTACATGCACAACCTTTCCATTAAGAAATAGTAACTCCTACAATCCTACTTGACTCTATTATCTATCTATTAATAAAAGTAAAACATAGATGAGAAGAAAATATTACAGTAGTTAATGTTATTTTTTATTTATTATTATGAGTAGTTAATGTTCATTAAAGCATATAAATATATTTTTTATATAATATTAATCATTGTATTTTTTTTTACTTTATACTAAGAATATTTTCTAAGCAATAGCCAACTTCTCACTCCTTTGATAATGAATTACGAATAAACGTCACCAAGAATCAATACGTACGGATGCATAACATCACAAATATATATTTAATTTATCACAAATATATATTTAATTTAAAATTTATTTTTAAAATTTTATGCTCCTTTTATGCTAATTTAAAATTTTAATGGTTAAAATATGTTTTTCATCCTCACAAAATTGGAAATGTACGTTTTTCGTCCCTGCAAAATTTTTAGTACGATTTTCGTCTTTACAAAATTGAAATGTGTCAAAATTTGGCTGGGAACTAGGTTAATCCGAACCTACATTATGCATTTTGTGGTGATTTTTTGAATTTTGTGGTGGTTGGATTTTTTGGGGTTAAAAACCGTCACAAATTACAAAAAAAGCCGCTACAAATTGAAAAAACCGTTATTTATTTTTAATAATTTTATGTTAGTATATCACTAAATGTATTACGTATTATTAAAAATATATATTTAATTAATATTGTTTCAATCCTAATTCAACAACTTTTATCAAATTAACGATGGATCTAATTTTTTAAAAATTGCTTACATATTTTTACAAAAAAATTCTCATTTAGTATTTATTATTTTTGGAATAATTTAATATTTACTATATTTAAGCAATTAAGAAAATGTGAATGCAAACAAGATTTTAAGTATTTTCATTCTCATTTAATATTTATTGTTTAACTAATTAGAAGAATATGAATATAAAATTAAATAATTAAAAAGGCAAGTCACTAATATATTTTTAATTCTGTTAAAAAAATATTTTTAATATTTTTTTTTAGAAAATAATCTACACATTAATAGTATAAAAATATTTTATATTATTATCCAATTATAAATTAATTAATTAACTTCCAAAGGCACCAGGGTAGAGACAAATTTGCATCAATGCATGGCATCTAGCATAAGTACTTCTCTATACAGTTACTGTTCTGCGTATTCTTTCTCAGTGCATGAAGGCAAAAACTGGAATTTATTGTTTCTTGTTTTATTTCATCTGTAGATGAGGACACCACATCTATAAATTGAAGTTCTTGCAGAGTTATATGCAAATCAATGAGGTTGTGAGGGCCATTGTTATATGAAAGTTGAGGTAAGGCTTTCTTGCATATCTCTTTCTGTTCTTTATTTTCTGGATTTTTCTCATACATAGTAGTATGAAGAATGATACCATGTGAATTCATGTCCTGGTCTTCAACCTTCATCTATAGTGATTCCTTCACCCTCTCCTCCACTTCTTAGTTTGTTTGCATGAAATAGAAGGTGCTACTGTCATGTTGGGGTGTTGCATAATCATGAACCAGAACCATGATGTAATCCATGTATGCATGTTCACCAACATCTTTCAACAACAAGAAACCCTTTTGATTCACACCTGAAAAAGGGACAAAGGGTTTAATATAAAACACATGCTGTTCTCTCTCTCTCTCTCTCTAATTACTTAAGCACAGTATCATAACCTTTACTTTATGGGATCTGTAGTATCATTAAAGTTGTAGTGTTCAGAATTTGTGCAGGCTTTCAAGTAGAGGTTTATCTTGACCATTGGGTATAGATCACAGTAAGTAGATATGAAGTTCATGAAACTTGGAACATGGCCAGATACTTTCTGGTACACTGAACAAGCTACCAGGTATTTATATCGATCTTTGGTCCAAGATGTTGGAGAACAATTCAAATTTCAAAAAAAATGAAGCTGGTGGAAATTGAAGAGGAGTTTTTTTAAAATTTGTTATGTTTCAAATCTTTAGGATATTATATAGATTTAAATATTTTATCAATTTATTTTAAATTATTTTAGGAATTTGTTTCTTTTTTAAAGATTAGGATGATGATAATATTTGAATTTTGTATTACAATTTAGCTCTATATATAGAGCCAAGAAATAAAAACCTAGTGTATTCCGTCTAAGATCTCTTGGGCGTGTGTGGTAATTCCGTTGTGTGCAGAGGAATTTTTTCCCAACACAAGAGTGGTACACAACCTATTTTCCCTCTCTATATATATGTATTCATAAACTAACATATATTATCATAATCATAAATGCAGGAGTCTTGTTTCAGATATACCAGCAGACCTTGTGATAAAAATCAATGACACTACTTATCTGCTACACAAGGTATTAGAATTAGATTGAGTGATGTGTGCATAAAAGAAAATAACAAACTTAATCTTGGTTCATCTATATTTCTATTTGTGTGTGCTACAGTCATCGCTTCTTCCAAAATGTGGCCTTCTACAAAGACTTTGCTCAGATTCTAGTGATTCTGAGAATGTTCCTCTAGAGCTTCATGATATGCCTGGAGGGGCAGATGCTTTTGAACTCTGTGCTAAGTTCTGCTATGGAGTTTCAATCAATATCAGTGCCCATAACTTTGTACCCGCACTCTGTGCTGCTAAGCTCCTCCAAATGAATGAGTCCATTGAGAAGGGAAACTTTGTAAGCAAACTTGAGGCTTTCTTCAGTTCATGCATTCTTGAAGGATGGAAGGACTCTATTGCAGCACTGCAGACCACTGACAAGTTACCGGAGTGGTCTGAGAATCTTGGCATAACAAGAAAATGCATTGATTCAATTATTGAGAAAATTCTTACACCCCCACCACAGGTCAAGAACTTGAGACCATAAAATTTTTTCACATTTCTAAGATTGGTGCTTGGAACATTTTTTTTCTCTTAAGAATGATGATTATGTGCAGGTCAAATGGTCCTACACCTACACCAGGCCTGGTTATACCAGAAAACAGCATCATTCAGTCCCAAAGGATTGGTGGACTGAGGATGTGTCCGATCTTAACATAGATCTTTTCAGGTGCATAATAATGGCAATTAGATCAACTTATGTGCTCCCACCACAGCTTATTGGTGAAGCTTTGCATGTCTATGCCTGTAAGTGGCTACCTGGCATCACAAAGCTTAAAAGTTCATTCAATTCAGCAACACAAATAGAAGAATCTAAAGCAGTGAGCCGGAAAATTCTGGAGACAATTGTGGGCATGATTCCTGCTGATAGAGGGTCAGTTTCAGCTGGCTTCTTGTTAAGGCTTCTCAGCTTTTCAAGCCCTCTTGGTGTCTCCCCAGTGACCAAAACAGAACTAGTAAAGAGAGCCAGCATACAGTTTGAGGAGGCAACAGTGAGTGACCTGCTTTATCCTTCAACATCCTCTTTGGACCAAAATTTTTATGACACGGAGTTAGTCCTAGCAGTGTTGGAAAGTTACTTGAAGTTTTGGAAAAGAATTTCCCCTGGTGCTGTGGATAATAGGCACTTGCTAAAATCAATCAGAAATGTTGGTAAGCTCATTGATTCCTATCTTCAAGTGTTGTCTCTCTGGCTGAAACTGTGCCAGCTATTGGCCGATTAGAGCATGATGATCTCTACCAGGCTATCAACATCTATCTTGAGGTGAATTGTCCATGCCATACATGCAATGTCTTAAACTATGTCTACACTTTTATTTAATTTTCATGGTAACTTTACTGGATACATAACAAATGCTCATGAAACACAAGAAACTTCAGCACCTTTTGAGGACCTTCAGATGCCAACTGTATACACTTATTCACACTGTTCACGTCAAAATACTAAAGTCACTAAATTAGCATTAAACATTTAAACTTATTCAATATAAGCAATTACTGTATATACTTATACACACTGTTCACATCAAAATACTAAAGTCACTAAATTAGCATTAAACATTTAAACTTATTCAATATAAGCAATTTAGGCCCTATTTAGATAAACTTCTCAGTAAACACTTATAGGAAAAGAAAAGAAGGAAAAATAAAGTAAATTTCTCCCATAAGTTAAAATCAACTTATACACTACAACTTTTATAGAAGCTCTCTCATTTAACTCCTAAAAAAAGCTTATTTTAACTTATGTATAAATTATTTTTAACTTACGAGAAAAGCTTAATTCATTTTACCTTTTTATTTTCTTCTTAAGTGCTTATTGAAAATTATACACACAGAACTTTAATGGTCAGCTTTTATTTTTTGGTAATTTAGTTCTTATTGTGGTGTATTCATGATGTGACTTATGTCCATTGCATACACAGGTGCATCCTGACCTGAGCAAAGCAGACAAAAAGCGCTTGTGTGGGATTCTGGAGTGCCAAAGACTGACCCCAGAAGTGCTTGCACATACAGTCAAAAATGAATTTCTGCCATTGAGAACTGTGGTGCAGCTCCTCTACTTTGAACATGGCAGTGAAAAGGGAAGATAGAGATAATAGTTTATACTCTTTGAAACACTCAGAGCAATCTTCATTTCCCTATATATGAACTAAGTAGCCTCTATTCTCATCAGTTCTTTTTTACATGTGTCATAAATGTAAGCAAGGTACTGTCACCGTTAAAGAGTTGTATTTTCAATGAGTTCATTGCAACAGATGCAGATGACTTCCCTCTGATACTATTTTCATCACATTTCAATTGCCTTATATAAAAAGGAATAAAACCCATTATTGTGTTTGTGGCAGTGGCAGAGGAAAATGAACAAGTTTAGCCATTTAAAAGGTCATGTTATTATTAGGCATAATAATGCTTATACACTAATAAAAAGAACTTATTAATATTGGTCTCCTCTCTTGAATTTCTAGGAAAAATCGGAACTAGAATTCATTAGTAATTAACAAAGATAGAGATTTATAAAATTAAAAAGTCTTATAATTCATTAGATTGCTACCAAGTGCCAACATTCCATCTTTAATGCAGTGTAGTGTGTTATCCAAATGGCTAGTCAAACTTAAGAAGGGAATAAATCGAGTTTGTCAAAAACTTTTTTTTGCAAAATACTTTTGATCATGAAGAATATGATTATAGAAAAATGAAAATTAAGTCTTAAACAATTCATTTGACAGAGAATAAACAAAACCAAAATCAAACATCACAATAAAGCAAGGTAAAAGTTTAGGGATAGAAAAGTTTTTTCCAATCAAATAAACTCAAGCTACACTTGAGATTTTTCCACTAATCGATCACATCACGCATTTTACACTAAAAAAAAAAACCCTCCTTGACAACTCACTCCGAGATGTCTCTCTTTGAATCACTCCAAATACCAGATAACTGTTTTCTGGCGGTTAAGAGACTATATGATGCTGATAAGTGCAAGAGGAAATTCTTACTTGAAATAATGATTCCGGGGAGACAGCCACAGAAACATAGCTCCACTGCTTGGATTCTGCATAGAGAAAAAAGGAAAGGATTTTGGTGTATAAGTACTTGTCTAATGGAAGGCTCAGTGATTGGTTACATTCTGATGAAGGACATCATCAAACAATAAAATTAGAATGGCCAGAGAGGATTCACATTGCACTTGGGCTTGCAAGAGGTTTATCTTGGCTCCATAAAAGGTGCAATATAGTCCATCTCAAATTAGATTCAGAGTGCGTCTTGCTGGACAAGAATTTTGAGCCAAAAATTTCCAATTTTGGCAAGGCTGAATTCCTAAACCAGACAGTTGAAGATCATGTGAGAATGAAATTGTTTATGATTAATGAACCTGGGGTGAAGGGTTCTGCTGAAAGGGATGTCTATGACTTTGGAATGATCCTTTTTGAACTTATAACAGGGAAAAGATTAAGTCCAACGACTGATTCTTCTGACAGTGTTAATGATTTCAAGTGAATTCATGTCCTGGTCTTCGACCTTCATTTATAGCGATTTCTTCACCCTCTCCTCAACCTCCTAGTTTGCTAGCATGAAATAGAAGTTGCTGCTGTCATGTTGGAGTGTTGCATATTGCATAATCATGAACCAGAACCATGATATAAGTCATGTAAGCATGTTCATCAATGTCTTGCAACTACCACATAACCCTTTTGATTCACACCTGAAAAAGGGTTTAATATAAAACACATGCTGTTCTCTCTCTCTCTCTCTCTCTAATTACTTAAGCACAGTATCATAACCTTTACTTTATGGGATCTGTAGGATCATTAAAGTTGTAGTGTTCAGAACTTGTGCAGGCTTTCAATTAGAGGCTTTTCTTGACCATTGGGTATAGATCACAATAAATAGATATGAAGTTCATGAAACTTGGCCATTGGTGCAGTTGGTAAGATTGGTCTTATGTCTTATAAGGATGCGAGTTTGAATCCTGTTATTGATACGAGAACTTTGTTGATAGGCGAAGACGATCTATAAGTATTTTTGTAAGCGTTTTCTGAATCTTAAAACATGTCCTAGTTTTGATGAACTTTGATATCCAACTCACTTAAATTTTTTATCAGGAAAAAAAAAAAATAATCATGAAACTTGGAACAAGGCCTGAACTTTCTACACTGAACAAGCTTTCAGGTATTTATATCTACCTGGACTTTCCCGGAAAACCGACTTACGTACACAAGTGCTCCCGCCTATAAATCTTACAATCCAAGAGTTTCTTGACTTGTGTTCAATAAAAAATTGAAAAAATAAAATAAATAAAAAAATTGTAATTTTGTTGTTTCACTTTTATAGGTCGTTATTTGTTAATAATTGATTAAATTTTATAATAAAATAAATATTTTAATAAAAATACCATATATTTTAGAGCCTTAACTTAAATACTCCTTCATATTGTAAATTGACTAATGTTTTAACATTTTTATTATTGATTGACGTGTTTAATTTTTAATGAAATATTAGAAATTTTGTTTTAGTTTTATCCTCAAATAAATACTATTATATTGGAATTAATTAATAATTTATTTATAAAAATTAAAAAAGAGAATGAAAATATTTTAATAAAATTGCTTTACTGGTTAAATTATTTATTACTCTTCCTCCTAATCTATGTACAGAAATCTTAAAAATAAAAATATGAAATGGAGGGAATAAATCGCAGGTTAAATAAGTCATCTGTAGTAAGTATATACTATATACCCACCTCTAATCTATTTCGGGGCCAGTGTTTTGTCTTGATCTCGAGAGCGAGCAACTGCATCTGCATGCGAACACGTACCCCTCCCATGAAAAAATAGTACTGTAATTCCTGCAATCCTACTTGACTCTATTATCTATCTATTAATATAAATAAAACATAGCTGAGAAGAAATATTAATACAGTAGTTAATGTTAATTAAAACATATAAATATATATTTTTATACATATTAATCATTGTGTTTTTCTGTAAAAAAAAAAAATCATTGTGTTTTTTTAGTTTCTACTAAGAATATTTTTTAACCAGTAGTTGAGGATTAATTTCTTCAAAGCGTGGAGATAAAAGTGATAATTTGAATTTGACCTAATATACTAACCCAAACAACTCGTAAATCGTTATTAAGGTTGAGTTAGGTTTTTAAAATTTAGGCATAGAAAAAATTAGGTTGTTTTGGATGTCAAACTCCTAAAATTTAGGCCCAAAAAAAAAAAAGACTATTTCGTTTCACGTCCCAATGAAATATTTTAATTTTAATTTTTATAAATCTATATATACTTCTTAGGATATTGTATATTAAATATGTTTAATTTTATTTTCAATTAGGACTAATGCAATTAGATAATGTTATAGGACTAATGAGAAACATTGCTATTGAGTCAGATTCTAAAGTGGCTTTGAAACTTATTTCCAAGGGTGTTCCTCTTTCACATCCTCTTGCTTCTGTCATCAAAAGTATTCAATCTCTTGTTTTTGTTGCTTGGATATTTTCTTTTCAGCATATTCTTTGAGAGGCAAACGCTTGTGCGGATTGGTTAGCAAAGCATGGGACACTTTCTCAAGTTTCTTTTACTGTTTTTCAGCTTTGTCCATCTAGTTTGAGACATCATCTTATGGTTGATGCTATAGGTGTATCTCATACAAGATTGTAATCTCCTTTTCTTCTTGTTATTTTCCCATTGATAAAAAAAATTAAACAGAAGGACTACAGTTAATTTTCCATAATAGCAATTAGACGGAAGAATTCAATTAAAAAAATCAAATACAAGTTCAATAATCCAATTAAAAATAATAATTTAGAGACCTAATTAAAAATCAATACACCTTACAAATAAGTTAATCAAAACATAAATTAGTTAGTCTGGAAAAAAAAAGTCAAAACTGAATTCTTGTAAATAGTTAAACATTTGAAAATAGTGTGTCATCATAAAGAATGATGTTAATTTTATTTACAATTTTTTTATTGATCATATGGACTTATCTAATTAAATTATTAAAAAATAATAATGTATAGGAATAATATTCAGTAGAAAAGTTTCGCTGTCTATAATAATCATACTTAACACACACATAATTACTTTTTATAGAGGATGCTTATAGTCTTAAAAAAAATTATCTCATGATCAAAAAATAAAAATAAAAAATTATCTAATGATTTGTGACTAAAATCAATTAAGCCATACGTTTCAATAATTCTTTTTTTTTAATCCGTAGAAATTAAAAATAGGTATCGGATTTACAACCAATTGAGCTAGATCACTCGATACGTTCCAATAACTTAAAAACTAGTGGAGTAAAAAAAATCAAGATTCAGTCGAAATTAAATAAGAAGTGGTATTTGAAATAGGTTTGATTCGTTTGAATTTATTTATTTTAAATGTTTTTAATTATAAAAATATTTATTCCAAAACCTTTTTTTTTTTTAAATGAAGTCTTATATATAAGATATATAAAAATTGTTATTATTCAATTATTTATTATCTTACAGGATATGCAATTAAGTTAATTTTCCTATACTCACGAACAATGCCATCTTCTCACTCCTTTGATAATGAATGACGAATAAACGCCACCAAGAATCAATACGGATGCATAACATCAAAAATATATTTAATTTAAAATCTATTTTTAAAATTTTAGGCTCCTTTTATGCTAATTTAAAATTTTAATTAATTAATTTTTATAATTTTATGTTAGTATATCACTAAATATATTATATATAATTAAAAATATATATTTAATTAATATTGTTTCAATCCTAATTCAACAACGGTTATATCAAGGAATTATTAATCAGTACTTTTATCAAATTAACGATGGAGCTATTTTTTAAAAAATTGCTTACATGAAATATATAGAAGGTTTTTTATTTTATTTTTTTATAAGTCAGAAACAAAGAAGACAACAAAGAGAAAAGTCAAATCAGCTATAAAAAAAAAGTCAAATCAGTTCCTAATCGTAACAAACAAAACATGATTTTTTAAATAATTAAAAATATATTTTTTTAACATTAATTTTTATTTAATGCTTATTATATTAATTAATTAAGAGCATATAATGTAATTTTCAGAATATATAAAAATATTTGCATTAAATGATTATTTCATATATTTTTAAAGTCAAATCAGTTCCTAATTGTAACAAACAAAACATAATTTTTTGAATAATTAAAAAAATATTTTTGTTAACCTTAATTTTTATTTAATGCTTATTATATTAATTAATTAATTAAGAGCATGTAATGTAATTGTCAGAATATATAACAATATTTGCATTAAATGAATATTTCATATATTTTTAATAAATTATATTAATATTATTTCAAATTGACTAGATTCTAAATATTAAATGCTTCAAAAACCACTTCTCAGACATTGCATATTTTTACAAAAACATTCTCATTTAGTATTTATTACTTTTAGTATAATTTAATATTTACTATTTAAGCAATTAAGAAAATGTGAATGCAAACAAGATTTTAAGGCATTAAATATTTTCATTCTCATTTAATATTTATTGTTTAACTAATTAGAAGAATATGAATATAAAATTAAATAGTTAAACAGGCAAGTCACTAATATATTTTTTAATTCTGTCAAAAAAAATATTTTTAATGCTTTTTTTTTAGAAAATAATCTACACATTAATAATATAAAATATAAATTAACATATTAAAAGTCGTATATATCATAATTTCTTATTGTAAATTTTTTTACTTTACACTGAACAGTGCATAAAATTAAACTCTTTTTAACACAATCTAAAATAAATTTTATACAGATTTCTAGTAAAAATATTAAAATATGAACTTTATATTCATCTCATAATAATTAGTAATTAATAATTTAAAACAGAATAGTATAAAAAAAAAATACCAAGAACATTTAGTTTTTGGAATGATAATCATCATTACCATTACCAAATATCATTCCTTGTTTCAACAACCCATCAAAAAAACTGAAACCACCAGTCAAGAGCCACATGTCATTGATTATGAAACAGCTTTCTCAGCCATACCCATGGAGTTTTTGCCTTCCAAGTTTGCCTCTTCTCTCTTCTCACCAAAATATGGTATCCCAAAAAACAAAAATGGTTTATTCCCCTCTTTCTAATAACCCCCATATTTTTCTTTTCATAATTAAAATTCTCCCATTTTTGCAAATTAATTTGCAAAAATGTTTTTTTATGGCTCCATGGCATTTAATTTTTCAATTAGTCACCTGCTTACCAAGGATATTTATTCAGCAAAACCAATTTTTAAAATAAATAAATACTAATTTTTTTATGAAAAATAATTATAAATACAGACAAATAAAATTTCTTCCTCCTTTTTATTTTCATACTAAATTACATAGACAAAAATATGTCCACTCCTTCTCCTTTGTCTGGTTTTTCTGAAAGGTAAACCCCACTACTCCATTTTTACCCAGTTCTGCCATGCTTCGTCTCTATCACTTGCAAGTTGTTTTCTTTTTATTTTGTTATTTAGTTAATATGGAGATTTAATTTTGAAAGCCTTAACTTTGTGTGTTGTTTAATCAGTATCAAAGAAGATGAATCTGTTCAATTTTGCACTCTCCGTGTCACTGTCTTTTTTTTTTTTTTAAATGCTTCTCAAAAGTGCTATTCCAAAATCTCAATGGGGGGTTCAATTCAAACCATGTATAGTGTCACAAAGTTGCTGTCTTGCTTGCCTTGGTTGTTGCATGTAAAGGAAAAAGTTTGAATTTTGGTGTTGTGCTGTTGGAACTATGATTTTCCGTTTATCTGGTTTTGTGAGTCATCTTTTTTGTTTTTTATTTGTTGCTGAATAATTATGATTACCTCTTAGTTTATAGTCTAGTTAATTGGCAGATTGAGTTCATGTGTGTGTTTCTTCAAGACCATGTTTCTGCTTTCTGTGGTTGTGGCTGTAGTATATTTGCTTAAAGTGGAATTGTGTGAATCTGTTTTGGCGGGTCTGGTATGATTTTTAACTAATGACTGCTAGTATTGTTAAACTATTTCTCTTTAGAGGGTGGAAATGGAACAGCTTTCCCGCTACCTAACGTTCATGTAGGTCTGGTATTAACTTGTTGAATTCTCAAGTAAGACCATGAGTAGATGTGTTGGAGTTATAACTTTCAGGATGGTGAAACCGGAAATTTGTTCTAGCTATCTATGTACTGCATGGGAATATTATGCCTGGGTGTCCACATGCTTCAATTTATCAATATATGGTATAGCATATATTCTTCCTTTTGTTGCTTCGATTGAATGTATGCATAATTGCATATTAAATTCTATAATTCATGTGATGACGAAGGTAGCTGGCTGGCTTCCTTTAATGGTTGCTGAAATGGAATGGAATGTAAATTAGATTATTGTTGATTCTTTTGGTTTTGGCTGGTATTTTAGGCTTTGAGCGAATATTTGCTTTTAGTTATACCGATTATAGATGCATTTATTGTCTTGCAATATACTTGTTTTATCCTCAAAGACTGTGGAAGGAAATACTTGTCGTTGTCAATCCTATATCCCTTATGTTTTTCCATGCCTCTTGTCTTGAGTCTAAGTGGTGATGGTGAAAAAGTGACATTTCAAAGGGAATGGTTAGTGAAGTTTTGATGCTGGAAACTATGTATCCGGACTTTAAATCTTTGATAGAAACATTTCTTTTGTTGTCATCTGCTTCATTACAGCATTGAATTCATCTATTGCTTGTGGAATTGAATGGTTAGTGATACGTCAAATTTAGTATACCATGTGTTTATGCTTGGCTTATCTGCAATGTTGTTTGAATATATCATTGGTACTTGATTAGCTTGCCCTCATTTTTCTGTGTATGTTGACAAATCTCTTAAGACTGTTATATCAACTAGCAGATGTATGTTCAACTTGGTAGTTGGTTGTTTTATATTTAATACCTTGTTTTAATTAATCAATTGGAGTTCTCTCTCTGTCCTTCTTTCCCTCCCTCTCCCCCTATCTCCTGTCTTTCTTTTTACCACTTGTCCATGAGCATATGGAGAGGCAACCTGGATTGAGAAAATGTAGGTGGTAATGTGAAAAGGTTCATCTAAGTTTTTATGCAGTTATTCTCTTTGTCTCTGTAATCTTTAAGTGTGCTTGGGTTATTTTAGTTAAAAAATTTAACTTGCTTTCTTTATTAAGTACTGTAATTAGAGTTTTTTCTTTCTTTACACTTGCGTATTTTATTACTTTTTTTTTGTGTGGGGAATTTCAGGTATGGAGTGTTTTGACACCTGGAAGAAATCATGGTGCAGTGCTTAGATGGATTAAAGCAGTTGTATGCTGCTGTGATAAATTTTTGTGATGCTGATTTGTACCAGCAGCCTAGAGGTTTGCAACATCCAGAAGCACTTGCAAGACAAACAGTGTGTATGTTATTATCGCCCTATTTCTTTCCATTTTATGATATTTGGAACTTTAGTTTTCAACAAACATGTGATTCATTCTAGCTTCAACTGTGTATATAGCAGTTCCAAATTAGCATAAATTGGATAATTGGATTTGCTCCAGTCTATTCCTATACTATAAATTAGAATTCTTAACTTGGAGAGTGAGGTTCTCACTTTCTCGATTAAGCATTCTCCACACTCTCTCTTCTCTCCTCAAAAAATGCATTTCACACACTACTCCACAACTAGCAAAAAACTATCTCTTCAACCATCTCAAAATACCTTTCTTTTATCTTTATATATGTATACTTGATTTTCTTAACTACCTATCCGTTTCAATTTAAAAATAACTTTATATTGCAATTTGAATCATTCATTATACATCCAAAATATAATTTATATATTAAAAAATATTTATTTATTATAACTTTTAATTATAGTATAAAATATATTTAAAAATATTTATTTATTATTAATTATAGTTTTAATTATATGAAAATAAATATTCATCTTGTGCAATGTAGAAACCAAAATACTAGTTATCATTATTTTTCTGCATCTATTTACTCTCTTATCTCTCCTTTTATCCTTGAATCTAGTTGCGCATTTTTCTGGTTTTCATGATCTTTTAGAAAGGCATTGACAGAAAATATTTAAATAGTTATATATAGTTTTGGCCATTAACACTAAACGGTGACTTTACATTATTGAGGATCAAATCAGCTAATAGAAGTGGAGATAAAAGTTTCTAGGATGAAGTAAAATTTTAGGATTTATAATTAAAACCAACTAAAAGTGGTAATAAAAATAGAGGTGTTCTGAAGGTCTTTGAAGACTCTGGAAACTGTTAGGCAGGAATGAATCTGCATAACTTTACCATTTTTCAGTTACTGAGGCTCTTATTAAGACTTGGAAAATAACTTTGTTTTATTTTCAATGCAGTTAGTGTAAGTGAGATTGAAGCACTGTATGAACTATTCAAGAAGATCAGTAGTGGAGTAACTGACGATGGACTAATTACTAAGGTCAGTAATCCCATCTCATGCTCAGTGCTTCTATAATTTTTTTTAATGATATTTATCTTTTCAACCTGTTTGAACAATGACATTATTTCTACCCTATCCCTAAAATAATAAGTGCCTTATTTTTCATGGCAGGATGAATTTCAGTTGGCCTTATTCAAGACAACCAAGAAAGAGAGCTTATTTGCAGATAGGGTATGTAAAAGCTTTAATTTCTCATGGTTTTGTCTACATCTTTCCCAGGGAAAAGGAAAAAAAAAAACACAAAACAAATAAAATAGTTTGATGATTTTTTAGGAAAAATCAACTGTTTCAATATATTTCTGGTTAAAATTTTCAACAGCAGGAGTAAAATTGATTTTTAATAACTACCTTCTTTTACCTTGTGCCCTAGCTATTTCATAATTTCACCATGTTACTTTATAGCCTATTATCTACCCCACCCCTTTCTGGTTTATTAGCTGGATGGTTGGTTATTGGGTGATCTCATGATCCAATTACTTTGAAATCAGTTACATGCCATATACATTTTATATGATCCCTTTTAGAAATGTATTTGCCCTATTCATGATTTTATATTGTTTAAATTCTGTAGGTGTTTGACTTGTTTGACTCAAAGCATCGTGGGATACTTGATTTCAAAGAGTTTGCACTTGCTCTCTCTGTCTTTCATCCCAGCGCATCAATTGATGATAAGATTGAGTGTAAGAGTGACTAATATTTATTAAGATTTTAGATATCTTCTAGCCAACAAAATTATTAAGGATTAGAATGGAAAGAGTACTTGTAGAATTATAGTTATCTGTTATTGCCCTTGTTGCATTTGTTATTGGTAGTAATTTATATGGTTGTTGGGGATTCCTAACTTTCCTTTTTTTGCAGTTTCATTCCAATTGTATGATCTCAAACAGCAAGGATTTATTCAGAGACAGGAGGTAATATAACTTATTCCTAAATGATGTTGAATAAATGGAGTTTTGATCACTCACCATGTAGGACTACTATTCTATAGTGTCATAGTGTTATGTTAATTGTTACCTATCGATCAATGTGTGAAAGAATTATTTGTTGATAGCCTAACTCATCTGTAACTTGTACCAATTTTTCCGAAGCCCAAAGCTATATGTATTTTCAATTCTTTTGTGGTCAAATGCCCTGAGTTTAAAACCACTCTAGGTCGTTAGTATTTTCATTGGTAGATTGGAGCATCTTGGTCGGAAGTCGTAGCCTTTGCATTAGCACAAAGAAATAGTTGAATTATATATGATGACCCGTGTAGATATTAAACAACTTCATCATTCTCTTTTGGTATATTAAATCACCCGTGGACTGCAGAATGGATAGATGTGCATCTAATTTTGAGAGAATTTCAGAACTTCTTGTTGAAGGTTTCTTATGTGCAAATTGAGAATAATCTAGATGAAGTTGGTTAGTGTGTATTCTTAGCCATGCACTCAGAAAGATGGGTTGACTGTGTTCATAATTGAATGGTTTTCCCTCTTAACAAAATAACCAATTTTGTCAGGATCTAGATACTGCTTTTCTTCTTTACTTTTACAATTTCCTTTTGTTTCTTTTTGCATAAGCTCAAACTTGAGTGCCTGCCTAGAACTTAATTGCGAATGAAATTAAAATCATGTTTTAGAATCAAAGATCAAATTTTGTAATTTGATTCATTGTTTCCTTGGAGTATGTTTTCTCCAAGATGCTTTTTGTATCAGCATGTATCGGATATGCATTGATGATCACTGTTTTTTCATGTATAGTTAAAACAAATGGTGGTGGCCACTCTAGCTGAATCTGGCATGAATCTTGCAGATGATGTGGTTGAAAGCATCATTGACAAGGTATTTCTTTATCTGACAACTTCAATGTGTATGTCTAATCTTTTGTTCATAAGTCTAGGTATTTGTTGTTTCTTTTTCATTTTTTGCTTGGCTTTTTGTTAGTGTATGAAATTTATTATCTTTTACACTCTTCTTGATAGTCTAAAGTAAAAGCAATCTTATTTAATGCATGTATACTTTGGAAATAAGCAGTATGGGTTTTAGGAGTGGTTGGTAGTTGTTGTTTCCCTTGTTTAAGTGTGTTATTTTCGTGGTACACATTTGCCCTTCGATGTATCTCATTCTAATTATTGATCAGTGGGACAATTAAGTGTTCTCTGTATGATGTTTTCCTCATATATGGACCAAAGTCTGTACAAAATTTCTCTGCTAAATAAAGTAAATCTTCAGCCTTGTTCTTGTTAACCTCTTAAATTATGTATGTTGCTTGATGATTATGGCATACCAAGTCATTTGTGCTATTATAATCTTCTCTATAGAGCTATCACTAACTGTATTTAAACTCTTCAGACATTCGAGGAAGCTGATACAAAACATGATGGGAAGATTGACAAGGAAGAATGGCGAAACCTTGTCTTGCAGCATCCCTCCCTTCTAAAAAACATGACTCTTCAGTATCTTAAGTAAGTTTCTTCTTGTTATTAATAACACCAAATCTTGCCAGTTTATATTAGGACATGTGCATGTTAGTTTGTTAAAATAAGCCATGATATTATTATAACAATTATGGCTTAATAACAAGGACCACATAAGTTATCCATCTGAACTTTTTATAGGGAAAGTTTCAAATTCTTGAACAATCCAAAATTTGTTAAATAAATTTGTAGGTTTATAAAAGAATTATGCCCCCTAACTAATGTGTCCTCTTTCTTTATGTCTCCATTCTTATACCTAACAATTGTTCTCTGAACTGTTTGCACATATATATTTGCCTCTTTCTATTTGTTAAAGATAAAACTCAATCTATTTGTTTTGAAATAAAAATCAATGATAAACTCAAGGGTAAAAGAAAAATGAAAAGAAGTCCCTGGTCATGTATCATGTAATTAGAAAATTAATTTAGAAATGAAAACTTTGGACTAGGTAATATGTAAACAAGCCTGATTGGACTTTGATTTTGTCTTGGGTGGCATCTCTAATATATCAATATTATGCATCTCAATTACAATGTTTAGTTGAACATTGACTAGCATTTTGGTATCATGCTCTAGCATCTAACATCTCTCAAATTGTTTCTTGGCAGAGATATTACAACTACATTTCCCAGTTTTGTATTTCACTCACAAGTTGATGATGCTTGAGAGTTGAGGCAGCTAAATCATCTATGTCAGTTTCTCTGGTGTTGGCTGAGAAGATTCTTGTTTCCCTTGAGAGTGGTGGAAATTTGTGAGAAGGATATGGTTAAAACATGGAAATGGGCTGTTTTTATTTTCATTGAATAGAACTTTGCCTTCCCTAAATTTGGGTAGATAAGGTTTGTATTTTGAATAAATGGATTTGATTATTTATTTGCTTCACATTAGGAATGAAAGCAGAATAGGATAGAATATACAGGTGTTTCAGAAATAGCACCAGAAACTTTTGGATAGAAATATATTTTGCTATTATGGCTTCTAAATAGCTCCAGTGAGCTGGAAAGACATCACTGAGCTTAGGTGCAGAGTTAAGATTTTCTGCTTCAAAACATGGCAGGTATCAGCTTTTTTGCCTTTTTATTATCTTTCTTTGGCTTTTATATAGGTAATAATAAAAAGAAAAATGCTAGCTAGCATCATATTCACTAATATTTTTTTTAACATATTCTTTATTATTAGCTGAAGTTTTTTGAAAATTACAAAATTGTGCAGGTCTTGTTTTTTATTTAATTATATTCATGATTTTACAATTTTTTAATAAATTTTAACTAATAATTTATAATGTGATAGGAGTTTGACAGTGTGTTGTTGGTACTCCATCATAAAAATCAAGAGTTAGTGCTGCATGACTGCATGCTTTTATCGTAATTATAATTTTGGCAAAGGTGTGGATTAGATACTTCAGTTGAAAACATAATTATCACGAGTGACCATATCACAAACGAGAAAATTTTATGTATATTTTTCATTACCAAAAAATAATATTTTTATATTTGAACAAAGTCGTTACGATGTTTAAACTTTAAAAAAAAATATTTATAGTACAAATTTTATAGTTTTTTAATTTATTATTTTTAACTTCTAAAAGATACTTTTATTACAAATTTTATAGATTTTTTTTATAGGGCATATTTGTTTGAAACAAATAGAATCAATATCTCACTGTGATGCATATTTCATATTTCAATGTAAAATTTATGGCAGGGTTTCTTTCTTGTTTATCGAATTCTATTGTGGAAATTTGCATAAGCTTAAAAATGTATACTTCAATTTATTAATTATAATAACCTATATCATGGTTGTGCATTTTAGATAAAAATGTACTCCCTCTATTCTTAAACTACGTGAGTGTGTTTGTTTCAAGTTATACAAATTTATTTCCGATAATGTGAGTTAAGGAATATAACATTTCTATGTTTGGTATAAGTTATAAAAAAATATTTCCAAGCATTATCTATTTTTAGAAATCTATATTATACATGGTTTCCTCTGTTTCTATTTCCATGTAAAAGGTGGAAATCCTATATTTTCATGGGAATGGAAATTATTTTCTAAAGTAACTTCTCACATTTCCTTTATTCTACTTTATTTTTATTTTATTTTTTAACATTTTATTTTTAATTATAATAAATTTAAAAATATTTCAAGGGATGATAAGTAGTTACTAAACATCTTTGATAGGAATAATATTCCTAGTAATAATATTCCCAGAAATATAATTTAGTCCACAAAACAAATGCCATCTAGATGTTTTAGTATTTTAGTTTTGTTTCAAAACTATTGATATTTTACAAACTCAAGACAAAATTTGTAACTTTTTTTTTTCAATTATATCCTTATTTACAATTACTAATACATTGAATTTGTATTGCTGTCTAAGTTATGCACCACTACCCAAGCCAATAGCTAATCACCTAGCAATTGAGAATTTCCACCTTATATAGTATCTAGACTTTTTACTATCCAAATATTAATGACAAATGGTGGTTCTAATAACATGAGTATTTTAATCTAGAGATATTCGTCTTATATATAAAAAAAATATAAGACAAATAATCGAGATCAAGGAAAGTGCTTATATTTGTTATTTTTAATTAATATACTACCATAGATTCAAACTTTATTTTAAAAATGTCTTTAAATTTAAATGTTGCAAATGATAGTCATATTTAATGTCAGTACTCATAATCATGAATGTCTAGTAAATAGAGTTAATAATAAATTATGAGTATAAAAAAAATTCACCCTGAGTTTGAAAACTAGTCATTGTTTCTTATAATTAGAACTAAAAAAATAATAATTTATTTCTTATATATATAATCAAAGGTAGTTCCAATTAATAATTTGATAACGAGTGTGCACTAATCTTAAATATTTATAATTTAGCTTCTCATTTTGATTTCTTCTAATGTAAATTTCAATTTATTTACCAGATTATCCTCGCATCAAATCATTATAAAATATAAAAAAAAAAAAACTATACCATAATTGAATAGTGCAATTATTTTTGCAAATAAAACTTTACAAGAATTTATTCAATTATAAGGGGAATAATATATATCTATATATAATAAATTATGTGACAAACCTTAAAAAAAATTATGTGACAAAAAAATTAAGAAATTTTCTTTTATTTCTATATTAATCCTACTTTGATGTTTAAAAATATTACACTAGCATCTCTTATTCGGACACATAAGAGAGGTTATTGTAACATTAAATAAAGAAGAGTAGTACATGTAATTAAAAAAAAAAATCTCAAAGAAGGTTAATATAATTTGCTCATAAATTAAAAAAAAAAATATAGTGTTAAAAAATTGTGCCAGATGGAATTGAATAAGCAGGGCTGAAAAGACCTACATACCCTTTATTAGTAGAGCTGGAAAAAAAAAAAGCGTTGTTTGGGGCTCCTCAGTGCTCAGTCACTTTCACTCAAATTCTCATTTTCTTCTTCTTCCTCTGCGCTCTTTCTCTTCTCCAGCTCCTGTGCCCCTTTCTCTGCGGTAAGTGAAGCTTAACTTCCCTTTTGTGAGTAACCCATGTTTCCGTTCCTTGTCAAACTCTCTCATGTGCTAGAAAAACCGTTTCTTTTCAAAATCTGAATTCGATAACGTTACCACTGACACTGTGAACCCTCCAACAACACTTGCTTTTGCGATCATTGGGTTGTTTGCTTCACCTGCATTGTTCTCTGCTTGAAATTTTGTAGGGTGAAGCGAGTTTTGGCGATGTCGGAGAAAGGAGGAAAGGGCGGGTCGCTGTTGAGCAAAGGGGGTATGTGTTGGATTGAACATTTTCCCTCCTTTTCTGTTTTGCCCTGAATATAAAGTTTCAATTTTTTTTTTTCACTTTTGGGTATTCTGGTTTTCTCTTTTTGGGGTTTGAATTTTCTGTCAGACTGGTGTATTGGGTCAACATGCATAAATACAGGGTTGGGTTTTGAGCCTTTTGACCCATGGGATTGCTGTTGATAGTGGCAGTCTCTTGGGAAATTCTGGGTTTTTCTCTGTTGTCAAATATGAGATGGTGCACCTGATTTTTTTTTTTTTTATTGAAATGGAGGGTGAGGTGACCCCTTTTTTCATTAATAAAATTTAGGAAGAGAGGATGACACCCTACCATTCCAAGGTAGGGAGAGCATTTGGGCTCAAAGAGCACTTACAAATATATTTACATTACTCGACCAATCCCTTGTGATTTGACCCCACCCCTTTTGTTGATGTCTTTGATATATTATCCTTTGATTTTGCATTTGTTATTTTGTGCCCTTATAGCTTAGGGTTCATTTGGTTTGAAAAAAAAAAAGTCGTGTCTTCATTTTCTGTTTATATGTTTAATTATTGATATGGGGTTATGTTTTGATAACTTAACACGCGTGTTCATTTTGCCTTCATTAATCAGTAGCACATGGAGAGTGGCAATATTTTAAACCACTTTGTGATTTAAGCACTTGACTGTTCATATTTTTTTTTTCCTGTTTTTTTCTTGGTTAGGACTAGGATCCCTAAAAGGGAAAGATGACAGTGCAACAAAATCAGCAAAGGGAAGAAGGGTTCAGTTTTCTAATGATGGTTAGCTTCATTATTCTATATCTTTGTACTGCTTCTTTGTGATGCAGTTGCCACCTAAACTACTGATCATGTTTACAACTAATTGTGCGATCACCTTACTGAAATTATTGCTTGGTTGTGTATTATAGGTCCATCATTTGAATCTGGAGTAAGTGGTAGTTCACTTACTTCACTAAAATCTGGTGGAAAAGGTGAGAGTTTAATTCCCGAAGTTCTTATTGTCTTCATCAGTTTGGTAACATTGCATTTGAGCACATCTTGATTAGAATCTTTAAATTGATCGCACATAATTTTCTTGCATTCTTAATCATGTTCCTTTTTACTGGACTGCTATTTTTTATTATTTTCATGGTGATTTTATTAAAGGAGGAAAGGGAGACAAGGTTGCAAATGGTGGAAAGAGTTCTCAGTCAAAAGACCAGCCTTCATCAGAACACAGAGTTGATCAAAGTTGGTGCTTGCCGTCATTATCTCTTATGTGTTTTTTCTGTTAATTTTTGTAAATCATATATTATTAATTTGTACTTTTATATTGACTCACATTGCATTACATGAAGCCATACTTTTCCTCTTACTAATATCAACAATATTAATTCTTGGGTGACATGCAGAACTTCCAGAAAATATCAAATGCTTGATGGACTGTGAAGCTGCGGATATTTTACAAGGAATTCAAGAGCAGATGGTCATGTTATCTAGAGATTCAACTATTAAAATGCCTATGTGAGGGAGACACTGAGCTTATTTTGTGTTGAAAAGGATGCATGGGTTATTTAAAGGTTTATCATTAGAGTAGAAGATCTATTTGAGCAATCTTAACCTTTTGTTTTCTCCTGTTGTAGATCATTTGACAAGGGACTGCAATATGCCAAAAGCAGTAGCAAGTATACAAATCTGCAGTCTATTAGACGCATTCTGGAGTATCCTTATTTAAAGGTTATATGACTGTGTGCTGTCTGTGTTTGCTTTTTGACCTGTTCACATGGATAAATGATATTACTGTTATGCTTTATATTACACTTCTCTCTTTTTCTCCATAGATTATAATGTTCATCTCTTGACTCAAATATCAGTCCTCTTGCAAAATGTGGTCTCACTGATAGTGAGGTATGATATGGAGCATCTTATTATAATTTCCTTTGTTCTAATAATGTGTTATGTAGCTTTCTTGACATCATTACCCACTGCAGATATGTGTGATTGGTAACGTGTGTCCAGAAACTATTGATGAAGTTTTTGCTCTTCTCCCATCCTTGAAGGTATGATATGGAGCATTTTGTGTTCCTTTCTTTTAAATCATTAATGGAAGCAGGTTAAGGTTGTTTTCTTTAAGGTTTTTTTCACTATTCATGATTTAGTGTTTATTAAGAAAAAGGAAGTCTTCCTTGGATAAGTAACTGCAGTTGCAAAATTGATTTAGTTTTAGGCCAACAATTAGGGTAGGTGTCATTTTGATAATTTAACTTAATATATGTAGGGCTTTTAGTTTAGCACATACCCAAATATTTTGGAACACATGTATATATTATGACTCTTTTCTTAGCCCATAGAAGATGGAATTTCGCGGACTAGTTTTCTGACTATTATATCCAAAGCTACATTGGTGACCAAATGAGAAATGCCAAGACACTCTCTAACACATTTTCTTCTATTGGTTGAAATTTATTGAAAATCTCAAAATTTTGTAGGTTCCACATCTTATTTAATGAACCTTTCATGATTTTCTAATTTTTAATAAATTTTAATCAATAAGAGAGAGTGTGTTGCCAGTACTTCTCATGACAAATATTATATCACCTAGGTATGAATCAAAATGCCATCTCATGGTATGTATCTATTTCAGGATAGGAGAAACGTTGACAGACAAGTTCTTAAGGATTCATTGAGCGAGCTTGCCAAGTTTAGACAGCCAATGTAAAGCCTCATGCTGAAAGAGCTTATGGGTGAGTTTTCTAGTTTTATGCTTTGATGCAGTACCTTTCTTTTGTATCTGGTTTATTTCTCACAGGCCTTTTCATGTATTCAGAGTGCAGGTTTGGCGTGTAGGAGACATGTAGCACATGTGAAAACAGTTTTCAAACTTACATAGACTAATTTAAAACTTTAATCCATGTGTTATATTGGTTTTTGGATTCTAGTCATATCCTACTTGGCTGTACAGAGGTCTAATGTAGAATTGTGGATGACAATTGGATGAATTTTGCTTGCACAAGACCATGGATGGATCTTGTATATGGTAATGGTATAAGGAAAACTTGGTGTCAGCAAGAGGCGATAGATGTGATTAAAAAAATTTCATGATTAAGGAATACACACTTTACAAGTGAGTTATGCGCCCCAAGCTACCTAGTGTACATCAACACTACGATTTCGAATTGGAGCATTTAAATTTGGGTCTTGACAATGCTCTTGGGACACTGGTTAATGAATTAAAAGAGAAAAAGTTTTATTAGAAATCATGTGGGAATGCATTTTAAAATCATGAGGAGCACATTTTTCTGTATCTAAAAAAAAAACTTTTTACTTCTTTAACTAGCGTTCTTAGGATAATGATTAGTATTTGCCTTTAAATTTTAGGAAAATGGGTAATGTTAACTCATTTTGATGTGGATGGTTGGATATAAAAGGGATTATAAAAGATAAGGGTAAGCAAAAAGTGGTAGATATGATAATTAATCTTATGAGAAAGAGATATAAAAAAAACAGCGTGAAAAGGAAATAAAAGAGAAAATGGATGTATGCTAATAATAATTCCAAATGTTTAACTGTTTTTAGTTTTCCAAATTTGGGGAGTGTTTTTGGTTTTTCAAATCTGAAATTGATCTTTAGTCTTTCCAATTTCAAAAAAGCTTGTTTTAGTTCCTTTGTGCTAATGCTAATAGAGATTTTCCTTTATGTAGTTAATGAATTCTAAGTTGTTTACATGACAATTCTTATTATAAAAAACTCTACATGTGTTTTATTTTCAAAGTATTTATTTGGACGGTGTTTGGACACATGACATTTAAGTAGAGAAACTAATATGTGTGGTTACCTAGAGGCTTTTAGCCTTTGATATATTATTCATTCACCCAAAAAAAAATGTGTGGTTTTTTTTCTTCAAATTAGAACTAAATATCGATTTTAAATTTGAAGAATCAAAAGCAAATTTATTTCAAATTTGAGGGACTAAAAATATATTTAGGCTTAATTATTAATTTGGTTTTTTTGTTTATTTAAAATGTTTAACTAAATTAATCTATTTTTGAAAACTTCAATAAGGTATTTTATTTTTAAAAAATGTTTCAATGAGATTCTTTTCGTCCAATTGAATTTGACGTCGTTAAACTACAAATTTCAATAATTTGTTTAAAATAGTGGCGGTACTATAAAATTAAAATAATTTATAAAAACTCCAAAGGATAATGTGTCTTTCATAAACATATTTTTGGCTAGAAAAAATAGTGTACACAAAATGATAAATTTTATATTGTCATGTGATCATAAATTATTATATATGAAAAATTTATTAATTTTTATAATAATTATCTAAAAAGTCATGTATGTGACTTATGATTAATTAATAATTTCTATATTAACCGTACATATAAATTTAACTCTTATAGTCTTATTTTTTTATCCTTTCTTATTTTTAATTTTATACTACTATTTTGGTATAAGGCCGAACGGAAGCAGGGAATTTTTCTTGTTTTGAAAGGGAGTTGGTTATTGCACGCTGCATGATTAGAGAGAGAAAAGGGAACGATACAGAGAATATTAGCATGGCCCTGCGTAAAGATGACACGCACAAATCAAGAAATGGTATAAACTTTTTATATGAATTTCTGTATCAAAAAAAAAGAGAGAGAAAAGGGAAAGAGTGCCTTAAGCCTTAAGGAATAGGAAGATATTTAAGGCATGTCATTAAGGTAAACGTAATTATTGGTCAATGGGGTATGCAGTGGAAGTACTTTAGACTACAGTACACCACCAACGACCAATGCAATATTCATCAAAATGGGTTCAAGAGATGATGATCATGATGATGATCTTTATACTGATGATGATGATGATCAAGACTCAGAGTTAGATGATGAAGATGAAGAATCAGCAAAGGCTGAGAAATGGAAAAACCACTACTCATCAAAGCATAGGATTCTCTTTGTTGGAGAGGGTGATTTTTCATTCTCTCTTTGTTTGGCCAGGGCCTTTGGTTCTGCCCACAACCTCGTTGCCACTTCTCTTGATTCCTACGGTCAGCCCCATCAAATCAAGTTTCTATATTTGTGTTTATTTTCCTCTCTTTTCTCCCATGGAAATGGAAAAATTCAAACTTGAACCTTTTCCAACATGCCCTTTTGATAGTCTTTGTTTTATGTTTTGGCAGATAACGTTGGGAAGAAGTACAGTAATGGATTGAGTAATGTGATGGAACTTGAAGAAAGAGGTTGCCATGTCTTTCATGGTGTTGATGCCAAGGAAATGAGTCAGCATTTCTTTCTCAAGACTCAGAGGTTCGATCGCATTGTCTATAACTTCCCTCATGTTGGCTTTCTATACCCAGAGCCTAGCCACTGCCAGATCCAGTTATGTTTCCTTCCTCAATACCTTTCTTTCTTTCTTTTTTTCTTATTTGGTTTTCTTTTCCTTTTTTAGTTAAATTTGCTTTACTTTTTCTATTTTACTTATTAGACTTTGTTAGTGATCATTCCCTTCTAATTGAAGGCGTGAATGAGATTGCTATGAGTTTCAAATATTTGGGTTTGTTCATCAATATTTTGTGACTGTAAGCAACATAGTTTTTGATCATCATGGTCATGGTATTAGATTACTGCTAAAAGGGACAATAGTTTATCAGAGTCAACTATTCTAATTGCAAGCGAGTTCCAGCTTTAGAGCTGTTTTGGTGATTGCCTCTGAGTCAGATTAGTAGTCACACTTGTGCCCAAGATTACAGCTGAAGGAAAAAGATAATCTGTATTTTAACTGAAGCAGAAAAGTAGAATACATGTCCTATCTTATAGAAGAGATAAGAAGTGAATCAGGGAGATAGTTCTCTACTTTCCTAAAATATTGGAAGTTGCATTTATTTTACAATGATTGCATTTACCCTGTTCCAAAGTCTTATTACCTAGGACTTATAATTTGAAACATCTTTATACTCTTTATCAATTACACATTCCTTGTACTGTATAATTTGATTACCTAAATCTTCTACTTCCTAAATTATGGCAAATGTGCATGGCAACAAAAATTTTGGACAAGGCTCCTCTAAAGTAAGCAAGTAGGAGGGTATTCACTCTTAAAAAATTTAGGTCACTTAAGATGAGAAAATTTAGTAGGTAGAAAGTGGGAAGGTGGAAAACTTGAAATAAAAATTATTTTACACTTGCTTGTTTTAACAAAATATATATGATGAAAAATAACTCATTTTTTCTCTGTGGGCAGTATCTTTTGTTGAAATTCATTTTCACTTTATCCTCTATATTGTACCTACATAGTTTACACCTACTTAACCAAGTGAACCCTTGGATTTTCCTTTCAACAAAGGATTTTGGGTTTTGGAACTGATTCTTGACCTTGATCATCATGTAGTTGTGCTTAATTTTGATACATTCAAGATGACAAATAAGAATTTAGTGATGAATGCATTCTTGTCTGGATGGACAACGGAGACATGCAAACATTTTAGTTTGTTTTAAGTAGAATTTGTTCTTCATCTATTGAGCCAGTGCATGGTTACTGCAGGTTGAACAAAAGGTTGCTGAAGGGTTTTTTAGCAAATGCCAAGGCTCTAATAAAGAAAGAGGGTGGGGAGATTCATGTAACACACAAAGAGGGTTATCCATACAACAAATGGGATCTGGTAAAGAAGGCAGAAAAGAGAGGGCTGGTCTTGCAACAAGTTGTGCCATTCTTCAAGGATGATTATCCTGGTTATGACAACAAGAGGGCCCATGGAAAATTATCTGATGCATCTTTCCCTGTTGGGAAAGCTAGTACTTACAAGTTCAAGGTCCAAACATCTAACACTTGAAATAACTGAGAGAAATTCCAAGTGTTGGGTTTTATTTGGAAGATCTAAATCATTTTAAAGACCATTGAGGATTTTTTAAATTCCAAGTATTGCTGGTTATTCCAAGATATTAACTTTTAAGCCAAAAATAAAGATTTTTGAAATTCCATCTTATGATTATCAAGTTTATCTCAACAATATCTACTCGTACATGTTACAAGTTCATCAGCTGCCAGAGAGGTTGTGCATGTGTTGTTCGTCAGCTGATGATCATAGAAATGGTTGAGAATGGAATGCATTTTGAGTCAATTTGGATAAACTTCTCAATAAATATTTATAGGAGAGGAAAATTAAAAGAATTAAGGATGTAAAATGAATCATATTTCTTCCATAAATTAAAATCAACTTATCTGTACCCAAAAAAAAAAATCAACTTATATATCTTAACTTACGTAGAAGTTAAATGAGAAAGCTTAAAAAAAAAAAAAAAATAAGGTACCCAAGTTAATTTTAACTTACAAAAAAAATTAATTCATTTTATTTTTTTCTGGTATTAGTGGTTTATCTAAATTGATTCATTGTGAAATATACAAGCTTTTAGCTTATGCAAAAACCGGGGGCCAGCACCAATTGGACTGCTAGTTCATGGAAGAAAGCAGGGATTGTCACATTATATGAGCCATGTCTATACACTGAATAAGCCATGCAAATACAAAGTTTGAATCAGCAGTGAAGGATTTTGAGCTAGCAAGTTGTCTTGAAACATGGGGATAGTCAAACTTGGCGAGCATAAAAGATGAGGACTAGTGTGTGTAGTGTAACAGACAAATAGTGCCCACATTCAAGTTAGAGATATGCATCACTAGTTAAATATCAAGAGACAAGTTGTAGAATTCCACCACGTTTTGCTCATAGTACAGTCCAAAGTGAACTTACTATAAATAGATTTGCAAAGTGAGTGAAATATATAGGCAAGGTAGAGAAGAAGATGGTGAGAAAAGCAGCTTTGATCATTGCTGTTTCATGGCTCTTACTGTTGGCATTCATAGTTGTTTCTGCTAATGCAGACAATACAAAGGTTCACCCCCCAACTTCTAAGAATATGGTGTATTATCCTCAAGGTAAAGTCAACATGAACTTGTACTTTTGCACTTCTTATAACTAATTTATAGTACCACCTGAGATTCAAATAAGCTAAAAATAACTGTTATGACATTTTTCTGTGAAGGTTGTAGGTGCTGCTGGTTCATATGGAAGCCAATGATCAAATGTGGGAAAGTATGTTGTGGAGATGGATGTTGCTCTTAAACTTATGCAACACAAGGTCGAAGCAGACCTCCTATAAGTTCTATAGTCCTAAATATGTTTCTCTTCACCATCCAGATGCATAAATAATGTAATGCTAAATAATTATCCAGGAATCCAAAATTTGAATATGTGCCCTGCAAGAAGTTTGAAGTGTTATTGATATATAAGTTAATGTAATCAAAGTTTTTCTTTCTATATGACTATCCCCAAGGAATTTTAATTCAAAAATCATATGCAGATCCCTCCATCAACCATCCAAGGAAATTTCGAAGAGCACTAATAGTCTTATGGTCCCTTCCTATGCGTTATAGAATCGTTTCATGTATCAAGTTATTGACACTAGTACACTATTTCCTTTACTGCAATAAGATGGATGTGACTCTAAAGTTAGAAAGTGTGTAAAGTGAAAAAGTAAAAGCTTATCCATCCCTATATTGAATTAAAGTATCCTATAAACTTAACATATTTAAAATTAATGATAGATAGAAACTAAATTGGTAAATCCCAATAAGATATGAATTCAGTGCTTCTGCAAGAAATGCAAACTGTAATGCATCCTCCTCTCCTTCCAGCGGAGGTGAGCTAAAAAATTATATTCTGATTCTTTCAATAATTAAATAGGCATCACCAGAACAAATATAAAATAAATATGTGTAATATTCAATACACAGTGATAGTGTTTATACCGTCTCTGATATGATACAATGACTTAAACATATGCTGGGCTACAAGCCATGAATCTTTTGAATATTTCTTAGGTTAAATAGTATATCAGCTAATCTAGTTCTAACAGTCTCAGAAGAGGGGACCATGAAAAACCCACTTATGAAACCTATGTCACATTGAAAGCAAAAAAGTCCCATGTAAAATCAGAAGTAATACTAGAATCCACCACTGATGTGTTGTTTGAGACGTAGATGAATCTGAGCCTTTATATGTAACCCCTACAAGAAAACGACAATCACCAACTGAAGGGTCTAGGAAAGTAACCATACCAAGTCCATCAAAATCGCAGCTTCGTGAATCTTGCATTTGTAGCTGATAGTAACTGTTAAAAGCATATGATATATTACCCTTCTCGCCAATTTCATTACATGAGCCCCCATAGTTAAGGGTAGTGCAGTCTGCAACACTACAGGCCAGTCTCATACGGTTTACTACATTGGTCAAATCACCAGAGGGGTTTGCCACACACCATCTAGATGGAAGATACTCAACATTCCTTGCATTTTTCAGTTCCTTGTTTCCAAGTAAAAGGTTTAATGGATACTTAGCCTGCCCATCAAAAGAGAATATCCCCCAGTGTCTTTCAAAGTTTCCGGGAAGTGTGCTCTTAGCTCCTTCATCAAACAAACTGAAAAGATAAACATCCATAGGTGGAGCATTTGGCCTCAAGGGGGTCCCTTTGTTACTTGCAATGTGATTGATAAGGCCCTGATTGAAAACCTTTGCAGCAGTGATATTTGCACCAATGGCTCCATCTGAGGGCCAACCAATTTCTCCAATAACTATAGGCATCTGACCATATCCAAGTTTAGTGAGGGCTGCAACTAAAGTGTCATAGTTTCCATCAAATGCATTGGTGTAAACATTGGAACCATCTTGGACAGCATGAGTAGTTCCCTCAAAGAATGCATACTCTTGGGGGAAATCTCCATTGTTATAAAGGCTAAGAAAGGGGTAGATATTAACAACAAATGGGGAACCATTTGAGTTGAGGAACTGAACCAGTTGAGTAATAATTTGGGTCAGTTCAGGTCGGAATGCCCCTTGGGAAGGAAGTGCTGAGGACTGATAGGCATCTGCATTGCAAGGGACAACCAGTTTTATATAACCACCAAGATTTGCTTTGACTAAAGACTGTTGTATATTGAGTATTGCAGGCATGACCAAGTTCTGATATTGACCATTATAACTTGAAAGGAAAGGCTCATTTCCAACAGCAACATACCTGTAATACAAGGTACAAATTAAGGTTGAAAAGCTAGTAGAAATCTATGCATTGGCATGGAGGCAATTACCAAAGACTAATAATAAACACACTCACTTTCTCTTCTATCTCTTTTTTCACACTATTTTCTTCTTAGTCTCTCTTCCTTTCGTATCACATCACATCTATTACTTTCTTTTTTCTTTCAATGTCTATCTTCCTTCCACCCCATTCACTCCAAAATGGGGTGTATGTTACCACCCTCAATGGGACAAACAAGTTTTTTCTTTAAAATAATTATTACAAAAATCTACAATCTTCCCATACATGATAATTCAGGATTAGATGACAGCATAAAAATCTATACACTGTGAGTGTATTCCAATTAAATTATTTCTCTTAATAATAAGACTAACTAAAAAGAGTAAAAAATTAATGGGTGAACATATATTATAAAGGAGTTGATACATAATACAGACACTATTTCTTTGCAAGTTGAAACATATAATAGTACATAGAAAACATTCCTTATTAGTATTTGTTTATCAAAATAAAATATTGGGTTATTCCTGTTTAAACTATAATCATTCCAAAGTAAATCTCAGACATTAGGTAACTAACAACCAAGTTGAGATTTTGAAACAGGAAAGGAGAAGAGAGGAACCTGATATCAGCACCCCCTCTCCCCACATAAGCAGAAACATTCTGTCTAACCCACAAATCAGCAGCAGCAGGAGAAGAACTCAAGAGGGGCAGCATCTCATTGGGGATCCCAACCATAACCTGAATGCCACTCCCCATGAGAGCCCTGAGCACACCAGAGTCTGCCTCAAAGAGCTTCACTTTTGAGATCTTGTTGTCCCTCAGCAGATCAACCACTGTGGATGGCTTCAGCCTGTGGGAAGATATGGTGCCCCAGTTGACCCCTATGGCTGATTCCACCAGCATTGGAACCAAAGTCCCACACAGAAGCCACAGGACAAGGACACCACTGAATCTAGGGTCCAACATGTGCCACTCAAAATGCTGATCCCAGGTGTGAACAAAGTGAATGAGAAACTTAACCTTGGCAAGAGAAAGAAGGTGTCAGTGTTTGGAGTTGGAGGCTGAAGAAACAAGACAAGAACTACCGAATGCCGATGATCAATTAGTGTTGCATTACTGCACTTGATGTTGATGTTGTTTACTTGAGTAAAGCTCAAGATAGAATGTAGTTAGTGCCATACTGCTATTGCTAACAGCTCCAAGGTTATTATTAAGCTGGCTGGCGGGGAATTTACCATAATGTCCTCACTTTCTGTTTGTTTTTTTCTTTCTTGTCGGCCAGATATTTGGCTCTCTAACGTTTTAGGAGGCAAAATCTATTAACAATCTTTTAACACCGAAAACTTGAATTAACTGATATGCCGTTATTTTAAATACCCTTACATAATTTTTACTTATTAATTAACAAAAGTTCTTTTTATGTCTTTTATAATTTGTTGGCTTTTAAACTATTTTTTATAAAAAAAAACTGCCAGAATAATTAAAGATTTTAAAATATCCATAAATATCGACAAATACTCATGTATATTGATAAAATTCGCAAGTATACGCTTAACGAATACTCGCACAGGTATGGAAACAGACACGAGAGTTACCTGGCCGGGTGGGTAACAGGGTCAGGGACTACTACTCACGTTAGTTGATTCATACATTATGTGGTAATAAGGTCATAGATTAAAATAAGTATCATTTGATAATTTTATAAAGATGTCCGTGCACTAACAGTTCAACCAATTAAAATAATTATTGGTGTGACTTTTAAAGTAGTTATTATAAAGAGTTTAAAGGTTATGCACTGACAGTGTAAAATAATTTTATATTATCATCTAATTACAAATCATCGTTAGTATGACTTTTAAAATTTTTATTGTGAAAGTTAACAAACTTATCATATATGGTGATTTGTGATTGAATGACAGTATAAAATTATTTTACACCGTGAGTGCATAGCTTTTTTTTTCTATTGTAAAAGTCAATAAACTTATTATACATAGTGATTTGTGATTGAATGACAATACAAAATTGTTTTACACTATAAGTGAATATCTTATTTTCTATTTTATAAATTGAAATGATGTTTTTTATACACATTTCAGGAATTATTTTTTTTATAATTTTGTTATTTAAATTTACTTATTATTAATTTAAATTGTCTAAATTTATGAAATATTTTATTTAAATTAAAAATAAATACCTTTTTTTTCTCACTTTATACACATTCTTGTTCTAAAGAATCTAAATCCAAACGAAAGTATCCCCTTCCAACACATGTCACCATTCACGTGGTTGCATATATTTTTTTTTTTACTAAACGTGGTTGCATATATAGCATAAAAGATAATGAAATAGAATTTTGCATTAATCTTTTCTTGTAGCCCATTTTTATGGGGGGAAGTGGAACTGTTTCGGTTGGGATCAAAGTGAGCCCTTGGTTGGGAGATTTTAAAATGAGTTTTGATATGAGAAAATTCATGTTTATTTTTAATAAACATTAAATAAATTAAATTCTATGAAAAAAAAATTACAAATATTTAGATCAAGACACAGAGTTTTTTACCCAGAACATGCTTTCCCGTAAAAGTTGGACATAAGAAGAGTAAAAGGTCAAGTGTTTGTTCCAACAGGGCTTAGCAAAAAATGCAGTAGGTGTGTGATTACGACATACCAACTAGGGACGTTAAAAGCAGGGACATAATTGTAACTTCACATGTGAATCAATAAATATAGTCAAGAAAGTGCCCTAAAGGTTTTAAATAATGTGATGTTAATTATAGGTTAAATTAATCTGTAGATCCCTGAAATATTTTTTTTTCAATTGGATCCTTGAACTTTTATTTATTTTTTAATTAGGTCTTTGTCGTTAACTACTCTTAGCTCCATTAACGGAAGGATCTAATTAAAAAATAAATAAAAGTTCAGGGACCCAATTGAAAAAATTGTTTAGGAACCTAATTAAAAAAATTTAAATAGTTTAAGGACCTATTGAGTAATTCTCAAATTCTACTCAGGCTATCACACTATACTTTTCAAACATCTATAGACTACTTCTAAATTCAGTATTGGCCATTCTACAAATTTGCACTAAGCATTCTTAGCTCTTCAGGTCAGTATTCTCACCTCTCTAGTCTAGTATTCTCACATTTACGGATTCTAAACTTAGTATTATCAACCTCAGCAGGTTCTTCAATAGGTATTCTCAAACTCTGGAATCATCAATCTCCTTAATACACTTCTAGTTTTCCCTTACAGATTCTGTTCATACAGACTTAATACACTCCTTCTGAATACATTCTTCAATTAAATGATATTTTTTGTATGATTTTAATTTACTTTTAATTTATTTAGTAGGTCCCTGAACTATTTAAAAAAATTTAATTAGGTCCCTAAACAATTTTTTTCAATTGGGTCCCTGAACTTTTCTTTATTTTTTAATTAGGTCCCTGCCGTTAACTACTGTTAACTCCATTAACGGCAGGAACCTAATTAAAAAATAAAGAGAAGTTCAGGGATCCAATTGGAAAAAAAAATAGTTTAGTGATCTAATTAAAACTTATCAAATAGTATAGGGACCTACATATTAATTTAACCTTAATTATATAATAATATAAGGGGCATTTGTCACTTAGCAAAGGGATAATGGTAGCATGGCATCACATGAGGACGGTGCTCAGGTTCATTGGTCGTTCCTCTAATTAATTGATTAAAGACTTAGTGAGTGCAATGTAATGTAATGTAAAGCCTTCGCAATCCCTTAAAAATGACGTTTGTGGTAGGTTTTTTTTTTTCTTTCCTCTTTTGGATACATTGTAGTGAAGAAAAGATTATATTAACATGGCTAGTGAACTATCCAAGATGCAAAGTTGGTAGCACGTGCATCGGTTGCCTTCCTCAGAACATGATAGGATTTATATAATTTAATTGCAGGGTTTTAAAATTATCATATAATTTTACTAGACGTATACCTATGTATTTTCCATAAGTGGACTTTGGTTTTTTGGTCTCATCATTCTACGTAGATCTTTTTACCTCAGAAAATCACTATATCCATAGATGAGTGTATAAACAGGTTCTTTACATATTTGACTCAAAATATTAACCGAATATGCGAAAGGGAGAGGTTTCTTATCTCCCTTGTATTCCTTTAACGTGATTGCATTCACATTGATTAATGTCTTGCATAGTCCACGAGTCCTTTATTAATCATATTATACTTTTCAATTCTTATTTCCCCTTCTGCCAGCCGAATTTTCATCGTAAAATGCTGTGAAAAAATGGTATATCCTTATAGCTAGACTCGAGGAATAATAAACAGATTTTCCTTCCTACATGTGGGGATCAAGCATCAAGGGATGGTTCAGTGTACGTTTTATTATATATTCGAGACCACTTTGCAAGCTTTTTGAAGAATTGTAAAAGTAAACATGTCGTTTTTTACGACCAGGGGTAAACATAGACACTGATATTCTCAACCATCACAAAAAGGCCAAAAAAGAAAAAAGAAAAAAAAAAAAGTAAAAAGTATTTGCTAGCATTTCAGAGTTCTTTAATAAAAGTCAGCACGGCAAAGCAAGATCACAGGAAATTCTTCATTCAGAAAATGCTATGGATGATTCCTCTTTCAGAGACACCTTATCCTTCCTCTGATCTTTATATGTATCTTTCTTACCACTTTGAGGGAATCCAAACATCAATTGGGCTGGTTGGTATAGATTCTATAGAATATAGAAAGCTTATTTAACACTTAAAATGTTGAGTAGCTCTGTCTGCCACCAAAAAAGAGTGGAGAGAAAGAGAGAGATGGTAAAGCCATAGTGGCACATGCTTATCACTTCTTTGCTGCTTTTGCATCAACATTGCACCTAGGACTCTGCAATTTTCCATTGATTCAATAATCATACAGATATCTATGGCCCCAGAATCCAATCACTACTTTAGTCACTCTATCAATTTTCTTAGTAGGATAATTACCAGAAAGACGGTTGGTTGCATATCATTCCAACCACCAAATTCTTAATTTTCCATGGGGAATCATTGCCTACTAATTAATCAAAATATAAAATAGTAATTTCCATGAGGTTGCTTTATTGTCTTATTGATGGTCACATAATTACAAAAACACATATACAACTTGTGTCATGAGATATGTAAAGGGTTTCTTTGAGAGGCATTTCACATGCCACTCCACACAAAAAACATGAGAAAAACTAAATATGTAATGGTATAAATAAGCCAGAAGGGCCTTAAGGTATCTCTGATTTTAACATTTTACTCGCATCTAGAAAATACTGACTTGAACGTCCGAGTTCTTGCAAATAGGCCATCAAAGTTTGGCTTGTGAGAACCTATAGAGATGCCTCACGAATATTACACTTTTTGTGGACTGGTGCTGAACACTCCTCATTTCTGTGTATTATTACCTGCCAGCACCCCAGCAACAGGAAGCACTGTGTGCCCAATAATTGCTTAACTGTATAAGATGTCACTCAAATTTGAAGTGGACACCACTATTTTTAACATGTAAAAAAACTTATTTTAGTCCCTGAAAATCATGATTCAGGGCCCAAGTTCATTCATGTCCTTGCACTCGACAAGTTAAACTTTTTGACACAGTTAGTTCATGACATAGAATCAGAATATTTACAACCAAGTAGTCTAGAGTGACATTTATATCACTTATTCTTCTAAACAAGGATACGCAGGACTGTACACGATCCCCGCTTCAACCCCAATTGTTCTTGCACAAGGGGGCATATTAGAGGTGTTACTATAAAATGAATCATTTCTATGTTTCCATTTTACAGAATTACAGTAGTTGCATCTTGAAGCAAAATACTTTTGAAAGCAAACTAGCTACAGATACCTTTGCAACTCTTTTTTGTACAAGGATTGTGATCCGACTGCATGCATCAAGCTGCATCCAAAACCGTGCATGATTCTGTGCTTTCTTTTGTAGAAACCATGTGTATTTTTTACAGGAAACAATCCTGCTTGAGTTGGGTAGGATCACTTTAAGCGGCAAAATTCTTCTTCTAAATATTTAACGCAGTTATATATACATCCAAAACTTGAACTTGAAATTACTAAATAAGTTGGAACTGTTGTATATTTTGTTGATATTTCAAAAGGTTAACATGTCTATTTAATTAAATATAAAAAATCTTTTTTAATTAATTTATTGTTTATTAAAATCAGTTTCTTTTGTTTGACTTGGTCTTATTGACTTGGTCAATTAGACTAGGTCTCACCTTATCTTTAATTTGGTTTTGGGTGGTTTTAGAAACAGACTAGGTTTCACCTTATTTTGACTTGGCCTTGGGTGGTTTGAGAAATCATATCTTTTCTTTATAAATATCTATATGTTTCATATGGTTAAAGGGGGGTTTCTCCAAAAACACATATTTTTCTCTCTACTATTTCACCGAAAATCCTGGGTTATTTTCATGAGAGAGTTTGCTAGTTCTGATGCCCCAAATTATTATTGGGAAGAGTCTGTTAAATCCTAGGGGACTTGCGCATCACGCGGATAAGTCCTTGAGGACAGTGTGTCTAACACACGTCTCAGGCTTAATTTTGTTCATGATTATTTTTGTTCGCAGATTGTGGTTCGTGAATAGTTCGTGATTCATCGTGGTTTTGAGCGCTAGGGACAACAGGAACAACTCATGTCAATTGATCCACCACAAATTCGGTGGTAAGAGAGAAAAAGAAAAGAAAAGAGAAGGCTCGTATGTGTATTAAAACCCTGATTTAATCTATAAACTAGACATGTCTTAAATAATATAAATGTAATACTATGTGTTTTCAAAGAATTTTATTAAGTGAAGTTGGAACCAATCATGCTTTACAATAAACTAAATTTATCCATGATATTCAGGATTGATTTGTCAAACCTCTGATTATTATAAATTAATTACAAGAAATTAAAGCACAAGAGTAGTATATGTTTTTGGTGGTTTTTCAGTACAATGGAGATAATATAACAAGCTTCCACCTTTGGAGGCTACATCATAATTCATAAAGCTTTGCCAACATGATGTGATTGGGATGTAGCATAGGCTGAAATTTGGATTTCAAACTCAAAAGGGAAACGGAAAGGACTCATTATCAGCTGGTGTTGGAAAACAAGATAACCAAGTAAGGAAATTAATGGTCCACTAGTGTCATTTCAGAAAATATGGTGATGCAATGTTATTATTTGAAGCAGCAATCACACTTAAAGGAAATTAGTAAAAGAAGATTCTTTATATCACTTGATAAAGGAAAGAATGCCAAATAGTTTACAAAAGCACAGGATAATAAATAATGATGATTCTGCATTAGCCTGATCCAATCCAAGCTTTTGAAAGGTTTATCCGAAGATGAACAAATAAAAGGCAAGGAGAGCCTTTATACAACTTGTTAAGAAGATAAAATAGTTTGCATAAGCATAGGATAAATAATCTTAATGCTGCGTTGGACTGATCCATGCTTTATCAGAAGATGAGGAAATGACACCACATAATGAAAAAAAGACTAAAAAAAGAGGAATGTTTTCTTTTTGTTTAAATAACGGGACCGAACCATTAATTGTTTTTCTTAATTTTATCCCTGTTATGTGATTCTTTAGTGTCTAATTTCAGATTAATTGTTGGTGTGAAGGGTACTAAATGTTTTGCTTATCAAAAATATTTTATAATGTATTTTCTCTATTTTTAATAACTTATAAGTCCTTTTAAAAAAAAAACTTATAAGTTTAATGATATAAAATATTTTTGAAAAATAAAATTATTTAATATTGCTTCTTAACAATTTTATACAAAATTAATTAAATTTAACTATGTTGTATAATCTAAGTAGCATAACTGTAATTTTAAACCAAGTCAACATTTGTAATACTATAATTTTTTAAAATTATTATTTATTGATTGAGTATCTTTATATATAAAAAAGTAGTAGTCTTGGATATTTATGTAATTTTCTTTTTCCCGCTCATTTTAAGGACAAAAGAATAATTCTATTAGTCATTTTTTCCGCTCATAATTTTAAGACTAAAAGAGTAATTTTAACTTTCTCGCTTTTTTTAAAAAAACATTTATTATATATTATATAAAGATATATCTTTATATATATAAAAGTAGTAGTCTTGGATATTTATGTAATTTTCTTTTTTCCGCTCATTTTAAGGACAAAAGAGTAATTCTATTAGTCATTTTTCCCGCTCATAATTTTAAAACTAAAAGAGTAATTTTAATTTTTTCTCTTTTTAAAAAAAACATTTATTATATATTATATAAAGATATATAAAGATAAAAACAACAAAAAAAGATATATAAAGATTACTTTATATATATACGTTTATATTTGATATTAAATATAGTTGTGTTTTCATAAATATTAAATATATAAAAATTACTCTACATTATATATTTAATTCTAATAATAATTATAATTTTATATATTTTATACTTAAGTAATTTTATATATTTTAAATTTTTTTCACTATTTTATCTTCATAATAAAAGGTATTAGTTTTTATTTATTTTAAAAATATATAAATATATTAATTTTTTATTTAATATTTTCTTTATAAAATATCATGATAACTAAGCCAAAAAAATGTATTACCCTATCAAAAATAATATTTTAATTGGCTTCTCAAATCACATTGCTCCAAAAATCAATCATAAAATGAGGAAATAAGGAAATTAATCAAGTAAGTATATATAGATTGATAAATAGTTTTATAATATATTTAAAAGTATATTAGGAAATTAATATTTGAATGATAATTATATATATATATATATATATATATATATATATATATATAACTTTGCTAATAAAAGTAATAGATATATACGAAAATAAATCATGTAAGTTTTTATATATTCAGGAAATAATAATATGATAAATAATTTTAATATATTATTACCACAATAAGAGTGTACCAGGAGTGGTAATGCTCAACTTTAATCACATTGCTCCAAAAATCAATAATCATAAAATAAGGAAATAAATCAAGTAAATATATATAGATTGATAAATAATTTTATAATATATATAATATAACTGAGCTAATAAAAGTATTACATATATAATTAAATAAATCAAGTAAGTTGATATTGTTGGTCTATTTAAACTCACCCCCTGCTATTGAACTATTACTTCCTCTCCCCTTTATTTTTTTTATCTTATCCATCTCCCCCGTTATTTGAAGAATCATGTCTTTTTTTAATTTTTTTGTTGATATTTGACACACTGCATTGGTAATACTATGAGATTGTCAGATTTCTTTGTTTTGTACTCAAATTGTCTATCAAGAATCATATAACTTGATCATATTTTAGTTTTTACTTATGTAACCTTTTCATATTTCATCTTTATCTCATTCTGTGATTTGTATACTTTGTTTCTATTATTGTCATTCAATGCAATGACTCCAAGAATTATTCTAATCGAAAAATGGTGTCAGGAAGGATAGATTGGAAGATAAAAGGTTGGAGTCATTCATCTATGGAAGCAATCATACTTCAATAACCCAATGCATATTAAAACTCTTGAACTCATGCTTCTTGATGAAAAGGTGATGTATTATTCCTCAAAATATTGAAAATAGTAGCTTTTGTGGTTTAACTTTCAATTGTGTTTCACATGAATATATGATTGAATTTGGCAGCAAGTTTGGTTTAAAAAATAGGAAATTATATACATTGATAGCTACAAATTTTAAAAAAAAAAATAGTCCTCATGTTTGCAATTTTTCATTCTTTATTTTAAAAAGTTTAAAAATAAAAACAAAATCGAGAAAAGGAAAACCATAAGATTTAACCCTCTAATCTCTACCTTTCCCTTCTCATTGTTTATCGGTTAAATAAGATATATTAAAAGTGACATTCAAGTTTTTTTACTAATTTTATTCATGTCAATAGGATTCAAGATTGTTAGGCATAGGTTTAACCTTGAGTTGATAATTTATAATGTTGGACCTGACATCGTAGAAGGTGATCCACCGGAAGGAATGAAGGTATTGTCATTCTTGAATTCACTTTAATTAATGCAATAAAATATAATTTTTTATGAACTTTATATTGGTTGCAGAATTATGGGCAATACGAAAAGAGATGCAAAATGATATATAGGTGCAGGATGGTATGAATTCATGACGGATAAGAGATTGCACGCTGGAGATGTTTTGAAGTTTTTGTGGAATGAAGATCCTTATGATCTTTATGTAATAATCATGAGGACTAAATAGACATGTATAGGACTTAAAAAATTATTGGCTTTTCATTTTGGAAATATTAGTGTGTTTTTTTTATTACCATACTTAGTTTTCTATGGTACTGATTGTTTCATTAATCTATAATACAAAGAGTTTTCTATAATGCAATAATTAATTTATAATACAAAGAGTTGTATTAAATATAGTGATATATTGATATATTCTTTTGGATTAAATTATGTTATCAAAATTTAATGTAATTTGTGAATTTTTTATTTGTAATTTATCAATTTTTTTGCTACCTATTAAGTATATGATAACCAATCATCGTGAGCTTGGTTTTAAATCTAATAACGGAAATTCTCATTCAAATACTAATCTCCTAACTAATCACCTAACTAATAATATAAAATAATTAAATATCCTTATATCTTCAAACTAATAATGGTTGTTAGTGTTTTCTTGAAATATTATATGTAATTATAAAGCTTTAATATTCTTAGTAAATAAAATTCTTTTTTAATTAATTAGATATATTAAAACTAGAGAATCCAACAATAGTAAATAAAACTAAGTTGTACTTTTAGTTAATCAAATTCTTTTTTATTTCAAAATGGGACAAATCAATAAATTTAAAAAATTTCACAACTAAAATAATAAAAAGGTTAGTTGCACAATTTACATTGATGTCTTTTGATCTCTTATTTCTCTCTCTTACAAGCATTAATTATCTAATTAAATTCAAATTTCAAATAATTTATTATCTTTCACAATTTCATTTACATTTTCAAAATTGAGGTACGTGCAGTCTCTTTCTTAATTTCTTCTTCTTCTTCTTTGCTAAAAATATCTCTCTTAATAAAAAAAATGTTACAACAATCATTTTAAAAAAAGTTAAAAATAAAAATTATAATAATCATTTTAAAAATATATTTATTGTTAATTGTTAGATTTTATAAATTTAAAATTGAAATTAGTTATCTTTATTACTCTCCTTTGGTTAAACAGGAACCTTAAAGTAAAAAGACAGATTAGATAGTTTTTTTTTTTAACCAAACATATTGGAGTTAAGAGATATGAAAAAAAAATTATTTATATTAAACTCAATTTAATAAGTAAAAAAAATAACTATAATATAAAAAACTTGTTTGAAAAATTGAAAAATATTCAATAAATGAAAAGAATTATAAAAGTATATACTCTTTTGTTACTATATAGGCTTCGGTAACAAATATATATATGATCTTAAAATGCATTTGTATTTTTTATTGCTTTAATTAGTATTTTTTGTATATTAACCATGTAACTTTCCTATTTTGTTAAATTTCCATATTTATTAACTTTAATTTTGTTTCTACATCTTAAGCTCTTTATATATTTTATGTTGAATTCCGACCATGGAACAACTTTTAAAGTTTTGAACAATTCAATTTTAGTTAATTTTTACCTAAAGAAATTTTTAAATAAAAAATTAAAACAACTTTTATTTTATTTTTGAAGTTTTTAAATTAGTTTTAAGTCATAATAAATTTGGGTCCAACATAAATAGTTCCCTAAATATAATATAACAAATGAATATTAATATTTTTCATAAAAGTATGAAGAGAAATTTAGATTTAACTTTCATATAAAATATAACACACATGGATGAAAAGTTTTTATGAAAATAAGTAGGAATATTTACATTGAAGTCATAGATATAAACTTTTTTACTAAATATTTTTGTTCAATAAAGGCTAAAATTTCTTTAGCATAATTAATATATATTTTAATTACATAAAAAAAATTAAATTAAATCAACATAATCACTATTATTTTCTCTAGGAAAAATTAGAGTCTAAAAATAATTTTAAAGCAAATAATTATTTATTTATTATCTTCTTACATAAATAAATTATTTATGATTTTCTTCTACATAGACAAATTTTAATTTTTTTTAGACATTGATATTATATGCCAATATATTAAATATAAATTATATATAAAATATAACACATAGTGATGAATATATTTATTTTCTTATAAACATAAGTAAAAATTTACACTTAGTTCATGAGAATGAACAATTTAGCTGAAGTCATATTAATATCTAAATTATTATGGTAAAATTATATTTTAATTATTATAATTTTTATTTAAATGTATTCTTTTATAGATGTCTCTTTCCTGATTTAAATAAATTATTGAATATTTTATTTTATGATTATAAAAGCAATGAAAAAATATAACAAATAGAGATAAATATTTTCCATGGAAGTATGAAGAGAAATTTAGATTTAAATTACCGTATAAAATATAACACATGCGGATGATTTTTTTTTAAAAAAAAGAAAGAAGGAAAATTTACAGTGAATTCATAGGTATTAACATTTTTATTAAAGAATTTTGTCCAATCAATGTTAAATTTATTTTTACATAATTAATATATATTTAATTACATAAAAATCAAATTAGACAAACATTAATTACTATTATTTTCTCAATGCAAAATTAGTGTCTAAAATTTATTTTTAAGCAAATAATTATTTGATTTTTATTTCTTATCTTCTCACTTAAATAAATTATTCATAATTTTTTTTATACTTGGACAAATTTTAATTTTCTTTTATGAATTGATATGTATATGTCAATATATTAAAATAATATATATATATATATATATATATATATATATATATATATATATATATATATATATAACAAATATGGATGAATATTTTTTATCTTATAAAAGCAAGTAGAAATTTTCACTTAATTGATAGGGAAGAACAATTTACCTGAAGTCACATTAATATCTAAATTATTACAGCGAATTAAATTTTCGATTATGTTTATTTTAATTTTAATTTTTTTATGGTTGTCTCATTTTTTATTTAAATAATTTACTGAATGTTTTATTTTACAAACATAGCAAGTATAATATATATATATATATAAAACAAATGGGGATGAATATTTTTCATGAAAGTATGAAGAGAAATTTAGACTTCAGTTATTATATAAAATATAACACATAGGGATGAACAATTCTTGTGAAAAATAGTAGAAAAATTTACACTAAATTCTCGTGGATAACTTTTTCACTAAAGATTTTTGTTCAATCAAATTTAAAATTTCTTTTACATAATTAATATATATTTAATTACATTATAAAAATTAAATTAAATTAACATAATAAATATTTTTTTCTCCATGTAAAATTAGTGTCTAAAATTAATTTTTAATCAAATAATTATTCATTTATATATTATCTTCTCACTTAAATAAATTATTCATGATTTTGTTCTACATGGATATATTTGAATATTTCTTTAGGCATTGATTCGTATATGCCAATATATTAAAATATACAATAGAACATATAAGGATGGATTTTTTATTTATTTATAAAATCAAGTAAAAATATTTACTTAATTCATGGGAATGAACAATCTATCTAAAGTCACATTAATATCTAAATTATTATGGTGATATTATATTTATTATTATTATTATTATTATTATTTTAATTTGAATGTATTTTTTTATGGCTGTCTTTTTTATTATTTAAATAATTTATTGAATGTTTTATTTTACGAACATAAAAGGTATGAGGAGAATATAACAAATGGAGATGAATATTTTTCATAAAAGAATGAAGAGAAATATAGACTTAACTTACCATATAAAATATTTAAAATATAACACACGGAGATGAATACTTTTTATAAAAACAAGTAGAAAAATTTACACTGAATTCACATAGATAAACTTTTTAACTAAAAATTTTTGTCTAATCAAAGTTAAAATTTTATTTACATAAATAATATATACTTAATTACATAAAATAATCAAATTAATTCAACATAATCACTGCTATTTTCTTCACCAAAAAATAGTGTCAAATCTAAATTTTTAGACAAATAATTATTTGTTTTTTGTTTTTATCTTCTTACTTAAATAAATTATTCACGATTAATTTTCTTCTACCTGGGCAAATTTTAATTTTCTTTTATACATTGATATGTATATGCCAATAAATAAAAATAAAAATTATATATAAAATAGAACATATAGGAATGAATATTTTTTCTTATAAAGACAAGTAGAAATTTTTACTTAATTCACGAGGATAAACAATTTAGCTAAAGTCACATTAATAAATAAATTATTATGGTGAAATTATATATTTTTTTATTATTGTAATTTTATTTTGAATATATTTTTTATGGTTGTCTCATCCTGATTTATATATTTTACTGATTGTTTTATTTTACAAACATATATATAGAAAGTATGAAAAAAATATAACAAATGTACGTGGATGAATATTTTAAATGAGAATATCAAGAGAAATTTATACTTAACTTACCACATAAAGTATATATAATATAACACACGGTGTGTATATATATATATATATATATATATATATATATATATATATTATAAAAATAAGTAGAAAAATTTACACTGAATTTACATTGATAAACTTTTTTACTAAAGATTTTTGTCTAACCAAAGCTAAAATTTATTTTACATAATTAATATATATTTAATTACATAAAAAATAAAATATCAATATAATTACTATTAGTGTCTAAAATTTATTTTTAAACAAATAATTATTCATTTTTTTTATTATCTTCTCAGTTAAATAAATTATTCATAATTTTCTTTTAGCTGGACAATTTTTCATTTTCTTTTATCTTTTATATGTTGATATGTATATGTAAATATATTTAAATAAAAATTATACATAAAATATATTACATAGGGGTGAATTTTTTTATTTATAAAAGCAAGTAGAAAAAATTTATTTAATTCACGAGGATGAAAAATTTACCTGAAGTCACATTAATATCTAAATTATTATAGTTAAATTATATTTTTTTATTATAATAATTAAAATTTGAATGTTTTTTTATGGCTATCTCTTTCCTAATTTAAATGATCTATTGGATTTTTTTTATGATTATGCCAAGTATAAAAAAAATAACAAATATGGGTGAATATTTTTCATGAAAATATGAAGAAAAAAAAATTAGACTCGACTTACCGTATAAAATATATAAAATATAGAACACAGGCATAAACATTTTTTATAAAAATAAGTAGGAAAATTACATTGAATTCATCGGATAAACTTTTTTACTAAATATTTTTGTCCAATCAAAGTTAATATTTCTTTTACATAACTAATATATATTTAATTACATAAAAAATGAAATATCAACATAATAACTATTATTTTCTCCCCATAAAATTAATGTCTAAAATTCATTTTTAAGCAAATAATTATTTATTATTTATTATTTATTTATTATGTTCTCACTTAAATAAATTATTTATGATTTTTTTCTACCTAGACAAATTTTAATTTTCTTTTATACATTGATATGTATATGGCAATATATATTAAAATAAAAATTATATATAAAATATAGCACATTGGGATGAAATTTTTTTTATTTATAAAAGCAAGTAGAAATTTTTTACTTAATTCACAGAGATGAAAATTTTACCTGATGTCACATTAATATCTAAATTATTACGGTAAAATTATATATATATATATATATATATATATATATATATATATATATTTATTTATTAAAGTATGAAGATAAAAATATAACACATTACATTACATATAATACAAAATCCAAATAAAAAAGGCACTTTAAACTTTTAACCTCGTGCAACGCACGGGTCAAAATCTAGTATATTTTAAGAGAAAAAGGGTTATGCACTGACAGTGTAAAACTATTTTACACTATCATCCAATCACAACCCACCATTTATGGTAAGTTTGTTGACTTTTACAAAATTATCTTAAAAGTCATTTAAACGGTGATTTGTGATTGAATGACAGTGTAAAACTATTTTACACTATCAGTGCATCTCCATTAAACTCATATTTTAATTTATTGTTTTTTATAGACTTAAATATGTTTTTAGTCCCTCAAATATGAACTCAATTTTTTTAGTCCCCCAAATTCAAAGTTGCATTTTTTAGTCCCTCAAATATGTCAAGATGGCGTTAACTAAGTATTTAACGTGGCAGGTCATTTGCAATTTGCGGCAATTTATAGCTGCCAGGATTTAATTTTAAATGTTTAAATTAAAAATACAATCCAGAATAAATAAAAAATTAAATAAATAAGCATGAGTGCATTTTCCAACTTCCATCTCCTCATTAGCGACAACCAGAGAAAAACCAAATAGATCAAACACAAACACCACTTAAATCTTAGTAGGGGCTTGCTATTCTCACCCCCGGAATTGCTATTCACACCCCATGATTTTGAAAAAAAGTGAAAGGACAAGTTTGCCCTTGCCCCTTCTTCTCCCCACCCCTTCCCTCTTCTCCTCAGCTTCCCGCCCCCACCCCACTCCCACTTCTCACCCCCTCTCCTTCTCCCTCTCCTCGGTTGCCTTCCCTTCCCTCTGGACCCTCCCTTTCCTTCTCCCTCTCATCACCCATAGGTACCCTCTTCCCCATTTTTTTTTCATTTTTATGCAGTACAACGGAATCACAATTTCGTTGTCCTATTTCGAAAATAGTACAACGAAATCGTGATTCCGTTGTACTATTTTTCAAAATCATACACCACAACGGAATCACGATTATGTTGTGTTGTTTGAATTTTTTTAAAAAAAACTTATTTTTTATTTTTCTTTTTTAAAGTAAATTTTTATTTTTTAGTTTAGTTAGTTATAAAGTAAATTTTGATTTTTAGTTTATTTAGTTATAATTTTTGTTTTTTATTTTTTAGTAAATTTATTATTTTTCTTTTTTAAAGTAAATTTTTATTTAAAGTAATTTTAACAAAAAAATACTTATTTTCTATTTTTAATTTTTTTTTAAAAACTATTTTTTTGTTTATTTAGTTATATAGTATTTTAGTTTATTTTTTGTTTATCCAGTTCTAATTATTTTAGTTAATTTTTTGCAGATTTATTATGGCTCGGACGAGGTATGTTTCCTACGATCACCGACATGATCACTCCACATTGGAGGAAGATGCTGCTATAGGCGCTGGTCAGCCTACCCAGCCATCCAGGGCAGACCGGTGATGTGTGACAACATCTACTCGTCGTCGTCATCAGGCAGATGATACTCGTGCTGTTGGAGGAGTACAACAGCATCAGCCAAAGGATGCAGAGGTTGTACATGCTAAGGCAAACATGCCACAGCCTGGTCCAGACGTGCTGCTTCCTGAGCCAGAGGTTCCTCAGCTTGATCCAGAGGTAGCGGAGGTACCACAGTCAGCCCCAGAGATCCCTTTTGCTGACCGGATCATTGGACTGCCATTTCCTGGTGGTCCTGTAGTTGATACACTACTAAGGTCCTATAAGGACCACGTCGCTGGACATATATGGATCGACGAGCCTCGAGAGGAGCTAAAGGTGGTCAGCCACACTGGGAAGTTGATTTCCTACCCTACCCAACCATAGGTCTGGGCATACGTGGATCAGTCTGCCTTGACGGGCCTTTATCAGGCTCGGTATACTGCGAATAAAGGCTTCGTCAATGCCTTTATTAAGAGGTGGCATCAAGAGACATGCACCTTCCACCTGTCCGTTGGAGAGATGACCATCACTCTGGATTACGTGTCATGTCTGTTGTACTTGCCTATTACAGGCTTGCAGATTGCCGGCCCGACGACCCCCCTTACAAAGATTGACATTAGGATGCTGCTGAGGATCATGCTAGGCCTAGTGTTTGACAATGAGGCAGATGCTGCCACAATGGCAGGAGCCAGGGTACGTCTTTCATGGCTGAATGAGCTATATGAGAGGTATGTGCAGTCTGGTTCATATGTGTGGGTCGTATGGGCATACTTGTTGCACTCGCTCGACTGCACCATCTTCGTCGACAAGAGCTCCACACATGCGAACATTTTCTACCTCTGCTACCTCGGCGATCTGTCCACCTGCGCCTAGTACGCTTGGGAAGTATTTGCACTGGCATATCTTTACGACATCTCTCCTATGCGAGCTTGCATGAGAGCAAGCAGTGTGGAGGTTCTATGACACTGCTGATGGTAAGGAATTATTTATTTGTTGTTTACATATTTGTTTGTGTATGTTTTAATACAAATATTCATATAATTTACTTTCTTTATTTTACAAGCATAGGCGTTTGCGCATCTGTCATCAGTTGGCGGATGAGAGGATGTCGCTTATGACCCCAGGCTTCCATTTGCTACCAGATGGAAGACGACGAGGGGAACCGGCAAGGCTTGGGGGACCAGGCGATTGCTGGATCAGTTGCAGATGGAGGACGTCGTCTGGTCCACATATGATGATAGATACAAGGTTGCCGCTGGTAGACCCTTCTTGGAGCAGACATATTATTCTGGCCACATCAGGTGTGGCACTGACATGCGACCCTATTTGCTAGAGAGGGTTTTGAGGCAGTTCGGGTACGTATAGGAGATCCCTCCTCGTCCTCCATTTGAGACATCAATTTAGACGCGGGCCTAGTGGGAGCAACATAAAGTGCAGATGGGCGAGCATGTGCCAGAGGATGCTCCATGGGCCTACACCTTCGACTACTTGGCGTGGTATTATGAGCATTCAAATTCATATGTGATTCCACTTGAGGAAGGAGAGGCAGCACGGAGCCCAGTACATATGCTCGACCCCATACCTTAGCCTCAGCCTCAGCCTGTTGACCCTTTGCCAGAGTTTGTAAATGGTGTAGATTACCAGTGTGAGGTAATGTAATGTAAACACTTTTTCCATAATTGTTTACATTTTTTTTGATAAATAATTACTAATTTTAATTTTCGTTTATGTAAGATCGGTATTGGATGATGTCTGTGATTGCAGAGAGATTGTTGCAGACTAGAGCCATTCTTGAGGGCATGCATGACTATGAGTTGGTGCATCGGCTATTGCGCATAGCACAGGACGGCTTAGGTGTTGGGTGCAACAACCAAGAAAGTAGACAGAGGAGGAGGACCAAGGGCAGTGGCCGCAAAGGTGGTGGTCACATAGGCGGTTGATTTATGATGTATTTATTGATATTTGTATCTAAACTTTTATTTTGTATGTACATTTTATTATATTTTACAGTTGATGTTTTGAGTTTATTACATTTTTTCTTTATAAACTCTATAAACAACACGCGCGCGTCTGGTAGTATAATGAAAGAATGAACAATTTCTCCATTAAAATCATAGAACAAACAACAACAACAACAACAACAATGTGCAACATAATAGCACTTCTACAGATATTTCATAGAAAATAACAACAGCAACAACAACCAACATAATAAAACTTAAACATAGCTGTTGGTTTACTAAATAGACTTTTTTCATTAGAGCTACTTGTCGCCATTGTCTCACGCATAAGAGCAATAATCTGTTCGACAGATCTGGATTTACGCATCAGGGCAAGAATTTCTTCAGGAGATCGGCCAAATGTTATATATAATTCAATCGGTCCTTTTGAACGAAATTCACAAAAGATTAAAAACATCTTACCCACGTCATTGTCGTCTTTAAGCTCCATGAAGTCGTACTCAACACAACCATCTCCTACATATACAGGTTGACGGTAATAGATGTCAATAGCATTCTGCTACCTCCGATGGCATCCTTTACTATTTTTTTCAAAGCAGCAAGTGCTATGTCCTCACTTATTCTAATGAATTTAGGACCATGGGGACATTCAAACTTTACCCCCTCAGAAGTTGAAATCATGTCACCATCGTAATACACAACAGCAAGAGATCCCACCATCTTTCAACCAATATACCAAATATAAACACACTGGAATGAGCTGCCTTATACCTACACCACTGCTGTTTTATACTACAAGATTTACAGTTCATCCATGATTCACTCTGTGATTCAATTATCACATACTCTGCACTTTGTTTAACAGAAGGCAATGACCAAGATTGCACCGATAAAATATAGGGTTTAGATAGCATCGATACCTCAATTATCACATATTGTTTGCCTGTCAGATGGACATTAACAACTTTGTTTTTTTGTTGCAAAAAAAGCAACGGTCAATATTAGTCCTATAAGATACATCGATCAATATGCATTAAATTGGTTTGTTTATTTCTGCCCAAAATTTAAAATCGAAAATTATACATTTAAAAAAACATTACTCATAAAATTTTTTTACAAAAAACTTAGAAAAATTAAAAAAAAAAAAAAAAAAAACATGTGCAACGGAATCGTGATTCCGTGGGAAGGGTAATTTTGGAATAACATTACGAGAATGGCAATGCACGTGTATTTTTTAACATATTTTTATATATTAAAATATCTTTTTATATTTAAATAAATCCGGGCAATGCACATGTATTACATCTAGTTAAAATATAATTCTTGGTACAATTATGACATTGATTGTGGTCTTTGAAACTATAATTAATTTATCTCAATAATTTAATATCAACAATTAATTTGAATTCAAATTATATTGATATAATACATTTATAACATTTATAATCATTATAAATTTAATCTGGACAATTAATTATTTGTCCAAAATATAAATATATTAATTAATTTATTAATATTAATTTGAATTTAAATGATTGTAAATATAGTTCGTAACCGAATCAATAAGTTATGAAGTACTAAATGATTACATGTGTCATGGATTCATAAATTTCTTTATAATAATTAAGACTCAAAAAATCTTTTGGTCCCTATAAAATATGGGGTTTTAATTTTAGTCCTTTAAAGATTTTTGTTTTTATTTTAGTCATTTAAAGATTTTTTTTAGTCTCTACTGTCAAGTAACATCGTTAAATGATTATGTAACAATGACATTGGTAGTCAATTAACTTCTTACATTATTAAGAAGTCTGACAGAATAATCACATGTAATTTTTTTTTATAAACTGTGTTTTTAAATCTCATTGTTCAAAATAATTATAAGGATTTAAAAACATAGTTTATCAAAAATAAATTACACATGACTGTCCTGTAAGATTCTTGATGACAGGAAATCAATGGACTGACAACGTCGTTATTATGTCATCAGTTAACATTGTTACTTGAAAACAGGCACTAAAACCAAATTTTAAATCTTTAACAGACTAAAACTAAAAAAATCTAAAATTAAAAACAATTTATTTTACAGGCCAAAAGGTTATTTAAGCCTAAAATTAAAGTAAATCTTTCCGGATTTCTTAACTTAAATAAACTATAAATTTGAATTAAAACATATATGAATATATTAATTAATTTGGATGAGAATATATAATTATATCAATTAAAATATTCAAATCATAAAAATATAATTACTTTAATTAACATAATTATGTATTTATGAATTAAAAGAATGAAAGAAAAATTCATTTGCATTTTTGCCTCAAATCTTCTTATATATTGATACCATTGATTAAGAAGTAAAGGACTTTGTGTTTTTGTTGGCTGGCGTGAATATGGCAGGAAGTAATGAAGGCATTCAAACTACTAGTACTCATTCAAAAGAAGAGATTAGACCATTTTTAGGTGTGATTGATACAGAAGAAGTTAAAATAATGATTGAGTCTGATCCGTTTATTAGACAAGCAGTTGATTCTTTTTTGAAACATTCAGAGTCAAAGAGAAGAGAAGAACAAAACCAGAATTGTGTCAACCAGAATTGCGTCAACCAAGGATCAGCTTATCCTAAGCATACCAAAACACCATAAGCATATTTTATTCACAGTCCAAAAGTAAAGGTCCATCAACATGTGTCCCATTAAGGAAGAATATAAATGTTTTTTTTTTATTTATTTATTTACGAGGAAAACAGGAAAATATGAATGATCATATGCTATATGTTATAAAATTTGTATTTGATTAGAACGTGTATGAAACCATTTTTTTTTTTTTAATGATATGCATGTTCTATGGTTTGATTTTTATATTTTGAGTAATCATCGACTCGTGTTATACATTATTTAGAAAAAAAGGAGACTTTATTTTTAACATGAACCTTGAACATATAAGAAAAGAACTAAAGAAAAATGAGATGGTTGTGTGATTCATGAGTGGACCATCTTAAAAATTATTTTTTTAATAATTATTAATCAATATTAATATTAAATAAATATTTAGTAATTAACTTTGAATAAATATTACAATATTTTTTTTATTAATCTTTCCCTTTCTCATCTCATGTCCTCCTTCTCCGTCTAACTTTTAATTAACAGTGGTGGTGGCACAACCATCGGAACCCACCACCACTGTTTTCGCTATCCTTCCCACCCTCCCTACTCTGATCCTGACTCCTGCTACACTGCCACTGCCTTGGATTCGCAACCGATTCGAACTTCCAGCATGCTCCCTCAAGTTGCGACTGCAACAACTGTCGTCTGCAATGACGAAGTCGACGACGAAGCTGGCAAGTGCGACAACAATGACTACTGTGCCTTTTTTTTTTTTAAAAAAAAAATAGTTGTGGTTCACGATTGGCTTTGATGTTTGATTTTCTGGGATGTTAATTTTTTTTTTTTACTTTTGTTTGGCTTTGGGAATTTAATCCAAATTGTTTTAGATCATTGAGAATATGAATCGAACGCCCATCAAAATGAGCACTCGATGGAACACATTTTGTTGTTGTTGTTCAAGAAAGGGGATTGAAGGAGGGAAGAAGTGGTCGTGTGTGTCTTGATTCGGCGGTGGTGCACGGTGATGATGTGGAGAAGCGTGTTTAGAGAGAGTGCATTTTTTCATATTTTAATAAAAAAAAAAATTTTTTTACTTTCTTAATCAGTATTCTTAGTATTTGTCATTTTATAATACATTGAATCTGGTATGATAATTATAATATATTTTAATGGTGATAAATGTTGGTTCATGAGTGAACTATTTACATTACTTCCTATTGGTAGAAAGCGTCTTAAAATCTTGAGGCACCCTGATGAGCTCTCGATATTTGACTCACATGAATTTTTTTGTAAAAAAAAAAAATATAAGGTAAAAGATGATGTGTTTTTATGAAGTTAGTTTCTTAAAAAAAAAATGGAAAAAGGACTCAAGTGAACTACACTACATTCAATATGCAAATGCTACATTCTATTTATATATTTATGAAGTCGGTGTTGTTGTCTTATGCATAGTTATCAAACCCGGTTTGGACCGGTCAGGTAGATCCATTGACCCGAGAACCGGTCCGAGTCACCAATCGGATTGGTTATGCAATTGACCCAATGTGACTCGGTTTGACTCGACCAGGTTGGAAGTTGAACCGGTGACTCGGCAACCCGGTTGACTCGGCGAATCATGAAGTTTTGGTTTTTTTTTTTTATACTGGAGAACAATAATACTCATATAAGAAAATTCAATTTATATCTTACACTTATGTTATTTATAGATTTGCTTACTTTTTTTACCAAGCGTAACCGCATGTTAGGATTTGAGATGATAAAGCTATTGTCACTTCTAATTTGGCTTTTTCTCCTTGGCTTATATTGTTATCTACGAGTAAAACTTGTATTTATTTTATTTTATCCAATATACTTACTGGTTTGAAAAATGATTATTATTTATCAGAGCAATAATGGAATGAATGGAAAAATTGTACTGTCTAAATAAAATAGGTTTATATATATATATATATATATATATATATATATATATATATATATATATATATATATTAGATTATATATTATATTATGTTTGCCAGTGTATAACAATGATAGTTTTGATAAATAGATGATAATAATAATATATTTTAAATTATAACTTAAAGTTGTGTATATTGAATTCTAAAAAAATACTCAAAATTTTTAAATAAGTTCATAACTATGCTTCTAAATATGTTAAATTTTATTAAACTTTAAATCTTTTAGTGTATAAGTTTACAAGATATCTTTTATGCACATAAAAAAAGTGTACAAGTTTTCAAGTTATAAAATTATTTAGAATTTTTTTAATATAGACCGAGTCATGCGGGTCAACTGGTGACTCACCAGGTCGATCCGTGACTCAGTGACCCAGTTCCTCGACCTAGTCGATGACCGGTCCGAGTCTGATAACAATGGTCTTATGTTTTGGTTGGTTCATGCTCTTCTTTTTTCTCTTTTCAAATGTTTTTTGTTCATGGAAGTTCGTGTAAACTCCAATAACTGTTATTCGGATATGCACTAATGAGTTTTCAAGGATCTGTAGTTAGGTTGATGAAAGAAATGAACCGAAAATTAGTTAGCTCTATAGCATTTAAAAAAAAATGCAATTTTCATTTCCTATTTTTGTCAATTCATAATTTTGATCCTCTATTTTAAAGTAGAAATATATAATCTTTATTTTTAAAAATTAGCAATTTTGATCTAGACGTTCAATTAAAGACATTGACCGTTAGCTTTGTTAACGTTGACCATTACATAACCTATAGTTAGTGACGTGACACACTATTTATTAGTTAAAAATGATGTGGTCAACAAGATGAGCCACGTGGTGGCCAACATTAACCGAACTAAACTAAACGCGCTTAAAAGAAACTCAACTCACCATGTATTTAATTAATAAAGCGTTAAATTCAACTCACCACATATTTAATTAATAAACGCGTGAATTGTAGGTCACATGGTAATGAAGTTAACAAAGTTAACGGTCAACGTTCTCGATTGGACGCCTGAACCAAAATTGTTGATTGTTAAAAATATGAAGACTAAATGTTTCTATTTTAAAATAGAAAATCAAAATTATAGATTGACAAAAATAAGAAGATGAAAATTGTATTTTAACCTTAAAAAAAAGAATGCTACAAATCATCTTTCTTCTAAAGAAAATATCGTGATGACAAATATATATATATATATATATATATATATATATATATAATAAAATTATCAAATAATTGAAATTTTTTTCTAGAATCATCATGTTTGTGTTTTTATTTTTAATTTAGTATTTGTTCGTTAATATTTTACTATGTTGTAGTGTAAAGGCAAAAATCACAAGAAAGGGGTTGAATTGTGATTTATAAAAAAATTTGCAAATTTTTTATAAGAAGCGTGTAACGTCTGTAAACAAAAGAAACCGTTTTTAAAGAAAACATTTTATCAGACGATAACTCACAAATGAAAGCCTTTTTTTTTAGGAAAACAAGTTTAAATCACAAGACAAAGTCAGTTCAAGCAGTTATAAGAGATAATCGATCAAGAAAAACGACACAAGACTTTATATTGGTTCGTCTCACCCCAAGACTACGTACAGTTCTTGGCAAACCACCAAGTTCCGCTAACTTTCACAAGTTACAAGTATTATTCACTGTCACTTCTGCCTCACCCAAGTAGTTTTTCACACTTAGCCTCTCCAAGCTAAAAATCCAAGTATTCTTTACTACTAAGCCACTTTTGGCTCTAAAACAAATCACAAGATTTGTTTTTGTAAGGGCGCACAGACTTTTCAATTATCGTCTTACAGACGGATATACAAGGTTAAGAACGAAGTCTTTTTCTCTCAGGATATACAAGGTGGTTTGAGAGTTTTTTACTAAAAGAATTTACAAGAGAAAGAATGAAGGTTTGAAAGAATGCTTGAATGATTAATTCAGTTCGTGTCTTGTGTGTTTCAGCACTTCAAATCTTCTTCTATATATAGACTTGCTGAGGAAGTAACCGTTGTCTCTAAACGGTCTTCTTTCTTGCGTCTAAAGAAAAGTGGTTGAGGAGCATTTAATGCGAGCATTAAATGCTTGTCACCAACTAGTCATTCTAGGCTGATAAAGCATTCTGTTTATCTTTCTTGAGATATACTCTATGTCCTTCTGTTGTAGTGGTCACATCGTTTGCTCAGACAAGTACTTATTGCTAGTTGTAGCGCGTCTTTTGAGGCGAGGGGAACTTCTGATACTTTGACCCTTCTTTCTGTTTTCCTTTATGCACTTCGACAGATCTTAGGAGGATGTTCTATGAATATTCTCTGCAAAACAGATTACAAAATGATAGTGCATTTACTATGCCTTTAAATGCTTCTTCAGACTTAAGCGTCTATCTGCGTATCATCTGTCTCTTATAGACGCAGATACAACATTTTCGTTTATTGGCATTTATAAGACACAATCTTTTTACTTAATATTTGTTTTGCATAAAATCAAAATAATTGAGGGTCATGATTTGTCTTATGACTTAACATGTAGGTTAATATTTAATTTGTTTATCGTTGTTCATATATGTATTTTAGTGAATAGTGTTTGTACTATTGTTATTAAAATAAAAAATAAGAAAGTATAAAAAATATAAATTTATTTAAATAAATTAAATAATGAAAATTCTTGACTTTCCTTGATTAAGTCTTTATTTCTAATTTGTTTAATTATTATTTGCTTAATTATTTGTAATTGATTAATTTTATATTTTTATAATAGGCTAAATGACCAATTTGGTCCCTTATCTTATTTTTTTGTTCAGTTTAGTCCTTTATCTTTTTAAAAGTTCATTTTAGTCATTTATCTTTCTAAACTGATTCAAAATGGTCCTTCCGTCCATCTAAAGTTGACGCCGTTAATCAGATGAAGATATTGGCGGCTAAAAATCGCCGCAAAATGTAAGCTTCTTCCTCCCACCTCTTTCCTCCTCTCTCTTTTCAACAGATTAAGGGGCGAAAGAGGGTTTGGTTGCGACGCAAGGGGAAAGGGTTGGGTTTCTTTGCGTCGCAAGGTGGGGGGAAGGGAGGTTTTTCTGCGACGCAAAGGGGGGCTTTCTCGAAGTGGGGATCTATGATGCAGAGTGCAGATCTGTGATGCGGTCGCCAGCGACATAGGATGTAACAATGGAGGGGGGAGGAGAACATAGTGGCGTGGGGTGGTTCTGAGTTTTGTAAGGGGAGAAAACGGAAAGAGAGGAGAGAAAACAAAAATGGGGAGAAAATATTGTGATTCCGTCGTGCGATTTGGAGGTGCGAGTCACGTCGTGTGATTCGAAGGTCCGTTGTCACGGCGTCGCGATTCTGAGGTTCATTTTCACGGCTTTCACGTCCCTTTGACGACGTCGTGACTCCAGCGTCACCACCTTCCTCACGATGGCCTACATTCTCGCCGTTGACGCCTTCATCCTCTCAAACTCTAGCGACACTTGCTCTGTTTTTTACTGCATCCCTCTCTGCTCCGACGCTTTTGTTCCTTTCTTCGCCTACACAGTTCTTCCCTTCGCGTCCTCAAGCCCAATAATACATCCGCAAAGACTTGACAAATTAATTTGCTATTTAGAAAAAATTGTAATTACATCGTGTAACTTTGGGTTTTCTAGTGTAATTGAATTTGTCATGCATTTTGATTGTTGTTGGTTCTCTGAATAATTTGTTTTCCATTGATTGTTTTAGTTTAGGAGGAAGGAGTAGAGGGAGCGGAAGGAGAAGAAGAAAAGGAAAAGGTTTACATTTTGTGACGATTTTTAGCCGTCAATATTTTTATCTGGTTAACGACGTCAACTTTAAATGGACAAAAGGATCATTTTGAATCAATTTATAAATATAAAATATTAAAATGAACTTTTTAAAAGATAATGGACCAAACTGAACCAAAAAAATAATATAAGAGACCAAAATGCTCATTTAGCCTTTTATAATATTACTTGTATATATGTATTGTACATAGTCCCACACAACCTAAAAAAACTTCACTCTGCTGATCTTTGTAGCTCGAAAGAAATTCAAATAGCTAGAGACAGAAGGAGAACTATTATTAAAACTATATATATGAAAATCCTAGGCATGGTGTTCATGTCTATTTAGCCTTTACTTCTGCTACAGTAACAAGTTCAGTGTATCCCACTTTTTTCCTCATGCAGCTCGTCAAATTGGCAGCATCCACACTTTCTCCAATCACCACCACTCGATCTTTGCTTTCCCCTTCTACGCTCACAGAATTTACACCTACATCGTAAATTAATCAATGGCAAATTTCACCAATCACATATATTAATTTGTGTGTATAAATATTTATAACTAAGGAGGTGTTCCAAGACAAAAAGTTACTTTTCATAAGAAATTAATATTTTATTTCTTGCAAGCTGTATGGGCTGAAACATATTAAGGCCCAATTCTTTAAGTCAAAGTGCATCTTTCTTCAATTCATGTAATCTTAGTTTAACTTTATTTTAATTAAATCTAAATAAAACATTTGTATTATGTAGAGGAGAATTTTCTATTCAATGGCATATATTAATGATATTGAACAAAATAGTATTGTAAAGGATATGTCAGTTTTAATTTATGAAAAATATTGTATATAAATAAATGTTTCAAAAGATATAATATGTTCCAAATTATACACTTTAGAAGCTATATTGATTTTTAATATGTTCTATTTAAGTTTTATTGTATTATTAACAAAATATTTGTTTAAACATGTTGAATTGGAATATTATTAATGAAAATACAGTTTACAAAGAGGTCTTTCAAAAATGATGTACTTAAGTATAAAAATTGACATTTCATTTGTATCAATGCAAATCTTTTTGTTGTTCTTAATCTTACTATCTCAAGATTTTATTGCATATTATATGCAAAAATGATATAGTGTAGACTTTTTTTTTTCTATAAAAGAACCATGCATGGCTTAGGGTTTATACTAGTAATTGTACATAGGATTATATTACTTTTTTTGGCTGATTAGGATTATATAATTACTTATATAATATTAATTTTCTATTTAACACCTTTTATATTTTTTTATCTCAGTTCATCACATCACATATATCTTATGTTACACCTTTTTTCTTCTTCTTGTGTCTCCCTATATTGTACAAATTAATAATTGCATATATCAAATTTATTGTATAAATATAATTTATATTCTATGGACATATCAAGTTCAGGCTTATTAATTTGCTGAGTATAACAAATAAATAACCAAGGTGGTGTGGTGAAGGCTAACTAACCGTTTGTTCCAGAAGCAACCTTGAGTGCTTTAGCTCTGCACTTGGGACAATTCATTTGCACTTTCATCACAATCTTTTGCTGGGAGATTACAACCACATGCAGAAAGGGAGAAATATTTAATTTATATGAATATAATAAGCAACCAAATATGTAGAAAGGGTTATTTCATATACATATATACAAAACAGAAAGTGTATCTGTAATTACCTTCATGTTTGATGGATGCAGGTTTCTCAGAGCTACTTAAGAACCACCTTATTGAACAAAAATACACATGGCTTGTCTTCTTCTATACATGACTGTTTGATCAGAAAAGCCAAGTCAAGTCAAGTCAATGAAAAAAATTATTACAAAAATGTGAACGGAAGATAATTGAATAACCTAAACTTCCTATGCAAGTATAACATATCATATCAATAATTAAGGTCAAAGGGTCTCTGTCTCTCAGCAGTCATGATTATATTTTTTGAACGAAGTGTTTTTCTTGGTGTAATTTGTTGACTAGTTGCAGCAGTGTTGATAGCTTGTGTAACTGTGTAAGGAAAAGACTAGGATTAAGGAACGATGTTATTAACGAAGTTTCGTGAGGAATTAAGCTAACCTATTGATATTTTGAAATATTGCTTGAATTATAGAATGGCATCCTTTATCACAAATTAATATAAACAATGGATATATATGAGTTAAGGTGGCGAATTGACACATTTTCATTAGGTTTGGTTCGGCTATAGGCCTATCTATAGCTTGGAATATTTTTGGATTAATCATCAACTTGAAGAAAGCCAAAAGGAAACTAGCTAGAGCTATGATATTTAAAGCAACAGCAAGGCTATCATTATGATTTTTAATAGGTTTAAATATCTTTTCAGTTAATGTCTTTTTTTTTTTTGTCTCTGTAAAATTTTTTTTTTTTTAATCCTTCTAAATTATGTTTGTTTTATTTTTCGTTTTTATAGCGATTTAGATAGTGTTTTTTTACTATTCAAAGCGTTATCTAAATCATTTTAAAGATGAAAAATAAAACAAACATAATTTGTAATAATTAAAATAAAAAAATAATTTTACAATGACCAAAAATAAAAAAATACTAAATTGCAATAACTAAAAAAATATTTAAGCATTTTTAATATATAGGTGCGAAAATATGATTGTATGGTTGTAATTAAACGTGTAGAGTTTTGGGACTGGCTAGTGGAATTAGGTACACGATACACACTGACTCAACTACTATATAACGGTAATTAACAACAGGCAAGCCAGTTAGGCCTTGAAGAGTCATTATCTATAAACATTTTTATATATCAAATATCTTATTAATATTTATTATTTATTTTTATCTTTTTTTATTATATTATAGGAAAAAGAGCATTCAGTCCTCTTAAACTTTACTCCTTTTACAAATAGATACCCTAAACTTTAATTTTGTCCAAATTGATCCTTAAACTTTATTTCTTTTACAAATAAACACCATAAACTTTAATTTTGTTTCAATCAATCTTTAAACTTTACCTCTTTTACATATAGACACCTAAATTTCAATTTCATCTCAATTAATTCTTAAAATTTACTAACTTCGTAAATAATTTTTTATATTAAATTAGAGTTAAATTACTAATAAAAAAATCTCAACTGATTATTTGTTTAATCTTAACTATTTATTAGTTTTATTTTTTTAAATCACTTTTCCAAACATTTGTTTTATAAGCTAAATAATTCATTAATATAAGATTGTTTGTTATGAGCACAAGAGACACCCAAAATAAGACTCATTACAAGAACAAGTTACTGCATAAAAAACATACAGTAAACTGAAGCTAACATTTACATATTATAATACAATTTCACTCCTAAATTTCTATACTCATTGTATAGCTATTAAATCCTCACAAAATCCCAAACGTGTGCCTTGGACCTTTCTCTGGTTACTTTTCCAAACATTAAAACATAATAAAATTAAAAATTAAAAATCAAATAAAAACTTTTTTGATTAATGTTATTATTTCTCCTTTTTATATATCTTCTAAATTCATATTCTTTATTATATTTTAAATATTAAAAAATTAGTTGTAATAAAAAAAATTAATAAATGATTAACATTTAAGATAAATAGCTTGAAAAAAACTATTTGTAAAAAAGATAAATTAAAATGCAATTAAAGTTTAATGTGTCTATTTACAAAAAAGTTAAAATTATAGTATCAATCATAATAAATTTAAAGTTCATAGTATCTATTTGCAACAGAGACAAAGTTTAAGGATTAATTGAGACAAAATTAAAGTTTATGGTGTCTATTTACAAAAGAAATAAAGTTTAAGGGGGTTTAATGCTCTTTTCCCTATATTATATTATTTATCATATTTATATTGTTGCTTTTGTTGAATTACCTTTAAAGAACAGTTCATAAAAAAAGAAAAAACTTTAAAGAACCGGCATACAAAAAGTTCATATAGTCTTAATAGAAAAGTCGAAAAGGGTTGAAAAGGAGGAAAGTCTTAATAAAAATTTACTAAAAATTATAGTGAATGTGAATTAAAATTTACGTCATAAAACGTTTTAGTTTAGATTTCTTAAGAAGTATTTAAAGACACTTGCTAGTATTTTCTTAAAAATATGTTGTTAATATTTTTCTACTGATATTTGGACCTTTGAATGAAACAAACATTCAAATTTCTTACTTGAGTGTCACGCCATAGAAAGTGGGAAAGGGAAAAGAAAACTATTAATCAAAATCACATGTCTCTTGAGTTTAAAAAAAAAAAAACCACGTCTCTTATTTTTTTTTTTTATGCTTTGTCTCTTTCTTATTTAGATATATATTAAAAATGACTAAAGTAACTCAATAAATGAATTCAGGACTAAAATCTAAAAATTGATTTTTTTTAAAGACTAAAATTAAAAAGTGATCATTTTATAAGGATTAAAATCAATTTCTTAAAATTTTTTAGGAATTAAAAATGGTAGACAACGTTTGCCATGTGAATACCACATGGATGTCACATCTTAGAAGGCATCTACATGTTGAGTGTTGACTTCAATCTCAATTGGCATATCAATGCTTAATTTACAAAAGTAAATTTTAAAATTTGAATTTGAACCTCATTCAATTCAAAAACTTAGCTTATAAGGTGAAAGTTATCTTCATTTATATACAATATTTTGATCATACCACTGGTCAATGTGAAATCTTCAACACACATTCCTCACTCTGAGAATTGAATATCTCGAATATAAAATTTGAGGGACTGAACACCTGTAAATAGTCTGATAACAATCCAATAACCCAGTAGACCTAACAATATTCGCTAAGATATACTTTGATTCGATCTTAGAATTTAAGTTTAAATCTAACTCAATTTTAAAAGTTTGCTCATGAGGTGAGAACTACCTCCTACTTATATATATACAATTTTGACTATATCACTTGTTGATATAAAAATTCTAACATTAAAACTCAAATTTTAAAATTTCATAAACATGAAAAACTAATTCAACCCATTTATTTTCATCAGTCTTTTTTGTTTAGGTTTTAAGAATTTGGAATCTGAAAGCATATTTAGAGTTTATGTGTGAATTAAGTCTAATAAGGCGGGACACTGTTTATTTATTCAAATTTATCTTAACATTTTAGATTTATAACTCTTTTTACTTATGTACATTTATTTATTTATTTCTAACCTATCTATGTTGTCGAATTGCAAAATTGTTTACTCCAAAGTACGAATTAAAGATAAACGACGCAAAACAAAAGAGAGTTATTAAATGCTTGAACACCAAAAGATGTATTGTTCCATTCGTGCAACCTTATATACAAATACAATCTCTTCATTGAACTCCAAAAAAATGCTCTGTTTCTCTCTGCCATTAAGGTCACATCCCTCAGGTGTGGAAGTTTTCAAGGTTGAATTATTGACAGAAACTCTGCTTATAATATATGGAAATGGAAGGCCATGCATGATGCTTCCCACCCTATAATGCCTAATGCCTCTTAACACAAAAAGCTGAACTAGAAATTCAACAAAACTACACCAAAATGAAAAAGAAAAGTATAATAATAATAATGAACATGGTTCTTCACTTTCTCTCTTTCTTCTAACTGGCCTTGACCTCTGCTAAGCTTATGATATCAGTATGTCCAACCTTTTTCCTCAAAGAATTTGTCAACTTCACAGGATCAACGCCATCTCCAATCACCACCAACTTGTCTTTCGCTTCTCCCTCTAACCCCACAAAGTTCACACCTGCATGCATTCACCCAATTAAAAGTTAATCACAAGTTCTTAAGTATGAAACAAAGATAGAGAGAGAGAGAGAGAGAGTTTATTTTTTTGTCACGAACCACTTGCTGCAGCAACAACCTTGAGTGCTTTCGTGCGGCACTTTTGGCAATTCATGTGCACCTTCATCACAATCTTTTGCTGCAAACACAACAAAATGAACCAGGGGTTAGTTGCATAACTCTAACAAAACAGAGAAAGTAATTCATATGGAAAGAAAAAAAAGAAAATAAAAGCATATAATTTGCATTTCGTTAGTGATATATGATATATCTATACTATACCTTCATGTTTTCGAAGGTTAAGTTCTTGGTTTCTGGCTTTCTATCTTAGAGCTAACTGCGGAAGGAAATGCAGTTGTGTGTTGACATTTTATATGCGTATGGTTTGTTCGTAAGCAAAGACACGTCATTGTCATGTTAATAAAAAAAAAAACAAGTCAAGGTCAAGTAATTGAAAACCAAAGCAGGCAGTGATGAAATATTGAACTAAAGTTGCTTTCCCATAGTATTTAATTATTGAATGCATCAAAAGGTTGAAACCGTGTACGTGTACGCGTACCTCTGTTGTGCTCGCAAGGGCGAAGCTTCAAGGAGTTGGAAATTTCTTCGTAATTTAAGAGAGGGACTAAGTTGAAGTAATGTTGGCTCAAGTTTGATTATTCTTTTACTCTTATTTTATTTTAGTCTCTATTTTTTTCTCCTAAAAATAAGGTATTAGTTGAAAATCATGAAATTATTACTTCGAAGGATAGAGACGTCGAAGTGAGTTTTACCTATTTCAACAAAGTTTGTTGATACACACGACTAGAGAATCATGCTCCTATTAGCATACTTACAACGCGTTTGCTTGTGCGTCATTTAGGTGCGTTACTCAACCATTTTCACTTTCATTTTCAATTTTATGTGGAAGCTATAAAGACCTGCTTCAATTAATTGGACGTGGTTAATTGCGTCAAAAATTTGAAATCCAACATGCACTTAAAGAACTTAACTATCTGCGAACTATACCAGACATTGTTGAATTTTTAGTCTCTATTAAAAATACAATGACAAAAAACTTATAATTATAATGTTAATTTTTAAAATTATTATTAACATATATTTATTTTCTTTTATTATATCACTTATCACATTTATTATTTTTTCTCTCTATTTTTCTTTTTATTTATATTTCTTTTCCATCAAACTCGTACAAAAAGAAAATGAAATATTCGTTCCCCCCGTAGGTAGTCTAATTTCTAACAGTAATATGAACATGTGTGAACTCTTTGACAAAGACTACCGTGTCCAGAACGTCCCAGATAATAATTCTTTCTTCGGTGTGAATTACTGTGAAACAAATAAATTAGTACAGTATTAATTAGGTGCGCAAATGTGTAGAAATTTTCACGTACAGACAAATTCATTTGAGAAATGCTAAAGCCTCCGATTAGTAACGTGACATCTGTCAGATTTTTTAATAATAAAATATTCATTTAATTTAATATTTTAAAATGTTTTTCCTTTCCAAATGTACCCTTGCCACACGAATCACACCCTGTCTGATGTGCACCCAAATCAGAGCCGCAAGGAAAGACACAAAGACAGAGGTGCCGACGAGCATTGTTAAGCTCTCCAACGGTACCCTTCTCCATCCAAGTGCTGATGAGCTCAGCGAAGCGATAATCGTTGACAGTGTCGAATACGGTGGAGCGAACGCTGCGCATATGAGGCCGGAGATGATGCCGCCAATGACGGTGATGAGAGGGTCATCGGAGAGAGGAGCGGTGAAGGTGACTTGCGAGGGGTAGATGTTGAAGATAAAAGCTAATGATTTTGAGAAGCCGTGGTAGATGTCAAAAAAGTCAGATCATCATAAAGGTTGGTCGAGAAGCCCGAGAGGTAAAAATTGGTTGAGTGTTGAACCCAATGCATATATGTGGGATTAAGAAGAGAATGGTGAATTGGAAGGGGTAGCTGCAGTGCACCTATGCATCAAGTTCACTTTTGTTGTGTGCTTCATTTTACTTGATGACAGTTTTATTTTATGGCACTTAACCATTCTTCTTGATCTCTGTACACAGACAAGGGAAAAGAGGGAATCACCACCACTGATAGAACTGTTGCAATATTCCCACCATGGCAACCAACTTGTGAAGCTCTCTCAGCAAATTATTGTTGCAGACTCTGCTATTTATTTTGTTTTAGTTAGCTATTCTAATAATCTTGATAAAATCTCATAGTTGATATGACATTTTTAGCAAATTTCAAATTGGTTGTAAGCTAATTCTCATTTATGAAATATTCCCTTCTGTTTTCAATTCTATGGCTCATTTTTATCTTTGCAAGTTCTAGAATTTTGTTAGTAATATGATAATTATGATAGGTTGATAGTAATATTTCGTAACAGGTTCACTTTCTTATACAACAAGTACAAGGTCCTTTCTAATTATTTGAGTAGGAACAATTTGCCAAATATCATATATTTTGTTAATTGTTTCCACTGGATTTTGTTAATTGAAAGTCGTATCCAATTAATAGCATTGGTAAAGTCTTGAATATGGGTCATGGCAGCAGCTTAATATTTTGAATATATCTTGAACATGTATCCACTCAGCCACAAAATTCCAGCTTTGGTCATCACCATATTTATTATTTTTTCCTCTCTATTTTTCTTTTTATTTATATTTCTTTTCCATCAAACTCGTACAAAAAGAAAATGAAATATTCGTTCCCCCCGTAGGTAGCCTAATTTCTAACAGTAATATGAACATGTGTGAACTCTTTGACAAAGACTACCGTGTCCAGAACGTCCCAGATAATAATTCTTTCTTCGGTGTGAATTACTGTGAAACAAATAAATTACTATTAATTAGGTGCGCAAATGTGTAGAAATTTTCACGTACAGACAAATTCATTTATATCGATCTCATACCAAAAAATAATTCATTCATTTTATGTATATCTACTGCTACTAGCACTACTTTAATACTGTCTAGTTTCTCTTTCTTTTTTTTAAGATCGATATTAATCATATTGTTGAGTTTTTCTAATGCCATGCAAGTCTCATTCTCACGCCCGAATTTCTATTCCATTTTTGTCAGACTTTTTTTTTTTTTTTTTAACACACTATATCGTTTACGGCAAACAATTTAGTTCGAGCAAGTAAGATTATTTTAAATAATTTTTTTTAATATTTAACATAATTATATACCTAAAACTTAAGACGAATAACAGATGATAATAATTTTATTTTTATTCAATAAAATTAAAATGAAAATGTTACAAAATGACATGAGAAATAACATTATCAAATGATGAAAAATAGAATAAAGACAATAGTATACGGGTAAAATAATAAAATTTATTATTATTTTCAAATATTAATGAATCAATATTTTGAAATAATGATATTATTCAAGCATATAAAATAAATAACACCAAAATAATAAAAATTAAAAATATAAGAAAGAAAACGTGTTGATATATTTTTACAATAAAATTTATAATTATTCACGAAAAGTTATTTACAATTTTAACTTATAAATTATATTTATTCACGTGTTGATATATTCTTTACATAACATAATACCAAAAATATTTTAAATAAAAATAAAGTTGATGTTCATTTTAATCCTTTCGTCGGTTTTTCATTAACAGTACTATAGTTAGCATTTTAAATTTTAAAATAATTAATTTAATATAATAATGATTAAAAATCATCATTGTGTAAAATTAATATTTGCTTCCTCTTCTCTGAGCCACCCCACGTCTTCTCTCCCTTCTAAATTAATATTTAGGGGGGTGGCTACCCTGTAGAATTATATGTAGTTCCATCCCTGGCAATAGACATCCAAAACCCCTTTCTTTTCATGTAAAAAAATACAACTACGCACAAGTTACAAAGTCATATACATGACTCAACTCCTTGTACAGGTAAGACTTGAGAATTCATTTGTATTATTGCTCTGTCAAAATCGCTCTATAACTTAGTTAATTCAGTTGGTTGAACAAGATATATGAATATTGTAAATTCTGATATCTGTCTTCGATTCCTATGGATAAAAAATAATGACTCTCTAACTTGTTATCATAATGCTTATAAGTGTCATCATTATCATTGTTGTGTTCAATTTGCCCACCTACTTTAAAGCCAGTTATCACCTAAATAAGCATTGGCCCAAGTGTAAGTACGTCTTTCCTTAGTACTCTCTCAAATCAGAGTTTTTATCATGCAAGTTATTTTTACGTTTTTATTCGTTAACCAGACTTTCAGAACACACGTTGATATGACTCATAAATGAATCATTCTCTCTCTCTCTCTTTTTTTTTTTTTTTTATATGTAGGAATCGAAGACAATATCAAAGAATTTACAATATTCACGCATCCTATTCAACCAACTGAACTAGATCCCTTTGGTAATCATTCTCTTCTCTTTAGTTTATGAGAAAAAGGACTATGCACTGACAATGTAAAAAGTTTTACACATTCATCCAATCACAACCCACCATGTATGGTAAGTTTGTTAACTTTTAAAAAATTATCTTATAAGTCATACCAACGGTGATTTGTGATTGAATGACTATGTAAAATAGTTTTACACTGTCAGTACATCACCATTAAATTCTTAGTTTATTTTCATCGTTAGACAACTTCATATTCCTAATAGAATTTAATTTAAATGTATTGGTGTGTATAAAAATATCCTGTTATCTAATGATTAATTCATATATAATTTAATTAATAAAATTAACACAGTTTAAATCTTATCGTTGTTAAACTTATTAAATAATATAACATATATTATTAAATGATAATTTCTAATATTTTCAAATTCACAGTATGTTAATATTAAAAATGATAATATGATTAAACAGAAAATAAGAATATTAGTATTTTAATAAAAGCTACCAACAAGCTGGAATAGCTCAGTTGGTTAGAGCGTGTGGCTGTTAACCACAAGGTCGGAGGTTCAAGCCCTCCTTCTAGCGATTTTGTGTATTTTTTATTTAATTCTTTTAAAAAGTTAGCTAAGGGAAACAATAGTAAATTGACTGAACGCACTTCTCTCTTTGGGCCTTACGATGGATTAGTTAATTGCCCAATAACAGAGCATAGTCTTAAAGGTTTTCTTTTTTTCTTTTTTTACCATGGCCTTGGAGAAAAAGAGAACATTGCCTAATGATAGGGGTGATTGGCATATTTTCTACCATGGAGGTTTTTCATCTCCAGCATTATTTACTTTTTAAAGGGTAGTTGTAGACTTGATGATCTTGTCGACTCATAAGTAAAAACACATGCACCTCAACGTGTGTAACGTAAACATCGCAATTTCCAGTAAATTCCCAATTGCACTTCAATAGATAATCTGGCGGGGGACCGGTAAAGTTGAATCAACTATGTGCTCCTCAAGTTTGAATTGCCTAGCTCTATAGTTTATATCTTTATTTTTTTCACGCATAAGCAAGAAGCAAAGGAATTAATTATAATTTTATTTTCAGGGAGAATAGTTGGTCATTTTTTTTTAAATAGTACAATAAAGGAAAATTCTTTGTACAATTCATGACTAATATTAAATGGCCATTAAGAGCTCACCCTTCATTCAAATTGGATACTCCCAAAGGTGCAAAGGAGGCTTGTTATGTGGGTAAGGTTTTGGAATGCAGATTAGGATATGCAACTGCATGCAAGGAGGACGTACCCTGATTGACTTTTCATTGGGAGATTTGCGCATTAATTTAATTTCAAATTATGGGCATGTGATTTAACTTGCATCGGTTGACCCATATATAATAATTGAAAGCTACCCCTGCTTATGTCTCCTTCTCTTATGGTTATTCTTTTTTCCAATCTTGAAAGTCTCTCTCAAACCTAACTGTATGGTGTTGCTAAGTGGGTTTAGGCTGATTATGATTCGCCCCATAATTGGTACTATTATGCATATTATAATTTCCGTTAAATTTGCTAGAGATTTTAGTACCATTACCTTTTTATTGGAATCTTTAATATGATTGGAGTTTGCCTTTTTTTTTTTTTGTCACACAATCATCCATTCACCATGTAACTCCTGATAAGCAATAATTATAGGATTCATAGATTGATTGCTTTCCCTTTTATCTTTCGCAATTAATTAATGCATTTTTCTATTGTTGCCCTCAGCGGTGTCAATTACTGGCCGGATTCCAATGGTGAGGGGGGATTCTTTGTACAATTCCCTACTAGTTGTCCACTAAATGCTTACCTTTCATTCAAGTTACCCATTGAGAGCTTACCTTTTGTTCGAATTGGATGCTTTTAGTTTTAGAGGGTGCAAAGGAAGCTTGTTTGCCAGTAGGTTTCGACATACAGATTAGGATGTAAGGAGAACCTACCCTAATTGACTTCTCATTGAGAACTTCACATATTAATTAATTTCAAATTAGCTAGATACATGGGCATTTGTTTTAACTTGCATCGGCTGGTTCCCGTGGGTTCATGCTGATTATGATTTGCCATATAATTCTTACTATTATGTATATTATAAATTTTGTTAGATCTGTTATAGATTTTGGTATTATATCGTTACCTTTTTTTTTAATCTTTAATGATTGTAGTTTGCCTTTTATTTTTGTTCTACAGTCAACCATTCACCCTGATAAACAATAGTTATGAGATTCACTGATTTTTGATTATTTTCCTTTTTATCTTTAGCAATTTTTCCATTGTTGCCATGGGTGGTGGTTAATCGCTGGCCAGATTTCAGTGATAAAGGGAGATTCTTTGTACAATTCCTTGTTAGATTCCCATAACACCTACACGAAGCACAAATAATATGCAGGTCTTCATACAAAACCTTATCCCAATGGTTGTTTAGCCAAACATTTCTACCACTAGTTATGTAAGGTCTATTTCTACACAAATCCTTGCATACCTCCCTCGCTCAACCTTTATCAGCTTTCCTATTGCCAAAGTCGTAGCCAGAAGGGAGCTATCATAATAAAACTCAAGGTTAACCTAAAAATCTAATCCACACTAAAGTGTGTTCTGCCTGCACAATTAGAGAGGCAAAAGTTAGACTCTAGTTGGTGACCACCAAGTAATTTTCCACTATACGTTTATTTAGAGTTTAAAATGTACCAAATGTATCCTACTGCTATGTCTATGAAAGCCACTCAAGCCAAATATATTTTTTTTTTCTTTTGATGTATCAAGCCAGTTATTTTTTATAGTGATATATTTTGTTTATTTCACTCACCAAATTTTTCGTGACATTGATGAGCCCTTTATTAAAAATAAAAATTGAAGTCTTTCTACCACCTTTCATTTTCACTCCATTCTCCAACTTTCACCTTTAACGTTGCCATCTTTGCTTCAACTTTTTTTTTTACCTTTAACGTTACCATTTTTTCTTCAACTTTTTTTTTTTTACCTTTAACGTTGCCATCTTTTCTTCTTTAATTACGCCAACCTACTTTTTTGTATTATGCCGTGTAGATCGGTCAGTGGTCACCATCTGGCCGTGTCAAACTTGGCTACACAAGTCCATCAGGGTCAGACAAGAGTCTTTTAATTTTAAAACTAAAATTGATGTGTATGTGAGTGATATGACTCGAGTCAATAATTTTGTTTCATATTACTTTCGTCAACCAAGTACACCTTAAAACGTATATTAATATTGATTACATATACAATGCTTTCATGCACATTATTACATAGTCATGCCATGAGCTTAGGACCCATGTTTAGAGCTTAATTATCTATATAGTACATAAAATGATCGAGCTCATATATAGCTAGGTAATAACTAATAAGATTGTGACTTCACACGTTGCACACAGCACATGTCACTGTTTACAAAATATGTCAAATCTAAATACAGTGCAAGGTTCAGAGGATGGGAGCATTCCACAACCACCAAACACTATATCTCCATCATTAACTTTGGCTTTATTTGAACTCTTTCTTGACCATACATTTCTCCCCCCCCTAGTACACGGTATCGTAGCTGCACTACATTTTCCGCATGCACACTTTCTTTTCCACCAAAGCAGCTTATTATCCGCGTCTGTATGTGCAAAACATCAAAGGAGCAAGATCAAATATGACAATAATTAATGACTAAAAAGTATATATATCCGGTAAAGTTAGACAAAAGAAAAAATAAGTGGAAAATGGAACTTATGGCATGTTGTACACGGTTCAAACAACCAAGAAAATGGTGCAAGGCTATCTTTATCAAGACATATATGGAAACTGATTCCTGAAATAAACATCATCAGAACTGAAGCATGGAAATGGAAAAGGATGTTTTGATGTGATTGGAAACCTGCGCATAAGATTCCTGTGAGATCATTAGCTTCTGATGTGAAATATGTATATGAGGATAAAAAAATGAATAATAATAAGAACAAGGGCAAAACATGTCATAATTAAGATGATAAGCTTGTCTTGTTAGATTTGAAAGTGAAAACATTTATCATCATTCACCATGTCTTATTGACCTAGTGACTAGCATGCATGACTTCCCATACACCATATAAAAAGATGACTAAATGATTATTTTGGTCTTTTATTTTATTTATTTTGTTTAAAATGGTCATTTATCTTTTAAAAAATTCACTTTGATCTTTATCTTATTTAAAATATTCAAAATGATTTTTTATCTTTTAAAAAGTTTACTTTGGTACTTATCTTATTTAAAAGGTTCAAAATGATTCTTCAACTATTAAAATATATTCAACTTTGTCCTTCGAATAATACTCAGATAAAGAATCATTTTTAACATATTTAAATAGTTGAAGGACCATTTTGAACTTTTGAAATAAAATAAGGTACCAAAGTGAACTTTTTAAAAATAAATGACCATTTTGAACCTTTTAAATAAGATAAAGGACCAAAATAAATTTTTTAAAAGATAAAGGACCAAAGTGAAAAAAAATAAATAAGATAAAAGACCAAAATAGTCATTTAGCCTAAAAAGATTGTCAATTCCTTTTGACAAGCTTCTTACACTGGGTTATAGGGAGCCAGACAAGCACATCATTTCACCAATCAAAGTAGATAGTGATCTCCATCATCAAAACTTACATGGTGCTTCTCATGTCTGATTGAGTGGGTTGACTAGCCTGCATGGCTCCTCATACACCAAATAAAAAGATTGTCAATTCCTTTTGATAAGCTTCTTACATGGGGTATAGGGAGCCAGGCAAGCACATCATTTCCCCAATCAAAGTAGATAGTGATTTGCATCATCAAAACTTACATGGCGCTCCTCATGTTTGATTAAGTGACTTGACTAGCCCGCTTGACTCCTTATACACCAAATAAAAAGGCTGTCAATTCCTTTAGACAAGCTTCTTACATGGTGTACAGGGAGCCAGGCAAGCACGTCATTTAACCAATCAGAATAGATAACAATTTGCATCATCAAAACTTACATGGTACTCCTCGAGTTTTATTGAGTGACTTGACTAGCCCGCTTGACTCCCTATATGCCAAATAAAAAGGTTGTCAATTCCTTTTGACAAGCTTCTTACATGGCATGCAGGGAGCCAGGCAAGCATATCATTTCACCAATCAAAATAGATAGCAATTTGGATCATCAAAACTTGCATGACTCTCCTCATGTTTGGTTGAGTGGCTTGACTAGCCAACCTGCTTGGCTCCCCTAATGCCAAATAAAAAGGCTTCCAAATCCTTTTGACAAGCTTCTTACATAGCATGGAGGAAGTCAGGCAAGCACATCATTTCAATTTTCACCAATTAGAGTAAATAGCAATCTGCATCATCAAAAGTTGCATGGATCTCCTCATGTCTGATTGAGTGAGTAAATTAGCCTGCATGGCTCCCCTCATGCCAAATAAAAAGGCTGTCAATTCCTTTTGACAAGCTTCTTACATGGCATTCAGGGAGCCAGGCAAGCACATCATTTCTCCAATCAGAGTAGATAGCAATTTCCACCAAGGAGCTTCAGCTTGAACTTGACTAGTATCTGCATCATCAAAACAATGAAAGTAAATCATAATCCAGCTCCGAAAGGCAGAAAGTTGTAGGATATAATTAAACTCACACACACACACTGGGTGAAAACTAGCCAAGACTGACAAATATTATCAAGAACCAGCAATATATACACTCACTCACATGTGTGTGTGATGAGATGAGTCATGGAAAAGAAATGGTCCCAGAAAAGAAATGGTCCCATTTGACAGCAAAATCAAGAGCCACATACCCTTAATTATATATCAGAGGGACAGAAAGAGTAAGAGGAGGCCAACAAAAAGGAGGGGAATATAATCTGCTTCTTTTTGCTTAACACAAAATGACTTTTCTCTATGTGAGCTCCAAATGAGTCTCTCTAGTTTTTTGCTTCTGGAGCCAATGAACCTATGGGGTATTTAAGGAGACAGAAGTGAGGAGAGAGACAAGAGAAAATCCTTGAAAGAAGAGGGGGAATTAAGGGTCCACTATTGGCAAAGGCGGCAACCAAGCCTTGGTTGTAACAAATAGTTCCATCAGAAAAAGCCAAAGCTGCCTGGGTTTTACAGGTAGTCTATTTTGGATTTTCTTCCCTTGGAAAAGGTGAACCCCCTCTCCCCACACAAACAACTTCTCATTTCAAATTTCCCATCACATTTTTCATCCTTCAGTTACATGTAACATGAGGAGTGTCTATCTGTCAAATTCCCTTCCTTTAATTGTTCAAAGTTAATACTTTTTTTTTATTACTGTACAGACTTTTATTAAGCTTTAATGATTACAATTTAATTGATTAGCACAATTAATTAAATTATTTGATTATCAATACACTACAATGCTAGCAAAAGGGTCAATGACTTGGTGTGATCAATTTCCAGACGAGGCCAAAACCATTCAATAAGACAAGGCCAGAGTTGCAGTGAGCGTTAGTTGAGTTTGATGCTGGGGTCCGTTTCTCCCAGAAACGAAGCTGGATCAAATATGGACAAATGTGATCATGAAACTCATACTCCATCACCATCAAACAGTACTTAATATAATAGAAAATTTGTTCAGTGTCCATCAATGTATATGATTAAACTAACTCTAGCCGTTGTAAGCATGTTTCATCCTTTAACTATAGTAACAATTTAATAATTAAGCGAAAACAACTTTACTAAGATCAGACAAAAGGCTTTATTTTACTTCTTGTTTTAAGCAAACTATTTTATACTTCATATGAGTATCATATTAATCACAAATGTTGCTCTCAACATTGTGGACCTCAAATTAACTTTGTTACTCTAATTAATCTTTCAAGCAAATAAAATAGTAAAATTCTAATTGTGTGTAGCAGTCAATAGGGAAATTACTGTGGCCCCAAGAGATCAAAAGGCTTTCATGGTTCCAATGTGGTCTCAGGATATATCCCTGCTTAATGCTAAATGAGGGAGTTGGGACCACTAATCCGTTTAGTCATTTCATTTTTAAAAGAATTTAATAAGGGCACTTGGCCAATTGAGGACCACAACTCCACAAAAGGGAACACCCTCTGTTTATTTGTTGTAAGTTGTAACGTATATCTGTGCTTTAAGATCCATAAAATAAGGTTTCTTTTTTGGGGTCCAGTCTGTCCCTCCAAGTTGCTCAACGTAACTCCTCTCTCTCTCTCCAAGTTGTTCAAAGTAACATCTTTCTCTCTCTAAGTTGTTTCACATTTTGACAAAAAGCATTAATAATAATATTAATTACACCAATTATTAATTAAAAATAATATTAATTACAAGAAGTAACAAAAATAATATTAATTACAAGAAGCATTAATTATAATATTAATTACAAGAAGCATTTAATAAAAATATTAAATGCAAGAAGTATTAATAATAATATTAATTGCAAGAAATATTAATACTAATATTAATTACAATTTAAGATAAAAACATAAAAATAAAAAATATTACTCCCTCCATCCCATAATAATCGGCGTGTAAGAAGAAAAAATAAGTTTCAAAATAATTATCATTTTAGATTTTCAATGTAATATTAATTACTACATTCGTCCCTATATATAAGACTCTTTTAACTAATTTATACCCTTTAAGAAAGCTGGTTAATTTAGTTAATAACATTAAATTTGTTAACAATTTATATTATTTTTTTAAAATTACTCTTACAATTATTGGGACTCGTCATCTCTCTCTTTTCACTTAATTACTTTCTACCTAATTAATTAATGAGTGTTACTCATCTTCTTCAATCCTCATAAGAAAGAGAACGGACTTATCTTATAAATTTATAGCATTCATTGTAAAGTGATTAAGAGTATTTTGGTCAAAAAAATAATTAATGCAAGAAACAACTTGAAAAGAATCTTATAAAAATGGACAATTTTTTTTTTAGAAAATAGTCTTATATTTAGGGACGAAGGTAGTACTTGTTTCCACTCATATCCCTTATAATATTAATGATAAGCAACAAAAACTAAAAATAAATTAATGATGATAAGGTTAATTTTATAAAATTGATATTCTCTTTCATTCATTTATTAATTTTTCTTGGTTTTTGTAAAAAAACCTAGGACGATAATTATTATGGGACAAAGGGAGTAAATAAGATGATATATTATTAAAAAGTAATAATTAAATTTGAAATTTCTTATATATACTTATAATACAGTATATATTAAAAGTATTTAATTTATAATAATATTAATTACAATAAGTATTAATAATAAAATTAAAGCTTAAATATCTTTTTGGTTCTTCAAATTTGGGACAAATTTGTTTTTGATCCCTCAAATTTAAATTAAAAGTGATTTTCTTGTCCCTTATTTAAAAATTACCCACATTTAGGTCCTAATTACTAATCCTTTTAGTTCCTGATAAGGACCAAAAATGGGCTATTTTTAAATTAGATGAACTAAAACAAATATTTTTAAATTTGAGTGACTAGAAACAAAATTAACCCAAATTTAAGACGCCAAAAGGATGTTTAAGTCTAATATTAAATATAACAGGTATTAATAATAATATTAATTACAATGTAAAATAAAAAATAAATTACTAAATAAGATTATATATTATTAAAAATAATAATTAAATATTAAATTTCTTATAAATATTTATAATATAATAAATTTTTTATGGAATAGATTTATACTAAAATATATTATTTTATAATTATTTAGTGATAATAATAATTTTTAATACTATTAATTATATTCATTACAAGAGGTCCTAAAAATAATATTAATTACAAAAAGTATTAAATATAAATATTAATGCAAAGAAGTATTATTAATAATATTAATTACACAAAGTATTAATAATATTATTAATTACATTAAGTATTAATAATAGTAATAATAATAATAAGGCTTAAATATTTAAATTGGGGCCAAATTTACTTTTAGTCCATCAAATTTAAATTACAAGTGGTTTTTTTCCCTTAATTTGAAGATTGTCCACATTTAGCTCCTTATTATTGATCTTTTTAGCCTCGATAAGGATCAAAGATGGGCAATTTTTAAATGGAAAATGCTCATCTATACGAAGAAGTTTTCGTAAAAAGGCACACGAACCATGCTGATTGGTTACATTTTAAAACAAACTTGCCTTGTATTCCAGTCAAATCCAATTGTATGCATGCTATTGGTTTAAAAGTGGGTTCGTGCAATTCATGCAAGAAGGTTTCGTACTAAATAGCACTTCTCTTTTCAAATTAGAGGAACTAAAACAAATATTTTTAAATTTGAGGGACCAAAAATAAAATAAATCCAGATTTAAAAGACCAAAAAGATATTTAAGCCTAATATTAAATAAAAGAAGTATTAATAATAATATTAATTACAATTTAAGAAAAAACATAAAATTATTAAATAATATTATATACTATTAAAAATAATAATGAAATATGAAATTTCTTATATATATTTGTAATATAATAACTTTTTTATGGAATATAATATATACATACATACATAAAATATAAAATTTTATAATTACTTAGTGATAATAATAATTCTAACAAGGGCATCAAGATCTGTTGTTTGTAACTAAGATTATTATTTTATCCCAACCTGTATTGAATTCTTGATTATGAACGAAATGATATGAGCTTTTTTTCTTAAAAAATAATTTTAATACTATTAATAATATTAATTACAAGAAATATTAAAAATAATATTAATTATAAGAAATAATAATAATAATAATATTAATTACAAGAAGTACTAATTAAAAATATTAATGACAAGAAGTATTAATAATAGTATTAATTGCACGAAGTATTAATAATAATATTAATTACAAGAAGTATTAATAATGTTATTAAAGCTTAAATATCTGTTTGGTTCTTTAGTTAGCAAAAAAAAACTTTTTGGTTCTTTAAATTTGGGTCAAATTTGCTTTCATTCCCCCATATTTAAATTAAAAGCAATTTTTTTGGTCTCCTAATTTAAAAATTGCCCACTTTTGGTTTCTAATTATTGATCTTTTTAGCCCCTGATAAGAATAAAAAAATGGGTTATTTTCAAATTCGAGCAACTAAAAATGTTATTTTTAAATTTGAAAGACTAAAAATAAAATTAACCTAAATTTAAGGAACAAAAAGATATTTAAGCATAATATTAGTTACAAGAGGTATTAACAATAATATTAATTACAATTTAAGATAAAGACATAAAATATTAATTAAGGATATATAATATTAAAAAATAAAAATTAAATATGAAATTTCTTATATATATAAGGTGTTTGTTTCAAGGACTATTTATTTATTCTCGAAAATATTATTCCTGGGAATATAATATGGGGATGTTATTATCGGATATTTAAAAAAAATGTGTTTGGTTAACTATTAAAATTGGTTATAAATATTTTTTATATTCCCAACAATAATTAAAGCATGTCTTTGGTTGAGTTATTTTTTCCCCGGAAATATATATTATAATTACTAAATTATAGCGCGTAACATGAATGAGCATTAAGAAGGTAGTTGGGTATTGAGTTGTAAGGAGGGTATATTTGGATTTTAACTCAGATAAGGATTCCTGTCACATGGGAATAAATTTACCTTGCCCCTTCAGGAATAAATATTGGTTAAACGTGGATTATGACTTTTTTGGGAATAAAATATACCCAGAATTAATTATTTTATTACTTCTTAACAAATAAATAGTACATGAAACAAACGCCCCCATATATATATATATATTAATTTTTTTATAAAATATATTTATACTTAAAATATCTAATTTTATAATTACTTAGTGATAATAATTTTTAACACTATTAATAATTAAAAATAATATTAATGACAATAAGTATGAATAATACTCCCTCCAGTTCTATTTAAAAGTCTCAATTTTAAAATGGTGTTTGGTCCCTTTTATAACAGCCATTCCATTATGTCTCTTGTATTAATTATTTTTAGACTAAAATATCTTAGATGAGAGGTTATAATGGAAAACAATTAGAAGGGAGAGAAAGGGGAGTATTAATGACAATGGTAGTTTTGAAAGAAAAAAAACATATTTATTGCTATTAACTAAATTAATTATTTTCTTAATCCTGATGAATTATGTAATTAGGTTTTATAAATAGAACCGGAGGGAGTAATATTAATTAGACAAAGTATTAATAATAATATTAATTACAAGAAATATTAATAATATGCAAATGTTAACCAGTGTCCTAAGGACATCGGTTAAGGAACTAAGAGTAGAAAGTTTTTTTATTGGAATGTATAAAATTGCGATTCCTGTGATTTTTTTTTGTGCTTCCCTATGATTTACACATTAAAAACTTTCTCCTTTTAATTTCTTCATCAGTACCCTTAGAACACTGGTTAGTATGACCCTTACTAATAATATTATTAATTACAAGAAGCATTTAGTACTTCCTTCGTTCCAAAATCACCGATGTTTTAGCATTAAAAAAATCTATATTGACTAATGTGATTAATTTTCAATGAAATATTAAAACTTTTATTCCAAATTTGCCTGAAATAAATTATACTCCCTCTTGTTTGAATTATAAGCAAAAAAAAAAAAAAACTGATTTCACACATATTAAGAAATCTAGTTATTTATAACTATTGGTGGGTATATGGGCCAATCCGGTCCGTTTAAGGTCCGGCCTGTGAAGCTCGCATTTTTATAGACCGGGCTTAAATGGACTAAAGTTTTAGGTCTGCATCTGGTCCACAAAGCCCACGGTTAAACAAGCCACCCCGCGAACCCAATAAAAATGCTGAAAAATTAAAAAAAAATGTAAATTTGTTAAATAATGGAGATTTTTTTTTTTACATTTTTTAAGCTAAGGAACTAGATATATAGAATAAGAATACATAAAAAAAATATAAAAAATATAAGCATTCAACTAAATATTAAATATTCAATTCTAAATAATATATCAAATATTCCAAAAACTAATACCTATAATAAATTATAAAAAATAAAAATATGAAGAAACATCTATTAAATACGTTATTATGTTTCGGTAAGAATTGAAGTTTTAAACTTTATATTAAAGAATTAAAATCACGTACGGAGAAAAAAGATTTTTAATTTCAAGCAGTAATTTGCTTTAGTTGGAGAAAATAGTTTAAGATAAACTATCTATTACCTACTTAATAGTAAGACAAAATTAAAGAGATTGGTTCATGATAAGGTTTAGATTAATTGGTATTTGGAAATTACAATTTGTAAAGGATAATTTAATATCTAATTAATGCTATGTATGTATAAAATAAGAAATTTAAAGTTAAGTGTTTATGCGGGTCAGCCTGCAGGCTCCGCGGATTAAGCCCGCGAAGACTGCGGGCTTCACGGGCCGAGCTTCAAATCCTCTATAATTAGTCGGATTGATTTTTTGTTAGGCCTGTATCTATGCTGGCCGCGTGCTAAACGGGCCGGTTTGCGGGTTTGAGTCCATATACCCACCCCTATTTCTAACCTAATAATATTTTAGAATTTTGTCTTATTGTATCATTTATAACAAAGAAGATTAATAATAAGGTTGATTTCGTAAAATTATTACATTCTTTCATCTATTATTTTTTTTTTCGTTTGTGTAACAAAACCTAGGAGGACATTTATAATGGGATAAAGGGAGTAAATATATACAAATAAAAGACAAGTAGTTTTAGATAATTGAGAGAAATTTTAAATAGTTATTGTAAAAATCAATAAACTTATCATACATACTAATTTGGGATTGGACGACAATTTAAAAATTCTTTACAAAATCAATACATATACTCCCTCCGGTCTCGAATATAAGTAATAAAAATCACTTGTTTTTTGTCTCAAATAAAAACAAATTTCAACTAATTTTGCGTTATTTAGGGAGGTTACCTTCAACTAATTTAAAAATTCTTTACACAATCAATACATATACTCCCTCCTGTCTCGAATATAAGTAATAAAAATCACTTGTTTTTGTCTCAAATTTCAACTAAATTTGAATATAATTGATAGTTTAAACAATATCTATATACACATGTATGGATGATAATAAAATTTGAACATTATCAATATTTTAAGATATTTATGATTTGAAATTTTAAATTATTTAATTCATATTAATTGATAACACTAATTTAAATTCATATTCAAATTTGAACATGATCAATATTTTAAGATATTTACGATTTGAAATTTTAAATTGTTTAATCCATATTAATTGATAACACTAATTTAAATTCAAATTTCCCTTTTAAAATATAAACTATTATTATAAATATTAAGCACACACATCTATTTCTTTCTATTTTTAATTCATAAAAATACATCAATTATAGTAATTAAGGTGATTATTTAATTAATCATTCATAATTTAAACATTCTAATTGATAATATAATTATATATTATAATTTAAATTAATTAATATCACAAATATATATTTTAATTCAAATTTAAATTAAATTTAAATTTAAAAGTCTCGCGAGATTCTTTTTTTTTTTTACTGAATTTAGGCAGATTCATTTAAACAATTTAATTCATATCAATTAATATGAATTAAATTGTTTAATTAATATTAATTGATAATACTAATTTAAATTCATATTCATATTCCAATTTGAACGTGATTAATATTTTAAGATATTTATTCTTTAAAATTTTAAATTGTTTAATTCATATTAATTGATAACACTAATTTAAATTCAAATTTCCATTTTAAAATATAAACTATTATTATAAATATTAAGCACACACATCTATTTCTTTCTATTTTTAATTCATAAAAATACATCAATTATAGTAATTAAGGTGATTATTTAATTAATCATTCACAATTTAAAAATTCTAATTGATAATATAATTATATATTCTAATTTAAATTAATTAATATCACTAATATATATTTTGGTTCAAATTTAAATTAAATTTAAATTTAAATTTAAAAATCTCGCGAGATTCATTTAGGCAAATGCATCTCGAAAATTTTTTCTACTTGAAATACAAATAGTTTTTTTTTTCATTTTTAATTCGTAAAAATATATAATTATATTGATTAAGATAATTCTAATCAATATAATTTTTATAATTTAAAAATTGAAATTGATAATACAATTATATTCTTATTCAAATATTGCAATTAGATTTATTTTTATTTCATAATTTTGTAATGCTAATATATATTTTGGTTCAAATTAATAAATAACACTATTATATATTGTGTTTCAAATTTAAAAATATTGCAAGATTTATTTTAGTGGATCAATCTTTACCATTAATTTGTTACAATATTTATTAATATGAACTCTTCTCTTATATCTTATGTTTTTATTAGATAGACGTGGATGTGAGACAAATATTAATATTCATTTGAGAATGTATTGAGGTATATTAAAAATTAAAAATTGGTTTATTTTTATCTTTTATCCTTATAGGCTATTTTATGTCTCTAGGTACAATTTTAATCTTTCAATTTTTTTCAAGTTAATTGAGTCTTTTTATTTGTGAAAATTAAGTAAATTTGATTTTTCTCCATCAATTTTCTTTTATTTTAACTTCTCATTTTTATCTAATGTCTACATAATTGAGTCAATTAAATTATTTTAAATATTCTTCTCCTCAAAACTCACTGATCAAAATAGATCAAATTTTCCTAAATAATCAACATCATATAATTAATATGAATATTTTTTTTTTATTTAGGCACAATACTTTAATAAATAAATCTTAAAAGATATATCTAATATGTTAATTTATTTAGGCGCAAAAAATCTATTTTATATGTTTTAAAATATTATATTTTAATGTTTATAATTATTACTTTGTAATTATATTTTAAATAATTTAAATAAAGATTACACATTTTTAATTTATTTTTAATATATTACGAACATATTGTCTTTAAAGAGAAATATTATACTTTATAAAAAATATAATTACTACATAAACATATATTTTGATTCAAATGTATACATGTACCATTTAATAATGCGTTATAGTTCATTGTTGGTTATATCCATAATGATACATTGAGTAGGTATTTATCAAGTTTTACTTTCATGCATATGATTATAAATTGAATTATAACTAACGAACTTCAATAACCTAATTATTTTCTATACATAAGGATAATAATGTTACATCAAAGTAAAACAAAAAATGAACTAAATCAACTTGAAATTTGGCATGACAATAGAACGGGTCGGGAATGGGTTTGACACTTCCTGTCCCCATTCTCACAAAAGGCAGGGTGGGTTCGAGAATAAAAGAGATATGTTAAATGTATAATTTTAAATTTGTTATTTAATTATTATAAAAATAAAATTATAACAATAAAATTATAGTTAATTGAATATATATGTTGTGACAAAAAAATTGTAAAAAATAAATATAACGGTGGCAGGTACGGGGATAGTTAGATATCCACCCCCATCTCCATTAAAAAAATTCGGATAATACCTATACCCGTATCTATACCCATTCAAAGTGGGTATTCCCATCAAAGTCGGGTCGGATTCAGGCCGGTACCCACAGGTTCGAGGCTCTTTGTCACGCCTACTTGAAATTACTAAAGAAAATTTTACAGTCTCTTAGTTTATTAGCCTAAATAAAATATGATTAAAATATCATTATATGCATTATGTTATTTTTGTATTGATCATTAATATTTTTATTGTAATATACTGATCTATAAGTTCAATTGCCTACAAATATTTTTTTTTTTAATAAATAACATTAGACATTTATCTTCTTTATGATGAAAATATATTTTTAAAGAAAAATTAATAATTACAAAATACATTATAAATTTTGTTATCATTAATATTTTTATTAAAATTATGTATATATTTAAATTATATATAAATGCAAATATCTTTATAAAGATAATAGTGTTCTAAAACAAATGCTTATATAAATTAAAATGATATAAGACATGTGTAAATATAAAATGGATCAAATATGTTTTTAGTCCCTCATTTTATCTTGATTTCTGTTTTTAGTCCCTCATAAATTTTTTCTCTGTTTTTAGTCCATCAAAAATTATTTCATTTTGTTTTTAGTCCCTAACATTAATTTCAATTGTTAAGTGATGTTGTGACAAACATAATTTGCGCTTGAAATTTTTTTGTTTAAGTTTCTAACTGTTCTGTTGCAAATTTTTTGATAGACTAAAACCGTCAGAAATGCTAAAAAAATAATAAAAAAATCAAAACTTCGAACACTAGATTTTCTGAAATTACAAGAAATGTTACAAAAGTAAACATTTTTTACCGCAAAAAAATTTCTAATAAACTTAATCAGGAAATTTTCACATACACAGTTTATGTCAATCATGTCATCACTTAACAGTTGAAATTAATGTTAGGGACTAAATACAGAACAAAACAATTTATGAGGAACTAAAAACAGAAAAAAACAATTTATGAGGGATTAAAAATAGTAAAAAAAATTATGAGGGACTAAAAATAAAAATCAAGATAAAATGAGGGACCAACAACATATTTTACCCAATATAAAATTATTTAAATATATATCAATAATCATAATTAATTTTATATATCTTTTACATATACATAAACTTAACACCCATGCAAGGCACGAGTTATTAAACTAGTATACAAATAAAAGAGATAATTGAGAGAAATTTTAAATAGTTATTGTAAAAGTCAATAAACTTATCATACATACTAATTTGGGATTGGACGACAATTTAAAAATTCTTTACACAATCAATACATATACTCCCTCTGGTCTCGAATATAAGTAATAAAAATCACTTATTTTTTTGTCTCAAATATAAATAAATTTAAATTAATTTTGCGTTATTTAGTGAGGTTATCTTCAAAATACCCTTTATTTAATACTCTCTCTGTTCTCTATTATAAGCAAAAAAAAAATCATTATTTTTTGTTCTCAAATATAAGCAAATCTTAACTACTTTTGCTTTATTTAATGAAACTATCTTCAAAATATCCTCTATTTAATAGTGAGTTTATGTTTTATATCAAGTCCTAATGAAGGGTAATTTAGGAAAAAAAATTGATTTTGTATTAAAATTGATATAATTTAATGAAGTTAACTAATTTTCTTAATAAGTGTGAAATCATTTTTTGTTGTTGCTTATAATAGAGAACGGAGGGAGTAAAACCAAAAGACCTTTTTTTTATACATGATGTCAAGTTGCAATGCAGGTAATTTAGAAAAAATTTCTTATTTTTTAATTGAGATCAACACAATTTTATGCTATTAACTAAATTCCTTAATAAGTGTGAAATGTGGTTTTTTTTTTTTTTAATCGAGACCGGAAAAAGTATTATTTAGTCTTTATCTTTTTTGAAAACAAATTTTGCCAATATGTGCTAGTCTGAGTTAACATGTGGTGAGTAGGTGCAGTGGCCTGATCTCAAAGTCTGCCTCCTATCTTCGAGGAACCGTAAACAGTTTTCTTTCTACAGTTATAACGTTTCCTTAACTGTCAACGTTTCATTGGTATTAACCTTGGACTTTAGCTAGGACTAGGAGTCTAGGAGCAACCAAACCTGCACCAACGTTGGCTTGGCCATGGCTGCCACCTCCAGCACCCATTGGTTCCAAACCAGAATGTTCTCTCCACCTACGACAACTCCACCACTCACTTCTCCATTTTCCACGTTCCTTTGGCCACACCAGAGGCTCCTCTCAAAAGGGTGCAGACGTTCCATGTTTGTGAATGCAAAACCTCTTCTCAAAGATGGCACTCTCAGTGTTAATGGCAAGGATGCATTAAAGGGTGTGCCTGAGAATGTGGTGGTCACGCCATTCACTGGTTCATCGGCTTTCATAGGGGCCTCTTGTGCTGATGCTGCTAGTTCAAGCTTGGAGTCATTCAGTATGCATTTATCTTTTTTTTTTCTCTGTTGGGTAGTGTAGACTTGCAGATAATGTCAACAATTTTCTACTGATTATGTGAAATGGCTAATGATCACTTTCATGGTTTTAAATTATTGCCCCTTAGCTGCAATTGTGGCAGCATCAGTGACATTTGTCTGCAATTTCTCACAATACTGTTAATTGCCATCTGGTTGTAACTGTAATTTAAAACCATGATCTCTTTGTTTGTTTTTCATTTTTGAGTGAATAATGAATCCACTTCATATGTCCCATTTTGATGCCCAATTTTCTAGTATCGATTGTGTTTTTGGCTCTTGTAAAGTAAAGGGTGCACTTTAGATGGTAAAGTGCGGAGTTATAACTTATAACTATTGATTAGAAAACTTGACAGTTGAGTTTGAGATTTTAATAACTTCATAGTTTATTAGTTTATCACAATCTCATCTGTTAGCAACTAAAGTGCACCCTTGGAGGCAGGAGGTTTGCTGATGAGTATCAACTTTGGTCCAATGTGCCTGCTTGTTCTGCTACATATTCAAGATTATTATTTGCATACCAGCTCTTTTTTTTTTTTTTTTTTCTCTGGAATTTTCTCAATATGCTCTTAGAATTTAGCTATGTTTTTCACTTCCGGATGTTTCCAAATGCACTCAAATTCAATGATAATAATGTATACAGGCTGCTTTGCAGTGGACATGTATTCTGATTTAATATAAACATGACATATGAACTGTTTACCTCTTTGTTTATATTATTTCGACAATTTATGCTGCTTTCTTCAAAAAGAAGTTAAAGTTGCTTTTGTAAAAGCGTGAAAGTATAATGGATTGAGGTTGTTAATTCACACTAAGAAGGCAATAGCAACTTCAATAGTGAAATGACTTCTAATAGTGTGTTAAACTCTAAACCAGTAGACCATATTTCATATTTGGCATGCCTGCTAGGAGCTGTTAGAAGCTGTTAATGCTCATTTTGCTGATGTTTAAGCCCTGCATACAAGGTCAACCCACACTGCTGTTGTTTTTGACAGCAAATAAATAAATAAAAAATAATAATAATTGTCTATCTAAAAACTGCTCAGGTACATTATATTATGAATTCAATAATCACTATTTCTCTCTGGCTCTTTGTATGTCAACCAGAATTCTTGATAAATTATTCTGCTAAGTCTGCCTATGAAAATGCTTTTACAGTTATAATGCGAATGCAGCAAAAGTTTTCATAAATTTGTTTTTGAGTGATGCAGGGATGTCAGATTACTGTGCCTATACAGATTTAAAATTTGGTGGATGATACCGCGAGTAGGAAACTCAGGGAGAGACATTCCTATTGAAACTCAGATGTTGCTCATGGAAGCAAGAGAAGGAAATTCACAATCATCCAAGGAACATAATTCATATTTCATTTTCTTGCCAGTTCTAGATGGCGAATTTAGAAGCAGCTTGCAAGGAAATTCATCTAATGAACTTGAGCTTTGTGTGGAAAGTGGTAAAGACTTCAGCATATTTAAATATTATCCATTTTTCCCTTTAAAACTTTGTTCCTCTAACAATACACACGGACCATCCGATTTCAACGTCTTCTCGGTCTAGGCATCAACTCTGCAATTCAAGGAAGTAAGAAAGTGATATTATTGAGAGTCCTTTACTTGCAATATGAGATCGTAAGTACCTAAACAACCACTTCTATCAATTTCTGATATATCAACAGAGGTTAAGTGTGGAGTCAAATGACTTCACTTGATAGGAAAATGGATGGCAGTTGTGGCAAAACCTATTTATATCTGAGCCAACTTAGCTGAGAAATAGGAAATGAAAATGAAAAGAAAATATGAAACCAATTGTTCCTGATAAAGTTTAGTTGCCTTTTTTGTTTCCTATTCTTGTTCTTTTTGTTTGTGAAATAGAGTTCTCTCTGAATTTTGTAGGAGACCCAGCAGTAGTTACATCCCAGTCACTAAATGATGTTTTCATGAATTATGGAGACCATCCATTTGATCTAGTGAAGGAATCTATGAAGTAGGTCAGCTATTGAAATATATAGGAGCCAATAAATTTACAACTACTAATATCTTTGTTACTTTTGATTTATACTTACTCTATATGTGTTTCAAACAATATGCAGGGTTTTGTCAGAGCACACTGGTACCTTTTCACTGAGGGAAACCAAACAGGCTAGTCAGTTGAACTTTTAAATCTTATAAGGCAGTAAGGATAGGAAAGTAAAAACCTGGAACTCATTCACAGTTTCATTTTGAACCACTTTTTGGGTGCAGATGCCAGGAATGTTAGATTGCTTTGGTTGGTGCACTTGGGATGCTTTTTATCACAGTGTTAATCCTCAGGGAATCAAGGATGGACTCAGGAGGTTATTTTAGCTACTTTTTATCTATTCATTGTAACAGGAATTTAAGATAGTTGATAGACTAAAATTTCTGACAAACTCAAATGATGAATCATCTTAAATATAATTCAAAGGGAGGCATTCATATTTGAGTAACAAGAGAGCAGTTTCCCATTTCATCTTTGTTCATCATATTGGCTTAATTTCTTTCTCATTTCACTCCTATCCCACCCCTCATGTTTTTATTACTTCTTTGAGTTCTATCTGTTTGTGGAAAACATTCTCAATTAAATCTGTATCACAGTTTATCTGAAGGAGGCACACCAGCAAAATTCTTGATAATAGATGATGGATCGCAAGACACTGTGAATGAGTTTCAAAAAGATGGGGAGCCATTTATTGAAGGATCACAGTGAGTTTCTATTCTTTTTCTTCTTTCTTCTGGAAATCAAATGCTTACTTTCTGATTTTTTTGAAACTGTAGATTTGGTGGCAGATTAATCAGCATCAAAGAAAACAATAAATTCCGAGCAGCGGGAGATGTAACTAAAACTGGAGCACCTCATGGTCTAAAGGATTTTGTTTCAGAAATCAAGAACACTTTTGGTCTCAAGTCAGGTTCCTGTACTTGGTTTTTTTAAAAGCACAGCCAAATACTTGTAACATGTGGGCCTAAGAAAGGTTATTACTTGGTGATATTAAACAAAAAAACCACATCCAACATAATCACTCTTATCCCTCCAATTAGGAAACTTGACCTTCCATTTCCTTTTATTTAATTTCAGGTATGTCTATGTATGGCATGCCCTACTGGGTTACTGGGGAGGGTTAGATCCAAATGCATCTGGAACCAAGAAGTATGATCCAAAACTTAGATATCCAGTACAGTCACCAGGGAATTTAGCAAATACAAGGGATTTATCTATTGATGCCATGGAGAAGTACGGTATTGGTGTCATTGACCCAGCTAAAATTTCAGAGTTTTATGATGATCTACACAGTTATCTTGTCTCTCAAAACATTGATGGAGTTAAGGTTGATGTTCAGAACATACTGGAAACCATTTCAAGTGGTCTAGGAGGTCGTGTTTTTCTCACTAGACACTTCCAACAGGCGCTTGAAAAGTCCATATCAACCAACTTTCAGGACAATAGCATAATCTGCTGCATGGGTCATAACACAGACTCCATTTACCAGTATATACTTTAAGCACTTCTCTCTTCTACCAAATTATATTACTAATTAGGCATTCAGAATCAGTAATATCTGTTTTGTACATTAAGAAATTGATACGGCCCATGGAAAGTGGATAAGGAAGCCTAATCCTCGTTATGTGCAGTAGACAAATCAGTTTGTTATGTTAGGATTAGATAAGATAGTTATTTTATCCTTATTAGATAAGATAGTTATTTGATCTTTACTAGATAGGATAGTTATTTGATCTTTACTAGTTAGGATAGTTATTTGATCTTTACTAGTTATCTTTATGTTTGTTGCTCTTATCAGGTTATCTTTCTAGCAGTAGTATTTATAGAATGAGGGTGTAATTCCAGGATACGCATAAATTAAAACTCATTCCAGTTACTTATTTCCAAGTGTGTATCATTTGGTATCAGAGCCTTCTGACCCAGATGGCATCAAATAAAGAAAAAATAGAGCGATTAGAGAAACGAATGAACACAATTGAGGAAAATTTCCAGGGGCTGGACTCAAAGATAGAAGCAAGGTTCCAAGAGGTGCTTGCAGCCATTGGAGGATCAAATGACAAAAAAAGCAAATCGTGGGAAACTCTGGGCATCAAGCATTGCCACGTTACATTAAGATGGATTTCCCAAAGTATAATGGTGCTGAACCAACTGAATGGTTGCACCGTGTACAACAATTTTTCCAATATCAAGGCACACCTGCAGATCAACAAGTCGCCTTGGCATCCTTTCACATGGAAGGAGAAGCCAACCAATGGTTCCAATGGGTACAACGAACATATACGGAGGAGAATCAACAAATCACTTGGGAAGAATTTGAGCAGGAGCTGCTGGTTCGATTTGGGCCCACTGACTTTGAAGATTATGATGAGGCGTTGACACAAGTCTCACAAACAGGTTCCTTGCGGGACTACCAAAGGGAGTTTGAAAGATTGGCTAATAGAGTGTCAGGTTGGCCCCAAAAGGCTCTTATTGGAGCATTTGTTGGAGGGTTAAAACCTGAGTTGGCAGGAGAAGTGCGTATATGGAAGCCTAAGCTGTTAAGGGAGGTGATGGAATATGCTAGGATGAAAAATGATCAAATCACCTGAAAACAGAAAGGGAGTGGAGGAAGAAACACTATGTTAACAGGGGAAGAGGCTAAGGGTGTTCATAAGCCATCCATAAAGAAGTTGACATGGGAGGAGATGCAAAAAAGGAGAGAGAAGGGGTTGTGTTTCAATTGTGATGAACGCTATATTGTGGAGCGCAAATGCAAGAAACCACAAGTTCTAATGATTGAATTGAACGAGGAGGCACAGGAGAGTGAGATAAAGGAGGAAGAAGGGGTCGAAGTGTCTATCCACGCATTGACTGGGTGGGCAAACTCTCGAACCTTGAAGTTGGTTGGATATGTGTTGGGGAAGCCTGTCACTATTCTGATAGACAGTGGCTCTACACATAATTTTATCAACCAAAAGAAGGCAGCCAACATCTCATTGCCTATTACCCAACCAACTCCTTTTTCTGTGCAAGTGGCCAATGGAGCAAATATCAAGTGCCCAGGGAGATGCGATGATGTACCCATACATATACAAGGATTTAGCTTCACCACTCCCTTGTATATGTAGGGTATCCAATGGCTAGAGTCATTGGGTCCTGTTGTTTGTGACTGGTGGCAACTTACCACTTACCATGAAGTTTAGCAAGGATGGGCGCGACTTTGAGATAACAGGGCAAAAAGATGAGATTCCACAATTGCAATCTCTACAAGGACTCATGAAACAAAAATGCCAAATAGCTGAGTTGCTTGTTATTAAAGTCTTAGAAAAGGGAGAAGAAGTGGAACCACCCACAAGTGGCAAAATCGAGTGCTTGTTGCAGCAATATTCTAATGTGTTTGAAGAGCCGAGTGGTCTTCCACCTAGAAGACCTTTTGATCATTCTATAACCATCAAGGAAGGAGCAGCTCCGACTAATGTTCGACCTTATCGCTATGCTTTCCACCAAAAAATGAAATTGAGCGATAAGTCTAAAAAATGCTTAGTTCGGGCATCATACAACATAGCACTAGCCTATACTCGTCTCCTGTGTTGCTGGTTAGAAAGAAAGACGGGAGTTGGCGTTTTTGTACAGATTATAAAGCCTTGAACGAGGTAACAATCAAGGATCGATTCCCTATCCCTACTGTTGATGATATGCTTGACGAATTACACGGGTCTCAATTTTTCTCCAAGTTAGATTTAAGATCAGGATATCATTAGATACGAATGCAACCCGAAGATGTCCACAAGATAGCGTTCTGGACTTATAATGGCCACTATGAGTATCTCGTCATGCCATTTGGCTTATGCAACGCACCATCTACATTTCAAGCGGCCATGAATGCAATATTTGCATCATATCTCAGGAAATTCATTCTAGTGTTTTTTGATGACATATTGGTTTACAACAAATCTTGGGAAGACCATCTTTAACACCTTGAAAAGACATTGCAACTATTAGCAAAAAATCAGTTTTATGCCAAGCGTTCAAAATGTCATTTTGGACAAAGGGAGCTGGAATACCTTGGCCATATTATAAGCTGAGAAGGGGTAAAGGTGGACTCTAGCAAAACAGCAGCTATAGCAACATTGCCCAAGCCTAAAACAACTACTAAGTTACGTGGATTCTTGGGGATAACGGGATATTATAGGAGGTTTGTTAAGCATTATGGGATCATAGCAACACCTTTGACAACAATGCTCAAGAAGGGTAACTTTACTTGGACGGAGTCATCTTGCAAGGCCATTGAAGAGTTAAAAATAGCTATGCTGTCCACACCAACATTGGCCATGCGAAACTTCTCTCAGCCATTCATTGTAGAAACAAATGCATGTGATACTGGAATAGGTGTTGTGCTCTCTCAAGATAAACATCCAATTGCCTTTCTTAGTAAAGCCTTGGGACGAAAATCACGAAACCAGTCTACTTATTCTAAGGAGATGCTAGCTGTGTTGGAAGCCATTCGAGTGTGGTGTCCTTATCTTTTGGGGCAAAGATTCACTATTCTAATAGACCAAAAGAGCTTACGATACTTGTTGGAGCAACGGATTACTACCCCTGAACAGCAAAGGTGAGTAAGTAAGTTGCTGGGATATGAATATGTTGTAAAGTATCGCCCGGGGAAGGAAAATTCTACAGCAGACGCCTTATCGTGACATCCGCAGCCACCTTCAATGCTTGCTATATCTCAGCCTAGATTTGAGATATTGGATCAGCTGAAGTTTCTCAACAACAATGACCCATACTAACTACGATTACATTCATTGGTACGAGACATTGATCCTAAGGCCAAGCAATACCACACCCGAGGTGATCTCTTATATTAGAAAGGGCGTCTAGTGTTGCCTGCGAATCATGAAATCACTATGCAAATATTGCATGAGTACCACAACTCTATTATAGGGGGACACTCTGGAGAGCTCAAGACATATAGAAGGATTAAACAAGATTTCTTTTGGGAAGACATGAGGAGTAGTGTACAACAATATGTGGCTGAGTGTGACACTTGCCAGCGAAATAAATATGAAACCAAGAAGCCAGTTGGTCTGCTACAACCTTTTCCAATTCCAAATCAAGTGTGGGAGGATGTTAGCATGGACTTTATTGAGGGGTTGCCAACATCACAAGGAAAAAATGTTATCATGGTGGTGATCGATCGGCTAAGCAAATATGGCCACTTTCTCATGTTAACACATCCCTATAAAGCCAAGAAAGTTGCAGAAGTGTTTGTTGAAGGGATTGTTAAACTACATGGGATGCCATCATCCATCGTAAGTGATCGGGATCCCATCTTCATGTCCTCGTTTTGGAAGGAATACTTTAAGTTGCAAGGAACCCAATTGAGGATGAGTACAACATATCATCCTCAAACCGACGGACAGACGGAAATAGTGAATTGATGTCTAGAGCAATACCTTCGATGCTTTGTCAGTCAACACCCAAGATCATGGGCAAAGTTCTTGCCATGGGCTGAGTTTTGGTATAATACCAACTACCACGAATCCACGAAGCACACCCCATTCGAGATAGTATATAGGCGATTACCTCCTAAGCTCATTTGATACAACTTTGGAAAGGCAGAGGTGAATGAAGTTGAGCGTGAACTAATGGAATAGGACTAGGTTTTGTACAAACTCAAGGAGCAACTAGAGTTAGCCAGGTCACGCATGAAGCAGAGAGCTGATACTCATCGTCGTGATGTGGAGTTTCAAGTTGGGCAATGGGTTTATTTGAAACTTCACCCATTTCGACAGTCAACTGTGTTCAAGTGCACATGTCAAAAACTGGCCAATCGATATTTTGGACCCTATAAGATCCTAGAGCGAGTAGGGAAGGTAGCTTATCGCCTAGCCTTGCCTGAAGGAACCCGAGTACACCCAGTGTTTCATGTTTCACTGTTAAAGGCAATGGTTGGTTCAGCTGATAATCCCAAGTGTATTGATCCTCCTGTAGACGACCAAGGGTAGATGGAAATGCAACCTGAGCAGATATTGCAGTTTAGATGGGTGCAGAAAGGATTGCGAACAGTAGAAGAGGCCCTGGTTCAGTGGAAAGGGCTTGATAGTGATGAAGCTACTTGGGAAAGAGTGGAGGAGCTCCGAAACCAATTTCCAGCTTTGATCCTTGAGGACAAGGATCCTATCCAACAGGGGAGGAATGATACAGCCCATGGAAAGCGGATAAGGAAGCCTAATCCTCGTTATGTGCAGTAGACAAATCAGTTTGTTATGTTAGGATTAGATAAGATAGTTGTTTTATCCTTATTAGATAAGATAGTTATTTGATCTTTACTAGATAGGATAGTTATTTGATCTTTACTAGTTAGGATAGTTATTTGATCTTTACTAGTTATCTTTATGTTTGTTGCTCTTATCAGGTTATCTTTCTAGCAGTAGTATTTATAGAATGAGGGTGTAATTCCAGGATACGCATAAATTAAAACTCATTCTAGTTACTTATTTCCAAGTGTGTATCAGAAATGATTCATGCATTTTTGTATGCTAATGAGTTGGCAGTATCAGTATTTGCACAATCTATGCTGTCTTACAAGATGCATCTCCCTACTACTTGAGGTGTAATTTTATCAAAAACTATAGGACTTTTAAGGATCATTCATGTGAGCAAGCACTTTTTCATGTTAAGTGTTCTTCAAGATATGACTTAAATGTTGATTATTGAAACAGAAAAGGGAGAGAGAGAGAGAGAAAGGTAACACAAGTTCAAGAAATTTAGCCTTTAGTACTTTTGGTGGGATTCCTCTGGCAAACTTTTCATTACTATCGCAATTTCTTCTACTTTATTGAATTATTCCCTTGGGATAATAATGTTGCTCCATCTTGAATTTGACAGCTCAAAACAAAGTGCAATCACACGAGCATCTGATGATTATTCTCCGAAAAACCCCACAACTCAATCTCTGCATATAGCTGCTGTAGCTTTCAACAGCATATTCCTTGGTGAAATTGTTATACCGGACTGGGACATGTTCTATGTATGCTATGGCATCCTCACTATTTTATGTATTTTATAAACTTGTATCCAGAATCTAATTAAATTCTTTAACAACATTATCTAGAGTCTCCATGATGCAGCATAGTTTCATGCAGTAGCTAGAGCAGTTGGAGGCTGTGGAGTATATGTAAGGTAAGAAAATGAAACATTGAAGTATCGAACCTCTCAAATGACATGTAGTACACAAAATATATTAGTGACATGAAACTTTGTTTCACTTCGAGAGAAAGAAAGATAGAATGTGAACTTTACATATTTGCTGTTCTTACTATATCAATTGCTCATAATCTTGATTCCCAACATTTGATCAAATGACTTGGATAATAGGCTTAAATATATTTTTGGTCCCTCAAATTTGGGGTCTGCCTTTTTTAGTCTCCAAATTAAAATTTGCATTTTAGTCCTTCAAATTTGCAAAATATTTTTTTTAGTCCCTCTTAACTGATTTTTGACGGTTTTGATGCACAATTTGTTGCGGTTTTTTACCACAAAAGGGACTAAAAAAAGTATTTTATGAATTTGAGAGACTAAAAAAGACAGATCCCTAAATTTGAGGGACTAAAAACATATTTAAGCCTAGATAGTATGTTATAGAATTGAGCTTGCAGCAGTTGAATCATTACTCATTCTGGTCAATATCCAGAATTTGATTTCATATACTTGTTCACAGCTAAAGTAAACTTGTTATCTCTATTATCCATTTGCTGTAGTGTTTTAGCAGCAACTGACCACAACATGGCACTATGACAAACAGTGACAAACCTGGCCAGCATGATTTCAATGTACTGAAAAAGCTTGTACTTCCTGATGGATCAGTGCTCAGAGCCAGATATCCTGGGAGACCATCACGTGATTGTTTATTTATTGATCAAGTTATGGATAAGAAGAGGTACATCCTAAATTTACAATGCAGAAGAGTTTGACACATTTACTGATTTACAATCTTCATATCACATTTTATGATTTCCAATCACAGCCTTCTCAAGATTTGGAACTTGATCAAATGTGGGGGAGTCATAGGCATCTTTAATTGCCAAGGAGCAGGTTCCTGGCCTGGTCTTGAAAGTAATGCTGAAGAAGACATCATTCCTGAGCTTTCATGCAAGGTCTCTCCCTCAGACATTGAGTATTTTGAAGAGGTTTCAGCAGGTCCATGGACTCAAGATTGTGCAGTTTTTCGCTTCAATACAGGTATGGTTTGAATTGTTTTGACAGTCCCAAATGTATGCATGATATGGTTTACCTTTTGCACAAGTAAGTATGTTTCATGTTAATTACTTAGCACAATGGTTAATGGACTATATGTTTCGGTTTGCAATTTCAGGCTCTCTGATGCGACTATCAAAGGAAGAATCATTTGATATTACATTAAAAGTATTGCAGTGTGAAGTGTTCACTGTATCTCCAATAAAGGTAGGGCCTACACATCATTCATGCTGTTTAAAATCTACCAAAACTGAACTGAACCTTTTTATGTGATATACACAGGTTTACAATCAAACAATCCAGTTTGCACCAATAGGACTAACAAATATGTATAACTCTGGTGGAACTGTTGAAGCAGTTGACTCAAGTGATTCTTCTGGATGTAAAATACACATAAGAGGTAGAGGAGGAGGTGACTTTGGAGCTTACTCCAACTTAAAACCAAAGTCTTGTTCTGTAAATTCAGAAGATTTGGAGTTCCAATTTAGAGAGGAAGATAATTTTTTTGGAGTAACAATTCCAGCTAAAACCAGTTCATGGGACATCACCATCAGCTACTAAGGCCTTATTTTTCATGACAAGGCACAAGCCCTTTACTTACATTAATAAATGGTGCTTAGAAAAAAAAGATGTGTTATTCATACAACTTATACAACAATTTATACGAAACTTTCTGTCTCTCTGTGTCTCTTCATCAAATCATTTATTATATCTCATATTTCTCTCAATTCTCTCTCTCTCTCTCTCAGTTGTAAAATTTAACATTTCTCTTGGAAAAATCAGTCTTGAAGGGTAAGTTGTAAAAATTTGCTATGTCTTTGATCAAAGACTGGTTACGTTTAATTTGTGTAAATGTATAATTTTGTCCAAAAAAGTGGTAACCTGTGTTGATGTGGTCCCTATGAGTTTGTGAGTATATAATTTAATTCAAGAATCTATTATGACAAATTAATCCTTCTAACAAATTTGTCCAAATTTGATTGAGGACTAAATTGTATAAAGTAAATCAACAAAGTTTATCATTTTTAAGGATGGAATTGCATATTTACTTCTTTTAATTTTAAGTTTAAATGTTGTGCTAAAGTCACTTCGTAAGTAGTTACTTAATGGAGGAAAATCTCTTTTGATTTAAGGCAGCATCAATGCGACTTTCCTTTTTTTTTTTTTTCCCTTTAAAAAAAGCCCTTCCCATCTTATTGCTGTCAAAATAAAAAATAAAAATTATTTTTGATGATATTTACACAAGCAGAAAATTATAGGATATTCTTAAAGAAATAGTAATAATAGAGCAAAGCGTGTAAGACTACATTAGTTATGAATTTGGTTCTTCTAGAGAGAGAAATATGCATTTTAAAGGGTAAAAAAAAAAAAAAAAAACAGAATTGTAATTTTTTTTTAAGTCGCTAAGATTATTTTATTTGTATTGCTTTTAGTCACGATGTTAGGCATGTAACTTTAGTTTCTAAAAGCTTCTGTTTATATAAATTTGTTCTCAAGCCGTCAACTTACTAAAAAATTTAGTCGGTTTTGTTTGGTAGCCAAATATAGGATTGGATAAATTATCCTATCTTATTTTAATAAATTGTTTGTGCTGTAGTGCGTTGGTTTATTTTGGTGAATTATTTAGTGCATTAATAGGATGTGATTAATTTATCCCAGTATCATATTTTATTGAGATATTATAATTTTTATTCTATGAGAGAAGTTGAGCTAGGAAATAACTAGATAAAATAGATTTCACACACACACACACACACACACACATATATATATATATATATATATATATATATAATATCTTAATTAATTTTTATATATTTTTAAAATTTAAAAATGAAATAATGTAAAAATATAAAAAATGAATTATATATAAAATAAGTATATAATTTATTAGATAATTAGAATGAAAAATGAATATTTTCTTAAGAAAATTTTCTCTCTTTAAGAAAAAAATGGGGATAAAAATGGTGGAAGAATTCAAGAAGTTTTAATGTTTACAAAATGAGAATCTAATCAAAGAGTTTATGTTGAATAATGAAATAAAACAAGTACGTCAAATTTATATGTTATTGTTTCATGTACTCATCATTGTTTTCTAAATGGTATATAAGTATAACTTCTTATATATCTAAAATTTTAGGATTATATGAAGAAGAGTTGTATTGAGTATTGACAATATTCAAACTCGTGTGGATAATTCTACACATTTTTTTTATGACAATTAATTATAATAATAAAATTTACATTTTAGATTAAACTTGTGTAATGCATAGACTTAAACACTAGTTAAAAGTAATTTTATAATTTAAATTTTTATTTTTGTAATTCAAACAAAAAGATACTATTGTTGTTTAGATATGTTTTAGATCATATCTAATTATTATCCGATTCACCTCAAATATAAAATAAGATGATGTATATATTATCTACGAGATTATTCGATGCACATCAAACATTAAATAATATAAGAGTTTATTGTATACTTACCTTTATTACTTCTATCTTATCCTTAATTATTTAATTAGCCTAACACCAATTTACAAATGGTGAGCCTCTGGGCCTAGATGGGCCAACGGCATGGGCCAATATCCTAGCCTTAAACACGTATAGCAAACGTATAATTACAGTATAATCTTAAGAGAGAAGAAAGAAAGCAACAAGGGAGAAGGAAGGAATATGGGAAAAATGATTAGATAATCTAAAACTACCAAGTGTTCATAATCTTAACTAATTTATGCATTACATGTATTTATTTTTTTTAATTTTAAAAAGATTAGTAATATTTAATTATATGTCATGCTATAATTAATTATGGACCATGTGGAGAGAGAAAGTGGGTATAGTATAACGAAAACGTATTGCCTTGCCGCACCTCACCTCACCTCACCTCGCTGGAACTGTTTATAATTTCATTTTACTCTCTCTCTCTCTCTCTCTCTGTGATTGCTTCCTTGCTATTCCTAATCATCATTTTCTCTTCTCTTCTTTTTCCTTTTTATTGTTATTTTTTTTTCTCTGTTCTCTGCACAACAATTCTCATTCGAGATTCCAACGATCTCATCCATCCTTAACCGCTCAGAATGTCTTACGCTTATCTCTTCAAATACATCATCATCGGTGACACCGGTAATTTCAATCACTCTGATCTCGCTTTTTTAATTCCTCAATTCAATTCTCTAAACCACTCTTTTCTTCAATTCCGTCGAATTCCGATCCGACTTATTGTGTTTCGTCTTTTTGGGGGTTTCGTAAGAATGTTTAAATCAATGATTTGATGCATAAGGTGATAGTTAAAGAGATTCGATGTTGGTTTTTTTTTTTTTCTTTGTTCTGTGTCTGTGTATCTATACTATTATGAAAGGTGTTCTAATTCTAATATTCTATCGTGTGGTCACAGTTATGTATCATTATTATCCTCTAATGAGTTAAATATTGAAAAAGAATGATCGAATTGTGAATACTTCTTATTCTGTGGTTGTGTTTTGTACCTGCTTCTAAACACTCCTCTGCTTCACATGATTTAACTATAGTGGACTCTTTGTTGAAGCTGTGATTACAATCAAGGTTGTCTAACTCTCGAGTTAACTAGTAGACTCTTACAAGTGTACGGTTCTAGGTAGAGAAATGTCAAACTCTTTTTTTGGATAAACTCTGAGTCATGAAGTGACTTTGAAATCAAATGTAATTTTTGCCCCCTCCCCCTACGACTTAAATGATTTGAAGAAATTAACTCCTTTTTGAAATGTTTTCACCTTAGGAACTTATGTTTCTATGAATTTATGTATGATTTGGTCATTTGTGTAGTTTCACCTTAGGAACTAATGTACTATCACACTTTATTATTGTGGTTTGCTACTTTGCTTTATTAAGGAGTTGAAATGTTTGATTATCGTTGTGTTACAAGTATTATGTTATGCAATATACATATATTGTTATTAATAGGTTTAAATATTATCTTTTATAATAGGTAAACTCTTGCGAGTCTATGAGTTTACGTAGACTCTAGAGTTTGACAACCTTGATTACAATTTTATTTTGGAATAAGGTTTTGTAATTTAATGTAATCTCATTGTTACTTATGTTTTGTTAACTAAAATTATGAATCATTAAATGTTAGTATGTTATATTTGTTCCTCTGTTTTATGTGTAGTTTGGTTACCATGTCTGTAGTTTTAGTAGTAGTAGTAGTTCATGTGGAGAGGACTGAGTCTGTGGCCATGTTATCAATGGCAGATGGCGGAATATGGCAGAAGGCCAAAATTCCACCATATAAACACGCCAATGCGGCCTATGGTGCCGCCATAGCAGACATCCCTTCACAAATTGCTTATGGCGATTAGCCAAAATCCCACCATGGCGCCGCCATTTAACAACACTGGTCTGTGGCTCTTTTATTTATTTATTTTTGGTTTCTGTAGGAGTTGGAAAGTCATGTCTTCTACTTCAATTCACGGACAAGCGCTTTCAACCTGTCCACGACTTGACTATCGGTGTTGAATTTGGTGCCAGGATGATCACAATTGATAACAAGCCAATCAAGTTGCAAATATGGGATACGGTTTGTTCAACCCTTTCATAGAGCTTGGCCATATATCATCCAATTAGTTCAAATTTATAAATTTGTTAAATATTTTTTTTATTGAACTAATTTATAAATATGGGATACATTTTTTTATATATATAAATTAGTTCAAAACTATTATTTGTTAAACAAGTATTTTCACTAAATGATTTATCAAACAAATTATTCTTTTATTTTTTATTTTTTTGGTTTTGGGGAGGTTGAATGGTTTTTATGTAGTGGTGATGAATTATGACTTATGAGATATGGGTGGAAAAATTTAGCAGCTAATGGGGAGTGGTGGGTAGGATATGACCTTTCGTAACTCCATAAGGTAGGTACCGTTCATTATTTAAATGGCTATGGTACCTATGAATTGACAATAAAGCCACAGTTTTCGACTACCCATTATAATCATCTTGCTAGCTTAAAATTTGGATTTCATTTTATTTATCTTCAGCTTAGATTGATTATTCAGATTTTGCTGGTGGAAAATATTCTTCATTAGTTGTTTGAGTTATATAACTTGTGTTTAAGGTACTGAGTTTCCTCGTAATATTGCAGGCTGGTCAAGAATCGTTCAGATCTATTACAAGGTCTTATTACAGAGGAGCTGCAGGTGCATTGCTTGTTTATGATATTACCAGGTATCCTCTAATTTGCACTTCTACAATATATGTTTGAATTCCTAAAATAAGATAATTAGTTTTATTTATGAAGAAATTACTCTCTTTTATGAATCTATCGTCTTTAAAAATAAACTGTATATTTATATATCCCGTCACTTCAGAGATGACTTGTAAATCATTTTATTCAAATTGATTTCTTTTTATTTCTAACTGTTTAAACACAATTTAAGTGAATTTTAAACTTAGTCATGAAGATATGATGTGCTCTTCTAACAAATATCCATATATTGAAAAGTATATTGATAGAAAACAGCATTTTATGAGTTGTTATTTGCTGAGTAGATACATGTTTTGAGCTTATTCGATTTGATTGGGCAACAAAATATGTGTGACAATTTGTGCATCCATGTTTTGTGGTTGTATATGAGGATTATGTGTTCTTTATCTTGATTAAGGCAATAAATGATGCTGATCCATGTTTACCAATAGGAGGGAGACATTTAATCACTTGGCTAGCTGGTTGGAAGATGCAAGACAGCATGCAAATGCAAATATGACAATTATGCTGATTGGCAACAAGTGTGATCTTGCTCATAGACGGGCTGTAAGCACTGAGGAAGGCGAGCAATTTGCAAAGGAGCATGGGTTGATCTTCATGGAGGCCTCAGCAAAAACTGCTCAGAATGTTGAAGAGGTCAAAAGTCACATCATATAACATCTTGAATTTTCTTCATCAATCTCCCCACCCTCACTCCCACAAGAAAAGTCAGATTTCCAACATATCTAAGCTTATAGGTTACCTGCATGTTAGATGACACATTCGCTAACACTAGATCCATGTCCATCCAGCAGAAGCTACAAAGAGTTGCTTCTGTGTTTTTTTCAAATCTGATGTAAAAAAATAGTGAGACCGGAGTTGGGGACGTGAATCCAAACACACCACAAGTATCTTGGAAAATTATCTTTACAGAAGTTTTAATATAGCCTATTCTTTTGCAGGCTTTCATAAAAACAGCTGCAACCATATACAAAAAGATTCAAGATGGAGTTTTTGATGTATCAAATGAGGTTAGTTTCTTTCTTTTCAGCTTTGTGTCATTCTTTACCTCATTTGTTCTATCACTTTTATGGAAATTTCACATTGTTATATTGGAATATGGAGAATCAGTGGAATATTTAATTTCAGTCTACCTTCTGCTTTTACAATCTGTGGATGCATTCTGGGGATAATGATTCTAAACTCTAAAGTGAAAAACATTCTCCTGATTCAAAGAGCAAATACTTAAAACACTGATACATTTTTGTGTGGTTTCAGTCTTATGGAATAAAAGTAGGATATGGTGGAATTCCTGGACCTTCTGGAGGTAGGGATGGCCCTTCTGCTTCAGCTGGAGGCTGCTGCAGTTGAAGAGAAACATATCAGAACCTATTTGCATCAATGTAGTCCTTTATGTATTCTCTTCTTTTATTTTATTTTGGGTTTGGATATGAAGATATATGTTCTACGTCCATTCATAAAATCAGATAATTGTATAATGTTTTCTTTTTAATCTTGACTTTGTTTCGTTGACTTGAACTGACTATTTGTCTATATTTGTGTGCATAGTTAATTGATCTGTTGTTTCATTCTTCTTATAGTGTGTTACCGTGTTTAGTTAATTGATCTGTTGTTTCATTCTTCTTATACTGTGTTTGGTTCTGCTTTGATAACGCACGTTAATATTAATATCAAGCTGGTAAAACATTTTTAACATGATGGATGAGCTATTCATAAACTATTTGTCAGAATTCGTTGCAGTTTTCGAGACTCGATATTCTGAACAACAAAGGGTTTGATGTACGGTGAGGATAGTATAAACAAAACAGTACAAATGTACAATACAAGCGATTGAGTCACGGTAGGATTTTTTGTTCTCTGTTATTTGATAATCGATGCGCAAAACAAAATGTTTTAGAGGTGAAGTAGGGGGTGGGTTATGTTATGAGCCTAATTATGCTTTGTGGTTGTTCTCTATTAGCGTTGAAGTTCAGCCAAATTGATGGATATTTTTCAACTTTTTCGGGTTGTGCGTGAGATATCAAATTGTCTCTCGATTTATTTAGTAAAAAAATATTTATAACGTTCTTATATCTTTCACTTTTTTTATGTTGTTGTCTTGGTTAATCATAGAATGGTTAGTTTTGTGTAATTTAAATCTTTCTTTTTTTAGCAAAATAAATACAGCTTAAGCGGAAATGGACATTAAAGGATAATGTACTAATCCACCTCTTAACATGTTTCTATGTAACACTTTTTATTTTTGGGTCATATATGTAAGACTTTGTCTCTATTTTGTGGGTTTGGTTGGGGTTAGAAAATATGTTACATGATGCTTACAGTTATAGAACTCGTACACCATGCAAAGAACTTGCTGAGGGTGTTAGGTAACTTCAGTTTTCGTTTAATTGCTGAAATCAAACTCTACGTAAGGGACATATTCCAATGACTTTTTTAATCTAAAACACAAACTTGTATTTATACGTTGAGTCTATCTCGGCAAAATATGAAAAGTAGTAGCTTTCAACAAGGACGCCTTCTAGCCTGCACCATTGGATTTTTGTTTTTCAAGTTAATGGTTAAGATTATTTCTTCTTTTTTATTTTTTTTTCTCCTTGTCTTTTACTCTTTCCTAGATTTACCCCTCCCTCTCTTCATCTTCCAGTCACTCACAACGTCGTTGTTATTGTTGCCACGATGGATGTCGAAAAACTTGCCTCATTCTCTCGTTCTCCGTTTCAAGGGGAAAGGGAGGGAGCAGATAGCGAAGTGCGAGTTCATGACGAGGCCGCCGTCCACGGAGGAGCACAAGGTCTTGCCATTGACGGAGCAGGACGTGGTGTGGCACGCCTTCTAGATCTCGCACGGAGGCACAAGGTCTTGCCTTCTAGAAGTCGAAGAGGAGACGAGGAGCAATAATGGAAAGAGAGAAAACAAAAAAGGAAAAAAATATAAACCATTGATTTTAAATGTATATAATCTAACGGTTAATAAAAGTTTTGCACGGTGCAGGATATTGATCAAGTTCGCACGCTAGAATTAGTCTTCAACAAGAAGCTAATTTTACAATCAACTTTACTTGAGGGATTGATTTATGAACCTAGCAAGACATACTTAATATGGAGGTTGCACTATGAAATGTATTTGGATGAACCTTTGAATTTAAAATAAATAAGCTCATTGTTGAGTCATAAGACGAATCAGGACCCTCAATTATTTTGATTTTATGCAAAACAAATATTAAGTAAAAAGATTGCGTCTTATAAATGTCAACAGACGAAAACGTTGGATCTGCGTCTGTAAGGTACAGATGATACACAGACATACGCTTAAGTCTGAAGAAGCATTTAAAGGCATAGTAAATGCACTATCGTTTTGTAATCTGTTTTGTAGAGAATATTCATAGAACATCCTCCTAGGATCTGTCGAAGTGCATAAAGGAAAACAGAAAGAAGAGTCAAAGTTTCAGAAGTTTTTTTCGCCTCAAAAGACGTGCTACAGATAGCAATGAGTACTTGTTTGAGCAAGTGATGTGTAAAGGCAAAAAGTCACAAGAAGGGGGGTTGAATTGTGATTTATGAAAATTTTCGCAAACTTTTATAAACAGAGTGTAGCGTCTGATCAGATATAGTAGTTTTAAGAAAAATGTTTCAAAAGATGAAAGTCTTTTAAACGAAATAGGTTTTAATCACAACCCAAAGTCAGTTCGAAGCAGTTATAAGAGATGTAAGACAAAGAAAGACAACACAGGAGATTATACTGGTTCGTCTCACCCCGAGACTACGTCCAGTTTTTGGCAAACCACCAAGTTTCAATAACTTATCATAAGTTACAAATATTTTTCATTGCCACTTTTGGCTCACCCAAGTAGTATTTCACACTTAGCCTCTCCAAGCTAATACCCAAGTATTCTTTACTACTAAGCCACTTCTGGCTCTGAAACAAATTACTGGATTTGTTTTTACAAAGGGCGCGCAGACTTTAGAGCTATCGTCTTACAGACTGATATACAAGATTAAGAGCTAAGTCTTTTTCTCTCAAGATACACAAAGTGGTTTGAGAGCTTTTTACAAAAATAAAGAATGAAGGTTTGAAAGAATGCTTAAATTTGAATTCAGTTCATGTTTTTTTAGCATTTCAAATCTTCTTCTATATATACACTTGCTGAGGAAGTAACCGATGTCTCTAAACGGTCTTCTTTCTTGCGTCTAACCTTCGTCTGAAGGAAAGTGGTTGAGGGCATTTAATGCGAGCAATAAATGTTTGTCACCAACTAGTCATTCTGAGCTGATCAAGCATTCTGCTTATCTTTCTTGAGATATACTCCAAATCCTTCTGCTACAGTGGTCACATCGCTTGTTTAGACAAGTACTAATTGTTAGTTGTAGCGCGTCTTTTGAGGTGTGAGAAGCTTCAGAAACTTTGACTCTTCTTTCTATTCCCTTTTATGCACTTCGAAAGATCCTATGAGGATGTTCTATGAACATTCCCCACAAAACAGATAACAAAATGATAGTGCATTTATTATGCCTTTAAATGCTTCTTCAGACTAAAGCTTCTGCTTGTGTATCATCATCTGTATCTTACAGACGCAGATACAACGTTTTCGTCTGTTGGCATTTATAAGACGCAATCTTTTTACTTAATATTTGTTTTGCATATAATCAAAATAATTGAGGGTCCCGATTCGTCTTATAACTCAACAATCTCCCCCTTTTTTATGATGCCAAGCAAATATTGTAAAAAGGTGTATCAGAGCTATAGAAAATATTAATTATAAGCATGAAGTTTAAACAGAGAGAAAAGAAGACTCAGGTTTGATGAGTGATCAAACAATCTTGTCTTATTGAAAGAGTTTTCACATCAAGATGATGTGTTTATACGGATAAAAAAAAAATTCTTGGCCTAAATTTCTTGGCCTCCCCCTTTGATGTAGCTCCCCCTCAAATGTAGCTTAGCTTTTATCTTCATTTCTTTTTACTCTTCCCTTCTCCCCCTTTTGCATGGCGATCAGCAAAACCTGGTTCCCCAGGAATGGGACCGTCAGAGTCAGAGGTATCGGAGTCATAGTCGGATGATAGCACCATAGGGGATCCTGGTGGAGTGGGAGTGCATCTGCGACGGCGTGCTCTGAAGAAGGCGTCAATGTTGATCCATTTCTTGAGCTCAACCTCCAGTGCTTTTCTGTCCTCCAGAGCTTGACGCAGGGCTTTTCGGGTTGTCCACAGTTTAGCGTATAGATCATGAACTTGTTCTTCTGAGATGGAGGGTCTGAATGGTTCAATAACCTCGTCTGGGTCTTCCACTATACCCAAAATAAGCTTATTAAAGAAGAAAGTGGAAAATGGAAGTTCCACGATGAAGGAAAAGTCCTTGTCAGATTGATAGTAGAACTTGGTCTTCCATGGCATGAGCTCGGAGGCACTGGATGTAGAGAGAAACCCTTGATGGCCGATGCACTGGTAGCATCTGCCTATCTTCAAGTGGTACCCGTCTACAGGAGGCTTGTCCTCAGATTCGAGACCCGAGCAGAAAGCATCAAACTTCCTGATGCGTCTGATAGTTTGTAGATCTTCAGATGTTCTTGCAGCAGCAGACTTCTTATAGATGGCTTCAATCTCCCATCTGAAGGGCCTGCCTCTGCGTACTCGAATATTCCTCTGAGGAGAGTCATCATCTTCTTCAATTTTCTCTTTACCCTTATAATTCAAGATGGGAAGTATGGGAATGACCTTATCCACAGCAAGCTTGAATTGGGTCTGAGAGGAGGCCACACAGTGAAATTGTGTGCCTAAGAAGTGGGGCATCGTCTGTGCTCGAAGCTGAATCTGCCTTAAAGAGTTCTGCCTCTTTTTGATTTCTTCCTTGTACGTCTGCAACTTCATCCTTAGCTCTGCAGCGTAATCTGAAGATTCCCAAAGACTGAAGGTTGGACTTGCTTCAGGGTCGTCCAAATTGATATCTTCAGAGTAGACAGAGTGACCTGCCCCAGCATGATTCCAGGGAAGAATCCCGTTGAGGTATGAAAGTAGACCCATCATCTGTTACAGATTAACAAGCTCATAGAAGAGAACCTCGTCGGTGAGCACTGAGAGTCTTCTCCAGATGGAGGCTCCAGGTGGATAGCTGCGTCTGCCACGCTGATTATGCTCGAAGATAGTGGAGTTTAAGTCTGGTGCTTTTGTCTGTCGTGGAGGAAAGATTTTGAAATGAGGTTCCTCATGATAGCATGAGAGTGCAGGCAGTTCCTCCTCGGGTAGCACTTCGTAATTGGGAAGAATGAAAGGATTGATTCCAGGGACGCCCTTCTTCCATAACTTGACGAAGTTGATGGAATCAAGCAGGAAAGCTTGATCCTCATTTGTGCAGATCCCCTTTCGTCTCCATTCCCTATTGCAGCGTTCCCATTCATTTACTCTGGGATGCTTCCACCCACGATAGTAGCGAACATTGACATCGGGGTCTGATGGTGGTTGCACTGGAGGAAGAGGGATGTTGGGCTGCGTCTGATAATCCAGTCATAGCCTCTATACTTTGGAGCAAAGTCTAGGGCCAGACTTCCATAAATGTATCCCAGCAAAAGAGTGGCCTTTGCAGCGTACCTCCTGTGTCTGAACAGCTCATCTTCAGTTAGAGTCTGCAACTTTTCATATGTCTGAGTCTAAGGTGCAGAGGAGGGTTCAGATGATGAGCCACCATAGATGACCATCTGCCTTGAGGCGCGGTCTACGTCTGATTGTGCTAAGTGCTCATTTACTCGTCGTTCATCCTTTTCAGTGACCGGTCTGTAGATGGCACGTGGGCCAAAATCATCGGTCTCTACAAGTTCTTCTCCAATTTCCAGACCTTGTGCACTTGCTTCTAGTGCAGATTGTAGAAAGGCTTCGTTTAGCTCTTCGATTTCAGCTTCGTTTGCATCGTCATCAACAGTGAGCGTCTGAAGCGTCAGTTGTTTGTTGGCCTCTTCTGTAGATGCAATTTTTGCTGTTTGAACTAGGGCAGATTCAATACGCCCTAGATCCTCCATGGCTGCTCTATTCTGTTCTTCCTCAGAAAGAGTCTTAATAGACTCAAGAACAGCCTCTGCCATGTCAGCGTCTTCCTTAGCTTCGTCTGTAGGGACTGAAGCTTCTTCATCAGCCTTCCTTTTCAGCTCTTCAGCTGATAGAGTCTTCACGAATTCTACTACAGATTGCTCTAACTCAATCTGTTCTTTTGCTTTAAGGCTTTTGTCCAACTTAGCCTTTTTGGCAGCTTCTTTCCTTGAAAGCTCCTGAGCTTTCTTGATTGCTGCTGCTTCCTTTTTGTTGGCTGGAAGAGGAAAATATGAGGTTTTAGGTTTGGGTTTGGGAGAGGTGTGAGATTTGGGTGAAGGAGAGATTTGGGGCTTAGAGGTAGGTGCATCAAGAATCTCAACATTTGATTCTTGAGTCTGGGAGGGTGCAGGTTGAGTTTCGATTTGAGATGTTGTCTGCGTTGGTTCTGGTGAGGTGGTGAGTTTGGCTTTGGTAATTATGCGGATTTTTGTAGCTCTAGTGAAGGGCTTTTTGAGAGGTGGTTCAGGGATTGGTTTAGATGGAGTGTCTGAAGCCTTTCTCTTTAAGGATAAGGGAGGGTCTGAGGATGGTTGTTGTTTTGGCTTTTTTGGTTGGTCAGAGAGAGGTTGGGTGCGTCTGGTGGTTGGTTTCGTCTGTGAGGGTTTAGGCTTAGGTAGTGCCTGTTCCTTTGCAACAGACGTAAGTTCATCTGTTGATTCCTCCATAGGCTCCTTCTTTACTTTGGTGCCTTGCTTCTTTACCCATTCAGAAAACTTGTGAGCTATTCCCATTCTCATAAAAGTTGTTCCTGTCACCTGGGTAACTCCTTCAGACGCGTCGAACTCAGACAAATTAACACCAGCATCCCTCATGAGTTGAGTGAACAACATGCAGTAAGGGATGTGGTTCTTCTGCTTCTTTGTGGAGAATCTGTCCTTGAAGGTCTGCTCTAGATGATAGAAGATCAGATTTGGAAGGTTGATCTTCTCTCCTATAACAATGTTGTAGATGCAGAATCTGTCCCTTTCACTCACGTGGTCCCTTGACCATGTCCTTGAGAGCACGATGTTGAACAGCATGTTGTGAAGGAGTCTGCATACATGAGTCATGTTGGCAGACCTAAGAAAGCTCTTCAGTGTTACAGCTTTCTTCTTGGGGTCTTCGTCTGTAGGCCTTACCCCGTCATAGAGAAGCTTATCCACCGTTTCTTCGGTGATGGTCTTCTCCCAATCTTTGTCAAACACCAAACCCTCTTCAGCACAACCAATAGCCTTAGCTATGGTTGCAGGGCTGATCTCCATTTCCGTTTGACCAATTATCCCGTTGATGCATTGGTCGTCTTCCATCTTCGCTGTCCCCCAAAAGAGGGCATAGGGACCATGGTACCAGATACTGTGTTTACCAACAAAGTTGGTCCACCCAGCCCTGGTGAACATGTCCTGAACGTCAAAGCCCTCCTTTGCAAGTTTGCTCAGACTCGCCCACTTTCCAGGAATGAAAAGCTCCTCTGGAAAAGTTGCAACTGCTTCGTCCACGTTGCGGATGAGTGGAGTAGCAGAAGATGCGGTTTGCTTCCTTGGTGCCATTGTTCTCAGAAAGATTTTAGGTTTTTAGAAAGAAGAGATGAGAAAGTTTTGATCTTTGAAATCTCTGAGTAACCCAGAGTTTTTCAGAATAAGGAAGATCAAAAGAACCTTATTCTTTAGGCACTTCGTCCTTTTATACCAGAGATGAGAAGAGAGAGAATGTAATAAAAAAGAGCAGTTTTAATATTATTAAAAACTTTTTGAAAACTATCTCATCATGGCGAAAAGGGTGGTGCACGTTTTGAGAGAAAAAACGAAAAGACTTATAACCGTTGAGAACGTGGGCACCTTAACGTCTATATACTTGAACACACATTAGTTCCAACAGATTAAATAAGAGAAAGTCAGACGAAGGGTATCATCTGGTAAAATATGGTAAAATGCAAATGTTTAATCTGAAAGCATGTGCATATGTAGATGATTCCTTATACAGACGAAATGATCTTCAGATAAAGGCTTTGTAAAGATATCAGCCCATTGGTGATCTGTATTTACAAACTTAATATTGAAAACACCTTTTTGAACCTAATCACGAATGAAATGATATCTGATTTCAATATGCTTTGCCTTAGAATGTTGTATGGGATTTTTAGATAAATTGATTGCACTAGTATTGTCACAATATACAGGTATATTATTTTCATAACTAGAGTAATCTTCTAACTGAAACTTTATCCATAGCAGCTGTAACGACCCATCTTCGTTACAGGTTTGTTATACTAAAACATTGGCTAAATATTATCATATGAAATTTCAAAGAAATTTCTTTCACATTTAACACATATTATATGTACCTACTTTCCTACATATAAGGTACATCATCACATCATAAAAGTGTTAAGTCTGGCTTTACAAAACTTAAGTATATATATATATACAATACCAATATAGTCCTCTTTTAAAGGACATTCATAACAATCTAAATATTTATACATAAGTCCTAAGCTGGTCTCCATAATATGTACATACATAATAGGAACAAAAACAGTAGAACTGGAGGATCGTCCAATCTTTGGATCGTCCAATCCAAAGGAACAAAAAGATCGTCCAATCTTCAACCTCGACTCGCATGAGAGCCTGCACCATCACTATTACCTGCTCCCGTGTCAACACACGATCATTGCAGTAATACAATACAAACACAAATTGCAAGGGTAAGCTTCTTATAAAAAGAATGATAGAATATACACAAGATACAATCAACATCATTCACACTAAACATTCAGTTCATTTCATATGTCACTCCATACATCAATATCATCATGCAATATTATGCTGACTCGACTCCATGGAGATTTCAACAAATTTCGGGCGGTCCCCATAGGCCCCATCCCCTACCATTAGTCTCACCTTAGACCATTCAGGGAGTCCCTTGAGCCACCATGTGGAGGAAGTGTGAATTTAATCGAATATAGACAAGTGTTGGTATTGGCTTACCTCTGTCAGGTTTGCAAAACCTTCCATCTTTAGGAATTCGCCCATTTGTCTATTCTATAGGCCCACCATCGGCCACCACGAAATCCTCCAGCACTAGGTTGAGAGCCCACCTGGCACCCTCAACTTACGTGCCTAGCCGCATGCAATATTATGCACAAACCAAACAACTCTACTTGCCACACGTTCCCTCTATGTTATAAATTCACCATTTTTTCTCAAATCACGCTTATGAACTCAATCTAGCAGCTCAGTAAGCACAAGTAAGGCATTCTCACACCTCGAATCCTTACTCACAACAAAACACCAAATTTAACTAAGGGTGAATTTCCTAACATAGTTCTAGAACCAAAGTGGTAGCCTATCCAACATCCTCATTCAATATTTCAAATCTACACTCACAATTATATTATACATCTCAAAGAATGTCAATCGCACATTTAAAATAATTATTTATATAAAAAAACTAATATATATCACATTCATAACAAAACTGGGTCCTGGACTCAAAGCTGAACAAAAGCACCAGAGTTGACCAGAGTTGACTGGACGCTGGTCACTGGACGCTGGGTGGGTCACTGGACGCTGGTCAGCTGAATGGGTCATTGGACGCTGGTCAGCTGAGTGGGTCATTGGACGCTGGGTGGATTACTGGACGCTGGTCAGCTGAGTGGGTCATTGGACGCTGGGTGGGTTACTGGACGCTGGTCAGCTGAGTGGGTCATTGGACGCTGGTCAGCTGAAAGGGTTATTGGACGCTGGTCAGCTGAGAGGGTTATTGGACGCTGGTCAGCTAAGAGGGTCATTGGACGCTGGTCAGCTGAGAGGGTCATTGGACGCTGGGTGGTCACTGGACGCTGGGTCTGCAGAATCGGACTCTCACAAAATTTACAACTAACAGAACATCGTAACAAGATTTTCTGCAGAATCCAGGGCCTCCCAAAGGATCCCAAGCACCCAAAAACATGCCTCAAAGGTTTAGGGACAATTCACAACACTTACAAGACCATTTCAAATCAAAACAACACATCATGATATTATATTAACTTCAACTTAAGTCACAAATTCAACCATATCATCAAAAATACAAAAGAGAGAAAAACTCATCGTGTCATAAAAATAAATCTCAAAGAACATCCAAAAGAGCAGAACTCAAATACCAAACACCACCAAATCATTCAAACAAGTTTAAAGCTTCCCTTACCTAAACTTCTTGACTCAAACCGTGGAGAAAAAGCTAGAGAGGATAACTTTGAGGTTATCGAGTGATCTGTCCTCAAGTTTTGTTACAGAATCAACTAGGAGACACCACTTAAAATCAACTAAGAAATCTCTAGGGAAGAAGAAATCAAACTTCAAGTTGAGGTAGGAATCAAACTTCCATTTACGGAAAAGAGAACTTAGAGAGGAAGAAAGATAAGAACGAAGGAAATGGAAGAGATAGGAAGCTTGGCACGTTTAAATAAAGAGATTTGCATGAAATTTTGCTATTTGTCTTCACCCTTCCTCTAAGGACACTCCCTTCTCTTATTATTTTCTTCTACAACTTACGGAACTCACGTAAAATCCCGAAAATCTCTCAAGACACATTCTAAGTCCAACACCTCATGAAAATCTAAGAGTAATACCACAACACATAGCACAACGTAAAACTTAAGTTAATTATTATATTATTTCAACATAATTTAATTTTAATTTTCTCTTGCATTATTAGTCAAACACTTAATCATACAATTAGGAAAATCACAACGTCACAGCAGCTGTGAGCAGCAACTTGCAGCAGACACATATTCTACTTCTGCAGTAGATAAAGCAATAGAGTTATGCTTCTTGCTTGCCCATGAGATGAGATAGGGCCCTAAGAAGTGACATCCTCCACTTGTATTTTTTCGTTCAACTCTATCTCTTGCATAGTCTAAGTCGCAAAATCCTACTAACCTAAAATCTTGATTTTTCTTATAGAACAGACTGAGGTTAGTGGTTCCCACTAGATAACGTAAGATCCTTTTAACAGCTTTAAGATGAGACTCTCTAGGATCTGATTGAAATCTAGCGCACAGACAGACACTATGCATAATATCAGGTCTACTGGCTGTAAGATAAAGAAGTGAGCCAATCATACCTCTGTAGATCGTCTGATCTACTGGTTTACCTGATTCGTCTTTACTTAAGGGACTGGAAGAATGCATAGGTGTTTTGATTGGTTTAGCGTCTTCCATTTTGAACTTCTTAAGAAGCTCCCTTGTATATCACTGTTGATGAATATAAATCCATTTGGCGTCTTGTTTGATCTGAAGTCCTAAGAAGAACTTAAGTTCTCCCATCATACTCATTTCAAACTCGCTTTTCATCAAGTCAGAGAAATCCTTGCATAAAGATTCATTAGTAGCTCCAAAGATAATATCATCTACATAAATTTGAACTATAATGAAATCTTTGCCAACTTCTCTTCTGAAAAAAGTAGCCACTTTGCCTCTCATAAAACCATTTTCTAAAAAAAAAGAGCTTAGTCTGTCATACCAAGCACGAGGTGCTTGTTTCAGACCATACAGAGCCTTTTTGAGTTTGAAAACATGTTATGTCATAGTGGAATCTTCAAAACCAGGAGGTTGTTTAACATAAACCTCTTCTTCAATAAAACCATTTAAGAAGGCACTCTTGACATCCATTCGAAAAAGCTTAATGTTTTTATGAGCAGCAAAAGCAAGCATGATTCTAATAGCTTTTAGTCTAGCTACAAGAGCAAAGGTTTCTGTGAAGTCTATACCTTCCTGCTGATTATAGCCTTGAGCTACTAATCTAGCTTTGTTTCTTACCACCTTTCCTTGTTCATCTAGTTTGTTTCTGAAGACCCATCTTGTTCCAATGATGCTTTTGTTCTTGGTTTGGGGACAAGGGTCCAGACGTCATTTCTGGTAAATTGATTTAAATCTTCTTCCATGGCTAAGATCCAGTCATCGTCTATCAGGGCTTCGTCTATTGTTTTTGGCCCTATTTTTGAGACGAAGGCGTAGGATGCTTGGTCTCTGAAAGATGATATGGTCTTTACACCTTCTTTCTGATCTCCTATGATCTGATCTTGTGGATGATAAGTCACGAATTTCCAGTCTCTTGTCTGTGGTTGAGAATCAGACGCTTCTTCAATCTGAGGAGGAATTTCCTGAGAGGGTTGAATTTCGTTTGACTTTGGTGAGGTAGACGAACCTATCTGCATATCTGCAAAGTCATCCTCAAGATCTGATAGTCTCCTATCAGATGTTGGTCCATCATTGAACTTAACATGGATAGATGCTTCTACAACTAAGGTCCTTGTATTAAAAACTCTGTAGGCCTTAGATGTATCAGAATATCCTAGAAAAACACCTTTATCCACTTTAGAATCAAATTTTCCCAATTGATCTTTGGTGTTTAAGATGTAACACTCACATCCGAAAGGATGAAAGTAAGCAATGTTGGGTCTTCATCCTCTCCATAGTTCATAGGGAGTCTTTTCAATCATAGGTCTGATCAATACTCTGTTTTGAACATAACAAGCAGTGTTTACAGCCTCTGCCCATAAATGTTTAGGAAGAGAGTTCTCACAGAGCATGGTTCTAGCCATCTCTTGTAGAGTTCGGTTTTTCCTTTCAACTACCCCATTTTGTTGAGGTGTTCTCGGTGAAGAGAAGTTGTGGAAAATTCCATTCTTTTCGCAAAAAGATTTGAACTCAGCATTTTCAAACTCAGTTCCATGATCACTTCTGATGCTAGAGATGCAAAAGCCCTTTTCATTTTGAACTCGTTTACAGAATATTTCAAAGACTTTGAAAGACTCATGTTTATGGCCTAGGAAGTATACCTATGTATATCTTGAATAGTCATCAACAATAACTAAGCCATACTTCTTTTCGCCCAGACTCAATGTTCTAGTAGGACCAAATAAATCCATATGCAAGAGTTGCAATGGTCTGGAGGTGGAAACAATATTTTTAGATTTAAAAGATGTTTTAATTTGTTTCCCCTTTTGACATGCTTCACAGAGAAGATGAGTTTTCTAAGAAATCTCGGGCAATCCTTTTACTAAACCCTTTTTCGAAATTTTCGAAATGTGTTTCAGATTCACGTGCCCAAGCTTTTTATGCCAAATCCATCTTTCATCTTCTCTGGATAGTAGACACGTTACCTTCTGCTTTCTAAGATTTATAAGATCAATTTCATATAAATTGTTGTGTCGTCTGGCAGAAAAGACAGACTTGCCATAATCTGTTTTGACTATGCATCTGTCCTTGTTGAAGGAGACTATGTAACCATTGTCACACAATTGACTTATGCTCAGCCGGTTATACCTTAGACCTTCAACATATAGGACGTTGTCTATAGAGGTTAGTGAGGACATACCAACTTTACCTATGCCTGTGATGCATCCTTTTCCCATGCGTCCAAAGGCAACTTCTCCGCCTTCAACCGGCTTTAGGTCTAGGAACATAGACCTTTCTCCCGTCATGTGTCGTGAGCAACCACTGTCCAGGTACCAGCTCAAACCCTTGCCTTTTCCTACCAAGGATATCTGAAATGGGAATAATATGAGATTTTGGTACCCAAATCTTTTTGGGTCCAGCAGCATTAGTGCCCTTAAACATTTGCTTCTTCTTGTGTATGCATCTGAACTTGGAGTGCCCAGATTTTCCACAGAAGTCACATTTGTCTAGATCAGACTGAGTAGAAGCAGATGCATCTTTTTCTAAGCCTAAACCAGATTTATCATGGGGATGTTGATGATATTTTAAAAGCATAGTGAGAGTGTTAGAACTCTCCAGAAACTTCCCAAAGTCCTTAGTTAAACAGGCTACTTCTTCCCTTAGTTTTTCAACTATGGATGAATCGTCTGTTTGACTAGGGGTGTTGGTTTGACTTAGGCTCTCTTCCAGAGTCTTGACTTTTTCTTCTAGTTCTGCATTTGATTTCTTTAGCAATTCTATTTCACAAACAAATTGTTTGAGTTTTTGTTTAAATTTTTTACATTGCTGAGAGACAATATGACAGTTCTGAAGTAAAACATCATAAGGCATCTCTTCTTCATCGTCTGATGAAGAACCAGATGAGCTTTCAGATTCAAAACAAGTTTTTACCTCAACTTTTTCTTCTGTCTCTGCCATTAGACATACATTTGTTTGTTCATCGTCTGAGCTGTTGCTTTGCTCACTATCTGAGTCATCCCTTGTGGCCATCAGACTTTTCTTCTTTTTCTTGCCATCGTAGGACTTCTTTTTCTTTAGCCTTGGACATTCAGATTTCATGTGTGCAGGCTTTCTGCACTCAAAGTAGATGATCTCTTGACTGTCCTTCTTATCTTTCTTCTTGAATATGGAATCTTTCTTTTTGGAGGACTGTCTGAACTTGTTTTTCTTTTTCAGCATCTGCTTGAATTTTCTTGCCATGAGAGCGACTTCATCGTCTGTAGATTCGGCAGAGCTTTCGTCTGATTCTTCTGTTTGAACCTTCAGGGCCTTGGGGGCTCTTTTCTTTTCTTCTTTGATGGTGCTGGTTTCACCAACTTTGAGAGCAGCGAAATTGTTAGTGTTGTTTGTAGGTAGTTGATCTCTGTTGTGCAGATGTACTTCATGCACTCGTAGCACTCCTAACAGCTCATCCCAAGACAGGGTTCTCATGTTCCTTGCTTCTTGGATAGCTGTGGTCTTGGGTTCCCACACTTTGGGCATGCTGTCAAGAATCTTTAGGTTGACTTGAGCTTTAGTGTACGTGTGCCCAAGGGATTCCAGGTTTGAGAGAAGGACCTGAAGTCTCCCAAACATGTCATCGACACTTTCTCCTTCTTTCATGGAGAAACTTTCATAGTGTCTGGTCAGAGTGACAACTTTTCTTAGTTGAACATCTTCTGTTCCTTCATAGTTGGTGCAGAGAGAATCCCAAATCTCCTTGGCCGATTTCAGTCTACGCACCTTCTTGTACTCATTTCTGGTTAAAGCACAGGTCAGAGTATATATGGCCTTGTTGTTGAGTTGGAGGATGTTGTAGTCATCTCGAGTCCATTGATCCCCGGGCCTTGTAATGAGAATATCTCCATTTATGATGATGTTCCATAGTTGATACTGATTGGACTTGATGTACATCTCCATACGATCTTTCCAGTAAGGATAGTCATATCCAAGAAAGGCCGGAGGCCTTGTTAGAGAGGCTCCTTTAGGAATGAACTGATTGTCGTGACTGACCATCTGGATCTTTTCCTCTAGACACGGTCAGGTGTTCAACCCTTAGAGGCTGAGCTCTGATACCAAACTGTAAAGGCAAAAAGTCACAAGAAGGGGAGTTGAATTGTGATTTATGAAAATTTTCACAAACTTTTATAAACAGAATGTAGCGTATGATCAGATATAGAAGTTTTAAGAAAAACGTTTCAACAGACGATAAACTCAACAGATGAAAGTCTTTTAAACGAAACAAGTTTTAATCACAATCCAAAGTCAGTTCGAAACAGTTATAAGAGATGTAAGACAAAGAAAGACAACACGGGAGATTATACTGGTTCGTCTCACCCCGAGACTACGTCCAGTTCTTGACAAACCACCAAGTTCTAATAACTTATCACAAGTTACGAGTATTTTTCACTACCACTTCTGGCTCATCCAAGTAGTATTGCACACTTAGCCTCTCCAAGCTAATACCCAAGTATTCTTTACTACCAAGCCACTTCTGGCTCTAAAACAAATCACTGGATTTGTTTTTACAAAGGGCGCGCAAGCTTTAGAGTTATCGTCTTACAGACGGATATACAAGATTAAGAGCTAAGTCTTTTTCTCTCAGGATACACAAAGTGGTTTGAGAGCTTTTTACAAAAATAAGGAATGAAGGTTTGAAAGAATGCTTGAATTTGAATTCAGTTCATGTTTTTTTAGCATTTCAAATCTTTTTCTATAGATACACTTGCTGAGGAAGTAATCGTTGTCTCTAAACGGTCTTCTTTCTTACGTCTGACCATCGTCGAAGGAAGGTGGTTGAGGGCATTTAATGCGAGCATTAAATGCTTGTTACCAACTAGTTATTCTGAGCTGATAAAGCATTCTGCTTATTTTTCTTGAGATATACTCCATATCCTTCCGCTGCAATGGTCACATCGCTTGTTCAGACAAGTACTAATTGTTAGCTGTAGCGTCTCTTTTGAGGCGTGTAAAGCTTTAGAAACTTTGACTCTTCTTTCTATTCCCTTTTATGCACTTCGATAGATCCTAGGAGGATGTTCTATGAACATTCCCCGCAAAACAGATAACAAAATGATAGTGCATTTACTATGCCTTTAAATGCTTCTTCAGACTATAGCGTCTGTCTGCGTATCATTTGTATCTTACAGACGCAGATACAACGTTTTCGTCTGTTGGCATTTATAAGACGCAATCTTTTTACTTAATATTTGTTTTGCATATAATCAAAATAATTGAGGGTCTTGATTCGTCTTATGACTCAACATGATGTGATCACTACAACAGAATGATATGGAGTATATCTCAAGAAAGATAAGCAGAATGCTTTATCCGCTCAGAATGACTAGTTGGTGACAAGCATTTAATGCTCGCATTAAATGCCCCTCAACCACTTTCCTTCATACGCTGGTCAGACTCAAGAAAGAAGACTGTTTAGAGACAACGATTACTTCCTCAGCAAGTCTATATCTAGAAGAAGATTTAAAGCGCTGCATATAACACAAGAACTGAATTCATAATTCAAGCATTCTTTCAAGCCTTCATTCTTTTTCTTGTAAACTTTATTTGTAAAAAGGTTTCAAACCACTTTGCGTATCCTGAGAGAAAAAGACTTTGTTCTTAACCTTGTATATCCGTCTGTAAGACGATAGTCGAAAAGTCTGTGTGCCCCTTACAAAAACAAATCTTGTGATTTGTTTTAGCGCCAGAAGTGGCTTGATAGTAAAGAATACTTGGGTTTTTGGCTTGGTGAGGCTAAGTGTGAAAAACTACTTGGGTGAGCCAGAAGTGACAGTGAACAATACTTGTAACTTGTGAAAGTTAGTGGAACCTTGTGGTTTACCAATAACTGGACGTAGTCTCGGGATGAGACAAACCAGTATAAACTCTTGTGTTGTCTTTCCTGCCTTCTATTGCTTATATCTGTTTGAACTGACTTCGTCTTATGATTTAAACTCTTTTTATAAAAAAGGCCTTTATCTGTTGTCTTCGTTTGTCAAACGTTTTCTTCAAAAATAGTTTCCTTTTTGTTACAGACGAAACGCACTTTCTATAAATATTTGCGAAATTTTTTATAAATCACAATTCAACCCCCCCTTCTTGTGACTTTTGCCTTTACACTTATTGTTGAAAGTAAATATCATAACTCGTAAGCATGGTCATGAAGTATATTAAAATAAGTTATAAAAGAGCTAATTGAAAGATCATAAACTTGTCCTAAAAAAATCATAAACTTACACTTAGAATGTCCAAAGTTAAAAAAAATTTAGGGTGTATTTGATATACATTAAGGGGGCATTTATTTCATGTGATACAAAATTATTTCTAGAAATACAAGGGTGGGAATTTTTTAATTTCATGTTTGGTAGAAAATTACAAAATACATTCCTAGGTATATCTTAATCCCAAGAAAACTACATTTTCACATAAACACGATTTCCATTCTTGAGCAAGGAGGGTGGGAAAGTTTCATTCCCACTATGTGGAAATACATTTTCTTGAGTGAAATCTCGTAATGCCCCCACTACCCGCTCAATCAGTGCTAACCCTGCGTAATCTTCCCTCCAATTTTATACATTTTTCGTTGTTGCTGCAAATGGAAAAACACCCTTGTTTCAAAACATCACAATTAAACATTGAGAAAGAACCCTTTTACAAGTTTGTGATTGTTCTTTTTTTTTATTCATCTTGATAGCCATCTCGGTGGCCATACTTCATCACCAAAGCTATGCTTCCTAATTTATCCCCACTGGTATCTAATACTATAAGTTAGGATCAGAACACAAAAGTTGAATACCATCGCACGTGTGTGAGATTCTTGGTGGCTCAAAGTTAATCAATCACCTTGGTCATCCTTCGTTTCTTCACCTTGATTGGTGAGTTTGGGCACTTGTGATAATAAATACAATTTGAAGCTGAATTTTAAATTAACATATATACTTAGTATTTTTTTTTGGGGGGAGGACTAAAGCAAGGGCTTGCATAACCTTATGCTTAGGTCAACCCTAAGTATGATTGTCTCTTGTGAAGGATATGTGTGTTTTGCAAAAAAAGAAAAGAAAAAGAAAATTATATTTAGTACTTCCTTTAGTCCTTTTTAATAAGAACCAAATTAAAGGTTTGTTTTGGTCCTTTTATAAGAACCAATATAGAATGTCTCATTCATTAGTTGTTGTTTTTTCATAAAAATATCATTTTCTGAGTTCAATAAATAGTAAGTAGAATACATTAGGAAATAGATTCAATAACTTTGAAGAGAGAAAGTCATGGTAACTTTTCTTTATTTTTTCATTAAGTTGCAGGTGACTTATTTAAGTTGATGTCAAATATATAAATCATTATTTAAGTTGTTGTTCACTTATACAAAAACAAGAAAAATGTCACCTTAATTTTCTTTCTTTAAAGTCACTGAATCAATGTCCCTGAATTAACTAATTTCCGAATTAGTTAATTGAGTCTTTTTTTTAATCCGTAGGAATCGAAGACAAAATTAGTTAATTGAGTCTATTAGAAAGAATATTATTTTTATAACTCAAATAATTAGATAACCACCGAATTAATGCACAGTTGCGTTTTCCTTTAAAAATACATGAAAGTTTCAATTATTAGTTGGAATCAGAGCATTATTACCGTTGGATGATAGATATGTAGGATCATGGAACTGGGGAAGGGAGGCAACAGGATCTCTCCCAATTGCATCCTCATAATTCTGAGATTCCCTCCTTTTTGGGGTTTATATGTTTTATTTTTTTACCCAAACAAATGATGCATCCATCCAATCCTGTGAGAAACAAATGTGGGTCATGATTGATAATGCCTCAAGGTAGAGCCGTCAATCCTTAGTGCATGAAACTTTATGACAAAGACAACGTATGATAATGCCCTAAGGGCAGGGAACTTGTGAAAGCGCCATGACAATGTTTGATCCCTTTATTTGAACAACATGATCAGGTGGAGAGACCTTAGGCTGTAATGTTTTTTCAATTTTTTCTTTTCAATGCACATGCAAGAACTTCATAGCATAGGCATAATTGTGGTGTGTTCCATTAATCCATCACTTGCTTCATTATTTTGAGGTTGATCAAAGGAGTTTTTTTGAAGCTAGCATGTAGCAATCAATTTCCTAAATTGTTTAAAGGAAATGACATTGTTTTGTGAAATTGGTAGGGGGACGAAAATTTTTCCATTTGAAGCATACTATAAATACCAATTAGTTAAGATGACACAATTTTATAATTTTTCATTTGTTAAAGTTTTTTTTTTCTTTTTCATAACTTGATGCACAGGGTTAATGATCCTCCAATTTCTTGTCGCCTTATTAGACTAATGAGGATGTAAACATCTTGCAAATTCTAAAGAATTCACTAAAAAAACATTTTTAATTAGAAGATTAGTATCAACACACGATTAATATCAACACACGGGTCTACACATTTAAATTAGAAGGCAAAAAATAGTCATTCATTTTCTATTTAGTGTTTTGTCTTTTTTGACATGGAGTTTGCTAAAAGTTAAGGTGTAGTGTTTAATTTATATGGTTACAATTGTAATATAATGTATCATAATGAGACATACTTAGTCAGCAACCTTCTAAATTAAAATGATAGTATATATAACTAAGGTATAAGGAAAAAAAATGATATCCCTTAACAACAACTGCAACGGAAGCATTTATATTTTCTTATAAAATTAAATTATTTCATACGCTAATTGAACAGTAAAGGAATACGTTACCAAAAACAAAAGCAAATTAACGAGTCTTTTTTTATCCGTAAATTAACGAGTCTACATCTCTATCCTCAAGGATTAAATAATATGCATAATATTAAGAGATGGTACAGTGCAATAAAATAATTAATATAGTTGTAAGATCTAGCCCAGTTATCAACTTAAGATTTTCTATCACCGTAATTAAAATCTTTATTCAACAATTAAGATTTTTGAATTCTTTAGTAAAATTCTAAGATATTTCACAAGTTTGGATCCTTAAAAATAAAATAAGCATTAAGAGATAGTACATTGCAATAAAATAATTAACATAATCGTAAAATATAGTTCAGTTAGCAATTTAAGTTTTATGTAAATGTGAACTAATATTAATAATGTAAAACTTTAAAAATATTAGAGACACTGTCTACTCAAATAACGCCAAATTATAGGTAAAAATCAATTATAGGCTTAATATATTTTAAAAAAAAATCTATATACTGCTATATATTCCTTAATATTTTATAAAAATATTAAAATAAAAATAAAAATATTTAATGTCTTAAAAACATAAAAAATAAATAAATAATTACCATATAAAACAAGCAAGAAGATTACATAGTAGATAGATTTTATAGGATCTATATAAATATAAAAAAGAGATATAAATATAAAAAAAAGGGATAGATTTTATAGGGTAATTTAAAATTATTCAAAACAAAAATAGACATCTATGAAAAAAAAAATAATGTAGTATGTCATTATTGATTAATTGATTTTTTGCACAATATACAATTCATATAGTAAATTCTAGATCGCAAAAAAACTATTATTATTTAATTTCTCGCTCCTATCATCACCATTTTGTACCATCTTTGTAGTGCTATGATGGTTGCCATAGCCATTGTTCCAAAATCCCCATCCTTTGGTAGTAGCTGTTTTTTAAATTGGAGGATGCAAAAATGCAAATTGTTGATTAAACCTTCTTCTTCTTTTTGTTCTCTTCACACGAATTCCCTCTAGCACTCGTCCAATTCAGGTCACAGCAGAGGAGGAGAAGAGGAGACCAAGACAAGAAAACAGAGAAACATAAAAACAGGTCTGTGTTAAAAACCACCATTTTCTCTTTTTTGTTTTTTATATTTATATTTATTTTTTCGGGGAATACTAAGCTGGTACGAGGAAACACAGAGAACAAAGTCCCAAGTAGCAGTGTAAGGAGGGGAGAGGTGGCACCAAAATCAATCTCAGATCTCACAATCAGCACCGCCCCAGATCCCATCTGATTGTTTGTTCATTCACAAGTTTGGATTTTTTGTCAAAGTTTATGGCTTCATCTGGGAATCCAAATCAACAGCAGCAGCAGCAGCCACAACAACAAACAACCCATTTTGATTTCAATAGGCTTTTCAAAGCACCAACAACAGCATCAGCAGCATCATCAACATCACCCTCTATCCCTAATCCATCAAATTTGAACTCTTCTCCGTCATTCCCTGCTCCTTCTCCTTCCACACCCCCTCCTTCTTCCTACCCTACCCCTTCCTCCTCTTACCCTCCACCAACTGGCACATACCCTTATCACCACCCTAACTTTCTCCCCTATCCAGCCCTTCACCACCACCAACAGCACCAAGAACACCCTCTTATCCTTCACCACCTTCCCCAAATGCATGCCCTTCAAAGACCCCCTATTTTTCAACCCTCTTCTCCCTCTCCATCCTCACCGCACCTTCCTTCATCCCCCAATCCCCCCACTGGTGCACGCCTCATGGCCTTGCTGGGCACCCAAAACCCTCCCTCCAATCAGGAACCATCGGTTGTGTACTCATCCCCCTCTGCCACAGCACCATCACCAGTGGTTTCTGATTTTTCAGTGCCACCAAACCCTGCAGGGTTGCCCTCCACACAGCCCTCAGGGTCTCCTGTGAACCTGGCCAGTCCTCAGTCCACACCAACCAGGATGCTCAGCAGCAAGCTGCCAAAGGGGCGCCACTTGATTGGAGAGCATGCTGTGTATGACATTGATGTGAGGATGCCTGGGGAGGTGCAGCCTCAGCTTGAAGTCACTCCAATCACCAAGTATGCCTCGGATCCTGGCCTCGTGCTCGGCCGCCAAATCGCGGTGAATAAGTCTTACATATGCTATGGACTCAAACTCGGGGCCATCCGGGTCCTTAATATCAATACTGCATTGAGATATTTGCTTCGAGGCCATACTCAGGTGTGTTGTGTTGCAGTTGCTTATGACCTGATCGGGAATGTGATGTTAATTTTTGTGTATCTGTAATGATTGAAGTGTAGTATTTCTGGTGTTTGTTTAGTCAAATGTGGCTTCTTGGTGCTAGTAGTTGATGCATTGGCTCTCTGATTGAGGGTTGCTCACCCTTTTCATGGTTGACATTTTCCATTAACATTGTATCTGCTTGATGTGTTTTAGTGCCCTCGTGACTTAGACAGTTTGGTAGGGGGTAATATGAACTTATGTTTTGTATGATGAAAATATATTCTTTTTACACTAATCTCTGCTTGCATATAAACTGCCTTTGTTGTCTGTTGCCATGAGGCAAAAAAAAGCATGGGATTATTTTTTTCCTCAAATCTGTTAGGAGTTTGCACCTAAGAAATGTGGAAGACTATTAGTTTGTACTTCCTTTTGTATGCCATGTGTTGCATTCTCTTGATTTAAGTTTATCATGCTGAATTTAGATAGTTGCTTGCGAGAAAGGAAATATATTGTATAAACACACGATTGCATGAGCCTTTCTTGATGTCCGAGAAAGATTGCTTTGGAGTTGTGTTTGACTTTGTCTTTTCCATTAATTGGTTTGGATTATGTACTTATTGATATTTAGAGCAATATATGTAACCTATGATCCCTTTTCTTTAACTACCATATGGGTACTCTTGGTAACTGTTCTCCCAGGTTGATCATATTCTTATAATTGCAACTTTCTACATGCAATTCATGCTCTACCTCTGAAAATTTAGGGCGAATTCACTGTTGTTACATGCGTTTGAGATGTTATTTTTCCCTTTTATTCAATTTCCAATCTGTACCCGTCTCCAATTTGTGCATATCTCCTTTTTATGTAGAGAGTAACAGACATGGCTTTCTTCGCTGAGGATCTTCACCTGTTGGCTAGGTAAATATCCCTTTTCTGTTTCTTGTTTGTCATTTTTTTCAGTATTTTGTTTATTGATTACTTTCCCCTTGAATACGATTGTGTTCACAGTGCTAGCACTGATGGGAGAATATTTATATGGAAAATCAATGAAGGCCCTGATGAGGACGACAAGCCTCAAATTACTGGAAAAGTTATCCTAGCACTTCAAATATTAGGAGAGAGTGAGTCAGTTCATCCACGAGTATGCTGGCATCCCCACAAACAAGTAACAGCGACTTTATAATTCTGGTCTCAAGTTTATTATCTTCCGACTGATGTTAACTCCTTTAAAATTTTAGCTTATCAGTTGGAATTTACTTACAGGAGATTTTAATGGTTGCTATTGGAAACCGTATCCTCAAAATTGACAACATGAAAGCTGGAAAAGGTGAAACTTTTTCTGCAGAGGAGCCTCTCAAATGTTCTATTGACAAGTTGATTGATGGGGTGCAACTTGTTGGTCAGCACGATGGCAATGTCACCGAGTTGTCAATGTGCCAATGGATGAAGAGTCGATTAGCTTCAGCATCAGCTGACGGCACGGTCTGCATTTGGCTATCTCTCCTTGCCTTGCTCCATTGCTTCCTTTATTTTTTTCATCCAATTTTGCACTAGTGGAATCTGGAAAAGATTATAAAGTCTTGAATTCCCTGGCTTTAAATAGGGTGGGGGAGGGGATGCTGAATGGATCTGTCATTATATTACATCTTTGAGTTGTCAATATGAAAGAAGGATTCATAATCATGCTTCTATTTTGCACTTCTAAATAACTTGTTTTTGTCAACAGGTGAAGATATGGGAAGAACGTAAGGCAACACCACTTGCTGTTATAAGACCACATGATGGTAAACCTGTTAATTCTGTGACATTCTTGACTGCTCCTCACCGCCCTGAGCACATTGTTCTTATCACAGCGGTATATGCTCCTAGTCTTTCCCTTTATTGGAAATGCGATAAATTTTTACGCTTCAATTGGGGGTGCTTTTGGACTGTTTTGTTATGCAGCTTGACCATCTGTCATGTCTGCTTGAAGTGGTGTCTAGGTTCCCCTCACATCTTTCTAAACTAATTTCCTTTTCTATATATATTTCCTTTACCACAGGGACCACTAAATCAGGAGGTGAAGATATGGGTTTCTGAAAATGAGGAAGGCTGGCTATTGCCTAGTGATTCTGAGTCATGGAATTGTATTCAGACTTTGGATATAAGAAGTTCGTCTGAAGCCAACCCTGAAGATGCATTCTTTAATCAAGTTGTAGCATTGTCCCGTGCTGGTTTGTATCTGCTTGCAAATGCCAAGAAAAATACAATATATGCTGTTCACATAGAGTATGGATCCAATCCAACTGCTACCCGCATGGATTACATTGCTGAGTTCACAGTCACAATGCCTATATTAAGTCTTACTGGAACTAGTGATAGTTTACCAGATGGTGAGCATATAGTACAGATATATTGTGTCCAAACACAAGCTATTCAACAGTATGGACTAAATTTGTCTCAATGTTTGCCTCCACCCCTGGACAATGTTGAACTTGAGAAAACAGAATCCAATCTATCTCGTGCTTTTGATGCTATGGATGGATCTATGGAAACTGGAAATATGCCACAAGTTCATTCTGGCAGTTCTGAAAGTGCTCCTGTTGTGAGCGTTGCTGTTAATTTGCCTTCATCAGATATTTCTGGGTTACCTGAAGCTTCTATATCTTCTATATCAGATTCAGAGACCAAGTCAAATGATTTACCTTCTCGTAATGGTTTTGAGCATATCCACACTGCTCCACCTCCACTTCCTCAAAGTCCAAGATTGTCCCAGAAGTTATCTGGTTTAAAAAATTCATCAAATAATTTAGAGACTAGTTCAACAAGTGCTGATCACAACAGCGAGCAGACAAATCTTGATTCTTCAGCTGAACGGAGAATGGAATCTGAAAAAGATATGGCAGATGTGCGTGGATCAGGTGACAATTTGCGAAAGGATGATAAAGTTATTCAAAATGATGTTTCTGTGGTTTCTAATGCCCCTACAACATATAAACACCCAACCCATTTGGTAACTCCATCTGAGATATTCTCTAATGCTGCTTTATCTTCTGATAATTCCCATACTTCTCAAGGTATGACAGTTCAAGATGTGGCCGCCCATAGAGATGCAGAAAACTCTGAAGTAGATGTTAAAGTTGTAGGTGAGACAGGTTCTATTCAAGAAAATACCGAGTATGAAAGAGACAGAGACTCACACACAAATGTTGTTGAGAAGAAAGAGAAGTTATTCTATTCTCAGGCCTCTGATCTGGGCATTCAGATGGCTAGAGAGACCTATAACATAGAGGGAGCTCGTCAAGCTGATAATATTAAGAGCATCGACGCACCTGATCAAAGTGGTAACTCTGTTGAGGAAGAAGTTCAAGACACAAGTAAGGATGTACCTGCAAACATCAGTGAATCAGAAACTGTGGCTGCTGCTGTGCAATCTCCTGCACCTTCTGTGAAAGGTAAAAGACAAAAAGGCAAAAATTCTCACGTGTTTGGTGCATCTTCCACTTCTCCCAGTCCTTTTAACTCAACAGATTCATCAAATGATCAAGGTGGCAATTCAGGAGGGTCATCCATGGAGGCTGCTTTACCACAGTTATCTGCTTTGCAGGAGATGATGAGCCAGGTTATTAATTTGTATTTGAACTGTATTTTAATTTTTACTGGCTTCACTTAACATGGTGCATGCTTTGCCTATACTTGTAATATTACCCATGATTTGGTAGTGCTTTTCTTTCTGACTTAAGTTGTTGTAGTGTTAGTAGAGCATAGTTAATTGTTTTCTAGATTAATAGTCTGCTCCTATTGTAACCTTGTAGTCAAAATGGATTTTTATTAACTATCTTTATCATGATCAAATTTGGGATAGAAGATTTTTATTGTCAAACTTTGTGGAAGTTTCTGTAGGCATATAGTTTAGATACATGTGTAGCATCTTTTTGGGGGATAAAGACACAATGTGTGGCATATGCAGCCTGAAAATGGATTAATGTAATATACATGTCCTGTAGAAGCCTGATCGATTGTGTCCATTTCTTTCTTATGTATCTCACTTGGCTTTATTCCATTCCAGTTATTCTGAAAGATTGATTAGCAATACATTCACTATCAGCCCCATGGTTTTATGATTATGTGATATAATATAATAGTAGCATGAAGTTGCTTTTATTTTTGAACTGCTGGGTCTTGTTAGGATGCCACTCCCCCTTGCACCCATCCTAAAATAACACTTACAGAAACTATGTCTTTTCTAGGAAGGGATCTTTTCATGTCTTTAATATGAGCTATTTTTTTTTTTTTTTTTGTTTCTTATTCTCCTTCGTTTACTATTTTACAGTTATTAAGCATGCATAAAGAAATGCAAAAGCAGATGAATGCAATGGTTTCTGTCCCAGTTACTAAGGAAGGCAAAAGATTGGAAGGATCCTTGGGTCGAAACATGGAGAAGGTTGTCAAGGCTCACACTGATGCTTTGTGGGCTCGATTGCAAGAAGAAAATGCAAAGCAAGAGAAGTTAGAGCGAGACCGTACACAGCAAATAACAAATTTGATCTCCAATTATGTAAACAAAGATATGGTATCTATATTGGATAAAATCATTAAGAAGGAAATATCTTCAATTGGAACAACCATTACTCGTTCAATTAGTCAAGTTATAGAGAAAACAATATCATCAGCTATTACAGAATCATTCCAGGTTTGTATTTGTTGAAATCCTTTATCGACTATAGATATGGTTAAAGTAGAACTTACAAAGGCTTGGACAATTCTCACCTCATGAGTTAGCTTTTGGTGTTGAGTTAGGCCTAACCCAAATTCAAGAGTATTAATTTCAACATTTGAAGGTGCTACTGCTTTAATAGTCAATGTGTTTGTGGTTAGGTTAGCTTAGTTTTTTTTTTTTTTTTGTCAATTTACAGCTTTTCAGAGACTACTTTATTGAAGTAGTTGGATGCCATGTCATACGGTAAACTGAAATGTTATCAGAAATCTGTGTGCCAATTATAGTTCATCTATTATTCAACCCTCCACCCTTCCCTCCTATATGGTGAATTGCTACTTCAATTTTTTCCTCACTGCTAAAGTGCCAATTTCTGCTTGAATATGTTTGACTGAGGTTATGTCATGAATTATGCAGAAGGGGGTGGGAGACAAGGCATTGAATCAACTAGAAAAATCAGTTAGTTCAAAACTTGAAGCTACAGTGGCTAGGCAGATACAGTCACAATTTCAAACCTCTGGCAAGCAAGCTCTTCAGGTAAGCAGCTTGTGGTCAACATCAACAATATCTTTTAAAGCTTTTTTAGCATTCTCTTCTTTTCTTTTTTTGATCATGTTGAGTATGAACTTTTGTCTGCCTTTGCTTCCTGTGTTTTATCATCTGCTGTATGTGCTGTTGGAAACTGTTTATACTTTATATTTTTAGGAATTACTCCCTTCGGTCTTTTTTATAAGAACCAAATTAGATGTTTGGCTTGGTCCTTTTTATAAGAACTAATCTAGAATGTCTTCTACATTAATTATTTTTTTGACAAAACTACCCTTAATTATGAGTTATTGTTTTTAGTTGAATAAATAATTAGAATACATTAATATCTTAGGCTCTTTGGGAGTCTAACTTTGCCTTGTATGAAGAGCATCTTGGGAACCTTACTTTGATTATTCACATGCATAGCCAATAAAACTTAAGGCGATAAATATATTAACGATGAGAGAGATTAAAATAATAAAATTTAATAAAAATATTTGAAAAATGAATAAAAGTATGTCTCATTAATGTTAGGGATAATTTTGGAAAAACATAAATTGAGGACAAATTTACTTCGACTAACTAAATTAACTAATTTCCTTAATCCTGGTAAATTAGTTAATTGGGTCTAATAAAAAAGACTGAAAGGAGTAATGTCTAAGATAGCGAAATAGAATTAATGTCTAAGATAGTGGAATGAAATGTAACTCCCCAAAATACTAATAGCCACTATACATGAATCTGAAGATTCAATATAGATCAAATTGGACTGCAAACCCTTATCAAACTTCCCAACCATTGCTGAATCAGCTCTATCTTTCACCTTTTTAATCTCTTTAGCCTCTTGATTCAAAGCTTCCTGGTGGTTATAGTCCAATATAGTCCAACAAACATATGGCTGCTTCTCCTCCTTTGCAAATTATAGGTTCTAGAATTCTATAATTTGCTATAAGTTTCAGTTTGCTAGCTAGTTAGACTGCTGGATCCTTCAAAGGGTTTAACCTAGATTTATTGTATTTTTGTTTCTAGGTAATGTTCAGTCATGCTTCTATAAAATCTAATTATTTGAAACCCATTTCTCAGAGCCTGCACGTTTTAATGTGTTTCTGAAATTCTTCGTTTTTAGCTATTCATTATCATTGCAATATCTTATTTCACATGGTAGTACTATTCAAATTAACTTCATATTTTGGGTTTATTTTGATGTTTGCTTTCGAAGCAGTCTGGAATTTGCTGTCCTTGTAGGTGGGTTCAGTTAATCATTTCTTATGGTTTTGTTTGTACTTTGTAGGAAGCACTCAAAACTAGTTTGGAAGCTTCAGTCGTTCCTGCATTTGAGATGTCTTGCAAGGCTATGTTTGAGCAAATTGATGTTGCATTTCAAAATGGACTTGTGAAGCACACAACTGCTATTCAACAGCAGTTTGATTCTACTCATTCTCCACTAGCCATAACTTTGAGGGTATGTGTAGGATGCTTATTTTGAAAGCAGCTAATATGACATTTTACCTTTAATGTTGTTTTTCCTGCCATCAGAGGTTTGTTTTGCCTTACTATTACTATGGACTCTATTTTTATGTTTCCTTGGTTAGCAAAGATATTGTTACACCTTGGTTTTAAGTTATGTGGCACTGGTCAGATGCAATCTAAATAGTTTTTGTGATATATGGTTGAATAATTTTGTTCCTTTTGAGAAGTGTATAGTTCATTTCTATTTATTTTGTAAGAATTTTTTTAAAGGAGTAATTTGTCGTAGATGACCTATCATGATACACTTTTTTTTAACCAAAAACGGATTATTTTAGAAACTGCAAAGTTTTTTTCATTTCTCAGCTGCCATTACAACTTACAAGGCAAAACGTCCAGTTATTTTTTATCTACATATACATATCTACAAGATGTTTGAATCTTGTCTCATTATTGGGAACAAGAAGCTAATTTATTATGAATCAAGATTCTGTCATACGGTGGGCCGTCCTCACTACCATGTGCCAAATACATTAGTGGCCTTTCCTCTCTTTATGCCTTGAATGCCTGATTTGTTATGTTTGAAAACTCAATATGTAGTGTTATGATTTCACAGGATACAATTAATTCAGCATCATCAATCACTCAAACTTTGAGTGGACAATTGGCTGATGGGCAACGTAAACTGTTAGCAATTGCAGCTAACTCCAAAGTAGCTGCAGATCCCTTTGTAGCACAAATCAACAATGGCTTGCATGAGATGGTATGTTTGTTTGTCATTTCCCTTTATCTTCCTATTTTGATGAGTGTACTTGATATTTCATACTGCGAGATGACTTACACTTTGACAGACTGAGGATCCTACGAAAGAACTATCAAGGTTGATAAGCGAGGGCAAATTTGAGGAAGCATTTACGGGAGCCCTTCATAGAAGTGACGTTTCGATAGTTTCTTGGTTATGTTCTCAGGTATATTATAGACATATCTTTCATCTGTTAACTTGAGTCGCTACTCAGTTACATTTTGTTGGAAACGGTGCTTAGAAAGAACTAGTCAAAATGAAATGAAGCAAAAGGGGAGTTTTTTTTTTATATATTTTTTCTAAATTCAACTGTAGATAGTGGATAACTTGCTTCTGTATATTCCAAGCAAATATTCAGTGATTCTGGGGAAACATTATTAACCTGTAGATTTTTGAGTTTTTCCTAGGGTAAAATTGTAAATTTCTGGGGGTCCTCATTGAAAATAATAAGCGCACAGTTTAAATGTGAAATTGATTTGCAGTTCCTATAATAATAATCTGGGTCCAACTTGGTGTCTAACTTAAGAGAGGGTGAACCTTGGCATAATGGAAAGGTTGCTGCCTTGTGACCTGAATCTCATGGATTCAAATAGCTCCTTCACTTGCGGGGCAAAGCTCCACACATCTACTTTTCTCATACCCCACTAGGTGGGAGCCTCGTGCATTGGACCGCCCCGTTTTTTATTTCTAGTTTAAGGGTGAAATCACATCTCATAAACCCATTCCAGTCTCCAACTATCCCAAAACAAAATCTAATCAGACCTCTACATATCATTGTTGGTTAACACATTTTTTGTAGTTTGCTTGATTATATCTGATGAAGTCAACAACAATGTATCTAATGTATAAGTATAATGTATAATGTATAATTTCACACCTCTTCATAACCAGGTTGATTTGGCTGGTATTTTGGCAATGGTGCCACTGCCATTAAGCCAAGGAGTACTTCTGTCTCTTCTACAACAGTTGTCCTGTGACCTCAATACAGAGACACCCAAAAAATTGGCATGGATGACAGATGTGGCTGCGGCTATAAACCCAGCAGATCCAAGGATTGCAGCACACGTGCGGCGAATATTAGATCAAGTGTCCCGAACACTGGGCCATCATCGGACTTTACCAACTACCTCCCCTTCGGAAGCGAGCACAATCCGCCTTCTCATGCATGTCATAAACTCGGTGTTGTTGAGCTGTAAATGACATTGTTGTATTTTTATCATCTGTGCAGAAAGTGTTACGTATCAACTTTGGTTTGTATAGATATTTAGATAGTTTGGAGGGGATGAAGTGAACTACTGTATGTAGTTGTTTTGGTACAACTGATTTGTGTGAAATAGTTTCACTTTTTTTGTATGCTTATTGTTTACATTTTGCCCTGGCCCCCTCCTCAGGTGTCTTTACACTTTATAGAGATATTATTGCCTTCACCCTGATGGACAAGGAAAAGTGTGACATCCTCATGCAAAGAAGTCAACATTGCAATGACAGTTATTTCCAAGCTGCCTTTGGAGTGTAAACAAACTCCAGGGTAGGTAGCAGTTGAGGCCGGGAGTGGCTGTAGCAAGTACTGACTGGTCATTGCATCCTGCTACAGCAAGCTTGGCCTTGTAAAAGATTTTGTGCTTCATAATAGTTGAGAACATGGGAGTGGCTTCAGAGGCTGTAGCAAGTACTGACTGGTCATTGCATCCTGCTACAGCAAGCTTGGCCTTGTAAAAGATTTTGTGCTTCATAATAGTTGAGAACATGGGAGTGGCTTCAAAGGCTGTATTGTTTTGCTAGGATATTTTATGTGGGTTGATTCAGGTGGCAGTTTCCAATAGAGGTAGTTAAGAATGTCTGCAAAGATGCAGTTATTGATAATGATTTGGAATCCTCCCTGTTCTGTAAACTTTATACTTAATATAGCCACAGTAGCAAATTGAGTTGGACTTGAGACCTCCCTCCTAAATTTCATTTTAGTGTTGGATTGCAGGGTTGTACTCAACATTTCAGATTCTTTCCAAAGCCAAGTCTATATGCACAACCTACTCTAGAATTAGAGATTCCCTTCACCAAGTGAAAAAAATTTAAAATAACCAAAGAAAATTGTATGTCTAACTCTAGGCCTAAGTATACTTGGCACTTGGGAGTGCTTCTAGAAGCACAAGTGTCAGAATTTTTTTTATTTTTTATTGAAGGTTATTTGTGGTAATTTATAATACCACTGAATAAGGGTGTGTTTGGTAGAATGGAATGAAATGAAAGTGAATTGAGATGAAAATTTTGAATTAAAGTTGAGTGTAAAAATGTGGATTTCATCTCGTTTTACTTTTCATTTAACTTATTTTCAGTTTTCTTTCATTGCAAACGAAAGGGGTGTAAAAGGCATAGGTGCAAAGTTTAAATGTGCTTAACTTGTTTATGTTAGCACTATAAATATTTCTAACAGCTTATAATGTATTTTGTTTCATGATTTGGATATGATTTTCAGAATCTAATAATTAAAATTTTTACATCCTAATTGTGATTTCTTCATTTTTAACAAGTTTCCAAGTATGCTATTAGTGTGTTTGTTTTAGCACAAGAAATTCATGTTAAAAGCAATGCAAAAGCAACTATTGTCGACATCCATCCAGTAGTAACCAATGCCTTACCAAACACACTAATAATGTATCATTGAAGTGATTGGTCCCAATGAGGTTTAAAGTCTCTTGTGATTTCTGTACTTTTGTCGTATAATAAATCACAAGATAACCTGCCATAAGCGAGTACAGACTGCAAGCAGCTGAAGCCCGTTGGTGCTAAGCAAATACCAATTTCTAGGAAGAAAGAAAATCCCAAAAAGATAAAAACAAAATATTTTAATTAGAGTGAGTACACAGGATGAAGATTTTTTACATTATCATTTATTTATACATTATAAGATTATTAATTTTATAACAATTATTTTAAAAATCATATTTAATATGTGCTCGGCCTCCTTGTCTCCCGTAGGTGGTGGCGTTCTCTGACATGAACCATATGATTTCTAATTAGTTAATAATGTAAATATTTTTATACAAATAGTCTACGAAAATTAAACTCAACAAAAACTCAGGTAGCCCCAAATGATGTATCCAGTCATTTTGCATGCATGAAATCACCATAAAACCATAAAAAACATAGTTTTTTGTGTTGCAATTAGTTGCAACACAATAGCACCACCCGTGATTAGCTGTGGAGAAGTAACAAAGCTATAATAAAGATGCACCTCTTTTGTTTATTGCCTTGAATTTCTTTGTGGTCTTTCCTTTTCCAAAATTAGCAACGCCAAAAGGGGAGCTAATAACTACTATCTCACATCACATTGCTGGTGTTATAAATTGGACCGCAAGTGAAGGGTGGAACAAATGTACATGCACGTGTGCATGTGTGCGACTGATTAATTAATTGTGTGTGCTGTGTTTTGAGTTGGAAGATACGGTTTTACTTTTACCTTAAAAAATGCGTAGCGTGTGTGCAAAGCTCACCATTTCTAAATCATATTTTCTTTACATTACCTTACCACCAACTGAATTCCAAATAGAAACATAGATATACGTAAGCCCTGTCCCTTGGCCTCAAGACTCAGGTATCCAACTACCATTTCTTAGGATAATAAATCATCATGAAAATTGTATCCGTCTTTTCTTGAACATTTTGTTTTTTCAACATGAATTAAAAGAGGTTTTGTTTGTTAACTTTTATAGTAACGTTTGTTTTTTCAACATGTATATATGTGCCCAGTTATGTTTTTCATTTGTTTATTACAATTTTGATCTTAGTAGTACAATCTTTGGATGTGTTTTTTACATTTTTGTGTTTGATTATTAAAAGGTGTGCCAATGGGGTATTGGACATATACGAGTTGATAATGTTTTTGGTGAATCTTCCATTGGCAGAAAAGGTATCAAGGTGTATACAAATGGAACAACAGGAGAAGAATAAGAGAGCAAGAGAAGATGATGGAGTTGAGATTGAGTCTTCTTTTGAGAATTATAACAACAATGCAAAGAAAAGAAATGTATATGGCGCCATAAGCTTCACGAAGGAGAAGAATGAAGTGGAAGAGAAAGATTGTTTCAAGGCATGGGATTATTCCCATTTGGCAATGGGAGTGTTTGATTTCCCTTGGCTGAAAGATGGTGTTATATCCAAATCATATGAATGCTTGGATTTTGAAGACAATTTCTTGTCATCTCTAGAACGCCAAGACACTTTATTCATAGATGATATTGATTTCTCTGAGGAATGTGGCTTGTGTGAAACTCCACAGGCATCAATGGCTCATATTCAAGAAGCCAAGTTGGTAGAGGATATGTGGCAGCCATTTGAGAGTAATGGGTTGGAGCTGGAACCAGAAGATGGAGATTGTATTTGGAGCTTTCTGCTCAATAAGCCTCTTTGACAGAATTTGGATCCATTATTCAAAAAGTTTTTTGTGATTATTGCCGAAGAACTAAAATAAAAAATATGGTAGAGCTATGACAGTTGTTGTATGAGGTCCACTCAATGATGCTAGGTGCAACCACATAATACATTTGATGTCATGTTCAAATTCACACTCTGGTGATTTGAGAAGATGTCAGCAAACCACAAAGCCAAGAGATCAATTGGCAAACAACATCGGGTATTATTCTTTCATGTTAATGGTTCCCAGCTACAATCTATATGGATTTGTCAACTTCGGGTTAAGGGTCTATAAGTCTATTGATCAATTCTTGTCCCAGACCAATTTTGTTACACTTTTTTCTTTGATTGTCCAAATAAAATTACATGGACTTGTATGCTGATCAATTAGAAAATGTAGTACACAAATATGAGACTTAAATTTATGCAACATTAAGTATGTACATGCATTTACTATTTATTCTATGCAGGACATGTATACCTTATATTGGAATTCATGATATTTTCCCAGTTGTAAGGGATAGACTTCATGCCATTTCACCCCCACGGACCCTAATATAAAATATTAAAATTTTAAGGATAAAATATGTTTTTGGTCCCTGTACTTTCATAAAAACTTGATTTAGTTCATGTACTTTCGAATCAACTATTTTAGTCCTCAAACTTTGAAAAATACTTGCTTTTAGTTCCTTCCCTCTAATGGTGTTAATACTGTTAACGGAAATACAGTTTCCGACGGCTATAAACTGTCACAAAATACGCATTCTTCATGTATTTAAACTCAACATCATTGACAGCTAAAAATCGCCACATATTATTAAAAAAAAATAGACACATAATGTGTCGTCGGTAATGGAAGAGACGAGTTTCTCGTTGAGTTTGAGTCTATTTTTTTAATAATCTTTGTGGCGATTTTTAGCCGCCAATGATGTTGAGTTTAAATACATGAGAAATGTGTATTTTTTGGCGTTTATAACCGTCGGAAACTGTATTTTCGTTAACAGAATTAACACCATTAGAGAGAAGAGACTAAAAACAAGTGTTTTTTAAAGTTTGAAAACTAAAATGGTTGATTCGAAAATACAGGAATTAAAACCAAATTTTTCTGAAAGTACAGGGACTAAAAACATATTTTACCCAAATTTTAACCTAGAATCTCAAAGTGATGTGTGTAATGCACAACCAGCATATGGCATGGTCCATGAAAATTGAAAACCAATTCTGTTAACTATTGTCCAAATTAAGCCTCGGAGAGAATAAAATTTCATATGTAGTTCAGACAAAAGGGAATTTTGTGAATATAATATAGATTAGAGAGTAATTTGTAGCTTTGTGGAGTTACTGTGTTGAAATGAGTGTAATGTTTGACTGTTCTAGGGGCGCAAAGGTTGTCCAACATTTATAGGAATCATGCTTTGCCTCCCTTTATGTCTTTTGATTGCTTTGGAGTATGCTCTTCAATTGGATTTTTCACCCATTCATACAGTCAAATCACCGGAACCGTTGGATGAAGATCGAATGACTCATATTTTATCTCAAAAAATTAGACTTAAAAGCACACATTTGAGATTTGAGCCATTCAATTTTCATCCAACGGTTCTGATTCGCTGACTGCATGAAAAATTCAACTATGCTCGGATGCATATCCACGATTTGCTTTGTTTCTTAACAGCATTATTTCCATTTATTTTTAGTGGTCGACATAAGTGTGTTGCTTTGCTTTGATGACTTCTGCTGTATAAAGCCATCATACGTTGCCTATCAAAATGATTGAGTGGGGCTTGCTGTAGTTGTGATTCAATTCTATTTATATCTGTGAACATTGATCCTTCTGAAATCTTTTTCCTCCTAAGTGGAAAGATTGCTTAGGCGCATAGAAAATGAAAATCATAAATGTGTGGATATGCTCTTTATTTTCTGTCCACGAATAACAATAATAATGATGAACCCCAAAATACCAAGCATTCTCTATTGGTATTACAATCAACTATTAATACTAGCTGTCCTGTACAGAGTTTTTAACTAGAGTTTTAACCTTTACATTGTTTCGGGTAAATGTTTATTTTTTTTATATAATTAAAATGTATAATAAATAAATAAAATTTAAAATATGAATTATATCATGATTAAAAATTATACTAAATGAGTATTTTTTAATATATAAATTATATTTTAAATTTATAATAAATAATTTAAATTTGATATAAAGTTAGTTTTAATTATTAATAATTTCTTTAAAAATAAAGATAAAAGATGATAAATTGAAAGAGATGGATGGTTAAGAAGAACAAATGAAAGTAAAATAAAGGTAATTTGAGATGGTTGAGAGAATTTTTTTTTTAGCTGGTTGTAATGATAGTGTGTAAAATGTATATTTAAAAGAGATAAGGGAGAATATTAAAAATGCATATGAAGATGAAAGTTTTACTTTTTAAATTGAATATTCTAATTTATAATATTAAAATAGATTATTTAAGATTAGCCTTTTTTTCTTTTATTAAGGGGAGAAGAGAGTCAAGAGACATAGGAGTAAAGATAAAGAATCAGCACGATGGTTTAAAATAATTCTCTAACATAATTCCTTTTATTTAATGAAAGCTAAAGATCGTCACTTGAGGAGAAAGTTATTGTATATAATAATATAATATGCTATCTTCTATTGTGATGATGTTACCATGGACATTTCAATCTTACAAAATTATTTAAAATTTTGCTAGTAGACGGTAGTTGGACAAATCTCAAATGGCAACAAAAGAAAAGTTAGTAGAATTTTTTTAATGTAAAATAAAAAATGGTTAGCGAAGTTACTTCTAGCTGCTACCACGTTCGTAAGGACAATGCAAATATCCCTAAAAAAAAGGACAATGCAAATAGATAAATTGAAGTTTGTTGAAAGATAATTAATAAATAAAATAAAACCAGAAAAGCAAAACAAAATTAGTACTATGTCTATATTGAATCCTTTTCATTTGATTGATTCTATGCATGACGCTATTCCCCATGGAGGTTGGTTCCTTTTTCTATTCTTAGACTAAAATGCATCACAAATTCAAAACTCAAAATGAAATTTTTTTTTACTAAAACAGCATCAATAATTGAAAATGGTACTCTGCACTTTGGTGGATAGTTGCAATCTTTCATTGTGCCGACACTTTCGGTTTCTTTTATTATTCCCTAATTTGTGGTTTTCATATTTCCACAAGCCATATTTTGGCAACAACCAAAATGTGCTTAAAATCTGCATATGGTTAAACAATGCCATATTTTTGTAAAAAAGAAGAAGAAGAAGAAGAAAAGAAGCCATGTTTTTGCCATTTCATTAGTAAATGATACCTACATGATTTTGTTGTATTTAAGTGTATTTATTTTTCCATCTTCAATGTTTCTGATTACAGACAATTAGGACCCAACTGCGAAAATGATGAACAACCGACAAGATTTTTCACCCAATAATCACTCCTCAATCTCATGAAAATGTTGGGGACACATAATTGTTTGATAAATTACAGTATTATATTAGTGAACTAATAAGTCAAATACTATCTTTCTAGCTATGATCAAGATGACAAATGATTTAGTACTACTCCATGCTTAATCTTTTTTTATTAAGAAACACTGAAATAGTCCACATAGAGCAAAAGAAAGCACACATAGTGGCTGGCTGCACATTACTTCATTAGGTCTAAGTTATAAAATACTCCAAAAAATGTTAATATTAACCAGAGTACAGGTTCAGTCATATTGTAAAAATGTTTTAAAAGCTATTTAATTAAAATGTTTTGAGATTCATGTTTAAAAATACCCCAAAAAGAATATCATTAATATAATTAATTGCAATGCTGATTTTTCGTCGGTGCTTTTCTAGGTGCAATGTTTCTTCTTTTTTTTTAAGCAAGTTGCAATGTTTTTCTTGCTCCTATTATTATACGTCCGTAGGAATTGAAAATATCTATAAAAAAATTTACAATAACTCATACATCATGCTCAATCAAATAATATCTGTGTGTTTGATATTAGGAAAAACTTATTACAATTATATAAATTCGAATATTAGATATAAAAATCATAACTTGAAAGTTTTATCTGGTACAACAAATAAAGCTTTTTTTGATAGTAAAATAAGAGAGAAGGAAGCGACAATCACGCGCGTACGAGTGGCCAACCAAGCAACTTACATTCACATGCTGTGCATCACATGTCATGGTGAACTAACCTCACGCGTACAATAAATTATTATTATTTTTACTATTATGAACTGAACTTAGTACATGTATTCTGCCTCACGCAGAATAAAAAAAATGAAAGAAATTTACTTTCTTTAATAATTTATAACTTATAAGTCATGTTATTTATTTAATTTATAAATTATATTTATAATTTTTATTTTTACTATCTTAATATATATTCTTTTAATACTCTTCTTCATAAAAGTAAAAAGTACATGCACCGACAACATAATTTTTACATTATTATTTAATTATAAATTACTACATATATGCTAAGTTTATTAATTTTTATAATAATTATTTTAAAAATTAATTATTATTTTTAATTAAATGACAATGTAGAATTTTTTACGGCAAGAATACGTAGAAATCAAATTGTTTTCTTAATTTATTTTTTGTAATCATTTTAATATACATCCTACTATTTAAATTTTAATAAAATGTTTTATCTTTTAAAAAAAATATTAAATACTATTTTTAAATTATAATTACTTAAAAAAATATTTTTTTAGAAAAAAATTACTCTGCAGTCAAAAAAGAAATAAAAATTATTCAAATATAACTTTTTTATATCATTTTATATTTATTAATTATTTTAACAATTAATTTTAATAATACCTCTAATTCAATACTTTTTTTTTACAGCAATTCAATACTTTTTTTATTCATTGGAAAGAATACCTCTAATTAAATACACTAACTAATAAACTTTTAACATAATTTATAAATTTCAAGTTAACTTATGCTATTTGATAAAAAATAAAAAATAAAAAGTTAACTTATGCTAGTATATGCTACTATCATATACTATAAATTAATGTTACCAAAAAAAATAAATTTTAAATTAACTTATAAGTTTCCTTTTAAAAAAAATTAACTTAACCGTTAAATTTATTAAATACAATAATCTACATTAAATTATTAACTTATAAGTTTCCTTTTCAAAAAAAAAATTAACTTATCAGTTAATTTTATTAAATACAATAATCTACATTAAATTATTAATTTGCAATAAAGTTCATTTATGACCAAGATTATTTTGATTTGCCTGTTTGCAAATAGTGACACACCAAAGTTACATACACACAGAGAAAGACTCGTTCGTTCTTCTCTCTCTTCCTCTTTTCGCGTCCATTGGTTCGCTTTTCCTTCTTCTTCTTCCTCCTTCTTCTTCTTCTTCTTCTCCAACGTCACTTCTCATCTTCTCTCTCTGAACATGCATATGCATTTTTTCAGAGAAGGGTAGAAGCCATTCAAGGAAAAAAATCGCAGTCTTTGAAGAACGGGTGCACAAGAAAACGCGTTTTTTTTTCTTTTCTTCTCAATGTAACGGCTTTTCTCCTTAACGCTTAGAGACCATTTCCAACATACCCAGAGGGAAAAGAGAAAGTGGGTTTTCTTTTCTTCTCAGAAAGTTTCCTTCTTGGCTCCAATCTCTTCGTTTTCTTCATCTCTGTCCAAAGGGTCTCGTGTCGTGGCTTTTTTCTTTTTCTCGCTCTAGAAAATGGTGGCAGTGAGAAACATTGTGCTGCTGTTGCTGTGCATCACTGTTGTGGCTCCCATTGTGCTCTACACTGATCGCCTTGGCACCTTTGAGTCTCCTTCAAGTGAGTTTCAATTACTTTTCTTTATTCAAATTCATTTTCTTTGGCTATTTTTGCTAATGGTTTTGGTTTCTTTGGGTTGGTTTTTGGAATGCATTCTGCAGACAAACAGGAGTTTATTGAAGATGTTACTGCTTTTGTAAGTGGTGTTACTCTTGAATGATTCTTCAGTTCTTTTAGTAAGGTTGAGAGAGAAAGAGTTAGAGATCTTTGAGTTTGAGTTTCTGAATCTTCTTTTGTTTTGGTGTGTCAGACTTTCAGTGCAGCAGACTCTAGCCACTTGAATCTGCTACCACAGGTATTGTTAATAGTTCCCTTCCTTTTCCTTTTCTAATTTTTTTTAATACTCTTAGTTTCATTAGTGTTGAATCTGTGATGATTTGTTATTTATTGATGAAACGTCTCATTTTGCAAACAGGAAACTTCAACGACCGTTAAAGAACCTGTTAGGGTTGTGTATACTGAGGAGGATTCAACTGACAGAAGGAATTTGCCTCGAGGTATTTTGTTTGGGGGTTTTTCTTTTGTTCTGTGAGGTTTTTGGTCTTTTGCCCCTTCTTTTCTAGGGTCCTGTTTGTTGTTTTTTCATTGATATCTAATTAATCTCATTGTCTTGTTGAGCTAGGCTTGCAATTGATGAAAGCAAGGGAGCATGTTGCCAGGGTGTTGTCAACTACAACTGAGGAAGATCAGACTAAAAAGGAGAACCCCATTAAACTGGTGACTGATGCATCTGGTGAAAATGTAAATGGGGAAGATGCTATTGATGTTGATGACAATGACGGGAAGCTTGGTAAATCAACTAGTGCTTCTATTCAAGAGCCTCAAATTAAGGTAGGTGATATATTGTCCTCTTGGTTTTTTTTATCAACCACCTCACTGTTTTGCCAAGGCTCACCCTCTAATATGTCCATTGATAGCTCACACATAATTTGATTTCAATTGCAAACAGAAATTGGTAAATTGGTAGTTTGATAAAAATTCCTTGTTGATTTAAATATATATAGATTTATGTCTCCATGATGTAGGCATCTTTTTAGACCAGACTGTGTGAGCAGAGGACATGAAATGAAACAAATTTATGCAGGGTGCAATGCAACCCTGTTCTGTGCAGATACAACAACATAGTCATGTTGAATTGGTGCAATATCTTTTTCCTTTTTCATTCAAGGAAAGGGAACAAATAAGTTGCTAGTATAGTGTTCCCTGTGTAACACTCATTACTACATTACTCTATTTTTCAGAAAATTAATCATTCTAATGAAGGAAAATCAACCTCAATGCATATTGAGATTTTTTTTTTTTTTTTTGGTTTCACATTTGATGCATCTTTTTTAATGCTGCCATGCAGGAGCAACAACTAGCCACAGAAACTTCTAGCAAGACAAACCAGAAAGGTTCTGGATTTTCTGAAACCGATAAGCAGAATGATCAAACACCATCTGATGCTCGGGTAAAGCAGCTAAAAGATCAGCTTATCCAAGCTAAGGTCTATCTTTCCCTTCCAGTTGTAAAATCCAACCCTCATCTCACTCGGGAGCTTCGGTTACGGGTAAAAGAAGTTTCACGAACACTTGGGGATGCAAGCAAAGATTCTGATTTACCTAGGAAGTATGTTCACCTTTAAGAATGCTGTTATCTGTCTTCATGTTTCACTGTTCTGTTATGATTCTCATGCTTGTACTTTCCTCATTAAGTTTCTCTTGCTATTAGTATAAACATAATGAATAGCTCAATTTCTGCTCTGAGCTGTGCATATTTGTTCAGTCTTAATCTATATTTGTGTTAATGGCAGTGCAAATGAGAGAATGAGAGTGATGGAGCAGACACTGATGAAAGGGAAGCAAGCTCAAGATGATTGTGCTGCTGTTGTGAAGAAGCTTAGGGCTATGCTTCACTCAACAGAGGAGCAGCTTCATGTACTCAAGAAGCAGACTTTGTTCTTAACACAATTGACAGCAAAAACACTGCCCAAAGGTCTTCATTGTCTTCCATTGCGCCTTACAACTGAGTATCATAACATGAATTCTTCTCAGCAACAGTTCCCCAATCAAGAAAATTTAGAAGACCCCCATTTATACCATTATGCCATATTTTCAGACAACATATTAGCAACAGCTGTTGTTGTGAACTCAACTGTTACCAATGCTAAGGTAATCTTTTACACTTTGAGAATTCTCTTGATGTTTTTTTGGCTGCCTTGATATTGAGAAACATCAAAGAAATTTGTCTGGCTGTACTGTGGTGTAACTACTCTTTATCTAGTTTGAGTAATAAAAAAAATTGTTTCTATTTCATTTTTGGCCCGAGTTTTTAAAGAATTAATAAAACAAAAAATAAAGCAACTAAAAAGCTTCAATATTATTGATGCCAATGTTAGTTTTATTTCCTATTGACACCACTTGCTCATAATGATATTATTTTAATTATTTGAATGAATTTGCAGGATGCCTCAAAACATGTTTTCCACATTGTTACTGATAGACTCAATTACGCAGCAATGAGGATGTGGTTTTTGGTGAATCCACCAGGTAAGGCAACCATTCAAGTTCAAAACATTGAAGACTTTACATGGTTGAATTCAAGTTACAGTCCCGTTCTTAAGCAATTGGGTTCCCAATCCATGATTGATTATTACTTCAAGGCTCATCGAGCAACCTCTGATTCAAATCTGAAGTTTCGGAATCCAAAGTATTTATCTATCTTGAACCACCTCCGATTCTATCTGCCCGAGATCTTTCCAAAGCTCAACAAAGTGCTGTTTTTGGATGATGATATAGTTGTGCAGAAGGATCTGACTGATCTGTGGTCAATTGATTTGAAAGGCAACGTAAATGGTGCTGTAGAAACTTGTGGAGAAAGTTTTCACCGATTTGATCGCTATCTCAACTTCTCAAATCCTCTTATTGCGAAGAATTTTGACCCACATGCTTGTGGGTGGGCATATGGTATGAATATATTTGATTTAGTGGAATGGAAGAGGCAAAACATCACAGGGGTGTACCACAACTGGCAGAATCTGGTATGTGATGCACTCTGGTTTACTTTTCAGCAAGTATCCCATGTGATTGATAGTTACATTAATCATAAGTGAGATTAGTAACATAAATTTTATTTTTTGAATAAAAAGTTAATTGAATTACTACTAAGATCCTACTGATACCTAGTCATTTTTTGGCAATTGTTCTTTATGGTCCTAAGGTGGGAGTTGAGACATGTAAATTTTGTGTGTGCTTTGGCATGTTCTTTAATATGTAATTGGGTTGTGAAAGGTGTGAATGTATAGTTTTTTGTGTTTATTTTAAGGTTATATTCATTATCAATCCATCCAAATTGCATTTACATTGCCATTAGTCCATCCTGTTTTTGAAATGTATTGTTTCTTTCTGATTTAAATCTGAACTGATTTTCTTTTCTAATTAAACTGAAATGCAGAATCATGATAGACAACTATGGAAGTTAGGAACCCTGCCACCAGGTCTCATAACATTCTGGAAACGCACTTTCCCACTGAACCGATCTTGGCATGTCTTAGGTCTTGGCTACAACCCCAATGTCAACCAAAGAGATATCGAGCGATCTGCTGTTGTACACTATAATGGGAACATGAAACCTTGGCTTGAGATAAGTATTCCCAAGTTCCGAAGTTATTGGACAAAGTATGTTGACTACGATCATGTGTATTTGCGAGAATGCAACATCAATCCATAGATGGATCTTTTTGGTACTTTTGATCATTGAAGTTTTCTTAGCATTTGCCAAGTTGTGGTGGTGCACCTTTTAGGTCTGCAACTCCATCTGTGTAGGGCTTCTATTTTTTTAAAGCTTTACAATTCTTTTTGTATACGTGTTCCTGTTTTTGCATTGGTATTTTTTGGACTTGCAACCCTTGATCACAAACCTGCAGGGAATGCTAACTGTACTTGTAAATGAAATGAAGAGGCTAGTTCTTTTTCTTTGGCCCTGTGTTTTAGATTTAACACCCCCCCCTCAAAACACTGTTTTATAGTCTTCCTTTTGTTTCTTGCACATGTTTCATTTAAAGTTGACACTCTTCAATAGTATCCAGCTTGTATAACCCTGTGTAGAGTGGTACTCTTTTAGCTTGTGCAATTTACCAACTTTAACCCATCATGAATCCATTCTTTATTTTTTTTCTGATTGACATACGGCCATCAATTACCCTCGTTGTCAATCATTTCATTTCAAATGGATTTTAGTACCATCAGTGTTCATCCTTCTTACTTGTCTACAACTTAAAATCCTTATTGCTTTCTAGGAAGAGAAAAGTGGTAATGTGAAGCTTAGGAGCCATTTAGTCGAGAAAATGTTTTTTATTTTTACTTTTAATTACAAAAATATAACATCATTTACTTTTTTTTTTTATTTTAAAATTTTATATAGGAAACAAGGAAAATATTTTTTTTAGTTCTTATACAATCTTTTGAAAAAAGAAAATAAAGTAAAAGTAGTGTAGCATTTTCGTAATAAAAAACCAAAACATTTTCTCAATCCAAAAAATCTCCAACCATTCCCATTTTTGACCTTGTAGATGTAACTCTAGCAGCTGAAGCTGTTTTTATTTTGCTTGGTGGTTCTCCAGCTATGAGATTTATAGTTTGGGTGGAAAAAAGGCAAAGTTGTTGAATATAATCAATCACAAGAGTTGGCTCCACCGACAATGTAATGTCTATGTTTGGTGGGTTGGTTAGTGCCTCTTCACTTTTTCAGCATCAGGTTTCTGATCTTTCTTTTTTTAAAGTTGCAAGTAGAGTATGGGCAGGTAATAATGGTTAAGAAATGTTGTTGCTATAAACGGAGGAAAGTAGAAGTATGGTGTCTGAAGTGTGCATGCTTGTGAAATTAATTATGAATATAAGATGGAAGTAGGTTTGAGTGGAGAATGCAACAAAATAATGTTCATGTGGGTTGACAGCATAACGTATTTTGGCAGGGCCCCATATACAGATCTGTCACCCAATAGGACATGCATAGAAATGATGATACATCAGCATATCAACAACCAGTATTTTTTAAAGAATCGATGCTTTTGTTGTCACATGGTGGTGGAACCCCATGTAATTTTATTTTTTTTTTGTGGAGGGTGGTTTCTCACTGTGATCACGTGCACTGACTTATCATGAGTTAGTGTTTCCATAGGGGGAATGGGCCTTCTTGAGAAAATGATAGTACAAGTCACAACAGCCCAAAATTGGACAACAAAAGTGTGAACTGTGATTTGTGAAGATCATCATCGATCACGAAATATATGGACTAGAGAAAAGTATTGAAAGAGACTTTGGAGAAAAATATATTTAAATATGTTTTTAGTCCTTCAAATATGAAGGTATGTGGTGCCCGTGATTCCTGATACAATCTTATGCATAAAAAATTATAATGCTTGAAACATTTTACAGATTTGAGGTCCGGGATGCACTGTGCTGCAATTTTGGTGCCGATTTTAGTTCCTTAAATTAAAAATCGCTTTTTTTAGTTCCTGAGAAATGTTTTTTTTAGTCTCTTTCCATAATAGGTGTCAAATAAGAAATAACGGATTTATAATTTTTTACGGCTTTTAGCTGCCAAAATTTGATTTTGTAAATTTGTGACGACTAAAAGCTGTCACAAATTGCGATTTCGTTATTCCTATTTGGCACTACTATGGAGAGGGACTAAAAATACATTTTTCAATTTTGAGATACTAAAAAAAGTGACTTTTAATTTGGAGGACAAAAAAATAAGGATCCATATTTGAGGGACTAAAAATTTATTTAAGCCACAAAAATATAAATACTTTAAATTTTCTTGACTTGCCCATGTACAAGTGCAGGGTATATATTAATGGCTTCTCTTGAGTGAGGAAATTTGTTAAGTGAAAGTTTTGTTCATTACCGATTGGCTAAATTACATGTTTGGTTATTTATGTTTTAGTTTTTTTTTAGTTTGGTTCTTTATGTTTTAGAAACTTAAATTTAGTCATTTATGTTTTTAAAATGAGTCAAAATGATCCTTTTGAAACAATGATAATTTTCGATTTTGGAATGCGATTTTGAACCCTTTTTTTTACTAATTCGATATGTGAAAATTATTCCATTAGATTCACTTATATGAAAACTATAGAACCTAACTGATGTTTGAATAAAAAAAGGCGATAAACATAATGATGTTTGAATAAAAAAAGGCGATAAACATAATGAAAATCGAGTGAAAAAAGAATCCAACAAGCAACCGAAAAATTGAAAAATCTAATACTACCTCTGGTCCTAATTATAAGCAACATAGGACAAATCATCAATATCAAGGAAATAGTTAATACACCTTTTTTAAATTAATTCTACCATAAATTCAATTTTTATTTCAGAAACACCATTTACTTTAAGTGACTGTCATGGAAGTAAGTGAATGCATAGGGAATAGAGTTAACAATAAAGTAATGGTATAAAAGGAATTTAACCTTGAGTAACTTTAAAAACTAGTGATTGTTGTTTATAATTAGGACCAAAGAAAAAGTCAATTTGTTGTTTATAATTAGGACCAGAGATTAAATTATTTTCTAGTTGTTTATGAGATTCATTTTTCAAGCGATTTTCACCATGTTTGGCCCCACCTTTTTAATTCTTACATCAATTGGGTTCCATAGTTTTCTTGTAAATGAATCTCATAGAATAATTTTCACGTCTTGAATTAATCAAAAAAGGGGTTCAAAATTGCATCCCAAAATCGAAAATGATCATTGTTCAAAAAAACGGTTTTGACTCACTTTAAAAATATAAAATATTAAATTAGAGTTTCTAAAACATAAAGGACCAAACCAAAGAAAAACTAAAACATAAAGTAACAAACATGTAACCTAGCCTTACTGATTTGAAATGAATTAATTTTATAAGATGCTTTACTTCATATATAAGTAATAGATAAGGTCTCATTTTCTCGTTTTATAAATCTCTTCATTGTAGAAAGGTTATGATCACTAAGGCTCGATTGGAAGCTGATGACAATTAACTCCTGGTGACTTGCTGGAAGTACAAAAATGCAAATAACTTGGTGGATAAATCATGAACTTGATGTAAACAAATGAACTTTGAAATACTAAATTAATGGCGAGTATTTTTTTTTTAAAAAAAAAACTTTTCTATTTCAAATGTTGTCTCTCAAGGAAATTTTTTAAAATCACTCCAAGCTTAGTTTTTGTTTTAGTTTGATCCTTTATGTTTTAGAAACTTAAATTTAGTCCTTTATGTTTTTAAAATAAGTCAAAATGGTCCTTTTGAAACAATGATAATTTTCGATTTTGGAATGCGATTTTGAACCCTTTTTTTACTAATTCGAGATGTGAAAATTATTCCATCAAATTCACTTACATGAAAACTATAGAACCTAACTGATGTTTGAATAAAAAAAGGCAATAAACATAATGAAAATCGCGTGAAAAATGAATCCGACAGGCAACCGAAAAATTGAAAAATCTAATACTACCTCTGGTCCTAATTATAAGCAACATATGACAAATTATTAATACTAAGGAAAGTAGTTAATGCAACTTTTTTAAATTAATTCTACCATAAATTCATTTTTATTCCATAAACATCCTTTGTTTTAAGTGATTGTCATAGAAATAAGTGAATCCATAGGAAATAAAGTTAACAAAAAGTAAGGGTATAAAAGAAATTTAACCTTGAGTAACTTTAAAAACTAGTGATTGTTGTTTATAATTAGGATCAAAGAAAAAGTCAATTTGTAGCTTATAATTAGGACCAAAGATAGTATTAAATTCTTTTCTAGTTGTTTATGAGACTCATTTTTCATGCGATTTTCATCATGTTTAAACCCTTTTTAATTCGTACATCAGTTGGATTCCATAGTTTTCTTGTAAGTGAATTTAATAGAATAATTTTCACATCTTGAATTAGTCAAAAAAGGGATTCAAAATTGCATCCCAAAATTGAAAACGATCATTGTTCAAAAGGACGATTTTGATTCACTTTAAAAACATAAAAGACTAAATTGGAGCTTCTAAAACATAAAGGAACAAACATGTAACTTAGCCTTACTGATTTGAAATGAATTAATTTTATAAGATGCTTTAGTTCATATATAAGTAATAGATAAGGTCTCATTTTCTCGTTTTATAAATCTCTTCATTGTAGAGAGGTTATGATCACTAAGGCTCGATTGGAAGCTGATGACAATTAACTCCTGGTGACTTGCAGGAAGTACAAAAATGCAAATAACTTAGTGAATAAATCATGAACTTGATGTAAACAAATGAACTTTGAAATACTAAATTAATGGCGAGTATTTTAAAAAAATAAAAATAAAAACTTTTCTATTTCAAATGTTGTGTCTCAAGGAAATTTTTTAAAATCACTCCAAGCTTAAAATCCATTCTCAGATATTTACAAAATTTTGTTCAAGTAAAAAACCTACATTTGAACGTTACATTTTGTAACTCGGGGTACCAGTGCATGAATTGCTTTGAAAATGATTTGGTTGATAATTTGAGCATCTCAATACTTGGTGGTAAAGTTCCAATATTTTGTTCTAGGTGAGGTTAGGCTTAAACCAACATTTTATAGCTGCCCTGTACCAACATTTTTATAGCCTTCTTTTGGGTACATCCAAGTCACACTCATCATATAAATCAATTAAATTGTACAGCCATCACGCAAGAGGTAAATAGAGACAAGGAGAAGTGTAGATAATGAGCATATAGAACAATGTGTGGGACACGCTACAACACATATGCTTACTATTGCTATAGTCATCAATAACAACTGTGGAAGACTCGTTTCTCGTGTTCATGTTCATCAAAATGGACAATGGAGTATGTATCTGAATTAGATTTGGCTTACACGTCTACCCAACATTGCTTGGGCTGTGATACAAAGTGTCGTAAGTAAAGGAAACAAGAAATCTTGCTTGTACCCATAAAAGACCTTTTCAAAGAAATAATGCTTTTCATACCCAAAAAATCGGGAATGGATCCTCTCCATTTCTTTTTTCCTCCATTTCCTCTACTTCATAAGCTTTTGGGGGAAATAAATGAAATGGAAATGATACATACTTTATAGAGAGTGATATTTATTTTATCAAAAGCTTAGTGATGGAAGAAATGGAGAAGATTTTTACTCCAAAAAAATCTTCTCACAAGTTCACCGTGTGTTGTCAAATAAGCATTAACTACAAATAAAAATATTGATTATAAAATTTTGAACACACTTTATTATTATCTTTTACTTCTTCCGTCCCTAATTATAATATCATTTTAACTAATTCACACTCTTTAAGAAAAGTAGTTAATTTAGTTAATCACATTAAATTTATCAATAATGTGTATTGTTCTTCCAAAAGTATCCTTAACATTTTTTGAAATTAATCATCTCTCCACTTAATTGCTTCTCATCTTATTAATTTATGTTTAAAAAGAGAATAATTAATTAAGGGCATTATAGGAAAAAATAATTAATGTACCTAGAAACTAAAAAAGGATCTTATTAAAAAAGACAAATAATTTTCTAAAAAAAAATCTTATAAATAAGGACGGAGGGAGTAATTATTTTAAAAGATAATTTTAAATATTCTTCATGTTTTAGTATATAGTAAAAATATTTTCTTTTTCATTAAAAGAACATTTGTCATATAAATATCATTGTCTATGGTTCTGAATATATTATCAACAGCACCATGGCATGGCACCCATGTGGAATGTTGCTACAATCGTTTATGAACACATTTTAAAGTATCAAGATAAGAGACAAATGACAACTAAGGCATCTGCTACAATGGCCTCAGAGCTTCACTTTCACTTGTTCATTGATATACATAGTAGATTTTGGATTAGATAACATATTATATATCTCTTCACTTTCACCTTGTACCATAGACATCCCTATAGAGTGCAAGAGTATGATAAAATATCACTCCCTCTACTGTTTTATTCTTCTCATCTTTGTCTTTGTCCATCCCTCACATGCTTCTAAGAACAATGTGACAAAACTGGTGAATGAAGTGTGTGCCAAAACTTCAAACTACTCATTCTGCATTGAGTCTCTATATTCTGACCCGCATGCCCCAGATTCAGATCCCTATGGCCTAGCCTATGTTGCATTTCGCTTGGCATACCTCAATGCCACTATCACAAGGGACTACATCACAAAGCTGCTAAAGAAAGTCACTTCAACACACTACCTCAAGCATCTTCAAAGGTGTGCCAGTGATTATGAAAAGGCTATATCTGCAATTGAAACATCTTACAATGACTTGAATTCTGAGACCTTCTTTGAGCTGGCTGATTTGGCTGGTGTTGCTTCTCATGGTGCTGAGGATTGTCAAGATGCTCTCAAAGGATGTCTATCATGTCATCATTCCCCACTTGACTTCATGAACAAGGCCTTAAAGGGTCTTTGTGAAATTTGTGTAGTTGTTTCTAAATTGTTCACAGGATCATAATCTCTAGCTCAGATATTTCACTTTTGCTATTATTACATTCATCGTTCAAGATAACAATAATTGGGTTTGAGATTGCTTTTTTATTTTATAGGTGCATGAGGTTGTGCTATATGAATACAAATCAGTCCTGAAATTTATTATGGATAAAAAGTGACATGTAAACAGCTTTTTGCTACCATTCTCAACAATCATAATTTCAAGGGTTAACTTAATAGTTAAGGAGAAATACAAAAATAAAAAAAATAAAAAATAAATAGCCTAATCATCATGTAAAGAGTTTTTACACTATCATTTGATGATAATTTAGCATGTATGATAAGTTGGTTAATTTTTATTGATTGATAGTGTAAATACTCGAAGGGAGAGCTTTGCTGTTCATAGTGATCTTAACTGACTCGGACAAAATTGTTTTCAGTGGAGGATACCAATTGCTAGAAGAAAAAATAGTGTAAAAAAATTTATCTTGACTATGCATAGAAATTAAATTAATGTTTTTTAATGTACAATCTTGATGTAGGATGTTTATGCTTTTAATTGGAACTGAAACTGATTAGGGTAAGCTACTGAGAATGTTTTACTTTTAAGGTCTATACACTTATTATATATACAAGGAATGTCTATTAAAAAAATTTAAATCAATTTGATTCTAAGCTAATTACTTTTATCAATTTTTAAAATAATAATAATATTAATACATGACTTGATAGAAATCCATGATTTCAACATAGTACTGATGATCAACATGTGTATCTGTCAACACCGCCGCATTTATCAGCCTAGTTTTCGTTTTCTGAGGCATTTCAAAGCTTCAATATCCACCGACCCAGAAAAGGGTTTGGTGAAATATTCCAATGGGGCTCTCATTTCAAACTCCGGAACCCCTTTAATGCCCGAGAATTTGAGTTTAACGCCAAGGTCTTCAGATGATGCACTCCACAAACGCAACGCGGAGATAACGATTTTGGGTCGCCACGGTAAGCTCGAAGAAGCAAGGAAGCTGTTCGACGAAATGCCTCAACGGGACGACGTTTCTTACAACTCCATGATCACCGTTTATTTGAAGAACAAGGACCTACTTGGAGCCGAAGAAGTGTTCAAGACAATGCCACAAAAAAACGTTGTTGCCGAGTCCGCAATGATTGATGGGTATGCCAAAATTGGTCGCTTGAATGATGCCCGTAAGGTGTTCGATAGTATGACCCAGAAGAATGCATTCTCCTGGACAAGTTTGATTTCTGGGTATTTTAGTTGTGGAAGAATTGAGGAGGCTTTGCACTTGTTTGATCAAATGCCTGAGAGAAACGTGGTGTCCTGGACTACGGTGGTTTTGGGTTTTGCTCGCAATGGGTTGATGGATCGTGCTCGGAGGTTTTTTGATCTCATGCCTGAAAAGAATATCATAGCCTGGACAGCTATGGTCAAGGCATATCTTGACAATGGCTTCTTCAGTGAGGCTTATAAGCTCTTCCTTGAAATGCCTGAAAGAAATGTACGTTCTTGGAACATCATGATCTCGGGTTGTCTGAGGGCCAATAGAGTGAATGAGGCTATAGGTTTGTTTGAATCAATGCCAGATAGGAATCATGTTTCTTGGACAGCTATGGTTTCGGGTTTGGCACAGAACAAGATGATTGAGATTGCAAGGAAGTATTTTGATCTCATGCCTTATAAAGATATGGCTGCATGGACTGCAATGATCACTGCATGTGTTGATGAGGGGCTCACGGATGAAGCTCGTGAGCTTTTTGACCTGATGCCGGAGAAGAATGTTGGGAGTTGGAACACAATCATTGATGGCTATGCAAGGAATGGTGATGTAGGGGAAGCCTTGAGACTGTTTGTTTTGATGCTAAGATCTTGCTTTAGACCTAATGAAACCACAATGACTAGTGTAGTAACTTCCTGTGATGGCATGGTGGAGCTCATGCAAGCTCATGCAATGGTCATACGGCTCGGGTTTGAGCACAACACATGGCTTACAAATGCACTTACTACATTGTATTCCAAAAGTGGGGATCTTTGCTCTGCTAGGCTTGTTTTTGAGCTACTAAAGTCAAAAGATGTAGTGTCATGGACTGCAATGATAGTAGCCTACTCAAATCATGGACATGGTCACCATGCCTTGCAGGTTTTCGCATGCATGCTAGTATCAGGAATTAAGCCAGATGAGGTCACCTTTGTGGGACTCTTATCAGCTTGTAGCCATGTTGGTCTTGTCAACCAAGGTAGAAGACTGTTTGACTCAATCAAGGGTACTTATAATTTAACTCCTAAGGCTGAGCACTATTCCTGCCTTGTAGACATTCTAGGTAGAGCAGGACTTGTGGATGAAGCAATGGATGTAGTGTCCACTATCCCTCCTTCTGAGAGGGATGAAGCTGTTCTTGTGGCATTGCTTGGTGCGTGCAGGCTTCATGGGGATGTTGCAATAGCAAATTCCATTGGTGAGAAGCTATTAGAGCTAGAGCCATCTAGTTCAGGGGGGTATGTACTACTAGCTAATACATATGCTGCAGAGGGTCAATGGGATGAGTTTGCACAAGTAAGGAAAAGAATGAGAGAGAGAAATGTGAAGAAAATTCCAGGATATAGTCAAATACAGATAAAAGGGAAAAATCATGTTTTTGTTGTTGGGGAAAGATCTCATCCCCAGATTGAGGAAATTTACGGATTGTTGCAACAGAATCTTGTACCTTTGATGAGGGAAATGGGTTCTACACCAGAGAACTTGTTGCTAGTAGATTTGTTCTCAATTAATTAAAGACTAACCGGAGTTACATATTACATTAAAAATGTATATTTTATTGTTCGTTATTATGAATGCCCCTGCTTAGTTCAAACTTCGGTTTGCTATTTTGCATCTAATATAAATGACTGAGAATGATAAGAACTTTATAAGAACAACAATATAGGTGAGATTGTGAGAATACAAAGTTGACACACAACATTTACCTTGTGTGTGAGGTGTTTTATGTTCTTGCAAAGGAAAGGAGAGTACACACAAGTATAGAGTGAAAACTGAAAAGGTAAAAAGTGAAAATGTTGCTTACCGTTCAGTTCCAATGTCCAAATCAAATTCAAATAAGCTAATGATTTACCCTTCTGTTCTAATCATGGGATTTCTAAAAGCTGCAGGTATGACTCTCTTTTTCTTTATGTTGTGGTCCAGATAGGAACGAAAAGATTCAGAAGTGACCGTGAAATCCAGTTGCATTATGATTAATAGACTATCAAAAGTGAGGGCGTCAAACAATTAGAAAATGCCAAAACTTGGCCTCTTGTGAGTTGAGTCTTGTGACCTATTAACAACCACCGGAAAATATGGTGCATGTATTAAGGAAAGACTATTCATGACTAAGAAATAAGATACGGATAGAGACGGCAACATGTTGGAATAAGATCAGAAACATAAGCTCATAATGCATAATAAATAGTTTAATAAAATACTTAATTCAATAAATTCTTGTCATATAAAAACTTACGACATGATTTGTTTTTCCATAACCATCCTAATTACTACTTTTAACTCTTCTATGAGATCCCTAGGCATCTCTACAAACTTTGTACTTTTGAGCTAGTTAGGACTAATCTTCAATTTAAGACCTAGTTACATTCAAAGTTTTTTGTTCCTTTTTAAAGAGATGTTTTGCAGGAATCAAATCTAGGTATTCTTCCTCAAGTTTAGCGTATGTTGTATTTGAGTTATACCCATTAAGTACTTATGACATAAATTTGATCATAAAAGCTTATTGAAACACACTAAAAATATTTTGACAAGTTTTCCCAACAAATTCTTAGAAATAAATTAAAAAAAAACTTATAAAAGCCATAAGTTATTTTCAAAAGTTGAATTAAGTTTCAAAAAGGTTCTTGTTCCTATAATATAATCCAAGTTCAACCCCCTTATAGTTTGACCAGGTCAAACTGAACTATTTGAACAAGCAATCAGACACATTTCTTCTTTGTAGGCTAGCAAGCAACAAGTTTTTGCGGACACAAGGAAGCTTTCCCCTTTACCTTCTTTTGAGAAGCAAGAGAGGATCACCAATAGCTTTCCCATGTCATTCATAAAAAGAGATTCCCTAAGTTCTCAGTACTGTCATTATTTTCCTTTGGTGCATCATCCATCGTTTTCTGGCTCCATTATAACAACAACTTGCTTTGAAGAAAAATATCTAATTTTGATACAATTTTCGTACACCACAATTAATGCATGAATAAACCTAAACATGCATTAAAATCAGCACATCCAAGTTTAGTGATTGATAACCCAGGACAACTCAATACTAGCTTGTAGACATTAAATTTGAAATTATTGGTTTTTTGTCATTTGTCTGCTTGTTATATGTCTTGCATGAAGCATGTGAGGAGGAGCATCGCTACCTAACTATTCCAAATAACTTATGGACAGAAGAGAAATTAATATTTGAACGTGGACACAAACTTGCTATGCTCATGGAATACGTGTATGCTCATCATAATAATTTCTACAAGTTTGATTTCTTAACTGGTTGCTTGTGATTTAGTCTCTAGTGTATTAGTTAACTCAAAAAATCAAGATCCAAAGTCCAAACCTTCTTAAATCATTGTATCTAGCTAGCTAGATTTATTTTCAGGTGTTGTCATGCTGCACAAATCTATTCTTAAAAATTGTTGCAGTTGAATTTGGATATAGTGTTAGTTTGGCTATGTTCGGCAAAACTAACTGAAAAGCTATCTGGAAGCTGAAAAGCTAGCTGGTAGCTGAAAGCTGAAATCTGATAGCTGAAAGCTATTAAGCTAGCTTATTAAATAATATGTGTTCAGTAAAACCATCTGTTGAAATAGCTGAAAAATGTAAAATGACAAAAATGGACATATTTATATGATATTTTTATATAAATTTCAATATTATTTTATGGATAAAAATATATATTGAGGTGTTATAATTTTAGTTTTTCAATTAATTTTAAACTCTTGCAATTTTTATAGATAAATTATTTTCATTACATTTTTAGTTTCAATTATTACATTTTTTTCATATTAAGTATTCTACGATTAATTTTATACTATATCTTAAAATATTTTTACTCAAGATTAAAATAAAGTAAAAAAAATACACTTAAGTAGACCTTATACTTTTATTATGTTAATTAGCGTAATAATTAAAATAAATATAATATAAAATTATTCAAAAAATAATAGAAAAATAAAATAAATCTAACATTTATCATTGTCAATTTCGTGAAGTATAATGTTAAAATAATAAATTAAGTATTATAAATAGTAAAATGTTTAAAATAAATAGTGTAATATAAAAAAAATGTATGAAAATTAATAGTACAATGGTTAAAATAATAAAAACATGTTTTATTTAAAAAGGGTAATAAGAAATTTAATAAATATTTTAAGGATAAAAAGGGAATAAAATATAAAAAGCTAGAAGCTAGAAGCTAGCGTTTTAAAAAATACTACTTCAAGTAGCGTTTCAAAAAACGTTAGAAACTACTAAAAAAAGTTTGTTTATCGAACAATCAAACAAGTTTATTTATTGAGTATATTATACTCCCTTTTCTTAAAATATGCTTAAATTACATACCATTCTTTTTTTTCTTTTTCTTTTTAAATTACACTTTAATAGGTGCTATAATTTAATCCATTTTAATATGAATGAACTTCTTTGGGTCCATTTTTTCTCTTCTTATGACTCTCGGCATTATCCACAATTAGTTTTGAATCTCTAATGCAAACTTTATGACTTTAAAAGATGAAATGAAGATTCTGAACAAAAATTCAAAAAGGATAGTATGATTCAAAATATTGTTTCATCTACTAAAGTCCAAAAATTGACAACACAGGATTCAAATTTAGCTGTCCATGACCTTAAAAGTTGAAAATTAGAAGAAGAAAACATACCCTTTAAATTAAGGTTTGTTCATAATTACGCACTACTACTAACAAACTCATTTACATTAAAATGGACTAAATTATTTTAAAATAAGAGGAGGGAGACATTTGTAATTTAAGCATCTCTCAAAGGGATGGAATATATTTTACTTTATTTATTTTGCTTCATTTAGGATGCTTATGTTTCGATTTTTTTGTTTAGTGATATAGATGCTTATGGTATATATCCCAATCTGAATATAGGTTACAACAGTAACCTAATATGTAGGTAATACTTGGGGCCCTCTTTTGGTATTTTGGGACACCAAAAAAAGAGAATTTGGAAGGGAAAAAAAAAAAGGTAAAAGGAGCAAAGAGGCATTTGATGGTCACCTAGGCCAGGAGTTCAAAGATGACCTATTTCTAACGCGGTTCAATCATCAATGGGACAACTCATCCTTTTTCAGATCAAAGGGAATGGAAAGAAAGCAACAAGAAGCATGCAAAAGCACATATGAAGCTACTACTACAGAATAATCCCCTTTTGAGTCCCCTTCTCTTTTTCATTCACAAGATGCTTTTATATGATCAAGTAAATTTTACTTTGTCTTTTTTACATTGCAATTAAGGATATAAAAAAAAATCCAAAACTATCCTTATTTAAACACATGAACTAATTTTCACTTATCTCTCCATATCTGATCAAATTATGATTAGTTAAAATCCCATATACAATTAATGTCTCATAACAAATATGAGCTAATTCCCTGGTTTGAAAATGCGATTAACTTTAGGTCCACAACCAAAATTGCTCATGATCTAATTAAATACCCAATGTGGCACAAAAGAAAAAATTTAAATACCATGAGAGTCTCTTAATGGGAATTTTAATCCAAATCTTTCCACTAATAAGAAGCCATTAGATATCTAACCTTAAAAGCTAAACAATATGTATAAAATAACAAGAATATAGAAAAGGAAAAAGAGATAAATAATGTAGCCCATGTAACCCACAACACATCCGTTTATGAAGAAGACAAGTGGAATACAACCGATGCAAGAAAAGCATTTTGGCGCCAGCCCATTAGTCTCTCTTGCTTTGGCTACCATTGCATTGCAAATAACATGCCTATTTATTTATTTATTTATTTATTAACATCCTAAAAGGAAAAGAAAAAAAAAAAGAAGGCAACTAATGGAAGCTATGATGGACCAATGGCTGAACCTTTAAATTTCAAATAAAACGGTCATTTTCCCCACCTCTTGGAACACCTTTTTGACCCTTCTCCTTTTCTCTCTCATTTATTTTATTTTATTTTAATTTTTTCCCTCTCTTCATTGCTCTGCTTTTCAATCCTGCCAAGCAAATCAGATCTATGTTTTGACTCTTGTGAAGGCAATTCACAAGTTTCAGTCTGTTTTTTCTTCCTGGATCAAGTTGGTGTCATAGTGATTCTAAGTTGTAACCAACGCATGCTGAAAAATGGTAGCAATATTAAAGATATATGCCTTGTTGCTACCATGTTTAATTAAAAGCGAAAAAGAAGAAGAACGAAAAAAATGTGCTCCTGTGCTATAAACTAGTGGACCCGACTCCCTGTGTGAAATGTGGGGTGGAATGCTTTGAATCTAATGGAAACTTGTCATGATTGAACTCATCTCATAAATTGTCATTATGTTTCACAAACGCTCACTGCATACGCTCTAGATTTAGGGGCCATAAATATGTTTTTTTTTTTTAAAAAGAGAGTATAAGTATATCACACTGGATGCATACATTAAATTTTCAAAATTATAGTATTTTTTTTCAATAAACATTAGAAATTAAAGTGGAAGAAAAATGGATGAAAATAGAAGCGTGGTCCAGGTGGAGGGATCTCATCACTATTGCTGTAAACAACTAGAATTGGTCAATTAGGTTGAGTGGGATGGCCCCATAATATCATTGTTTTTGTAAAGGGCCAAATTGGTCCTTCTCCTTCCTCCTCATTTCATGCTATTCCATCAATTTCAACGACCCTTTTTTTCTTTTTTCTGATTACTAAAATATCGTTTTAAATGCAAGTAACATTGATGCTATAGATTGTAGACTAATTAATTAAGATTTGCCCTGGTCTGTTTCCCATGGAAAAAGGTTACCCATAAGAGGCGATACGATCTAAATCTATGACTTGAAATAGAAACTGCCAAACCCAAGTTGAATTTTCCTCATAAAGCAATCAAATTACAATCTTTAACAAGAATAATGCTATTTCCATTAAATCATATATATGTGGTTCTTACACTTTTTTAAATAAGCATCAAATAAAAATTTTATCATTTTAAATTATTTAAATTGCTCATATTTTTATAAGTTCATATGATACTGAGTTCTAATCATTAACAAAATGACTAATCAATTTTTTTTTTTATAAAAATTAATTGTTAACAAAATCAATAAATACTTCACACTTATAATATAATAAAAGTATATATATACATCAAAAGAATCAATAGAAACATTATGAAATTATCTCTTATATAAAACTATAAAGCAAAATTTCAAAAATCCGCTCTACCTTTATAAATTAGAGTATAAAATGGAAATTGTACAGGACTGTTGATTTGAAGTCAAGACTGTATGAGGGTTAAAACAAAAAGGGGTTCATTTTTTATTGGTAAATGTGACTGACCATAGTAGCCCAAATATAATAATAATAATAATGTATAATGGTGGCAGTGCTTGGAAGCAGTTGTGTGTAATGTACTTAAGTTTATATAAGCGTGTGAGTGGTGCTGATGAAGAAAGAACACAACAACAATAATAATAGTGACTTAGAAAAGTAACAGCAACGACGGCAACAGAAGCTGGTCATTGCTGAATTTTGCAGAGCTCTTTGTCTCCTTTCTTTTCTCTCTCATCTGCTCCTCTGCCTCACTTGTGGCCTCATCACAGACACAAATACAAAAGCTTCAAGCTCAGACAGAGGGTAACAACACACACACACTAACACTATAAGCTTTCAGTCTTTGACACAAACTGAGATAGTTCAGAGAAAAGAGAGAGAATGGGAGAAGGAGGAGGGGGAAGAAGAGGGACTTCAAAGCTGAGAGAAGCAGCTAGGAAGGTGGCTGTGGCAGCAGCATATGCATGTGGCTCATTCTCAAGGAGAAAGGCTTTGGTGGATCCAGTCTCCATTGACACCTCTTGTAGTCTATCTGCAACTGTACACTTCCACTTTCCCCTTTTCTTCTCATTCTGCATTTTTTTTTTCTTCTTTGGGTGTTTAGCATTTTGGAGAAAGATGCAAACTTTATCTGCATTTTAGGATGGACTGCAATTTTGCCAAATTGGTGTCCAATAGAATGACCCTCTTCATTCATGATCGGTTTTTTGGAGTGTGAAATTTTGGATTTGGGAATGTTCCTTCCTACTTGGTTTTGTGATTTCCCATTTGTTTTCCCCTAATAATACTTTTGATTTTGATGATAGTGGTTTGGGGGTGACTTGGATTAGCTATGAATTTGTTGTGGTTATTGATGTCATTGTTGTTTTGTGCTTATTTGCAGGCCTCAAATTCCTCATTTGTGTCTCCTTCAACAACAAAAAATTCCTCAGGGGAGGTAATAGAAGAAACAGATTCTGGTATCATTACCAACATCAACAATGAGCTTCATAGCAAGGTAATCCACTTTTAATTCCTTAAACCACCACAAGACTTTTTATTTTTCTTGGTTGGTAAATTAATAATTATTCACATTTTTTTTACTGGAATAATTATTCACATTCTTGATTCTACAGAGGTAACTTGGTCATGTATTAATTTTTTTAATTTTTAATTTTTAATAAATTCATAGGTTAGGATTAAAGTAACTCTTCAACTCACCCAAAGGAGTGGAGTGGTGTAAGGTCACGCTGCGTTCACATGAGGGGGAACGATCTATTTAGCGGGAGAACCCGTGTTCATTCCCTCCGTGTGCAAAATTCCCTTGGGTCAGTCACAGCTAGATACCACGAGCGGGATTAGTCTCTGACCCAATGGATTGGGAGACACCCGTGGTCTCTCCGACCCAGCAAAAAAAAAAAAAAAAGTAACTCTTCAACTTATAGCTAATTCACATTCCCTGCTATTTTTCACATTTTGATACTTAATTCTTTCTCGGGTTTTCTATCTTTGCATTCTATTATTACTTTCTAATACTTCGGCATCCAATGAGCCTAAAGTTTGACCTTATGGAACATTTTTCTTTTTTTCTTTCTTGCTTTTTTTTAACTGATGCTTAATTTTTATTTTTAGCCACCTACCCTTTTGCTTTATTATTTTCCTCGTCCTGTGATTTGGCCGAATGGCGTTAAAGCATTTATTTTGGTACTGAAATATATATAGAATAACAAAGGTTTAGGTGGTGAATAGAGGATACTGGCATGTGAGTACCCCTGCACATGGCACATTAGTGAAGCGAAGAATCAATTCAATAAATGCAGACCCCACGTTGGGAAGTTTCACCTGCCACAACATGCATGATCATACTTTTCCTTCTATTGTCGTGAAAACCTCTCTGGACAATTATATATGGCTATACACATGTCCTTTATCCGATAGCTTCCTAATGAAGAGAGTGAACTTTTGTGATGCACACAATCCATTGTCACTTGAGTGTGGAATCTCATTTTTTATTTTATGAACCAAAGTTTCACTGTACCTATCTCTACTTTAAACTATTGGCAAAAAGTGAGATAAGTTTGGATAAATCATGCATTTTTTGTATGAATGTTGGCATGAAAGCCACCAGAGTGGTCATAAGATTTGACAAATATTATGTATTTTCTTTCCATCTTCATCTGGTTTTATCCCAACTTTGTCTGTGTGCCACTTTCTTTTCATTAAAAATGCTTCCTCAAATAAACTATTAATTGGTCAACACTCTTGGTTTTTTATTCCAATATATTGTTATCTTGAAAACTTGATGCATTACCAGCTTAAAGACTTTTATACTATGAACCAATTAGAAATCACCTTATGACTTTTAAAATAATTATTACAAAAGTCAATAATATTATCATACATGCAATCCATATTTTACATTGTCATTTCATTCTAATTAATTCCTTTTGAAAATGAGTAGAGTGGGTCTGATATCACTTAGAAAATATGGGTTTTATTCTTTTCTTCTCTTGGTACTGTTCACTGCTATTAAGTACATACATCTATACGACTAGAAGCTTCTAACAAACAAGCAAAATATGCATGATTTGTTTTGTGGTAGTAAAACATTCATTTGTATATTCCAGAATCAAATCTCATCAAGTCTGGTCACTTTGTAACACTTGTTTTTCTTGGTCAGGATTATGAATGTATACTTGTACTTCTTCATACTATTCATGAATGTATACATGTTCCTTTGTAGACTGTTCATTTGCCTCACTGGCTTTGTTTTACTTGTTTGCAGAATTTGTGTGCAATATGTTTGGATCCTCTGAGCTACCACAGCAAGGGCAGCAGTCCAGGCCAAGCTATATTCACTGCCCAATGCTCTCATGCATTCCATTTTGCCTGCATCTCTTCCAATGTCCGCCATGGTAGTGTCACTTGCCCCATTTGCCGTGCCCATTGGACCCAGCTCCCCCGCAACCTAAACAACAACCTTGGTCCTTTCACTTCTAGTAACCAAAGTGATCCCATTCTTCGAATCCTCGATGATTCTATTGCTACCTTCCGTGTCCATCGCCGTTCTCTCTTGCGCTCTGCACGCTATGACGATGATGATCCTGTTGAGCCTGTTGACACACCTGACAGTCCCAAGTTGTGTTTCTCTCTTGTGCCTATTCCACCAAATGCACCAACCAGTTACCATCCAGCTTTGCAAGTGACTAAACATGCCTCATGTCCTTGCCATCTATCCCTCCACCCTTTAACTTGCAGCTCCTCATCACTGCTACAGTCTCCACCAATGCAAACACCTTACATCATGTGCCCCTCCTCCAATAGAGCTTATCTTTCTGTGAAACTGACCCATGAATGCGCCACTGACTTGGTCTTGGTTGCTAGTCCCAATGGACCACACCTAAGACTTCTCAAACAAGCAATGGCTCTTGTGGTTTTCTCCCTCAGACACATAGACCGCTTGGCCATTGTTACATACTCCTCAGCCGCGGCTCGTGTCTTCCCCTTAAGACGCATGACATCCTATGGAAAGCGCACCGCCCTTCAAGTCATCGACCGTTTGTTCTACATGGGACAAGCTGATCCAGTTGAAGGGTTGAAGAAAGGCATCAAGATACTTGAAGACCGCGTGCACAAGAACCCTGAGTCATGTATCCTGCACTTATCAGATAATCCTACAAGACCATACCATGCAGTAAGCATGGAGCTGCCATCTACACCAATTCATAGATTTCATGTCGGATTTGGCTTTGGCACTTCTAGTGGATTTGTCATACAAGAGTTTGAGGAGTTCTTGGCCAAGATGCTGGGAGGCATTGTGCGCGAAATCCAGCTGAGAATATGTGGGGCTGGAGAGGAAGTTGGCAGTGGCAGAGTCATTAGAATTGGAGAGATAAGAGGTGGAGAAGAAAGAAGGATTCTACTAGACCTTGGTGATTGCACTCATGTGTATGTGGAATATAGCTACATTGAAGGTGAAATTGATGAGTGTGTTAGGAGGACAGGAGAAACTGTTGTAGGTGTTGGAGAACATAAAGGTGATGTTTCAGAAGGTGATGAGGAAACAGTGAGGGATATGAACACAAGTGGTGGTGGTGGTAGGAGTAGCAGTGTTGAAAGCTGGGATTTTCATGACCCTTACATGGCCAGAAGATGGGCCAAGCATTTGCATGGTTATAGACTTTGAAATTGCAACTATTGTTTTATATAGACCAATGCATTTCTGAGGCTATTTTTTTTCTAGGCCATCCCTGTTTTTCAATTTTTACCTAGACCTGTAATCGTTATAGAACTTGAAAAGATAGACAATACACAATATTATTTCTTCACACAACAAAAAAAAAAGGTATTGTAAATGATTTTTTTTTTTTAAAAAAAACCTTTGACCAGTATCCCCATTAGACATCTTTCCAATCTGATAATTTTAGGATTTGAACCCTAACATTGCAATTAAATTTCTTAGTAACAAAACCTAAGTCTAGCTTGTTTATTTTAATATAGATTTTTTTTAGCATATTTACAAACCCTTGTAAGATTTTGCAAATATGCAATTGTTATATATATAATTTAATTATTTAAATATATAACTAATTTATATGTAACCCACAAATTGGTCCTTGAAAGTAGCGTTTAGTTTAATTTTGGTCTTCGAATTTACTTTGTATAATTAGTCTCTAATTTTTTTAAAATATGCCCTCTTTTTAAGTCTTTTATCAACCTTTGTTACTTTAATGAGACAAAATTGTTTACGTGACATGCTAAATGCATATTGTCTTGTTAAATCACACGTAAGATGTCTACAATTAATAAAATAGTTATATGGACTAATTCACACATCAGCTAAAACTCTTGTCTTAATACATCGTCTCCAGTTTCACCTGAAGGTGAACTTGTCCCCATGGAACCATCCAACGCCAATGTTGACAGGTTTTCGAATCTAAATGCCACAACAGTGTAGCGAATGCCACATCCACCAACCATAATTTTGATTCTTCATATATTGAACATGAAATTGGCAATCAAATAGGGAATTTTAAAATTGGTGAAGTTTTAGACACCAAACACCACAATGAGTTTGCATTTGCATCTACTGCTTCTTCCTGTGTTGATGAAAACTTGTTCACTAATGGGATGTGTTTCTATATCAATAAAAACTAGATGAAAATGAATGTTCAAGGGAAAATTCTTTGACATCCAATGGTCATTTAGTGGCTCATAACAACCCTGTAGTTAATGATTTAGTACCAACATCTTCTATTGATTCCGTTGATGATAATTGTTTTGTTGCAACAGAAAGTTTGGATATAAATGGGGGTGATGTTGCATGCAAAGGACAGAGTATATATCAAGTAGGTGAAAATAGTTGTGTTGAAGACTCAAAGGACAAGTCAATTTCTGGGGTTGAAACTAAAAGCTTGAAGTCTACCATTGATGAAGTGGACATAACTAGTCATGTGGTTGGTGTATCAGCAGAAACTGAAGCCCATGATTGTGATAGAATGTTGCATTTTGATAGTGCTTAATTTGAGTTCAAGAAATGTAAGCAGGTCTACCTTCACATTTGTTGCTTCTCTTATAGAAGTTCAATAATCGTTTTTGGTATTTTCTCCATTTTCTGGAACTTCATTTCTTTTCACAAATTGGTCCCTTGCAACTTATTAATTCATTTACATATTTTGAGATGTGATTCAACGGGACAATTATTTTTAGTTAACTAATTTATAATATTATTAATTAAAATTAATTAATTTAACTATTTTTATTGATGTTGAAGAATTAGTTATTATATGTAAAGGAAGAGAGGAGGTAGTATTGTTATTATTAGCAGAATATAATTAAAGCATCAATTATGTCAATTAAGGTATTTTAATTACATTACATATTACGTGCCTTTATTGTTTAGAATTTTTCTTTTTATATATAAAATATTGTTTAGAAATGTTATAAAAGCTACTCACTGAAGGAAATAAATGAATATAATGGTACCACATAACCTAGGACCCTTTACTGAAATATTTTTTATATAACAATGTTAAATATTAAATTTAAATATCAGATGTCAGCATCATCCAGCACACATGCATGAATCGCAACAGAAATGCCACATAGTGGTTAAAACTTAAAACCCCATTTAAAACCTTCTTTTTGTTTAAATTGACTTTCTATTTTAAAGACTGATAGTGATAAGTTCAGTTCAGTTTTTTAATTTTATTTTTAAAATTCGTTGCCAATCAAATACGCATACATGATATATTATTTTAATGTTAAAATTAGTGTCATATCATTACAGCTAAGAAGAAAAAGAGCCAATTATATATAAGCTCCGTTCAAAGGACTACCAACAGCCCCTTAATTTTGGTAGCAATTTAATCACATTTCTTTTTCCATGTATATTTTCCATTAGAGACAATTTTAGTCGAAATATAGATATAAAAACCTCTTCCACTGAGAAAATTTAATCACATCTAGTGGGGGTTAAGTAGTAATATAAAAAGTAAACATATTAAACTCTTCCCTTAATCTATTAATTTAAGTGGATTTGCTCATTTATTTTATAGGCTGCTCAATACATTATTAGAGGGCAAACTCGGGGATTATAGAACTGAATTCAAGAAAGCCAATCGTGGCAAGGAGAGAAGACAAGTGAGAGAGAATTGATGAATGATATTTTGATGTCCAATACATATGATGCTGAAATGTTATTTATACAACTCCAATGTTATGTTGAGTTTGTAAAATTTTTTTTGGTTATCATGTTATTGGTACGGAATATCCACCGGCTTTGCCGATGACTAATCTCCGTCGGAGAACCTAACTGGCCACCTATAGTGGAGTTCTCCCCTTCCAACCACGTTTTTCCATCCACGAGACTCGAATCCGAGACCTTGTTTAAGGGGACCGAGTACAGCACCACTCGGACTAATGACTTGTTGGTATGTTGAGTTTGTAATTAACTACCCAACTACCAAACCACCAAGGAAAAAATAGAACAAATAGTAAAGTGCAGAAAATGAATGTACAGAAAACTACAAAACTATATCAAATCCCCCCTTCTCAAGGAACCTTTGTCCTCAAAGGTGAAAGTGAGGATATTGCTGGATAAAGTCATAGTAGTGCTTACCAAGTAGCTTCTTTTGGAGGCAAATTCAACCACTTGACAAGAATTTTGGTAGCAGCCTTGTTACCCTATTCATTAACCATCTTTTTGTTTAGGTACTGTAGCTTCAGTGATCTGTTGTGGAATGTCATGAACAACAGCTGAGAAAGGGTGATGGCACCACATCAATTGAGATACATGGAAAGCATCATGTGACCCAATCTTATGATTTTATAGGGACCAATGGACCATAGAACCTTGGGCAGAGTGTTTTTTTATTGTTCTTGCTGTTCAATGTTCTCTGCCTATACACCACCCAATCATCCACTTGGAACTTCCTGTAAATTTGATGATTGTTAGCTTGTTGCAACATTCTACTTTGAGCTCTTGTCAAATGAAGGCAGACCGTGAAGCTTGAAAACTTGATCAAGGTATAGTTGTGCCACTTGTTGCAACATTCTATTTTGAACATCCTTGGTAATACCCTTATAATAAAATAAAGATTAATTTGAACTGCTATAAAGTAGTGTCTCCACCTGAATGGCCCCCTACTGGTGAATCATGCATCCATTGCAAGAATAGTTTCGTTAAGGATGTGTTTTGGCCCACAACCAGTTTTCCCTTTCAATGTAGCTGGTTATTAGTCCAGCTATAGTGAGCTTGGTTGTTAGGATTAACCTACAATTCTGAAATCAGCTTTAATTTATCAGGTCAGGATTTGTGGTCCAACAAGTCACCAGCTCATCATGTAAGTCTGTCCTCACAGCTGTTAAAGCCATAAACACCAAGGCATGACTGTGCACTCTTGACAAGACATCTGCTTCTGCTATCTTATTATTTTCCTGGCCCTCATTATAGTGAATTTCAAAGTTGTATCCCATTACCTTAGCTAACCAATCCTGCTGAGAAGGAGTGGAAGCTCTCTATTCTATCAGCGTGTTTGGATTTATGTTGGATTATCCCAAATCTCTTTGGAATACTAATTAAAATGATTTTAGGTAAATATTTTCATGTTTGGTCCCGCATTCAGGAATTGATGCTCAGTTTAGAATTGGTTTTAAGTCGAAACAATTTTAGGTAGCTTTTACATTAGATAAAAAAATTTATACTAAAGTTTACTAATGAGTAATGACTTATTAGAATAGAAGTATCTAAATATGAATCACTTCACTTCAAAATCAATTTTAAGCAAAATAAATTTTACAAAATCAATCTTGCAAGCACTAACCCAACTGAGACTCTTTTGGTCAATTTTGATAATAAAGTGCCTATTTAGAAGATCAGGACTTCACTTTTGAACAGCAAATTAGATTGCCAAAAGCTCTCGTTCATAGGCTGATATAGCCTGATTTCAATTGCTAAGGTAGGCAAATGGATGACTATCTTGCATAGGAACTGCTCAAATGGCAAATCCTGAAGCATCAGTTTCAATGATAGAAGTTTTATTGAAATCTGGTAAGGCCAGAGAACTGATGCAGAACAAAGAACCTTCATGTCAAAAGCTGCCTGTGCTTCAGTAGACCATAAAAACTGATCCTTCTTTAGCATTTCAGTCACGGTTTGGCAATTTTCTCATAAGTCATAACCTTGAACAAACCGTTGATACTAGATAATAATATGAAAGTCCTAAGAATCCTTGCAGTTGCAGCTGCTTCAAGGTGCTGGGGGTTGGCCAATTCATGACTGCAAATACTTCAGAATTTCGATGGATCTGTAGAAACCCCTTCAGCAGATAAAATGTGCCCCAAATATTTGACCTTAGAAGCTGGGAAAAAGCATTTGCTAATTTTGACAAACAATGTATGAATTCTGAGTAGTTCCAACGCCACTTGGAAGTGTTGTACATGTTCTTCAAGGCTAGCACTGTAGACTAGTATGTCATAAAAAGCCAAGCGCAAATTTCCTTAAGTATGGTCTGAATATATCATTCATGAGAGCTTGGAATGAGGGAGCAGTGGTAACCCCAAAAGGTATCAACAACTCATAGTGCCCTCCATGGGTCTTAAAGATTGTCTTGTACACAATATTATCCTTTTGCATTCTTAATTGGTGGTAACCAGCCTTGTGATCAAGCATTGTATTGGATCTCCCAAGCTCATATAAGAGATCATCCAATAGCATGATTAGGAACTTATCCTTCACAGTTTGATTAATAAACCCCTTATAATCTATGCATAATCTCCACAACCCATCCTTCTTTCCCACTAAAACTACTGGTGGGGCACAAGGGCTGGAACTAGGTTGTAGAATACCCTTGTCAAGCATTTTCATGCACTATTTTCTTTATAATATCCTTTTGCAAAGATGGATATCTATAGGGCCTTTTATTCACATGTTTAGATCCTGGTTGCAAGGGAACTCTATGGTCAAAACTAGGTCCAAAGGGTGGTAGTTCAGTAGGTTCTACAAACACAAGCGTAAGAACTCAGCAATCTATCAATTTCACTTGGAGCCATGCTTGTTGTCCTCCTTGTAACATCATCTTCTAAAGCTGCTTATTTCTACTTCATGGATGGAGGTTTGGTTCCCAATAGAATCTGCCATGGTAAAGCAAATCTAACCCAAGTGAAAAAAATTGGGTTGAGGGAAAAAGCAAGATAGATAAAAAATTATCAAAAAGGAGTGATATAGCTATTCACACACTCACACTTATGTATTAGCTATTCGCAAGTATTACCAAGTCTCAAGGTATATAGTTCCTTACAATATTCATTTAATGTTAGAGAGGTTTGTCGCTCAAATAGTTATATATAGAGGCAAGGAGCTCTATTTACATCTCTGTAAAAGTTTACGATAATTAAGAACTTTTAGAATGAAAGCATGAAGGTTACAAGAAAACAAAAGTCTTCTTTTTGAGTCTTGAATTCTTTATTGGAGAAGATGTATTGCTGCCTTGATGGTACTTTTTAGAATTGATAGCTTTTGTATGCTACATACCACTGATGTATATCCAATTCAGCAATAAGTTTTTTGTCATGATTCCTTTCATTATCCTTACATTTAGAATCTTGTGAATATGACATTAGTGTATATTGATCTATTCATATTTCTATTCCAAATGGATGGTTCATGATCATTCAAGTAGAAGAATCTTATTATGGTTTGTTGACTTCACACAAATGGATGAGCTTGGTCTGGGATTTTGGAAGAGGATAACTATCAAAAGGTATCCTAATGATGAGCTTGGTTTGGTAACCCAAGAAGTTTTCTCAATGGATTAATTTATGAATTATGAATATAGACACGAACTTCGAGATTTCTTTAAGTGGTTTTCTTCTATTTCTCGCTTCCTCCAAATGGTACTTAACCATTTCCTTACTAACTATATGGTCAGAACATTCCAAAACAGTTCATATGAGGCAATCATGTTTTCTATATAAACTATTTTATTAAAAAAGAAAAAGTTTAGATGGACTAATGTGTATGAGAACAAAAAAAAATGGAGTTTCAGGAAGGAATTCTATTTTGGAACATGATGAGTTTTTCTTTTTTCAAAACTTTAGATATAAAAAGAAAAATATTACTTTTAGCATATTCTTTGAGTTTTTCTTGAAGAAAAGAACAAATTCACATTTGGTGGAAACTACTTTGTGATAGATGTATGAGCTCGTAAAGGATCCATTATGAAGATTAATGAAAAAGGTGAACTAAATGATAACACATAAATTTTGAAGGTCTTAAGAGCAAATTAGGAATCAAGTGGTTTTTTTAAATAAAAAAAAAATCAGGAATCAAATTTTGATTTTCTTTGTCATGCATCATAAATAAAAGGGTTAACTAAGTTTTTAGTCCCTAAGGCCCCATTCGGGGTGATTTTCCGTTTTTAGTCTTGAAATTTTTAAAAACTAAAACCAATTTTAGTTTTAAGTTTTTAGTTTCAGTTATTTTTTGTTTTTAGTTTTTAAAAAGTTGTTACAAATTGACTATTGATAAATGAGTCAACCATTTTATCTTATCTCGCTTCAGTATGAAATAATACAATATAAAAAAATATTGACACATAAAAAATAATTCAAAATAAAAAATAATTAAACTCGTGGTGACAGTAAAGGCGGTGACGAAGGTGATGGTGGTGGTGGCGGTGGCGGAATGGTAGTGGTGGCGGTGGTGGAGGTGGCAGTGGCGGTGGCGATGGTAGTGATGGTGGTGGTGGCGGTGGCGATGGTGGTGGAGGTTGTAATGTCGTGATTTTTCCAATTGTATGATCAAGTGTTAGATTGATAATACAGGAGGAAATTAAATTTAAAGCTATAATTTGCATAAAAGAATTGATAAATAGATTGTTTTGTTATGTGCTATAATGTTGTTGAAAATATTTCATGTACGGTTGGGATTAGAAGGTAAGGTTGTTGTTGGGAATTTTACGTAAATTTCATAAGTTGTAGAAAAGAAAAAAAAATAAGGAAAGGGAGTGCTTTTAGAGGAAACAGGGGTGTTACTAGCAAAATTTCATGCAAATCTCTTTATTTGAACGTGTCAAGCTTCCTATTTCTTCCATTTCCTTCGTTCTTATCTTTCTTCCTCTCTAAGTTCTCTTTTCCGTGAATGGAAGTTTGATTCCTACCTCAACTTGAAGTTTGATTTCTTTTTCCCTAAAGATTTCTTAGTTGATTTTAAGTTGGTTCCTACTAGTAGATTCTGAAACAAAAATTGGGGAAAGATCACTCAAGAACCCCAAAGTTCTCCTCTCTAGTTTTCTCCACGATTTGAGTCAAGAAGTTTAGGTAAGGGAAGCTTTAAACTTGTTTGAATGATTTGGTGGTGTTTGGTATTTGAGTTCTGATCTTTTGGATGTCCTTTGAGATTTATTTTTATGAGACAATGAGTTTTTCTCTCTTTTGTGTTCTTGATGAATGGGTTGAATTTGTGACTTAAGTTGAAGTTAATATAATATCATGATATGTTGTTTTGATTTGGAATGGTCTTGTAAGTGTTGTGAATTGTCCCTAAACCTTTGAGGCATGTTTTTGGGTGCTTGGGATCCTTTGGGAGGCCCTGGATTCTGCAGAAAATCTTGTTTCGATGTTCTGTTAGTAGAAAATTTTGTGAGAGTCCGATTCTGCAGACCCAGCGTCCAATGACCCACCCACCCAGCCACCTAGCGTCCAATGACTCATTCAGCTCACTCAGCGTCCAGTGATTCACTCAGCATCCAGTGACTCACTCAGCGTCCAGTGACCCACTCAGCGTCCAGTGACCCACCCAGCGTCCAGTGACCCATCTAGCGTCCAGTCAACTCTGGTCAACTCTGGTGCTTTTGTTCATCTTTGAGTCCAGGACCCAGTTTTGTTATGAGTGTGATATATATTCGTTTTCTTAAATAAATAATCATTTTAAATGTGTGATTGACATTCTTTGAGATGTGTACTATAATTGTGAGTGTAGATTTGAAATATTGAATGAGAATGTTGGATATGCCACCACTTTGGTTCCAAAACTATGTTAGGAAATTCACCCTTTGTTAAAGTTGATGTTGAGTTAGGAGTAAGAATTCGAAGTGTGAGAATGCCTTACTTGTGATTATTGAACTGCTAAATTGGGTTCATAAGCTTAATTTGAGAAAAATGGTGAATTTATAACATAGAGGGAACGTGTGGCAAGCAGAGTTGTTTGGTTTGTGCATAATATTGCATGCGGGTAGGCACGTAAGTTGAGGGTGCTAGGTGGGCTCTCAACCTAGTGCTGGAGGATTTCGTGGTGGCCAATGGTGGGCATATAGAATAGACAAGTGGGTGAATTCCTAAAGATGGAAGGTTTTGCAAACCTGACAGAGGTAAGCCAATACCAACACTTGTCTATATTCGATTAAATTCACACTTCCTCCACATGGTGGCTCAAGGGACTCCCTGAATGGTCTAAGATGAGACTAATGGTAGGGGATGGGGCCTATGGGGACCACCTGAAAGTTGTTGAAATCTCCATGGAGTCGAGTCAGCATAATATTGCATGATGATATTGATGAATGGAGTGGTATATGAAGTGAACTGAATGTTTAGTGTGAATGATATTGATTGTACTCTGTGTAGATTCTATCATTCTTTTTATAAGAAGCTTACCCTTGCAATTTGTGTTGGTATTGTTTTACTGCAATGATCGTGTGTTTAACACGGGAGCAGGTAACAGTGATGGTACTGGTTCTCATGCTGGTCACGAGTGAAGATTGGACGATCCTCCTATATTTTGGTTGGACGATCCTAAGATTGGACGATCCTCCTGTTCTGCTGATTATGTTTTAGTATGTATGTACATTTTATGGAGACCAGCTTAGGACTTATGTATAAATATTTATATTGTTATGAATGTCCTTTATAAGAGGACTATATTGGTACTGTAGGTATATATATACTTAAGTTTTGTAAAGCCAGACTTAACACTTTTATGATGTGATGATGTACATTATATTATATGTAGGAAAGTAGGTACATATAATATGGGTTAAATGTGAAAGAAATTTCTTTGAAATTTCATATGATAATATTTAGGCAATGTTTTAGTATAACAAATCTGTAACGATGATAGGTCGTTACAGAGGTGGTGGTGGCGGTGGAGGAACGATGGTGGTGGCAGTGACGGAGGTGGTGGCGGTGGTGGAGGTGACGGTGGCGTAGATGGTGGTGGAGGTAACGGTGGCGATGGCGGTGGTGGAATGGTGGTGGCGACGGTGACGGTTGTAACACCCTCATTTTTATTTTACTGTTTGTAAATATTTTTCTATAAATATTATGAGAAATTATGTACTGTATTTTATAGACAACTTTCTGTACATATTTTCATAATAAAATTAATACAGTTCTATTCAGAAAAAAAATTCTGAATCTATTGATATCTTTGTTTTTGTTTGAATTGCTTGTTGACTGGACAGTTATGTCAGACAGCTGTCCAGGATAAATTTTTCCAGTGTAGCATTTTGGAGTAAACTGTAATATAATAAATAGACAATTGAATGTAGATTTAAAATATATACAGTTGAGAAATTAAAATGCTAAATTCCAATTATTAGAATTTTCTGAAAGTTAGAACTCTGAGAAATTATTATGATAAAATTCTAAGGTATAAAATTAAGATAAAATTTGTATGACACCTATGGAATTTTCTATTAATTGTAACATACTTAGAATAATTATTAACATTGTTTAACTAAGAAAATAAAAATAAAAGTATTAGCTAATTAAAATTTGACAAATCATTATTTTAACTTAATTAAATTAAGCTAATTAGACTTTGAGTGAGAGATAATTAAGACACTACCCTAAGGTTTTTGCTAGTGAGGAATTTAATGGTGGTGTTAGTTTCTTAAAATTCTAATTAGTTTGTAAGATAATTAAAAAGCCCTAAAACCTTCTAGAATAATCTACAATTTTCTACATACTTTGACCAATTACCAACACAATTAGCAACTCACTTAAGCAAGTGTTTTTGGGCGTCCAAGTGGCTGGAAATCTTGGCCAAATGGACTGCCTTAGACCATGCAGCTGGACGTGTATAAAAAAAATTGGGTGAAAATTTTTTTTTCTTTAAAAACATAAGAAACCAAGGCAAGAGAAAAAGTTCCCAAAAACCTAGCTCTCCTAAAACCCAAAACCGTGAGTTTTGTGCAGCTGCTGCCACTCCATTTAATTTCATCCTTGCTTCCAAAATCAAGAGATAAACCAACCAAAACCTCACAAACTTCAACATACCTTCAGCCAAAGAGAAAATTTTTGGGAGAAAAGCTCAAAAATTTCAAGAAGATAAGAGAGAAAGGGAAAAAAGGGTTCAAGGGGTTTTCTTCATCAAACTAAGGATATAAGGTAAGGATCTTGGCATTTAATTTCAATCTAGACAACTTGGAAGTAGGAAAAACATGTCTTGAGGTTTAAATTTGAAATTTAATTAAGAACCATGAAATATGAAATTAATTTAGAGTTTTTATATATTTGATGTTAGAAGTTTGAAATAGGTGTTTGAAGAAATGTTTGGTTGATTTTATGATATGTTGTGATGTATTGAACTTTGATTGGTTTGTTCTTGATTGAAAATGCATGGTTGTTTTTTAGAAGATGTTGGAAACTTGGTGGAGGCCATTCTCGGCCATGACTAGAATGGAAAGGTACTATGTGAAAATTTTTAAAATAATCAAGGGCAAAATGGTCATTTCACATGTAGGGACACATTGGAATTTTATAAAAAGATTAAGGGTAAATTAGTAAATTATAAAATATTAAAGGGCAAAATGGTAATTTCATATATTCTAGAACATTTAGGGGTAATTTCAGATATAAAAAGATCAAGGGCAAAATTGGGAATTTTAGAAAATAGTAAGGGTAATTTGGTAATTTCACATTTTGAGGACATAATTGGAATTTTAGAAAAGATTAGGGGTAGTTTAGTAATTTTACATAGTAAGGAACTAATAGGTATTTTAGTAAAATGTTAAAGTTATAATGTAAATTGTTGAATTTTTATATTTCTTTATGTGATGGTTTGATATTGTTTATTTGCTTATGATCATTTTCATATTGCATAAACATGAGTCTTTTGGGGAAATAAAAAGATTTCAAATGAAGAGTGATTGATGTTGGATAACCGGGATTGCGGTAGCCATGAAATTTAAAAGATAATTGATGTTGACTAACCGGGACTGTGGTAGTCATGAGAAATGATTTTTGGGGTGAGCAGAATCTGTTAAATAGGACTGTATAGTCTGTGGGATGAAGGATATTAGCAATCCCACAAGTGGCCGGAATCTGGACTGAGATGCGGTCGTGGTGGCCTTCCTGGGTATTCTGAACTCTTAATTCTGTTTAGCTTATTCGCGTTTAGTAGGGGCTGAGCTGAATTGCAATGCGTAATGTTAGGTCTGTCCTTACTAGAGGTGTCAAAAATGGCCTGGCCCGTCAGGCCAGGCCAGGCTGGGCCACTAAAAAGCTTGCCTAAAAAAAATTGGGTCATTTTGGCCCGGCCTAACGGGCCAAACGGCCCAGGCCGGGGCTAAAAACTTGTGGCCTAAATAGTATCGGGCCTATTTGACCCGAAATTATTTTTTTTATTTTTTATTTTTTTCTTTTAAAATTAGTATAATTTTTAAAATAAAATAAAAATAGGCCAATTTGGCCCAGCCCGACGGGCCAAACGGGCCAGGCCGGGCCAGCCCATTTTTTCTCTTTGGCCCGTTAGGCCAGGCCGGGCCGCCCGGCCCATTTGATAGCTTTAGTCCTTACTAAACACTCACAAGGGAAAGTCTCCATGGAGCAGAGTCAAAATGATTTGAGTCAAAACTGCATTTGCATAAATCATACTGCATTTATTTTATGTGAATTATTAAGTCATGCATGAAATGTATCTGTTTGATATTGTTTTTAATTGTATGAGAAATTAAATGTCTGATCCAGAAATTTTTGTCCCTAGCTTCTAGGGAAGTTTAACTGCAGGTGAACAAGGAATAGTTAAAGGAAAAAGATGCAGATGTTACCAAAGCTGTAGGATGGGAAATTTTTGGGTAGACAATAATTCTAGACAGTACTTAAAGAAGGATCATTTTGTTATAGTGTTTCTGTCTATTTTTTTTAAATGTAAATTTTGGATATATTTTGGATATTAATAGAATGTGTTAGTACTTTTATATATAATATAAATTATATACTTAAATTAAATTTTATTAGAAGGGGGTTACAACGGTGGTGGTGGTGGCAGCGGTGGCGAAATGGTAGTGGTGGCGGTGACGGCAGTGGTAATGGCAATGGTGGAGGTGGCAGTGGCGATGGTAGTGATGGTGGTGGTGGCGGTGGCGAAGGTGGTGGTGGTGGTGGTGGTGGCGACGATGACGACAGTAGTGGTGGTGGCGGCGATAGTGGTGGAATAGTGGTGGTGGTGGAGGTGACAGTGTAACACCTTGTTACATTAGACATAAACCACACTAATATTTTTTTTTATTTTAGTTATTAAAAAAATGAGGGTAAATTTTTCGCGATTAAGTAAAACATTCATAAAGCATATTTAGCATACAAAAAATATTTTATAAAGAACCATGATCTTTTTTTAAATAAACATCAGTTCACATCACAAAATAAATATAGAGAAATTATGTACTAGCTAATCCCAACCCATACATCAAATAATCCTATTCAGAGCAATACACAATTTCTACCCAAAAACAGGAATGAATAAAACTAGCCTTTAAGTCCGTATCTTCTCGTTAGTCTCTACAATCTCTGGAGTAACATTATCCACAGGAGAACTCGGCCGTTGGGCATGACCGTCATCTTCACGTATCCAATCAACAAGTACATACACAACAAGAAAGAGAAAGGAGTGAGACTTGATTCTAATATATATATATATGTATTACTAACGGTATAACTACCGTCAATTAATAATAGCGGGGGAACCTAGTATTCATCTAGTCATAACGTCCCAATTCCTATCGACTCAAACCTCTAGACGCAGTATGGATCACACCCGTGAGATATGAATCACGCCTGTGACTCGTGACAGACGTGAATTTTACTTAGTTTTAAGTTTTTATTTGTATTTGAGCCTGAATCTTTTTAGTCCATTATTCTTAAATATCCTTCTGAACTTTGGAAAGGGTTATGCACTTCTAACGCTTGACGGCTTGGGAAGAAAGCTAGGGTTATCAATTCTTAAAAAATTAAGATTAAGAATTAAACAAATAATCAAATATAGAAAATGAAAATGAGGATGTAACAATTCACCCCACCTTTTAGAAATTTCGTCCCCAAAATTCGCTTAGGAATCTCAACTTTCAAGTTGCTATCTTCTCCAGACGAAGTTGCAGAGTCACAGTCCTTCCTTGATCTTGTGTCGTTATTCTTGATTGCGATTGTCCTCTTTGTTATAGAAGCTCGATCAGAACTAACCTATGGTAGATAATCTTAAGTTATCTCAATCCATAAGTTATCGTACAATGTTGCCTACTATTGTTCAGTATTTAATGTAGCTTTGAGTTGATCAGTCTCAAAGTCACACTAAGATACTTAGAGTAGATAAGGCGTAGAATATTCTGTTCTTTGGAAGACAGAAATCTCAGCTAAAATCTTAGCTAGACTACTATTTTACTAGTGGAAAGAATCATTATTTGTCCAAATGACATTTTAATAGAGAGTTTTCCCACTTGGGAATATTGAAGGAAATGACTAGGTTAATCACAAGGAAAATGATTTCAACAGGCCCTTTGAATTACTCAAGGAAGTTTTAAGAAAATAGTCATCACAGAGACTATTGTAATGATAAAATTAAGCAAAATATTTAGAAATAAATTTTCGAATTTGATGATGGAAGTATTTCTGAATACAAAGGGTATTCAATCAATAGAGTTTAATATTTATTCAAAGAAACTATTCTTTGATGAAGGAAGAATTTATAATATAAAAGAGAACACATATGCCAAACTAAGATATTTAGATGGAAATAGCAGAAAGCTTTATACGAAAAAAAAGACATATCTCAGGGATACTAGGGTCCACATTTCCTAAAATAAGAAACACAACATAAACAACCTACAACTATAGGTTTCCTTTTAAACCTTTAGTACTTCAGAATTCTCAGGTGGATATCCATCAACTTAATCTCCAGACAATGCTGCCTTGGTGAAAACCCTTTTATGTCAAAAATGAGTAAAGCAATTAGCGATTTCAGTACACCGGATAATTTTTCAGGAAAGAGAGGTGCGTCACAACGGACAGCTTAAATACCAGGTCTTTCCTTAGCCAGAACCTATCCAGACATGCACTTAGTTACTTCTCACCAACTCAGTAACTAACAATATGATAGTTTAATCTTCAAATGTGTGCGCAGACCACATCCTCGAAAACTTGTTTCGTATGTACGTCTTCATTCTACGAGTCTTGAGAGATCTGCATGTGCGTTCATCTAAACTTATCTTATACTTCTGTTTCTCAACAGAGAATATAAGAACACACAGAGTATCTTATATCATTGTTTCTCAACAACGAATATAAGAACACAACAAAAGAATGTCAAGTCCATAACCCAGGTCTCGATAGGACTAACTGCTCTGATACCATTAAATGTAACACTCTGTTACATTAGACATAAATCACACTAATATTTTTTTTTATTTTAGTTATTAAAAAATGAGGGTAAATTTTTCGCGATTAAGTAAAACATTCATAAAACATATTTAGCATATAGAAAATATTTTATAAAGAACCATGATCTTCTTTTAAATAAACATCAGTTCACATCACAAAATAAATATAGAGAAATTATGTACTAGCTAATCTCAACCCATACATCAAATAATCCTAGTCAGAGCAGTACACAATTTCTACCCAAAAATAGGAATGAATAAAACTAGCCTTTAAGTCCGTATCTTCTCGTCAGTCTCTACAATCTCTGGAATAACATTATTCGCAGGAGAACTCGATCGTTGGGCATGACCGTCATCTTCACGTATCCAATCAACAAGTACATACACAACAAGAAAGAGAAAGGAGTGAGACTTGATTCTAATATATATATATATGTATTACTAACGGTATAACTACCGTCAATTAATAATAGCGGGGGAACCTAGTATTCATCTAGTCATAACGTCCCAATTCCTATCGACTCAAACCTCTAGACGCAGTATGGATCACACCCGTGAGATATGAATCACGCCTGTGACTCGTGACAGACGTGAATTTTACTTAGTTTTAAGTTTTTATTTGTATTTGAGCCTGAATCTTTTTAGCCCATTATTCTTAAATATCCTTCTGAACTTTGGAAAGGGTTATGCACTTCTAACGCTTGACGGCTTGGGAAGAAAGCTAGGGTTATCAATTCTTAAAAAATTAAGATTAAGAATTAAACAAATAATCAAATATAGAAAATGAAAATGAGGGTGTAACAGACAGTGGCGGTGATGGTGGTGGAGGTGATGGTGGCAGTGCCGACAGTGGTGGTGGTGGCGACGACGGTGGCGGTGAAATGGTGGTGGCGGTGGCGAGGTGACGGTGGTGGTGGTGGTGATAGTTGTGGTTGTCAAATGATGGTAGTGGTGGTAATGAGAATGTTTTTTAAAACTAAAAACCAAATTCATAGAACCTTTTTTTCTTGATTTTTAAAATGAATGTAAAAGTGTTTTGAAATTGAGTTAAAAACAATTTTAGCTCTATTTTTGTCGAACGCGTTTTGTTTTGAAAATTGCATTTTAAAACCAAAAACCAAAAACTGGCAACCACCCCGAACGGGCCCTAAGATTTTTAAAAATTCAATTTTTAGTCCCTAAACTTTAGTTTGACTGGTCAAGATCCCTAAACCTTTTAAAATTTTGGTTTTTAGATAATCCTAAATAAAATCTTTGTTAGTATTTTTGGTCGGTTGGCCAACTTTCTTTCGTTGGTCTTTTTTTGGTACTTGAGAGGTTGATTGTCTGTCTCTCACCTCAGGTTTTCGTGTCTGAGGGATCAATTGAACGACTCTCACAGGTCTTTTTTGAAGTCTGGGAGTCAATTGGTCAACGTTTGTGTTTGGAAAGTTGATTAATCGACTCTCTCTAACATGTCTTTATTGATGTTATTATATATTATTATAATGAACTCAACATTAATAGAATGACACTTTAATTATTTTTTAAAGTATCATGAAGTTTATAACTCGATGAAATTAAAAACTTTACTTATTTACTACTCCCTTCGTTCTTAAACTCTTGATTTTAAGGTTAATGCATACAGCTTAAAAAATATTTAATACAACTCATAAACAATAAATTTAGTCTAAAATACCCTCATTTAATATCTATAAAGAAAGAAGTTATGAAAATACAGATCATGTTAAATATGGGTATATGTGAAAAAAAATAATTAATGAGTCTTAAAATGTATAAAACATCAAAAATTTGAAAACAAAAATAAAAAATTAAAATATCAAGAGTTTAAGAACGAATGGAACATTAAATTTATTTCGGTAGGCCATAAGGCCCGTATCTTTTTGGTGAAAAACCTTTGACAAGTTGATTATATAATTGATGTTCGTTAACGTGTAAATTGATATGACAACTAGGTAATTTGAGTTTGAATCCATGGGCAGGATCTATAAATCCCATTAAAGATTCACGTTAGTAAATGACAAATAACCCAAATGACAAATGATTTCCACTTTCCAGGTGGATTTTTCTTTGGGTTGTAAAGTTTTCTTTCCCACCCTATATATAAAAGAAAAATAATCTCTAATTGGTAACTATTGCTTTAAAAATATAAAAGCATTCATTCACTATTCTTTATTAAATAATCATAAATAGAATACTACTAAATACTTTTATATGATCTCAATATAATAATATGTTATTTTCACTTTTTTTAGATTTTTTTTAATGTAATCATTACCTAAGAATACTCATCCCTTGGATATTATAATTTTAAAATAGCACCGCACCATTTTTCAAAAAAAAAATAGCACCGCACCATTTTCAACCAACGACCATATGATGGCTTAATGTCCACATGTTAAATTACCTGGAACATAGTTCTTTAACAAAACATCTTACTATTCTTCTTCCGAAAAAAACAAAACATCTTACTATTAGTTTAGTAGCATATTAAATCAATCGAGGAAATTAAGAAATGTAATTAGACGGATAAACTGTTAATTACTTAATAACTTTTTTAAATTTTTTGTTATATGGTATTTGGCTAATCAAAATGGATCGTTTACAGTAAGAACTTACACTCACACATTATATGTATTATTTTTATAATACTGCAATGATTACACATATAGGGCTTAATTAAACAAGTTTTTGAGTCAACTACTCCCAATTGCAGAAGTGATCCCATTCATGTCCGAGTCAAGCTATGACTATATCCTCTTGTATAGATAAATAAAAATTGTTTATGCGTTTGTTATAATTTTATTTTTTTTCCATAAAACAATATTACCACTTTATCATTACTTACTAAAATCCAACTAACTTAAATAATATAATCGTTATTCGTGACCTGGCCATCGAAGGTCTTCTAATTTTATAGTTCAATTATTATTTTTTTCATGTGAAATGCCACCTATTAGTTTTGTTTTGTCCATTGAAAATTGAAATAAGTATTAACAAGGACAATAATATATATAATAAGGTTTTTTTTTTTTTCTATATGTAAAAGGGGGCCGAAGACCAAAAACATAAAAGAAGCTAACAATTATCCTAGAGCATGGGATACACCCATGAAACCTTTCCTAAACAGAGGAATAAGGGAGAAGTTGACCAAAATCAAAATAAATAAGTAATTAAATAAATAAATAAAGAAGGGGAGGTTGATGAAACTGGTCGACAGCAAAGCTACTAGTACATTATGTAAAATAGTCAAATGATGAACACGTTTGTTGGCTTTCCTATGAGTAAGACACAGTCACATTCCATTTTTGACACAACACAAGTGGTCCTTGATCTCCATAACCAGAATGTGGTACTGATCCCTAGCCGAGGTTTCAAAAATTAATTAAGAGTTTGTTCGAGATAGTTAGAGTTTTTATTTCTTTTTTTTTTAATCTTCAAAACTAAAAAAAAAATCATATCAAACGCTTCTTTGAAAATTCAATTGAAAAAAAATTTGTAACAAAAGAAATGATGTCTTAATTTAAAGTGAATAAAACTTCTAAACTCAAAGATTTATTTTAAAATCACGTTTATTTCATTTTGACAAAAAAAAAATGGGTGAGGTAATTGCATTATAAGTTTATTCAAGTTATATATTTTGATTTTGATAACTTATTTTTATTAAAAATGTAATTAAATTTATTATGTTATAAAATAAATAAATAAAATCATTTTAAGTGAATGATCAATTTTCATTTAAATATTAGATGATGTGTCTCAGCATAAAATGGCACTAATAAAATTCATTATGAGCCACAACTCACAAGTGCTCTCTTGTGTGTGTAATTGAACTGAAAGTTAAAAAATTAGACCATTTTTAACAATATACCGGGCTAAAGAAATGGTTTTGTTTGGTTGGAACGAATTGTTTCCAATTCAGTTAAGGAAGAACTATTTTTAAATTTGGTTCAATTTTTTTTTTTTTTTTTTTTTTTTTTTTTTTTTTTTTTTTTTTTTTTTTTGTATTGAACTAAACTACGAACAGATCTAACATGAGACAATGGACTTTTTTTCATGTTTCAGTTCCATTCGGTTTAGAGCACGTGAATAGTTTGGTTCAATAGTCCTAAATCAATTTGATTTGAATTTTAGGTTACAATACACTAAACAAAAGAAATACTTTTATTTGGGTGAACTGTTTTTTTTTTTTTAGGTTCGATTTGGGGAAATTGTTTTTCAGTTTAATTTGGTTCACTTTTCCGTGTTGAACCGAACCATAAACATGCTTAGTAATTAGTATTTTAGTTTGTATACTGTACAAGATAAATATTTTTTATATAATTAAAATGTATAATAATTAAATACTTATATATATATAGGGGTTTGCTAACTTATACCCATTTATTTTTTAGAATAAGTAAGTTAGCAAGTTACATCAGGGTGTATTTTAAGAAAATTTGTAGTTGTAATTTGCTAACTTACTCATTCTAAAAAACAAGTGGATGTATGTTAGCAAATGCGTATAGGATTTGCTAACTTATATCATTTGTTTTTTAGAAGAAGTAAGTTAGCAAACTATAACTACAAAATTTTAAAAATACACTTAAGGTGTAACTTATTAACTTATTCCTTCTAAAAAAATAAGTGAGTGTAAGTTAGTAAATCTCTCTCTATATATATATAAATTAAATTTTAAACTTATAATTAATAATTTAAATTGTGATATATTTTTAAAATTAAAACAAATAAGCAACGAAGAAAATCAAGTATGAAGAGAATAGTTTGAGATAGTTGGGAGAATTTTTTTTTTTTGTTAGTTACAAAAGTAACGTGTGAAATCAATGAGAGTATTAAAAATATCTAATTTAAAGTGTAAAGAGAATAAAAATTTCACTTTTCACATTATGTATTTTAATTTATAATATAAGAGTAAATTTTAGAAAAATACACATTTCATATAATTTGTATAAATACATTTTTAACATATTTCCCATCTTTTACGCGTCTAACGATAAGGATACAAAGAGAAGATTACAGACATGGACAAACAAAGCCACAAACACTAACCCTTAACATGACAATGCACTACTAAAACAAAATCAAAAAACACCAATCATGAGAGGGGAGGTTGACCATAAAAAAACACATCATATACCATCATTTTTTTAGCTTTTCCAAAACCATCGAAGCTGCAAACCGAACCAAACCTCGATCAAAAAGAACATCAGCACATGCCCCTTTACCTTTCTTTGTTTCTTCTTTCCTTCTCACCATGCACCAAAAATACCTCGATTAAAAAGAGACACAAAACAAACAAAGAAAGAGAAGAGAAAAGTGGTTAATTGATTCATAGGCAGTGTCTGTGGTACTCTTAAAAGTATTGTATTACATACATGATACATGAATCTCCCCACATCCTTTATTTTCTCACACAGTCCACATCCAGTGACTCCATCCAATTGCAACCCAAAGAAAAAGACAACAAATTACTGAATATGGTCAATTTTTTTTTTATTATTTTAAAAAGTGAAATTTTGAGTTATATGTTATGTAAGAATTAGCTGATACCATTAAAAAAACATGTCTGGTTTTTAGTTAAGAAGCTCTCAACTTATATTTAAAAAGTAAAAGTGAAAAAAAGTTGTTTGTTTGATTTTCAATTAAATCCTTATCCAATTATAAACTAAAATTTACCTTAACTTTGTCTTAAAACCCTGTTTAAAATGAAAAAAAAAAAAGCTTTTACAAACTCAATTTATAAAATAAAATTTATTCAAATTTAAGTTTGCAACTTTAATATAAACATACACAAACATATGATGATCCTTAATTATACGATAATTTTTCTATCAATTAAGACTGGTCTAGTGGAATAAAAGAACTAGTCTCTTATAATTTCGTAAATCAAGATTTAAATATCTATTTAACGTTGAATTGTGTTTAAAACACCATCAAATATGTAAATCAACTTGTGCAAAGTTATTTCAATTTAAATAATAATATTAAGTTTAAGACTTAAATATGTAACTGTATTAAATAAAATAAAATTACTGTTGTTTGTAATAATTTTATCTTATTTGAATATAATTAGTTTTGGTAGAAAATATATTGTTGTAAAAAAAAGAGTAAATTACACGGATTCCTCGTGAGTTTTACTTATATTGCACCGACACTTTTTGCTTTTTTAAACCATACAAAAAATTCTTATTTGTTGGTTCTAAATTACACGGACCCCCCGAGTTTTATTTATATTACACGGATCCCTGAGTTTTACTTATATTATATCGATACCTCTACTTTTTTAAACTACAGGAGTCAAAAATAATGTTTAAAAAGACAGAGAGTGTCAGTATAATATATGTAAAATTTAAGAAAAATTTGTGTAATTTACTCTTAAAAAAAAATGTGCCTAGAACAGTTTTTCTAAAAAAAAGACATACAAGTGAAAAAAAATACAATAATTTGAGCAAAACAAGAGAGTGAGGTGGGGGCAGAGAATAGAAAGAGAAAGAGAGAGACAGCAATAATAGACAAAGAGTCCCACAGACAATAACCCTTAAAAACTCGGTCTCTTTTTTTTCTCTCAAATTTCTTTCCCTTTTGTTCACTCAAAAGAGCAGAAAGGGACAAGATCCCGGAAAGGCGTGCCAGCGTCAGACTCGGTTCTCTGTTCTCATCTCACTCGTACGGCGTTTTTGCTTTCTCACCTTCTTCATTTCTTTCATCATCTTCCCACCTTTTTCGCCTCCAAAGTTTACTCCTTTCTCAGTTTTCACCCACACCCAGATGGCTTGCAGCACCATCTCGGATCTGTGTCCCTCACTTGCGTGAAAAAGCTTCCACCTTTGGTCTCTGGGGCTGTTGGGGTATTGAAGAAGAAGAAGAAGAAGGGATCATGTATCCGAGGCTCATACACCCCCACGATGGGATTGTGCCGCAGGATGACATGCAGGGTGCTGCTTCCAACCTCTCTCACACTCACAAGGGTGACCCTTGTCTCGTTCTAACCGCTGATCCCAAGCCTCGTCTTCGTTGGACTCAGGACTTGCATGAACGGTTTGTTGATGCGGTCACGCAGCTTGGGGGAGCAAGCAGTGAGTCTCTTGTTGCTCTCTCTTTGTCAAAGTTGGAGACTTTTTTGTTAATGAAGTTGGATTTTGTTTTTATGGCACGTGCACAATTTTGTTGTTTTTGTTTTGGGGTGAATTTGGCATAGTATTTGTATTGGCTGTGTGTGATGCTTTCGTGTTTCTGTTTGAAATGACATGGGACAGCTTTGCCTTTGGGGAAGCAGGGAAAATGGACTTTTTTTTTTTTTTTACTGTTTTGAGTTTATTAATTAGGTGTTGTGGAGTTTGTTTATGGTTATACTTCTATTCTCGGTTGTAATAATTGGAATTGGAACTGTTTATGTTTATCTACAGTAATTGGTCTTGCTTAGGGTGCATGTGGACTGTGACGAGTAGAATTTGTTGTAACAATGTAGGTGGAGAATGATTTCATAAGCAGATTAGTAATAACCATGTGTTAGTTTGTTTGACTACTGTATGACTAGTTTAACTTGAGAACATTTTTGTTTGAATGGGTTTGTCAATCAGTGGATTCTGAGTTTGACCACAAAGTATAAAATTTGTCAGAGAGTTTTGTGTTTTAGAGAGTCCATTGGTCGATTTCGTGCGTTGTTGATATTCTGATTCTTCTCGTCATTGACTTGGGAGCTTTAAGCATTTGAAGGGTGGGTTGAGTTGAAATTCATCATGGGAGCATGGTGGTGGCGGAGCTGCCTGCACTTTTAGATGCTTTGTTGAATGATACAAAAGGAGGGCTGAATGCTTTCTAAAAGAAACAGGGCAAGTAATGATTATGTGCAGCCATTTGTTGTAAATGAGGGCAGAAATATATGTGCTTAATACTTATCTGATATAAAGATTGCCATTTTCCTTTTTAGCTTGACATCGTAAAGTTTAGAAGGAAACATTTTGCTGTACTGGTATGTAGAAGGTATTAGCATGATGAAGATGAAGTAGGCATATTGATGAATATATGTACCAACACAGCTTTGAAGCTGTTTTAGTGTTTAGCTCTTGTACTTTGTGTTTATTACCTTAATTTCGTCAAACTATTTAGCTGCCACTGTTTAGTTTTGTAGCCTTTTGAATGCGATAAAACATTACAATATATATTTTTTTTCCATTGGTATGGAGGTTATCATTGCGTATTCCTGCTCCTGCCACTTTGCCTTTACATGATGGAACCATATTGTAAGATCAAATTAATTTTCTTTTTTTGCAAAAGTTTGGATTTTAGAACAAAGTTGAACTGTCTTATACATAATACTTCATGAATGAGTGACAGAGAAGACATTTGGCTGTTAATACTTGTCACAACCTTGTTGAACTTTCTATGGCCAAAGAAAAGTGGTTTGAAAGGTTGAAGGGCAATGCAGCTCCCAGTTGGGTTTGATTTTGGAGATTAATTTTAAGAGAATGGTTGTTAAAAGAATTGAATGTAATTGTAAAATAATTGTTTTTAAAGTTTTGAGTTTGTTTGGCTGTTTTATAATACTCGCTTTTGAAATAATTGAAGGGATATTGTTGGAAATTCCTAGGTATTACTCCTTAAAATTGGTAATATAGTATTAAATGTAGAGATTTTTTACTGGGTTGGGTTTGATTTTGGAGATTAATTTTAAGAGAATGGTTGTTAAAAGAATTGAATGTAATTGTAAAATAATTGTTTTTAAATTTTTGGGTTTGTTTGGCTGTTGTATAATACTCGCTTTTGAAATAATTGAAGGGATATTGTTGGAAATTCCTAGGTATTACTCCTTAAAATTGGTAATATAGTATTAAATGTAGAGATTTTTTACCGGGTTGTCAATTGCTGCTGTAATGGCCGCTACAGTGGCAGAGCAGAGCTGAATGGCTCTTTGCTGCTTCTGAATACTTTTGGTGGAGTGTTTCACTGTTGTGTCTCTGAGAGCTGTGATTTTTGGGGGATGGCCACCATGTGTCTTGTTTCACCAAGTCACCGACCACCATTAAATACTTTAATTATTTCAGGGAAACTGCCATGAATATTGTCAATGATGAGGTCATGTTTCCTAAACATGGCGAAAATCATGCAGATCCAACAAGATTTTGCTAAAAGTTGTCAGAGACGTTAGCATGGTTCCCAATTCACATTATATGGCACAGATGTGATTCTAGAATGGTGAAAATTTAATATAAACATTCTTATAGACTGCTATTTAGAAAACAAAACAAGAAAATGCAAGATGTTAATTTTTTTTTCTCCCTTCCTGGTAGGATTAAATTATTATTTAAGAGAGATTAAATATATTTTCTGATTTGAGCGGGAAGATAGGTTGAGAGATTTTATAATGTTTGATGTATTTTGACTCATTTAGTGCTATTTACTGCTATAAGATTCTGCAAGTTTCTAATTTTGGCTGTAAACATACTAAATTGTTTAACTGAGTTGTAACTGCAAAGACAAATATGCAATTAGGGCAGGGGTGACAATTTGAGTTTGTGTTGGTCATGATGTTTTATTCAAAATTGGGTTAATCATGTTGTATTGGGAGTAAAATGAGTTTATGCAGTGTCAAATTCAGGTTTTCTTTGTAATTTCTTGCCGAGTTTAGTGGGTTCAACTCATATCTAGAATTGGCATACTTATTACACTATGTAGGATTATGAATGAATGCAGAGAAAGTTGGGATAGCATGTACTGTAGAAAAATAGGAGAATATTATCTTCGATGATTTGGGTATGTGCGGAGAAGACCTGTAGATAAAGAGATTAAGAGAGTAAATCAGATGGAGGGAATCCTTGTAACTAGAGGTAGAGAGAGACTAAGAAAAATTATATGCAAAATCATTCAAAAGAATTTAGAGGTCAATGGTTTGTCCATAGGCATGATTCATATTAAAACCCAACCTCATTTGATCAATGTAGCTGATCCCACCTAGTAGGAAAAGGCTTGGTGGTTGTTGTTATGCCATGTAGGGTTTAAAAGGGTGGTGTGTGTGTGATATACTATACTACATCCTCAACCCAAATCACGTGCTGCTGTTCTCTTTTGATAATTATAACTAAGCAAGATACTTTCCCATGAACTCAAAAGTATTCTGGCTCAATATATTTAGCCTTCTAGGTTTGCTGAGGTTTATAAATGATACTGCCTTAACTTGTTTGTAAAGTAGTTATTAAGGCCTACTTTCCATTTCTTATCTTGAAATCTTCATGCGTAAATTATCATCAATATCATTTTCTGACTAGGTTCTGGATGTTATCTGCAGAAGCTACACCTAAAGCTATCATGCGGACCATGAATGTCAAGGGTTTGACTCTGTTTCATTTGAAGAGTCATCTTCAGGTCTCTTCATTTCTTTTAATAATTCTCTGGCCAATTTTCAACTTTGAGACAAAAGTGAAACCTTTCTTTCTGCTTTGCAGAAATACAGGCTTGGTAAGCAATCTGGGAAAGATGTGGGAGAAGGATGCAAAGATGGTATGATTGTCATTCCCCTCTGTGGATCAATTATGTTCCCATCCCTGTCATCTTAGTTTGCTCTGTCCAATGTGTTGTGTAGTGTCTTTCACTTTCCCTTTCCCTTTCCACAGGGCAGGGATCCACCTGGAATTTTAGTCTATATGAAGTATGAACCAATGAAATAATCATATATTACCAACTTGGGTTATATTGTCAATACATACTGCCGAGGAACTGTCTGTACAAAATTACAATTTTGGAGCAAATTGTTTATGGACATATTTGCAATTAGGGAGCAAATTAGCCTAATTTTGAAAATTTGGATAACCAAGTTAATTTATAGTTAACATATACTCTTTGAATTTGAAAATTGATTGTCAATTCTTTTTTCTTGGCAAATAACTTCCTAAATTGGAAAAATGTTTGCCAGAACTTCAGTAATTCCAACTAAGCTTTTATGAATAATCTTGGCTTCAACTGACTTTTGTGGAAGGAATATCAGGTTCATATCTTTTAGAAAGCCCTGGCACTGATAACTCTTCTCCGAAGTTGCCAACTTCTGATACAAACGAGTAAGAATTTGCATTAATTCATAAAAAGTAATTTCTTCTTCTGGAAGATGTCTCAATGGATTTGAATTACCGAATTGAGCGAGTGATTAATTTCATGCCTAGGGGTTATGAAATCAAGGAGGCATTGAGAGCACAGATGGAAGTGCAGAGTAAATTACATTTGCAAGTTGAGGTAAATTTCATTTTCCAAGTGCAAGTTTTGTATCCACTATGGCTTAACAAACTTCTTGCCACATTTGTAATTTAGTTGTATCATACATTTGCATATTGAGTGTAATTGAAGCAAGTTGGTATCACACTGCAGGCGGAGAAGCACTTGCAGATTCGCCAGGATGCGGAAAGGAGATACATGGCCATGCTTGAAAGAGCTTGCAAGATGCTGGCTGATCAATTTATCGGTGCTACAGTTATAGACACAGACAGCCAAAAGTTCCAAGGCATTGGCAGCAAAGCGCCTAGAGGTACCTTGGTTGATCCTCTTGGTTTTTACTCCTTGCCATCCACTGAGGTGGTCGGAGTGAATGTCCCGGAAGAAGAAATACCGCCGAGTCTCCCACCCCAAAGGGCTGATTGTTCAACCGAAAGTTGTTTAACCTCACATGAGAGTTCTGGAGGATTGACTTTAGAAGGATCTCCAGGTGAGGGAAAAAGGAGGATGCTAGGAATGGAGTCTATGGCAGCACCCTTGATCTGGAGTGAAGCTAAGATGAGAACTCAAGCCATCAATGTAGCCCAAGGTAATCATCCTCAAGGAATAACTAGGTATGGCATGTAGGGATGGAAGGTCTACTTGATGGTTCATCCTCTCATAATATACCTTTGGGCTTCATTCATTCCTTATTTTATAGGTACTTGAACTCCTCATGTCTTGTAAGTTAGTGAGACATAGGTGGAATCAATTTTACCCCTTTGTAAATTCAAACTACTCTGTGGCTTTAAACATTGCAAAAAGCTAGCTTTGACTATACAAAAATTGTGTGTTTTGGTGACTTCTATGGATTCCTTATTGCTCATTACATCATGCTGAATTAAGGGTGTGACCTCCTTTCCTTCAAATATAGAAGTGGAGTCATTAGTGAACTCTTGAACTCTTTTCAAAAGCGTTGAACTTGCAAAAGCAATGTTATACAATCCTGACCAGTTACTTTTCTTTCAACAATTATTTTAAACCACGAATATTTTGGTCATTAGAGAGATAGGGAGATCCAATGAATAATAAGAAATTTTCTAACTGAGTTGACTTAAAATCCATGCCTCGCCCTAAACAAAATATTTGTCTCACCAAATCATGTGTTTTAGGTGTGAATAATGGATGTGTCCGTCCATGTTTTTAAGTAGTGGTGTTTGCCCTACTATGTGACGTTTTACTGTATTTGACAATTTTATGTGCTTTTTAATGTGGCTTTTGTACCAGATTAATATATTATATTGTACATATTGGGGCATAGTCTCGGCCTGTTAGTCAAATGAAATGAAAATTGCAGCTCAAATTGCAATTGTAGAACTATTGTCATTGGTTGTATCATGCAAGTGGCAGGTGGAATATAACAAATGTTTCAAATTCTATTGTTTCCTAAAAAAAAAAATTGATTATCTCATAGTGGGTGCATTCTAGGGTGGGAAAGTTTAACAAGTCTCCCACCATGGAAAACAAACCTGATCCGTAGGATTGGAATCTTTTTCAAGATGAGAATAACATTATCATAGACATACATATACTGGATTAAAACCCACCAAAATATATATTTAATTTAGTATTGCTATTCGCACCACCAAAATTGCTATTCACATCCCCACGTATTTAATTTTATTACTGTAGCAATATATATATATATATATATATATATATATATATATATATATATATATATATATATATTTTTTTTTTTTAATTTAATGGGTTATTTTTTTTATTTGAAAGCAGTGAAATTACGTCCAAGTCCTTGGTAATTTACTGTAGCAAAAAATATATATTTAATTTAATGGGTTACTATTTTTATTTTAAAGCAGCAAAATTACGTCCAAGCCCTAGTAGTGCTCTGAATTATTTTTATTTCCAAAAATATCCTTTCCACGGAATCGTGATTCCATGGCAAAATACACTACGGAATCATGATTCCGTTGTGTAATTTATCAACGAAAAGACTATTCTGTTTCGTATTTTGTCCACGGAATCATGATTCCATTTCATTTTTTTTTTGCATCCCTAGATACACAATGGAATCTTGATTCCGTTGTACATTTTATAGAATAGAATCATGATTACGTGGAAATGGTATGTTTGGTAAAAAAAAATTAAGCACATGGGAATGTGAATAGCAATTTTGGAGGTGCGAATAGCAATGCTAATTAAGCACATGTGCTTAATTTTTTTTTTTACCAAACATACATTTTCCACGTAATCATGATTCTATTGTATAAAATGTACAACGGAATCAAGATTCCATTGTATATCTAGGGATGCAAAAAAAATATGAAATGGAATCATGATTCCGTGGATAAAATATGAAACGGAATAGTCTTTTAGTTGATAAAATACACAACGGAATCATGATTTCGTAGTGTATTTTGCCATGGAATCACGATTCCGTGGAAAGGATATTTTTGGAAATAAAAATAATTCAGAACACTACTAGGGCTTGGACGTAATTTTGCTGTTTTAAAATAAAAATAGTAACCCATTAAATTAAATATATATTTTTTGCTGCAGTAAATTACCAAGGACTTGGACGTAATTTCACTGCTTTCAAATAAAAAAAATAACCCATTAAATTAAAAAATATATATATATATATATATATATATATATTGCTACAGTAATAAAATTAAATACGTGGGGATGTGAATAGCAATTTTGGTGGTGCGAATAGCAATACTAAATTAAATATATATTTTGGTGGATTTTAATCCAGTACATGTATGTCTATGATAATGTTATTCTCATCTTGAAAAAGATTCCAATCCTACGGATCAGATTTGTTTCCCATGGTGGGAGACTTGTTAAACTTTCTCACCCTAGAATGCACCCTCATAGTGATGCTAACTGCTGTGTGCTGTGTGCAACATCGTTTCTTAGGAATACATGGACGGCCATATTGGAGAAAGGAATTCTTCAAAGGGACCATTTTAGATCCAATAATATTATACAATTAGTAATTTTTCTTTTTTGTCTCGGACCTTCAAAAGTTACTTTAAATTCTAATTAATCTGGATTAAATTGGATAAATTCACCTAAGGAAATAAAGTCATCTCAGCTTATTTTTTATACACAAAATTTGAAATTAAGACTTTTAAAGATAATTAATTGTTTTTATCACTTAGACTAAAAGGCATTATTGGTATTGTATGGAAGACTTAAAAAGATGATTAATTGTTTATCACTTAGACTAAAAGGCATTATTGGTATTATATGATTAATACTATGACAATATAAAATTGGTACTATGAACAAATAAATACATATTTGTGAGACACGTGGAGGGCTATTATTCATTTGGGTTTGCGTTAGCCGAATGGCACAATTAGGTATAGCTTGATAGTTGATATGATCAATGAAGGGCTTGCGAGCTTCTCAACGACTCCACCACATTCATCTTTCTAATTGGCACCACCTCCCTTTGACGGTCCAAGTGAAATTCCATTTACAACAATGACATAAATAGAATTAGAAGGGTACTTATTATTGAGGAGTGAGAGTTGAATTTCTTGTTTTGTTCAAGTGAGGGAGAATTAGTGCCATATAATCTTCACATTTGGCTTAACTGGCTTAACTTGTTGATATTTATTGGTAGGTCATGGTAAATATCATCCTCTAAACCTTGACTAAGGTCTAAGGCCTTATAATATACACTATTTTTTTAAATTGATCATTTTTTCTCCTCCTAAACTTTGTTATTATGCTCAAAAGGGAAAAAAAAACATCAAATATTCTTTTTAAGATTCAAGTGCTATACCTTATAATTCAATCATAACATCGATGGGATTGTAAAATATTGGAACTACTTTTACATTAGTTATTATAACTAAATTTAGAAATAAATCAAAGTATTATAAATTATAATATAATAAAAAATAAATCTAATCTTCTTTTTTTTGGTATTCAAAGGGGCCTAAGCCCAAATTGGTCCTTTTATAATTTTACTTTCTTTTTATATACTTTGTGATTGTCCCTTATTATATTTTCACAACATTTTAAGAATGAGATATGATTTTAGAAAAAGTGTAAGTTTTCACCTAATAGAAAATTGCATACCTTGAGCATTCATTATGAAGTCAACTATTTATGTTGAAAGGAGTATCAGAGGAAATTAAGAATATAACAGTCGGTCCCAAATCATTTATAAATAAGAAAAATCTTATTTACTCCCTGTGAATTAAGATAATTAAATAATAATGTCATAAAGAGTGTATAAGTATGCCACATGGCCACCGCAATATACTTAAAATATGAAGTTTACTTTCAAGAATATAATATGAATTATTAAGTACATTACACTCAAGTGAATACATAATTATAATAAATAATAATTGTTCGATTTCAACTTGAGAAAGTTGGCATAGTAATTAAAGAATGCATACTCTCTTTTTTTATAACTTCGGGGTGTTTTGTTTCACGAAATCTTTTAGTATTCTTATGAAGGTGACTTATTCTCATGTTTATTAAGAGGTTATCAAAAAATATTCTGGATATCTTTTATTCTCAGGAAAGTTATATTCCCTTATTTACACTATTTTTATTCATATGGTGAGGGAGTGAGAAAGTTAAGAAAATTATGTTTTAACTCTACTATAACTTCCATTTTTACTTTTATTTTTTTATTTATTATTTTAAAATTTTAAAAATATTTTCAAGAATATTAAAGGCTAACCAAATGTATTTTTAGATATGTCCGGAAATAACATTCCTGCTAACAATATTCCTGGGAATGTGATTCCTGGGAATGTAATGTCATAACTTGAAACAAACGCTTCCTTAGTTTGAACCCTGAACAACTTAATTTTAATTGATGTAAAAACTATTAAAAAAATTACTTGAAATTAAAAAGGCTTGGTTAAGAGTAGGTGTTTACTAAACAGAAATTTTAAATCTCACGTAGGTGATTAGGGAAATATCAGCATTTAGATATTTTGTAATTGTTTTGTCTTTCATTGGTGAAGGAGTGCATAGAGCCGTAACAACATTGGGAAGGAAGCAATAGGAAAAGGACTACACTGCCGGAATATATTTATTTTATTTTTGGTTTAAGGAAATGAGATTTACTACTTCCACTCTCTTTAGATATTTATTAATGAGTAAAATGGAATGAGATTAAGTTTGAGTAAAATAAAATTATCTTATTATTTAAATATTTTAAGAGAAAATGGTTTAAAGTAATTTCATCTCATATCCTTAAAAACGAAAAAAAAAAGGGTGAGATATTAAATGATTAGTTAAGGTAAGTTATAAAAAAGTTTGATAAAGAAAAAAAAATATGAGAGGAAGACTATTATGATATTCTTATATTTATTCTTTTACTTCTCTCTCTCTCTCTCTTTTATAATCTTTCTTCTTTTTCCACCATATTTCTTATTTCTCTTTTGTCTTTTTATCTCTCTTTTTCTTTTTTTTTTATTGAAATGTATATGACCCAAATGGGTGTAAAAAAATCTATTCTTCTTGATATTAATTTTTGTTCATCGAAGAGAGGATAGGGGAATATTACGAGGAAGATTCCATCTTAGCCGATTACAATGCTACATGTTGTTGTCATCTTCCCAACTAGCACTATTAACTATTAGACTATTTAACTACTAGGGACTTGGATCAATCCTACTCAAACTAAGCAATCACCCCAACAACAAAACAAAATAAAAACAAATATTCAAAACAAAACAAAGAAAAGAAGGCCACATAGACACATAAAACTCAGTAACCACACACAAGGTGGAGGAAACTGATCAGACCAAGACACAGAGGGAATTGTTATACCTTCTTTTCAAGATCTATCTATCTCCATCCTATGCTTCACCAGGTATGTTTTCCTCTCTTCTCTATCTCTTTATCAACTAAACCAAATTAACACACAGTATTTGATGTTTTTCTTTTATTCTATGTTCCCTTTTCTTTTTGTTTTTGGTTGTTATATCTCCTTATATCTTAATTAGCTTAAGTAGCAAGGACAATTATATATTATAAGTACACAAATATCTTAGCTTCAATCCATTATAGAAGGGACATTAGAAAAGATAATGCATGGGAAGGATATAGTAGTGTTATGTAAACATGTTCTTACAAGTAGATAGTGCGAATAATATTGAATAAAGAGATATTCTCTTAAGGTGTTTGTGCATGGAATTACGTGAAACGTTAATTTGTTGGCATCATTTCATTTGAGCTTGTCATGCTTGGTTGCAAGGAAGCAATCATGAACGATTGAGGACACATGGCACGAGCTAGCAATGGTGTAATAATATGGGAGTAAAATTTTGTGTTTATTTCTCTCTTCATACGCATTAATTAGATGAAACCTTATTAATATATTGGTGAATATTTACGAAATGAAAGTTAGACAGAATTTTAAATAATAAAAACAGTTATACTAAGAGTAAATTTTAATGAATTGATATTTATATATATATATATATATATATATAAAATAAAGATGCGTTAATAAATAAAATTTTACATTTTTAATAAAAAATTCATTTTGGTTTTTTAATGGTTAATAAAACCTTAAAAGTGCAGTTCAAAAAAAAAACCTTAAAAGTGCTAATAAAAATAACATCTATAAATAAAATACATAAAATGAAATATTGCTATCTTTTTTGGCCAAAAAAATTACTTCCAATTAATAGGGAATAGAAAAATCGCTTAATTGGTCTTACTTAGTTGGCAGTTAGCGATGAGCTAATATACTTGAATTATATACAATCGTAAACTAAGGTGGGATATGTATTTATTTATTTATTTATTTACTCAGGATATGTATTTAATTGAATACATGCTTTAATGATTACTTAATTTGTGATATAACATATGATGATTGATGAGATTGATCTGATCACAGCTCACCGTCACAAGACTCAACCATGCACTGAAAGGCTTAAACTAAAAGATGAGACAAAAACTTGATTGAATGTTATTTTAAATGTGTTAACGTTCCTTGATGCACACTAGGCATCAAATATCACTATTCCAAAAAGAAACCTACATACCAACAGGTGAAGTATTATTCGACATTAATGCTAGCCAAACATATATACACACACATATATGCTGCAAAAATAATATCATGTACTACTAATAAAAAAATTAATTTATCTTTATTAATACAGAGTAAATTGTTAGTATAAATATTGGAAATTTACACTAACAATGTGATGTATTATATTAATTAATAGTATAATGTATTAATAATATTTCAATTATGTATACCGATAGAATTATTTGTTAATATAAAATGATGCATTATATTATTAATGTAGATCTATAATATATATAATACTTATTTAATTTATATTAAACAAAAGTTATACTAACAGAAACAAACATAGCAAGTAACTGTTAATATATAACATTTTTTTTAATGAATGTTATTATTTTCAAAATTTCTTTTATCAAATAATAGTTAATAATTAATTTTCATAAAACAATTTTGATATTCAATATCTTAATCATATATAAGAAGATTTATATTTGATAAGTAATATTTAACACTACATAGCATTTTTTAATATTTTTAAATTATAATTTTTTAAAATAATATAACAATTAGTATTATATAATTAATCTTTTTCTTAGACCAAAAAAATGGAGAGTATTATTTTTATATTAGAATAAGAAGGATAAATATTAATCACTAGATTTATCATTAATTATATTTAAGATTAAAATATAAATGTATTATATATTTTTTTTTATAAAAATGTCATATAACTTTATATGGTATTTTTAAATTATCTTTTATATAATTATAGAAATTAGTATTATTATTAATATTTTTCTTAGACCAAAAGGATGGAGAACGTGTATAAAGTGAGATAATTATTTTTATAGTAGAATAGAAAGATAAATAATGATCACTAAATTTTATTACCTTGGTTTTATATAAGACTTAAATGAGAAGTAATGCTTGGTCCTTTTTATAAGACCTAATTTATAATGTTTCTTGCATTATTATTTTTAGACTAAAATATTCTTAATTAAAAGAAAAGTTGTAATGGCAAACAACTAGAAGAGGGAAAAAAAGAGAAATATTAATGACAATGGTAATTTAGATTAAAAAAATATAAATTTAGGATATATTTATTGATATTAACTAAATTAACTACTTGATGAAAGGTAATTAGGTTTTATAAATAGGAATGGATGGAGTAAAACATAAAAGTCGTATAACTATTTTAAAGGAGTTATAAATTTTTTATAAATAATTATGTGATTTTAAAAAATATTTATTTTTAATAATTTTTATCTTGTTAAAATTTATTCTTTTTTCTTGTATGAAAATTGACCTTATCACTAAGCACATTGTTATTATTGTTTTTTTTTTTTGAAGAGATAAGCACATTGTTATATTAAATAGAATAAATAATAAATAAATATAAATAGATGTCAGAAGCCACTTAAAAAAAATACACGAGCACTATGTTTCGATAAAAACCAATGAACGGGGAAACGAGTCAATGGTGGATAAAAACCAGAAATTGAAGAATGGAAGAATTTCGGCCGGTTGAACCTGGACGGGAGAACGGTCAAAAGTCTAATTCAATTTTATTAGTTTTCAAAAGATAAAAATTACTACTTCTTATGGACCCCAAAAAAATTATTGTTTAAAATAAATATTGCGTCCGTTAAATTAATCTCTAAATAAAAGAGTCAGATGTTAATTTAATTGACAAACTATATAATTCAAAACCTCAGATAATATTTTGTATATCATGTAATAAATTTTATTCATTAATAGTAATTTTTTTTATCATTGGTTGGCTTTCTATTTTCATACTGTACCAAAAAAAAATTTCAGGAATAAAATTTGACAATATACTCCTCTTCGGTCGAATTTTTATGTTACTTTTACATATAAAACAGGAATTCGAGTTTAATTGTGATATATTATTAATATAAAAAAATTTAGAATTGAATAAACATAGTTAATGTAAAAAAATGTATACTATCAGTTGCAGTAATTAAAAATTATTTTCATAATATTTTTTTTTTAAAAATAATCGACATAAAAGTTAATAAATTTATTATATTTGACCGTTGGTCAAAACCTTTACATTTTTGTGCATTTATTAGTTATTCAAATTTTTATATTATTAATTAATTAAATAAAAATATTAAAATAATATTGAGAATGTTTTACAAAAAAAAAAAAAGCTAAAGAAAACACAAAACGACTTCGTTTTGTCATGAATGTGATAGTAAAATACATAAAAATTGAAAATTTAGGTGGTAAAATTAGTAAAATGATGAAAATTAAGTGATAAAATTCACGAAAAAAAATATTTAAATGGTAAAATTTGTAAAATGATGAAAGTTAAGTGATAAAATTTGTGAAAATAAAATTTGAGTAGTAAAATTCGCAAAATAATAAAAATTGGGTGATAAAATATGCAATTAAGCCTAATTTAAAATTATAATATTAGTACATGATTAGATGACTATTTAGAGTAAATGACTATTTAGCGTAATACTCTATCCTAATTAAATTCTTTCTACTTTCAATTATTATGTAAAGTGAGAAAGAAACCGCGTGGCATTAGTTTTTGTTTTTTGTTCCATTCCTTAAAAAAAAAAAAAAAAAAAGATTAATACGTAATTAATAATTAATACATAAACTTAATGATTTAATATTGCAGCCCCCTAAAAAAACGATTAATTTCATTGGAGGGTATCACTGTGTTTGAAGAGAGAGAAAGGAAGAGAGAGAAAGGAAGAGAAAACGCAGAGCACAGCACTACACAGCTCCGAAATAGGAGGGGGAGAAAATTTGTATGCGTTGGATTTCGTAGATCTGAGTACGTATTTCTCTTCTCCCTTTTATTCCTTTCAATTTCGGTTTTCAAATTTCAATCACTCTCTCTCTCTCTCTAGCTTGTGCTTTTAATTTTTGGTGACCCTTTTGGATTCTTCGCTTTGAGCTTCATTTTAATGATGCTACTGTATCTACCTTGGCTTCAAGTTCGTGTTTTTAATCTTTTACTTCGACTTTTCTATTGCCCCTACTTTTGAAGTTTCGGGCTTTGTGCTGGGAAATCGAGCATTTCTCGGAGTTGGTCTGAAAGGTGTAAAATTTTCAACTTTTTGATCATCGGAGAGTTGTTGGGTTCTTCTTCACGTGGGGCCAGAACCCCAATTACTACTGTTAGTTTTTTGTTTTAAGGTTAGTTGGTTGGTTTGTTACAATTGTTTCGGCCATGGTGAGTCCTGTGTGGGTGTTCTCTTCCTTGTGTCAACTGTCAAAACATCAATTTTGAGGGTGTTACCTGATATTCAGAGGTATTAGCATTAGCATGATGAAAATTAGTCAACTTTCAACACTGATTCCCAATTTGCTGATGCTATTAGGTCGCATCAAATTAATGAATTTTTCTGCAAGCAGCAATAATGGTATTGAATTTTTAGTTCTCTACAGATAAGAATGATATCTTTGTCACTTATTAGGTATCAGGAAAAATCAACCTCATTTAATTTTTTTCCTCTTCTCCAACATTTTTGGGCAGGTTGGTGGGGTGGGGGTTTAGGGAAAGAATGATAGCCTCAAACAGTGCTGGGTTGTTCTCCATTTCTAGCAATATTAGTATATATTCTGCAAAACTGCAGGTGGTAATTTAGTTGTTGCAGAAGTTGGATGATATTTGAAGGGTCCTATATACAAGTTTACTTAGGCTAAAAATCACTTATAGGTTCTGTAGGTTTTGTGTTTCTATAGAGTGCTTTCATCAAATAAATACACATGAAAAGTTTACCTTGTTACAAGATGATTTAGGCTAAAAATCAGTTGTTTTTTGTTCTGTAGACATGGAAACAGTGTGCCTTTTCCATGAGGTTTGAGTTTCTCCTAGGAACTCGCCAGAGTCCTGAGTAAAGAAATGAAGGAAGAAAGCAAGAGGATTTAGATAAAGAAGACCTTTGCAAGAAAATGAATGAAAATTCTATTAAATTTTGATCAAATGGTCCACATTTGGATGTCTGGGAATATTTTTTAAGGTTTGTGTTGAGAGTACTAAAAGATCTGAAAAGTTGGTTGAGGGAGTCTTATATAATGTAAATCCATGATCAAACCAAATATGAGTTGAACTCATTCACATTAGGAATTCGGATCAGAATATGTTAATTTTGTAATGCTTAAAAAGAAACGTTTACACTGCAATTTTTGAACTAGGAAAATTCAAGGTTACTCTAAAAGGTATTCCTATATTGTGAACCAATAGATTTATGTGTCTCTGTTTGCCGGCATGCCTGATTTTACCCTCATTTATATAGAAACCTCTTCCATTATGCAGTTAAGTTCAAGATGTTAGAACTAATTTCCATATTATATTATATTCATTTTTATTTTGTTTGCTGTCAGATAAATGACAAATGTATCATCCAAAGAATGTTCCTAGTGCAAGTTTAATTGGAGGTAATTCATTAGTTCATGGCCAGCACATAGATTGTGGTGGCAGCGCAATGGATCCTGGCAGTGGAGGAAACAGCCTTGGCAACAACTCTAATCTCACTTCAAAACAACGTTTACGGTGGACACATGAATTACATGAGCGCTTTGTTGATGCTGTGGCTCAACTTGGTGGGCCAGATCGTGAGTATTTCCCCCTCTATTTTTGGTTAACAGGAATCTGGAAGTGGTTTTTCTTCTTCTCCTACTGAAACTTAAAAAAGGACTTTAGTCAGTAAAATGAGAATGCTAGGTTGTGTATCAGATAACAAAATAAATGCATCAACTTCTCATCAATTTTACATTTATTACTGGAGATTTGTTGGATGTTTAAATTTCACATCATCTGTGAATCATCAAGCTCCTATGCATGATTTTAACAATCCTTATAAAAATGTTTTAAATCTAACTATCCTTTTTGCTAGGTGCCACACCCAAAGGTGTCCTCAGAGTTATGGGTGTACAAGGCTTGACCATTTACCATGTCAAAAGCCATTTACAGGTAATGTGCACTTAAAGGGCCTCTTAACTTGATGTCCATTATTCCCATTCATAAATCCTTTTTTCATTCTACTTTTCTGTTGCTTACAGAAATACCGACTAGCAAAATATTTACCTGACTCCGCATCTGATGGTATGTCTATAAGATTTTCATTATTTAAGTTGTTCATGTAAATGATATTTAGGACTTATTTGTTGTTTTTAGTCCATTAAACATTCATTTTATTCTGATTTCTCCTTTAGATTTGTTTGGTGATAACTTTTAAAATTGTTAATAGAAGGGAAAAAGGCTGACAAGAAAGAAACAGGGGATATGCTTTCCAATCTTGATGGTTCATCGTGAGTATTGCTGCCTCTTATTGTTTTCCTTACGTTTGGGTTTTCGTACTTATACAAGTTGGCAGAGGCTTGTAATAAAATAAAATAAAAATTGGGTTACTAAAGCACATTCGGCTGGGCTTTAACCCTCTCCAATGCTTTTACATCCTGGGGTCAAATTTGCAACAGTGTTAACAAACAGAAATTTTATCACTTTCTATGTATTCAATGCCTCATAACTGTCACTTGAGGAAAAATGCAACTTTTATCAAAAGATCTTGATTGTTTGATGAGTTCTGGTGGTATAAGTGACTAAATTTACATGTGGGCATATCTGTCTGCAGTGGGATGCAGATTACTGAAGCTCTAAAGCTTCAAATGGAGGTGCAGAAGCGACTACATGAACAATTGGAGGTATATTTTCCTTTTTGAACTGATCTGATGACTTCACAATATTAGTTGATTGTAATTTATGATTTCTATTTCATTTAATCATGTGAGAGGAAGTGATGATATTAATTTCTCTCTTGTTTATGCCAGTTACACAAATTGGTTACATTATATGATCATTAAGTTCTAGGTTGTATCACTATCATCCAAGGTGTATATCTCATGATGAAACTTGAATGGCTAATGTTAATATCAATTGAAATTCTTGATAATAATAACCTCTGTTCTAGTGGGCTAGTGGCTCAAGCTGTACTGCACAATATGCAAATGGGGTTTAAAATTTGTGTATTTGCTGCTTTGAAATTTAACTTTATAATTTTTCAATTTTGAACAAAGTAAAGACAGAATAAACAGACTGATGAATTATTTATTTGTAATTAAGATGCCAAGCTTGTAATTTATATTTTGATGTGAAACAGGTGCAGAGACAGCTGCAATTACGGATAGAAGCCCAGGGTAAATACCTGAAAAAGATAATTGAAGAACAACAGCGGCTCAGTGGCGTTCTATCAGAGGCTCCTGGCTCTGGGGTTGCAGCCGTGGTTCCAGGGGATGCGTGCCAAGAACCTGATAATAAGACTGACCCGTCAACCCCTGACCCTGAAAAGGCTGCCAAAGACCGTGTCCCGGCAAAGAGTCTTTCAATCGAATCTTTTTCATCACACCATGAACCAATGACACCAGATTCCGGTTGCCATGTTGGTTCCCCTGCTGACAGCCCTAAAGGGGAGAGATCAACCAAGAACCAACGAGTAAGCATGGACCGCGCATATTCTAAACCAGACATGGTGCTTCCACATCAGATACTGGAGTCAAGCATGTCATCATACCAGCAACCTAACACTGTTTTCCTTGGCCAAGAGCAATTTGATCCATCTTTGGGCATAACTACCAGAAGTGGTGAGGAATTGGATAAGGTTGGTGGTGGTAATCTGTGATTTGATGTAATATGTAGGTTGTGTTCTAGGACTCATTCTATCTTCCTTCTAAGCTTAGTTTCTGTGTTGTATGTATTCCTTAGTAGATGAGGGAACCTGATCTTCATAGATTCCCAAGGTTCTTAGTTTTCAGTTCAAATGTTCAATACTTGACTAAACATCCAGCCTTTAATTGCTTTTAGAGAACCAAGTTGAATTGGGTTAATAGAAAGAATCTTTGTCATCTGCTCCATAAACCTATTCATCATGGTGATTCTAAGAAGCTTATGGGGTTATACATAATCTCTTGACTAGCCAAAGGAATTGTGCAGATGATTAGGGAGTGCTGTGTGGTCCGTTGGGGCATATTCTAACTGATGACATGCAGAAAATTGACATTGGTTGTGGTTGATTGTGCCAATCATGGAACTTAAAGATATAATTAAGGAGTGAGTGGAAATTCTTACAGATGATGTAATATTTCAAGTGAAAATATTAATGACAAGACTAAATGATATTATAATGAATAAACACAGCATTCAACTAGTTGTGCGAGAAAATTGGCACCACGTTGCGACCTTGGTCCTACTGCCTAGTTTGTCAAACCAAGTACTTATTTTAATTAGTTCTGTGGTATAAATAATATTTTTTGGCCTACTTTCTTTTTAGCTGTGACAGTCAAGTAATTCGTCATTTTAAATATATCATTACTTAATCAATTAATTTTATCTAACACTTGATTTAATCAATATTAATTTTCAATTTTTAACTCCTAGTTTCCCAGTTTTCAACATCTACAATTTTTAACTAACTTTTTAACTAATCACATTCAACAAAACCTCAATATAGAAAGTGAAGGAAATCTCTTGAAATAGTTGAAACATTCTTCCAATCTTTAACCTCTTTAAATTTTTTTGGCATTTTAAGTTATTAGGGTTCGTTTGATGGTCAGAATAAAATAAGATAGGATAGATAATTATTCTATTCTAATGTAATCAATTGTTTGGTGGACCAAGATGTGATTTGTTTATCCTATTGGCTATCCTATCATGTTGGTGCAGCTTGCATCACCACTTCTATCATTGTTACCGCTACTCCCACCACCGTCACTACCACTTCCATCCTATAATGAGTTAAGCCAACTTGTAAGCCCAAAATTATTATAATAAAATATTATAATCTTTAAGTTTTTCTTTTAAAGTATATCTAAGTATTATTTTAAAACAACCATTCGTTTATTTTAAGTAATACTTAATTTTAAATCTTTCAATGCAAATTAATTTAATTTTTAATGCAACTTAAATAAATAAATAATTTTAACATTTTAAAACTTTAATTATATAAATAAATAAATAAAGAGAATATAGACCAATGAGTTAAGTCGAATGACCAACAACCTACAGAATTAAATTGGGTCAATAATTTACCATATTGAATTGTTCAAAACTAAATACAAGCCAATCCATAGTGTGCTACTAACGCAAATAGGTTGGTAGACACAAATTAACACACCCTTACTATTTTTTTTTTATAACAATTAACACACCCTTACTAAGAATGAAAAGAATACTAATAATATATTTTCTAATGTTTTTTTAATACATTTATTATTATTGATTGGAATATATTAGGACTTAAAATAATATAGACTTTGCTTTTTATTTAATAAATTTCATTCATAATTTTGACTATTAATAAACTTCATCCAATAATAATATATTAGAATGAATATGTTTAAAAATGTGTTACTAATATTTCTTAAAATGAAATTCATGCTCAACCTGATAAATAAAGGCGGTATGGTGATAAGATAGAAGTTTTTAGCATTGGAAGAAAAGGGCTAACCAAATAAAAGAAATCCCAAAAATTACTAGTGGTCTAAGAGGAGAAATTTAAAAACTACCATTATTAGGAGTAGAATATTATATTGCCTTGAAAACATAGAGAATGTTTTTTTTTCAATTTTTTGAAATGATAAGTATATTATTATATTTAAAATATTTAAATATTAGTATATTAAATAAATTTTCAACGTAAGATTTATATTTTTTTTATAGAAAACGTAAGATTTATTATTAACTTTATTTTCAACATTTAAATCTTACATGTAAACAATGAAATTGAAAATTTTAAACATCCAAATTCATTGCATATCCAAAACATTAAACATAATTTTGAACTAATTTCAATTCTGACTGAATTGAAATTAATATTAAAATTTTAAATTGTAATTCCAATTCTATCACTCAAACATGAAATGTTTGGCATCAAGAACACGTTTAGATAAATAATCTAATCAAAGACTTATTTTATATGAACATAACAAGCACATTAAGCCCCCAGTGTAGATATTGCAACACTAGGCAATAAGGTGAGAATGACAAATGAGTCACATTCCTGCAAAAATAAACAAGAAGTGAAAGAGGAGCTAGAAAGAAACCAATATTTTGCACATAGATACATGTTGAATATTTCCCAAAAGAGAATCAACTAGTCAACCTACAACCAAGTTGAGTTTCATAGCAGTGTCTTACATTGATGTTATGAAAACAAATAGTTAGATGAGCTATGTCACACATGTAGCAGTCAAGACATGTCAAGAGGGCTTTGGTCTCCGATGGGCAGATCCCTTTAAAATGCAAAGTCGCAGCCGTCTACTGAGGGACTCCCACTTGTCTACTCTGTCAGACTTGAGTTTCTTTGAGGATCTCTCAGCTTTCTTCTTCTTCTTCTTTTGATCCTTTCCCTCTTCTTTTGGGTCTGCAGACATTTCTCTCATACTCCCCAGGGGTGTTGCAAATACCTTTTAAGAGTATTTCAATATTATAAGACACATGAAGCACATCACAACCATGTCAATGTATGAGTGGCAGAAAATATAATAGTCTACTACAGATAAGGCCTGTTTCGACAAACTTACGCACCTCAGCTTCTGGAGAAGTTAGATGATAGAACTTCTATAAAAGTACATAAGTTGATTTTAATACATGACAGAAGCTCAATTCATTTTATATTCTTATTTTCTTTGCTTATGAAGAAGTTTATTCAAATAGAGTCTAAACATGAGAGGCAAAGACAGCATAGCACCATGATATAAACTAGCAGACAAGTTACAATCACATAAGTTTCTCACATCACTTCCAAATCATTTTTATGTCCTCAACTAGTTAATAGATGAAACATTATGTGCAGCGTGCATGCATGTGTGTGTGTTTTGAGAGAGACAGACCTCAGAATCATTATCATCATCCCTGAAATCTGGATAAGATTCTTCATCACTGAGTAGTAACGAAGAACATCTGCCCCAGCTTTCTCTAGTTGAGCTAGTGTATGAGAAGTAATCTTCAGTCGGGCAATTTTGCTCATCCTGTTGAATCATTAAAAGTCAGTTTCAGGACAAATAAAATATGAGCCAAGATCAACACAGGCATTTTAGACCACTAATGCAATAGATAGCAAATAATTACCAAAAAAAAAAAAAAAAAGCAATTAATTCCTCTCTATATATGAAAATAGTGCGATCTAGATGTGAAAAAAGCCCTGAAAAATTTCTTAATTTCAGAGATGGTACTTGATAAAATCACCTTCATATCTGCAGGCTCATCATGGCCAGGTTCATCGTTGCCATGCTTTTGTTCCTCTCTAATCATGGACTCCTGAATTAAAAGCAATTAATGAATTATACAGTACAAAGGTTTTAGAAAAAATAATAATTCGGACAGATGGAAAGAGCCATCCTACAGCGGCGGTTACTGGAGCAACTTGTGAAATAAGTTCACCAACTGATGCTGTGATTAAATTTGAAGTGCTTGGAGGAGCAGAAGATGAACTCGCAGCATCAGTAGTTGCAGACTGTAGACTAGAGAGTATCCCATATAATAGGCTCTAACATGAAAGAAAGAGCGAATTAGTGTTTTATTATTCAAATAACATCCACATAACAAAACTGAATCAAATGACCATACATATAATAACATTTTATGTTAATATTTCAAAAAAGTGAAATGAAAGTTGACATCTCAAATTTTAGAGGTTTCAGGCAGTTAAGACTAGATGATCCTATATCTCCTTTCTTTTGCTTTCTCCATTTTGATATAAGTTACTGCCACTTAAAGCTTGCTGGTGTATCATTGTCTGAGTTCACAAACTGCATTCTAGGCACGAAGTATAAATTCAGCTATATTTTCTTGTAGACTCAGCTTCTCTAAAGTGCTATTTACCTCATTCACAGCAGAACCGATCTTCAAATCCCCTAAATCAAAATATTTCTCAAGCTTACGAGCTCTAGGAATGTGAGGAGGGCGGAGGACATTGTAGAAGAAAATGGAAATTGAATCATAAAAGAACTGTGGTCGAGAGGTGTTGTGATCACCATCAAATTTTATGATATTTTTATCTCCCTACAAATTTAGAGACCAAGTTAGATACTATGTTCATGTAAAGACTCCAGAGAGTGCAAAACTGCATATTGCATTAAAAACATCAGCTTGATGGTTTGAAAGAATACCGCATATGATTCAGAGATGAGATCAGAGTGGTGAGGCTGAATGAATTGGTCATCATTACCATGGCCAAATAAAACAGGAATGAATGTCTTCGGTGCAACCTGTAAGCTTCTAAAGCATTAAGATAGTCACAGACTATTTGTTTAGCCAGAAAATAAATGCTATTATACTAAGAGTACGATTAAATTAGTTTCCTTTGTGGTCAAAATAGCTTATAATCAAAATCTTCCTTAGACAATTTTTTTTTATTTGTAGGAATCGAAGACAGGTACCAAAGATTTGCAACAACTCACGCACCCTACTCAACCAACTGAGCTAAACCCCATTGGACATCTTCCTTAGATAATTTACATAAAAAAAAAGAGTTGCATAATTAAGTGAATCCAAACTTGTAAGATTTCAAGGTGAAAATATACATGATAAATTAAGTTTACATTAATAATTCTACAATTTCAGAAGTGAAACGGATCAAGAAAAACTTCCGTCATTCTTTATAGAAAACTGCAGAGTGAATCCATACCTGCAAACAGTTGAGGTCCATAATATCAAACTTTGCCTTCTTCTCAATAACCCGCCGCATGTATTGTACAGCCATTTTAACCTAATTGTGGACCGAATCAAGAAAATCGGACTTAGCCAAAACTAGAAATATCCCAAATATTATAGTCTACAAGACAATCCAAGTTTAACGGCCATTGATTTTAGATCCACTTTGCATGAAAAATGAAAGGAAAAATCATAACAAAAGGGCAATAAACATAAATGCAAACTAAACAATGCCAACCATGACAAGAATACTGATATGAAAGCTCTAAGATGAAGAACTTTAACCCAGTCCATTCAATCAAACAAAACATACATCCTCCAAATTTCAAAGGAAGAGAATAATATAAAACCTACATGCATTTAAAAACCCAATGCACAAATACATATACTCAGAACTGTAAAATATATAGTAGTCACTTGTTACTTCATACAACATCCATTTTTCTCAATAATTCTACCAATCAACTTTATTCCTTAATGAATCTCATGCACCCTTCCCCCACCCCCAGTAGGAATATTATTATTAATTAGTAATCAATATCAAGAAAATGCTATAGTTAATAAATCCCTATCTTTCATTATTAAAAATTTCCAAATAGGAAAACAACCCTAAAAGGCGAGGAACCTTAAATCCTGAATAAAATCTTATTCAAAGAATCTTAATGAAGAAGAAATTATTCTGTATTCTTGGGATTCCTTTTCCCATTTTAATTCCACATTTACTAGTTATTACAAAGGGGAAGGTAGAATCTAAAGTACTAAAATAGCAAACACACAGAGAGGGAGTGAAGGAGAGAGAGAGAATGTGTACAGTGAACTTTGGAAGTCGAATTTTATAGACATCAGCAAGCTCCATCATCAGATCATATAAGTTTGAAAAGGCACTATCCAACACCATTCCAGCAATAGAAGGGTCTTCAGCTCCATAAAGAAGGCTACACCACACCAAAGCAAAGTGAGAAATAAATTACAATAGAGATTCTCATATATGTGGCTTATAATTACACATAAGGAATAGGAGAGGGATACTTTAACACCCAGCATTGAAGTCTTAAGAGTTTAGACTTTCTTGAGGAGCCTTTTTTTTGTTTATGTACAATTAACATGTAATAAAAGTACATAGAAAGAAATTATTACTAAAATCGTTAAAAATCAAACAAGCTGGTTGGAAGAAGTAATACCTAGTAACAGCACCCATTGATCGCCCCCAAAGACCAATACGAGATACTTGTTTGTTGCTTCTTAAATGTGACACCACCATCTTGAGATCGTCTTTCTGTCACAGGAAACATTAAACTTGAGAAAACATTGCAGGAAAATTACACAAACAAGCATGCAAGTTTCTACGTGTGTTGCATTGTTAATTTCATGAAAGATGTAATATAAAGAAAACCAAGAAGCAACTTAGTTAGATGCAATTTTGGAAACCAATTAAAGAAATTCATACATGCAAAAAGAGGTAACTTACTTCATGCCAACCAAGGCTAACATGGTCTCCATCAGATAAGCCTGACCCCGAGAAGTCAAGAGTAAAAACAGTAATGTTGGATGGAAGAAGAATAACAGCAGCTTCATTGGCATCTGCCCTACATCCACTGCATCATTGCACATGTACATACATATCAAAAAAGAGAAGAATGGAATTAGTGTGTCATTCTGAAAAAAAAAAAGAAAAAGAAAGAAAGAATGTTCAAAAATGGTCTATTGGTCTTTTTGACTGTAAACCGTATAGAATCTCTTGCAGTGAGAGCAGTATCCATAAAAATTGACGCACCTATTTCCATGGCAATATATAACACAAGGAAGAGAAATATCTTCAGGCAAAGATGAAGGTAGATAATGACTACACTTCAAGGTATAGCCTCTGGAATTCTTGAGCTGCAAGGTTTAAAAAGAAGGAAGACAATCTATCTAGTTTTCAACAAATTGCAGTAAATTGTAATCATAAAGTAACTCCTAAAAGTGGACAATAGTAGTTGAATCTAACAAAAATATGTCCATACTTGCCTCCAAATCCTGCCTTTGGTATGTTCTTCCTGCAAGGGTGAATTCCTTTTCCCATAGGTACTGATCTGGATCATACTCAGCCCTGTTGTATATTTGACAAAGTACTGTAATTCAATTAACTTGAGAAAAGATAACCACAAGTGGAGCATTGGATGCAAGGGCACGTAATTGAATTAGTTGAATACAACAACAAAAAAAATCAGAAACAGCAGTAATTTAAGTCTATGGTGAAAATTGTCTCATATAGCTTTGCCAAAAATGATTGAGACGTGTTCAGTTAAACAAGATACAGTGCAAACTGCAAAGCTAATTTCAATCAGATGAAAAGAAGAATCTACTAGCTTGAACACACAAGTCCTCATTGACAATACAATACCACTCAAAAACTACTTGTCAAACTTGGAATGCAAATAAACTAATGCTAATAAGCCACCAACCTACAGCAAAACGAAATAATACCTGGGAGGCCGAATAATGAAATTGATGAATTGCTCAATCATCTTGCTTCAATATGTATCTCAAATCAGCTCCACTTCATGAGAACTCAAGTAGGATGGAGCCTCTGAGAAGCTCAAAGTCAATTCACCCCCATCTTAATCTCAAACCCTCCAAGATAGGAAGAACCTTACTCCTGAATTTGAATGCTAGACATTACTTAATGACAACCATTTCCAACACAAACTATTAATCCCTTATTCCTGTAAGAAACAAACACCAACCGCCTCTAAGAAGGTGACATTTTGAATAAAAAGTCAATAGAGTAACCAAAACTCGTTACCAAAAGTTTTTCAAATTTACAAGTTGGTCCCAAGGGGGAAAAAACCAATAAACCGAAAGCATTTCAATAATCAAATGTCATCAATTTTTTACAAAAGCTGTTTCTAGAAAAAACCATAGAAAAGGCACAGTAAGCCAGAAATTTTCACCCCAAACAAAGCTCCTTTTGAACCCCACTTTTTTCCACCATCATTGCACCAACTTTATTCAAGATTAGAAAATTTCAAACATGAGTTACAGTATACACGTGAGTCCCATGAAATAGTCCCATACATTGCAACAAAAATGGCAAAAGCTGATAAAAGAAGCCAAGAATGTAGGCACAGAGAAGAAACAAAGGGACAACAATTCCTTGTCAGATCCCACATTCAAAATGCCACATTTACCATGTTCATGAATACCAATGCACATGCCCTCCGAATCTGAATTTAACATCAAGGGAAAATGGAAAGAGAAAAACAAAAAGAAGACAACTTTACCAGAATGGAGAAGAGGGTATGAAGGTACGGCCCAAAATCAGAAGCAAAATGCCAATATGAAGAGTAAGCAAATCAGAGAAGGAATTGGAATTGTTGAAAAAGTATTGTTGATGTTTTTGGTTTTTCCTTTGGATTTTTACTGAGAGGGAGAAATCATCGGAGGTTGGTAATGAAGGAGAAGATCAAAAACAGACACAACATCTGAAGCAACCAGCTGGAATTTCCTTAAATTTGCACTTTCTCTCTTTCTTATTCATGTATTCATATGCTGAGGTTGTCTCATTATTAATTAAACATCAACTAATGAAGTCTTGACAAATTTAGTATAAAGTGGGATACTTTAAAAATTTAGATGAATCTAAACCAATAAAGGTGGTACACTTTAGCATGAATTTAATTACGTGAAGAGCATCTTTGATTAAAAAATTGAATGCTATTAAATGACAGTTAATAACTACATACGTATGAAAAATTAAGACTTAATTGCAATTTTTATCCCCAACAAATTAATTCGGCGTATTTTACCCCCAAATTTTTTAAAAAGTTATAAATTTTATCCTCCACAGTTTTGATGACGTGGCATGCTGACATAAGCATAAAAAATGGGGGTAAAATTCACCAAAAAATAAAAAGTTAGGGATAAAATTTGTCAAAAATGAAAAAGTTAGGGAAAAAATTTACCAAAAAGTAAAAAATTGGAGGTAAAAATTACAACTATTTTAACATGTCACGTCATCAAAACTGTGGAGGGTAAAATTTGTAACTTTTTAAAAAAGTTGGGGGTAAAATGTGCCAAATTAATTTGTTGGGGGTAAAATCCGCCAAAAATAAAAAAATTAAGATTAAAAATTGCAATTAAGCCAAAAATTAAATGTCATTGAATGACAGTTAATAACTTCATATAAAAAATATTTTTTATACACTAGTATTACCCTTTTAACCATCTAGAAAGATTTATAGGGGACTGTGGTTAAATAATCAATTAATTAATATTTAGTTTGAGTTAAAATAAAGAGTATACATATATATTATATTTAAATTATATAAATTAGAATATATAATTTAGATAAGAAGACTTTTACTCTCTTTATTTTTTTAATTAGACATGTTTAATATTCTCTCTCTTAGATGTGTATTTCACATACTACTCTACCATTAATTATTTTTTTTTTTTCAATTATCTCAAACTACCATCCTTTTAATTGAATTTCAATCTACTGTATCATTTTCAATTTATTTTCTTTTATCTATTTCTAAATTCAATTTTAATTATTTTTTAAAATAAATTGTCAATAGTTAAATTTTAGTTTATATCACAATTTAAATTATCTATTGTAAATCTAATATATAATTTATATATTCAAAAATATTTATTTATTATAAATTTTAATTATAATATAATTTATATATTAAAAACATATTTATTATAAATTTTAATTATATAAAAACAAATATTTATCATATATAATACATAGGCTAAAATACTAATATTTTTAAAAGTTTAAACTTACACAATTTTCTCACGTATACAAATTCAAATGTTGATACTCCCTTTGTCGTTTGATTTGTTATTTTTGAAATATTTCTTTGTTGCAAATTATTAGTTACTTTAGAATATAAAATAATATTAATTATTTTTTTCTAATAATACCCTAAAAAAATGATTGTAACTGTATAATACTAGTACTTAATATGAATATTTTAGTTAGGTAAAAAAAATTTATTATGAGAATTGGTATAATTAGTTTTTCTAAAAATGAGTGTATATCCTTAAACGACAAAGAAAATGAGACAAAGAAAGTAGTTCTTTGTAAAACAAACATTTTGTGTTAGTTGATGCATTAGAACTAATGATAGCTCAAATAATAGAAGGTTTCTAACAAAAACAACATGATGAAAAGCGAGTATTTTTGGTTATTGGAGCTTTAGGGAGAGTGATTTGCCTGTCTGATTTTTGTATGCAATCCCTTAGTTTTCTTTCTGTAGATGCAATGAAACGTAAGGATCCAAATTTTAAAAGTTATCAACCATATGTGTCTTGGGTTTGGCTATATTTTATTTTATTTAGTCATTTTCAGGTCTCTTCAATTCTTTTAAGAACATTTTTGCTCAATTTTAAGCTTTTCGTATAAAAGTTGAAACCTTTCCTTTCTGCATTGCACAAATAATACAGACCGGGAAAGCAATATGAGAAAGATATGGGTGAAGTGATGCAAAGATGGCATGGTTGTCATTCTCCTTTCTCTGAACTTTCAAACTATGCTCCTCCTTTCACCCGAATTTATTCTGTCCAATTTGTTTATGGTATCGTTTGCTTTTCCCTTTCCTTAAAGAGAGGGTCCACTTGGAATTTTCATCTGTATGAAGCATAAACCAATGCCATAATCATACATTAGTAACTTAGGTTATATTGTTGATACAAATTGCTGAGGAACCATCCTTGCAAAATTACTATTGGGGAATCTTGATGGCCATATTTGATATTTCCAATTATGGAGCAAATTAGCCCAATTTTAGAAAAGTGAATACCCAAGTTAACATTTAACACATTAATTACTGTTTGATTTTGAACATTGATTAATCATTTTACTTTTTTAAAACATTGATTAAATTAAACATTGCTAGTGTTGCAAGAACTGATCCTCTATTGAATGGTCTAAAGGTTTTGAAGCTTAGACGAAATGGGAATCTTGCCTATGTGGAGAGATATGACTCAAGCTAGCAATTCAGCGAGCACACCAAAAGCAAGTCTAACTTTTTGGTGATTATTGCATTTACAGTTGTTCTTATTTTATGTTAATCAGTTGATAGCAAAAACGAACCATCCGGGTTGGCGTCCCTTATTCTTGTATTGGAGGAGGGGGATTGTTGTAAACAGCAACGTTGGTGCCAATAAATAACTTAATCCAAAGGTGCACACGAGTGTATTTATAGAATTTGCTAAATATATCATTTAAGAATTAACGTAATCCAGAGACACAAACTAGGATAATTTCATTTAATTATGCTAAAAATATAAGAATTAACAGCAGAATATAACAGTAACCAGTAAAATTGTCCAGACAAGTTTCTTAATTTGGGCACCCTATATTTATAACTATATCCTTAAAATTACTTTTTTAAATTTAAACAAACATGCCCATAATCTTAAATACGCGAAAAGGAAGCTATCTGATTAGTTAAAACCTACTCTTACTCGATCATTTGAACTTAAACTTTGCATGAGGAAATTTGCACTAGTTAATTTTGGAAACAAAATCAAATATCTTGCACTTCAATCTGAATTTGCCAAGGCTTCTTGTCTTTTAGGTTGCTGATAATCATTAACCAATACCAAATTGGTATTTCGAAATAGATTTTCAGCCTTTATTATCAAGGTGGAAGAGAGGGGTAAAAGGGGAGTAAAGTAACAGGTAGTGTTTATTTTCTTCCACAGCATATGATTTACAGAAGCAATATTTTTTTTCTTTGGAAATCTGTAGTTGTGTATGAATCCACAACCACTGAGAAGCATGAGTTCACTTCAATGAACAAATGCTCAAAACACCAAGCAGCATATGAAGGATTGAACTCCTGCACATTATCCTCAGCAATGTTTCTCTTGAATCACCATGTATACAATTCATAGCTGCTAAATTAAACAGATCTAACTGAAGCTTTTGGCATCATATTCATCCTTTCTCCAGTGTATACTGTCCGAAGTCATCAGCACTGTAGCCTTAACTGAGGCGTTTTGGGTTCCTTGAATAAGTAATGATGCTTCCAACCTCTTGCATATCTATTTGTAAGTTTACCCAGTACGGAAAATCTCAACCAGCTAGCTACTTGGTTTTATTATGCCCTGAAGCTTCCATCCACCAAATCCTGCAGTGGCAAATGCCTGTACGACACTAAGTTAGATACACATCTTTTTGTTACTTCAAAACTGAATATTTTAACTTTTGGAAGCTAATATAATATTAAATGAAAACCTTGCACTGCTCCAAGATATGCAATTAATTAAGTTCTTTTTTTTCTTTTTATCCAAGTAAAAATAAACTAAAAGGTCAAATCACACCAATCAAGGTGTGTTTTCTAACCCATTCTGTAGCACTTTTTGGGTGGTAGGGGAGGGGGGAAGGGTTATAATGATGGTACAGACTTTCAAACTTATACCTCTTGCCACTACTCTAGAGTTAAATACTAAAGCTTTGTGGATAATCATGTAGAAGAAAGCAAATCCAAGTATACCAAGGATTTAGGGTTTAAACTAAAATATAATGTATTATAGACACTTATGTTATTTTTAAGACGATAGCACAATGTAAGATCACTACTTTTTTTTATTTTCCTTATTTAAGACCTCAAAATTCAGCAGGTGAGCAGCATGGTGAACACAATTAGTCTGTTTCCAAAACAAAATATGTTCAGCAAAGTCCCATTAATAACTTTGTTTTTTAGGGCAAGTGTCAGGCATAATAGCAACTAGTTTTAAGAAGCTACTTTGTGGAAATTCGTGGAAGCAATGATTTTTATCAGATATAGGGGAAGGAGTAATTTCCAGGGAGTGATGACCACAAGCAAAAGACATTCTCTATTATGACTGAAGTTACTGGAAGTCTGGGACTACTAATTTTACAATAAAGTTGCTAAACAATGCAGCAACCCCCATGCCAGTACTAATGAGTAACAAATATGGAAGTTAGATATTATAAGGTGATTCCTAGACCAGTATAGCATTTGTGTCACAAATAGAATTTTCTTACCAATTTCCCAAACCTCTAATCAACAAGAGTCACTTAACCCTAAAAATATAACTATAAGCTAACAAAAGAAAAAATAAACATTTTCCATAAGTGAAATTACAGATGTTTCCTCCACTAAATACTCTAGACAATTTTTATGAACTACAGAGGACACTTAATCATACACGGCAACATTGCATCCAACTTGAAACTGTAAAGGAATAACTCAAAGCCTAAGGGTGTGTTTGGTTTAACGTTAGGTTGAATGGGCACACATTCCAATGCACGTTTTGTGAGAAGTAGGAATTTGGAGTTTTTGATTCAATAGTCGTTTGGGGGTCTTCCAAAGGAAAACCAAACACACACTAAGTAGTTAGGTCAAGATCATGATTTACTACATCTATAATCTATAATATAGACAAAATTCAATCCAGAGAAGCACAAATAGAGTATTGTTTCATAATCTATTGGGAAATTACAAATTATGATCCATGGATTTTGGGGTATGTTCAAATATTATGGGTCCTAATACTGATTCCTTCTTACCATCATCCTAATAAGACATCCCCATTGTAAACCTTGATTAACTTAAGCAGAAAAAAAAAAAAGGTTCACTGCCAACTGTGGGGATAACATTATCACCAGCCATGCATGTAGACAATCACTTCAATTACTTGTTCTACAGAAAATAGTCTAACCCTAAAATTATAACCTCATAAAATATTGATTCGAAACTACAACAATTAGAAGTTAATCTGTGCACATGATAGTTTGCAGAAGATAAGTCCATAAAACATTTGTGGGTGGTCCCCAGTGAATGTTTTAGTAGAATAACTGAATTTCATAAAAGTATAAAAAAAGAGGTAATCATTGATAGATAGCTCCTAATATTTGATGGGAGATAGTAAACGGACTTGAAAGAAAATACGCTATATGCAGTTGTGCAAAGTAATGAAATCAAACCTCATCCCAAGATTTCCCAGCAGTCTCGAGTAGTGCAGCATTGCACGTCTTTAATTCCACAGAGGCCCCAGAAAACATTGATGCTGCTTCTTCCCACCCCCTGTTATGTCCCATGCACCTGTATACCACTCAATGATCAAATATCCATCAGATATTATCTATCTTAGTTTGTAAGTATCAAATTTTGTTTCTTAAAAAGCAAAATGAAAAGGTATTATCCGAAAATAATAAAGGCCAGGGCCCTTAGAGAATCCTTGAAAATGAACTGGATTGCTTTATTAAGTATAGGCTTTACATTACATGATTAAGATAACAACCACCTACCAACATAGGCCGACCTCCAGGTTAGATTCAACCAACAGACGAGATAAACAGTATGCATTTCAATCCCTGTTGTTCAAAAAGTTCAAAACAAATGGATATGGAAAAGGGAAATGTGACTCCACTGACTTTCTGTATTTAGCCTACACATGTGATTTCTCAATTATAGCAAATTCAATCTGTAAATAGTGTCAATTAAATTATGGTTTCTCCATAGATGATTTCATGCTAGCATGAAAGAATTCAAAGACATAATTGATATTTCTAATGTATCTTCAATCATCGACCTCCTCCACCTTCAAATACCAAGACAAAAAAAGTTTAGAAACCACCCTATAAGGCTGAAATTTGTAGATACTCACATTATAGTAAGTATCTCATCCCTTGAATATCTACAAATAATCTTTTGAAGGTGCTCTGCGGTTTGCCCATCCATAGCTGCAATTGAATAGAAACTAGAAACAAAATGAACCTCAGCTTCCACCAGCTCCTGCACTTGCTCCTGCATTATCTTAAGTGTTTCCTTAGTCCGTGCAGCGTCACTGCAACACAAGAAATCAATAAACAACTCAAAAAGCAGATTCATCCGGATGAGCCTCAAATTCAAATGCCACAACACAAACAAGAGCTACAAAATTGCTAACCTAGACAAGATAAGTTCAGGAATCCAACCCAACTGTTGGAGCTTGCGGGAAACTCTCACAGCATCCTCTTTCCCAGACTTGCTCAGAGGCCGGTCATGGTCTGCAAAAAAGAAAAAGAAAATCCATTTATTTTCCTTTCAAAATCTTAAAAAAAAAGGTTTAAACTTTAAATACACTTTTGTTCCTACAAATATAACACTTGTTGTTTTTGGTCCCTACACATACACTACTTTTTAACTCGTTTTAGTCCTTACAATTTTGGAAAACGGATTAAAAAACATATCTATAGGAACTAAAATGAGTAGGTTCTAGATGTAGGGACTAAAACATAATGATAATGCAGATATAAGATGCAAATGAGTAATTAAACAAAAAAAATTACATGTACTAAAAGTGAAAATTGGTATATTTGCATGAACGAAATAAAGTATTTAAGCCAAAAATGTTCCCAGAATGAAGGAGCATGCATGAGCAAAACATAAAGATAATTCACAGGGATAAAGTAATGAAGTTTGAGAATTGAACCATGGGACCGTTTGTTATAGTTAGAAGCATTGGAAATTGTTAGAAGGGCGATGTTGGGAATAATTAGGCAAAGGAGTGGGTTAGTAGTTACCCCGGAGAGAGCGGTTATCCCAGGAACTCTTAGCATGGCGAAGCAGAATGAGGCGGCGAGAGACCGGGTCGGAGAGGGGCTCGGCGAGTTGGGTGTCCTGTTTCTGAATGAGCAGAGAGGATTTGGCGCGCAATCGGTTAGGGTTCCGGCGACAAGAGTGGTAAGGTGAAAGTGAAACGGCGGTGCTGCAGATTACAGAATGCATCTCACTGACACACACACCCACATTCACTGTTTCTGTTTCGAACGCACAGAAAGAAAGAAACATACAGTACAGACATACACACTGCCGGAAAATATCCCCTTGGTGATCACTAATCTTAGCCGAAAATCAGCTTAATCATTTTTAGTAAATTTTATATATTCACAAGTACTTGTTTCTTATAAATTTTAATTTAATTATATAAAATAAACATATTTTCTCTGTATTGTACATGCTAACTAACATACTAATTATATATATTTTTTTATTTATTTATTAATTTTCACATATTATTATTAAACTATTTATTTGATTTGTATAATAATTTTAATTCATTTAAAAATATTCCTCCTCCTAAATAGATATTGTTTTAGTTTTAGAATAAAACAATTTTTTTTCCTGGGTCAAGATACATGGGTGTCCCCAACCCACTGGATTAGAGACTAATTTCGCTCGCGATGTCGCTGGCCTAAAAAAATTTAATTTTGCACGGCAATGGAATATGGATTCTCCCGCTAAATAAATCGTCTGCCCTCATGTGAACGGAGCAAAACCTTCTACTAATGCCCTTTGGGTTAGAATAAAACAATTTAACTTATAATACTCAATCATTTCCTTTTTTAAACAAGGTCTTTTGGTAAATCAACCTATGCCTATCTTTTTTTTTTTTAAATGGCGGCAAATGAGCTCGGTTTTTGGTAGGCTGGAGTGGAAGGTGGAGGAGGAGCCATTGGAGCCCATTTGCCTTAATGTTTGAACGTCAGAGGATACAAGGAATGAATGGTAAAATGAATCTCACCTCTGCTTGCCTTTAATGTTGTTCTTCTTCTTTTTGCTTTCTTCTACTTGTTGTTGGATAGTACTTGTTGTTTTGTTGCTTTGTCTCTTCACTGACTTGTTGTGTCCCCTGCCTTGCCTTTGGAATTATTGTTTATCAGTGGAGGAAAATGTGACACCTTTGAAGCATCCAAATCACAGCTACAGTCATGCTCAAACTTGTTTAGCTATTAGCTATAAATAATCATACTCATTTGTTACCAAAATTTGTTCTTCAAACCAGATTACTCATTAGAGATTAGGGACATGTGCATTTCAAAGTTTGTCAGTGGAGGATTAGGGACTTGTTTGCATTTCAATAACTCTTGAAAAGGAACTTAATCACCTGTTAAAAGCGTTTTTCTACCTCCTATATCTGGTAAAATTATTGCTCCAAAGGTGGATCCCTTGATGTGCTTCTTCACTATAGAAGATGCCTTCTCAACCACCACAAGAAGCTGCTTTTTACCTTTCATTCACGCACGAACCCAGAATAATTTTAGAAAATGGTAGGAATTTTTTTAACCCATTATCCCCTTTTTCATCTTTCCAGCAATGAATTCCAATTGTCTTACCCCTTTTTACTTTCTAAATTCAATTATGCTTTATCTCCCTTAAAGTTTGCTTTTTTAATTCTGTTTGTATATATTTGCTGCTAGTTCGTCTCTAGTTAGCCACGCTTTAATTTATTGGTTTTGGTTTTCCAGGTTTATTTTCTGAGACCATGTGAAACCATTGTTTTGATTTCTGAATCTAGTGAAAATAGATAGATTTTTTATCCTGTTATGTATGTACATACATGTTCCAATTCATTTCCTGGGGTAATTGAAATTTTCCCAAATTAGTGTTATGTTGCTCTCAAGCTTTGCTTGTTTTCGCTTAGCTCGCCAGTTTAGGTTTAGAATCTAAATGAGATGAGATGGGAATTTTTTTAAAAAAATAAAAAAGATAAAAGAAAGTATTTGGCTATAGGATTTGTTTAAAGTTCTTGCTGCTAAATATCTCTAAGTGGTGTTCTTTGCCCTGTAAAATTGAAACAATTGTATCTGTACTTTCTAGTGCATAAAGAATTTAGTGTGTTTGGATTTTGTATTCTTATAAAATTTAAACATAGTATCTGCAGTGTCTAGGTCATAAATTTGATGTTTATTTTCTTTCACTTAGTGATTTTTTCAACTCATTTTAGCACACTCCCTTTATGAACTATAGATATCAAGTATCAAAATTTGCATGGCATCAGGAAACATGTCTCAATACCATGGTGGCGAAATGGAGTACACGATAGACGATATGGAAGAGGAAGAAGATGACGACGACTACGAATATGACCTTTCGGTTTGTTTTGACTTTCGACTCGAGCAAAATCTTGTTTGCTCATTTTCATTGTGACACCCTTATTCAATGTTATGTGTGTGTGCGCGCACGCATGTCTGCGTATTATTGCATTTGTAGTTACTTCCTTCTGGTTTTATTGGACAACTTTAGTTTACATGATTAATGTTTACTATAATGTGGCCATTGACATAATATTTCCATTTTTCTTGCACTTTTTCTTGGGATGGGGGCTTTGGGTTCACTCTTGCAGGTAAACTGAATAACAGATACCACTGCTGCTCAAGCTATGAGGGGGAAGGATATCCAAAGTATACCTTGGGATAGGTTGAGCATTAGTCGTGAGAAATATAGGCAAACTAGACTAGAGCAGTACAAAAATTATGAAAATATACCACAATCAGGGAAAATGTCAGAGAAGGTAAATATGTTTTGCTTAGAGTTTGGAGGCATTTGAGTAGTGGTTTTCAAAATATCGTTTCACCCTATACTTTTTCTTCTCTTGTCTACAGGAATGTAAAGCAACAGATAAAGGGGGAAAGTATTATGATTTATGGCTAAACACTAGATCTGTGAAGCCAACAATACTTCATTTCCAAGTATGTTAATTTAGTAATTCTTTAATTCTAATCATGTGAGGTTGTGATAAGATTTGTTTGGTTATCTTGTCTCTTGTGGAATGACATGTGCCTCCATGTACACCTGTGTGATAAATGACACTTTGTTTTGCTACATGGGATATATATGTTTATGTTTTTTCTATTCACTTGTGGATCTTTAGATTAAGCAGTTGTTGGCAATATTTTTAGTAACATTTTTGTGAAACCTCTAATTTGTCATTTGCAGTTGAGGAATTTGATTTGGTCGACATCAAAACATGATGTATATGTTACTTCACATTACTCAATTGTTCACTGGTCTTCATTAAATTATAAGGGATCTGAAGTCTTGAATGTATCAGGGCATGTAGCTCCATGTGAGGTAATTGTTTTTTCAGAGTTTTGCTGTTGAGAGCATAGCTTAGAAAAAGCATCTGAGATTTCAAATGTGTGTTTTGCTAATAGAAACATCCTGGAAGCCTCTTGGAAGGTTTAACTAAGACACAAATTAGTATGCTGGCTGTACGGGATAACTTGTTGATTGCTGGAGGGTTTCAAGGAGAACTTATTTGCAAGGTGATTTTTTTTTTGTACTTATAATTTTCTTATCTACAATGATTACGATTTTATACTTATCATTATTCAACATATGTACTAAACCTACAACTCTCCTAGTTTTCTATGTAACATGGCCCCTGAGAATATCATACACAAATTTCATTTTCTTTTTTTTAGGCCTTTGTTGCACAAATTAGTGTAAGGTTTTAATACTCTAACTTATTACATATTATATATAGATGTTAACCTTGTTTTTGAGAAGGATTTTATTTTATTTCTTTATATGATTAATTGAAATATTACTGCTTAACAAAATGGGAATAATCTGAAGTCATCCTCTATTTTTTTCCCTTGATCTTGTACATTGAGGTATTTGTCAATATATTCATGTTGCTTGACAACATATACGTAATGTCCTGCAGTACTTAGACCGCCCTGAGGTTAGTTTTTGTACCCGAACTACATATGAGGACAATGCAATCACAAATGCTGTGGAGATTTATGAGCGCCCGAGGTCTTTCTCTGCTGCTTTCTTATTATCCTTTTCCTTGATTTTTTTTGGGGTCTTAAATTGTTGATATGATGTTCGCAATCACTGTGCACAGCCCTTAAATAAGGCTGCTTACTAATGGTTGATTAAGCTATTAGTGAAGCTGTTCATTTCATGGTTTCAAGCAATGACTCTGGAGTTAGAGACTTTGATGTGGAGAGATTTCAACTTTTGAAGCATATATGCTTTCCTTGGCCAGTGAATGTAAGTACTTCCACTTGATTTTCCAATTTCCATGTTTTAAATAATAGATATGACATTATTATTGTTGAGATCTCACATACACTAGTGATATGGCCAAATTAAAGTATATAAGTAGGGGGTAACCCTCACCTTACAAGTCAGTTTTGTAGAGTTGAGTTATACTCAAACCCAAATTGTAAGATGGTATCAGAGTTTATTTTAGCGATTGTTGTTGGACTTATCGAACCATCCGCTATCGGGCCATTTTCGAATCACCTGCAATTGTCCAATCTTCCAAACTTCATACTCGAGATGTCCAGTCCTCGGCGTGAGGGTGTGTGTTGATTCCACATTGACTAGTGAGTAGTGATATAACCAATTTAAAGTATATAAAATGAAATGGGCCCGAGAAGGTGGATTGGAGGAGACATACATGTGTATGAGAAGAGAGGAAAGTATGCTGTTATGAGTTAGGATGAAATGGTGGAGGGAGATAACAAAATGTAAATGTGGCAGCAGGGGATTAAAGAGGGAAATTATGTACTGATGAGAGAGAGTAAATAAAATGTGAATAAGGAGGGGGAGATTTGCAAAGTGGTTTAATTATTCTGCCCATTTTCTATGTTACTAGCAGAATTTCTTCCTTGGTAAATGATAGTTTCTGGTTGAACTTTATCTTAATTTCAGCATAATTCCAGTCCCTATCAGTTTCTAAATATATATTCTTAATTTTTTTGTTGGATGTGCATTGTGAATGCCTTCTGCTAGTGCTGGAAAATATGATATCAATGTCCATGGTAAATGGCATAAATGATAATATGAATTTGTTCTCTTTCTGTCTGCAGCATACTTCATTGAGCCCAGATGGGAAACTACTTGCTGTTGTTGGAGACAACACAGAAGGGATACTGGTGGATTCTCAAACACGAAAGGTTGGCATGTTCTGTTTGTCTATGTTACAGATTCCTGGCTGTATATTTCTCAAATGACTCTTTTAAATGGGATGAGGGTGGGGGTGGATGTGTCAAGTGTGGAAAAGTTGTGAATATCTAATTTTAGTTTTGGTTGTCCTTGTAGACTATCACACCTATACGTGGACACTTGGATTTCTCATTTGCATCTGCATGGCATCCTGATGGTCGCATATTTGCTACGGGGAACCAAGACAAAACATGTCGTGTTTGGGATGTTCGGAACATGTCAAAATCTGTTGCTGTTCTTAAAGGCAACCTTGCAGCTATACGTTCAATACGTTTCACATCTGATGGACAGTTCATGGCAATGGCTGAGGCAGCTGACTTTGTGCATGTCTTCGACGCAAAGCATGGGTTTGAGAAGGAGCAAGAGATTGATATTTTCGGGGAGATCGCTGGTGTATCATTTAGCCCCGACACAGAATCACTCTTTATTGGTGTTTGGGATCGCACCTACGGAAGCCTTCTGCAGCTCAATCGACACAGAGAAGTAGTGGAAATGGATGATTGTTGTAATGGTGATGGTAGCAGTTGTCATTCTCGTTTGTAATGTAGTGAGACATAAAGTTAAGACTGTTCAATAAATGTTTAAAGTGTAACAACATAATCGTTTGTAATAGAGTGAGATATAAAGTTAAGAGTGTTCAGTAAATGTTACAGTGTGATCGTTTGTAAGAAAGTTACTAGTGTTCTGTAAATGTTTAAGTATGACAACATAATCATAATAGGCAAAGGTAAAAAATACATGTTTTATTTTTTTATATATATAGTAATACGATATAAGTTGTTTTGTTAAATTATTAGATTGAAGGAGGGTGATAGAGACCAGTCCAAAATCCACTAACAAACCTAGAAACATAGATGATTTAGGCCTTCCTTTTTGGTGTATTAAAACAAGTCCTCCGGTTGAGGCTAAGAGACAAGAGTGATTTAGGCCATCTTTCCAGTGTCAATGTTCCAACCTTAAGTCTGTTAATATCGTTAGGGTTACCTATTTTCGTTCAATCTATTTCTCTTTTCTCTATTTCCATCCGTCCTATTTCAATTTAGACTTTTTGGTGTACCGGAACAAGTCCCCCAGTCAAAGCTAAGGGGTAAGAGTAGCCTAAGCCCTCATTCTAAAGTCATTGTTCTGACTTCAAGTCTGCTAGCATCATTAGGGTCAATGCATATGAGGTATTGCTTGTTTTGGCACTAGTTTGGGCTTGCAGTTTTGTCTTTAAAAGGCACTTCGGTGGGTTAAGGAGAAAGGTGTTTATAAACTACTATTAGCCTCAACTCCTAAGCGATGTAGGATTTTTTAGCATACAAAATAAGCCCCCTGGTTGAGACTAAGGGGCAAGAGTGGGCTACACCTTTCTTCTAGCGCCAATGTTCTGACCTTAAACTACTAGCATCATTAGCGTCACCGCATTTGAGGTATTATCAGCTTTGGTGCTAGTCTAGGTGGGACTTTTTGGTGTATCAAAACAAGCTACCTAGTCAAGGATCAAGGATAAAGGACAAGAGTGGCCTAAGTCCTCCTTCTAAGGCTTCGATCTCAAGTCTACTAGCATCGTTAAGGTCACCACATCTTATGTATTAGTGTTGGGCTAGGCCTTACATTTTTGTCCTTAAAATGCACCTTGGGAGTTATGGGAGGAGTGTCTTTATAACTACTCATGGCCTCAGCTCCTAAGCAATGTGAGCCTTTTTGGCGTACCAAAATATATAGCATTTTTTAGATACCTTATAGCCTGTCCCAATATAAAGTTTTTATACTCTTAATTAATTAATCAAAAATCATTTTTAATGTGACTTTTAAAGTAATTACTCTCTCCAATCTCAAATATAAGAAAAAAAAAACTAATTCATGCTAATTAAGAAAGTTAGTTAGCATCATTTACTTGAACAAATTCTAATTAAAAATATTTTTTCTTAAACTATCTTTCATTAGAACTTGATATCAAGAATCAAAAAGTGTTGAGTCATAAGATGAATCAAGACCATCAATTATTTTGAATTAATGCAAAACAAATATTAAGTAAAAATATTGCGTCTTATAAATGCCAACAAATGAAAACGTTATATCTGCGTCTGTAAAATACAGATGATACGCAGACAAACGCTTAAGTCTGAAGAAGCATTTAAAGACATAGTATATGCACTATCATTTTGTAATCTGTTTTGCAGGGAATATTTTTCTAGGATCTGTCGAAGTGCATAAAGGGAAACAGAAAGAAGAGTCAAAATATCAGAAGTTCCCCTCGCCTCAAAAGATGCGCTACAGCTAGCAAACGAGTATTTGTCTAAGCAAACGATGTGACCACTATAGTAGAAGGATATAGAGTATAACTCAAGAAAGATAAGCATAATGCTTTATCAGCTCAGAATGACTAGTTGGTGACAAACATTTAATGCTCACATTAAATGCTCCTCAACCACCTTCCTTTCAGACGATGGTCAGAAAGAAAGAGGTTACTTCCTCAGCAAGTCTATATAAAGAAGAAGTTTTGAAGTGTTGATAGAGAACACATGAACTGAATTCAAAATTCAAGCATTCTTTTAAGTCTTCATTCTTTCTCTTGTAAAAATTCTCTTTGTAATAGCTCTCAACTCACTTTGTGTATTATGAGAGAAAAAAATTTAGTTCTTAATCTTGTATATCCGTCTGTAAGATGATAGCTAAAAAGTCTGTGCGCCCTTAAAAAACAAATCTTGTGATTTGTTTTAGAACCAAGAGTGGCTTGGTAGTAAAGAATACTTGAGTTTTTAGCTTGGAGAGGCTAAGTGTGAAAAACTACTTGGGTGAGCCAGAAGTGGTAGTGAAGAATACTTGTAACTTGCAAAAGTTAGTGGAATTTGGTGATTTGCCAAGAACTGGATGTAGTCTCGAGGTGAGACGAACCAGTATAAATTTCTGAGTTGTCTTTCCTGTTCTTTCATTATCTATAACTGTTTGAACTGACTTTGTCTTGTGATTTAAATCTGTTTTCTTAAAAAGGGCTTTCATCTGTGTAGTATCGTCTATAAAAAGTTTTCTTCAAAAACGATCTTTTTTATTCTACAGACGTAAGAAACTATTTATAAAAAATTTGCAAAAAAATTTATAAATCACAATTCAACCCCCCTTCTTGTGATTTTTGCCCTTACAAAAAGAGTCGTTGAAAATGAAACCCTAATTAAATGAATGGAATTTTAGAAATAGTCTCATTAAATAAGATAAAATTAGTTAAAATTTACTTATATTTAAGAATCATGTATAATAGTTTTTTTTAATATTTTAAAAAATATTATAAAGTCAATAAACTTACCTCCCCACATATACGCCATCAGATGATAATTACGAAATATGTTTATACTGCGAATAGGTATATATTCTTTATTCTAAATAATATAATTAATATATGAAATGTTAAAGTAGTAAATAAGAGAGTCTATAGAAAATTACAAATAATTAGTTTTTTTATCTATGGGAAACAAAGACAATACCGGAGGATTTATAACAACTCATGCATCCTACTCAACTAACTGAGCTAGATTTATCGGTATTACAAATAATTTTAATAAAAACAAAAATTAATTACTTTTCTTAATTCATGTATTATAATATTAAAGAATAAATAAAAATTGTTAGTATTTAGTATTTTAGTATTATAAAACTCATTCCAAGTCAAATTTTTTTTCCCCTAAATTTTGGTTAAAGAAAATTATTGGAAATTACAAGGCTCGTTACCCATGTTCATGGCTCCTCCTCCTCCTTGATAACAATAGCACCAATTTATTACTATTACTATTTTATTATTAAATATAAGAAAAAAGGAAAAGAAAATCCTAAACACTAATCTGTTCCTGATTTTATCAATCACAGACTCAAAGGTGCAGTTATTATTATCTATATAATATATTTTTTGCATAGCCGCTATACGCATTACGCAGATCAGATTCAGGTCCTTATCACCAAGATCCAACAACTTCTCAACCACAACGAGCTGCTATTCCCGTCGTCGATTCACGAACCCAGAAAATTAAAAAAAAAAAAGGTAGAATTTTTTTAACCCTTTAAGCCTCTTTTTAATTATTCCTGCAATGAATTGCAATTGCTTCACCCCGTTTAATTTTATTAATTTAATTATCCTTTTTTCTCCCTTAAAGTTTTTATTTTTATTTTTTAATTCTGTTTGTATGTATTTGCTGCTAGTTCGTCTCCGGTTAGCTACGTTTAATTTAGTGTTTTTGCTTTTCCATTTTTTTTGTTTCTGAGACCATGTGAAACCATTGTTTTGATTTCTGAATCTAGTGAAAAAATATTTTTTTTTTTCTGTTATGTATGTACATGTTCCAATTCATTTCATGGGGTAATTGAAAATTTCCCAAATTAATGTTATGTTGCTATCAAGCTTTGCTTATTTTCGCTTAGCTTGTCAATTTAGGTTTACATGGGAAATTTTAAAAATAAAAAAAATAAAAGAATAGTATTCGGTTTTAGGGTTTGTTTAAAGTTTTTGCTGCTAAATATCTCTAAGCGGTGTTCTTTGCCCAGTAAAATTGAAACAACAGTATCTGTAGTTTTTAGTGCATAAAGAATTTGGTGTGTTTGGATTTTGTATTTTTTTTTTTTTTTATAAAATTTAAACTTAGTACCTGCGATGTGTAGGTTATATAATTTGATGTTTATTTTCTTTCACTCAGTTATTATTTTCAACTCATTTTGGCACACTCCCTTTATGAACTAGATATCGAGTATCAAAATCTGAACGGCATCAGGAAACATGTCTCAATACCATGGTGATGAAATGGAGTATGAGGCAGACGATAATGAAATGGCAGAGGTAGAAGATGATATGTATTTCCGTGGCAGAGCATTTGGTGAATCAGATTCAGACGATGATGACGACTACGAATATGACCCTTTGGTTTGTTTTGACTCATAAGCAAAACCTTGTTAGATCATTTTAACTGTGAAACCCTATTCAATGTTATGCGTGTGTGGGCTCGAATGTCTGTGTATTATTGCATATGTAGTTGCTGCCTTCTGGTTTTATTGGGCAACTTTAGTTTACATGATTAATATTTACTACAATGTGGCCATTAACATAATATTTTCATTTTCTTGCACTTTTCTTGGGATGGTGGCTTTGGGTTCCTTGTTGCAGGAAAACCGAATAACAGATACCACTGCTGCTGAAGCTAGGAGGGGGAAGGATATCCAAGGTATACCTTGGGATAGGTTGAGCATTAGTCGTGAGAAATATAGACAAACTAGACTAGAGCAGTACAAGAATTATGAAAACATACCACAATCAGGGGAAATGTCAGAGAAGGTAAATATGTTTTGCTTAGAGTTTGGATGCATTTGAGAAGTGATTTTGAAAATATTGTTTCACCATATGCTATTTTCTTCTCTTGTCTACAGGAATGCAAAGCAACAGATAAAGGGGGGAAGTATTATGATTTTTGGCAAAACACAAGATCTGTGAAGTCAACAATACTTCATTTCCAAGTATGTTGATTTAGTAATTCTTTACTTCTAATCATGTGAGGATGTGTTAAGATCTGTTTAGTCTACACTCCATGTTATGTTGTCTCTTATGGAATGACATGTGCCTCCATGTACACCTGTGTGATAGCTGACTCTTTGTTTTGCTATATGGGATGTGTTTATATATGTTTATGTTTTTCTATTTCCTTGTGGATCTTTAGATCAAGCAGTTGTTTAGTAACGTTTATGTGAAACCTTTAATTTTTCATTTGCAGTTGAGGAATTTGGTTTGGTCAACATCAAAACATGACGTATATCTTGTTTCAAATTACTCAATTGTTCACTGGTCTTCATTAACTTCTAAGAGATCTGAAGTCTTGAATGTATCAGGGCATGTAGCTCCATGTGAGGTAATAATTTTTTCTTGGTTATTCTGTTGAAAGCATCACTTGGGAAAAAAGCATCTGAGATTTCAAATGTGTGTTTTGCTAATAGAAACATCCTGGAAGCCTCTTGGAAGGTTTTACTCAGACACAAATTAGTACACTGGCTGTACGGGATAACTTGTTGATTGCTGGAGGGTTTCAAGGAGAACTTATTTGCAAGGTATTTTTTTGTACCTATAAATGATTAGTATTTTATATATATCATTATTCATCAAATGCACTAAACCTACAACTCTTCTAGTTTTCTATTTAACATGGCCCTTAGAATATCATGCACATTTTTTTTTTTTTGGCTTTTGTTGCACAAATTAGTGTATGGTTTTAATACTCTAACTAATTATACAGTATAGATGTTAACCTTGTTTTTGAGATGGTGTCGATTTTATTTCTTTATATGATTAATTGAAATATTACTGCATAACAAAATGGGAATAATCTGAAGTCATCCTCAATACTCTCTAGATCTTGTATATTGATGTGTTTGTCAATATTTTCATGTTGCTTGACGACACATACGTAATGTCCTGCAGTACTTAGACCGGCCAGGGGTTAGTTTTTGTACCCGAACTACGTATGAGGACAATGCAATCACAAATGCTGTGGAGATTTATGAGCACCCAAGGTCTTTCTTATCTTCTTTCGTATTATCCTTTTCCTTGATTTTTTTGGTTCCTAAATTGTTGATATGATCATATGATGTTAGCAATCACTGTGCACAGCCCTCATATAGGGCTTCTTACTAACGATTGATTAATCTATCAGTGGAGCTGTTCATTTCATGGCTTCAAACAATGACTCTGGAGTTAGAGACTTTGATATGGAGAGATTTCAGCTTTTGAAGCATTTCTGCTTTCCTTGGCCAGTGAATGTAAGTACTTCCACTTGATTTTCCATGTTTTAAATAATGGGTATGACATTTTTATTATTATTGTTTTGATGGGTATATATGATTATTGCTTTATCTAGGCGTGGATTTTGACAAATTAAGAATTGGAATGACTTTGTGGGAAAAAAAGGCTTGGTTTGTTATGACTTTGCTGGTTTGCACTACTTAATTACTTATTAGGATACAAGAGAATGGGAAGAGGGATAGAAGGGTAAAACAGAATTGTTTTATAAATGACAAATACTTTTACAATTTGATTTGAATTATGCCTGAGTTGGTACACTTTTTCCGTGTTGTAATCGATTACTATAGAAACAATGTGAATTCTTTCAGAAACAAGACTCAAAGTCTAAAATGCCTTGTATAATCGATTACGCTTAGAATTTTAGCTTTTCCCAGATGAAAGGAAAGCGTGATAATCTGTTACATCAATGATGTAATCGATTACTACAGTGGGTTTATCAAAATGATCAATCAATTTACTTTCTTAGATTTTTGGTTAAGACTCTAGGCAAGACTAATATTTAAAATTGTTGAACAGCAGTATACAGAGACAAATTAGACAGAAACCGTGTGTCTGAATACACAACGGAAGAATGATTATATAGGCTTTATTGAATTAATTACAGAATATTCAGTTTCCCCTAAATCAGATATATGCCTATAAACTATATTTATTACAATAAATACAGAATATATCATTCTGATTCTCAACACTCCCCCTCAAGCTGGAGCATATAGGTCATATGTGCCCAGCTTGTTACAAATGCAATCAATTCTAGGTCCCCTTAGAGACTTAGTGAAGATATCAGCTAACTGGTCACTAGAGTTGACAAAACTTGTGATGATGTCCCCTGATTCAATCTTTTCTCTAATAAAATGCAAATCAACCTCAATATGTTTGGTCCTTTCATGGAAGACAGGATTGGAGGCAATATGTAGAGCAGCTTGATTGTCACATATAAGTGTTATATGAGAGGTTTCTTCAAACTTGAGCTCTTTGAGGAGCTGTTTCAGCCATATAAGCTCACAAGTCACTAAAGCCATCGCCCTGTATTCTGCTTCAACACTTGATCTTGCTACAACCTTTTGCTTATTGCTTTTCCAAGATACCAAGTTACCTCCAATCAGCACACAATATCCAGATGTGGATCGCCTATCACTGGGTGACCCTGCCCAGTCAGCATCTGAGTATCCAACAACTCGAGCATGTCCCCTGTCTTCATAAATAAGGCCTTTGCCAGGGGCTTTCTTAATGTATTTCAGGATCCGGATAACTGCATCCCAGTGATCCTGACAAGGGGAGTTCAGGAACTGGCTTACCACACTAACTGCAAAGGCAATATCTGGGCGAGTGACCGTGAGATAATTCAACTTTCCAACCAACCTCCTGTATCTCCCAGGATCTGAGAAAGGCTCCCCCTGATCAGGTATTAACTTGATACTAGGATCCATAGGTGTGTCTACTGGGTTGGCATTCAATAGGCCAGTCTCTTCCAGGATGTCAAGTGCATACTTCCTTTGAGAAATTACCAAACCATCCTTGGATTGAGCAACTTCGATACCTAGAAAATATCGAAGCTTACCAAGGTCTTTAGTCTAGAACTGGCGTGAGAGATACTGTTTCAAGCTGATAATGCCATGTTGATCACTTCCAGTAATGACAATGTCATCCACATAGACAATGAGATAAATACATCCCTGAGGTGAATGGCGATAAAATACAGAGTGATCAGCTTCACTACGAATCAAACCAAATTGCTGGACAACAGTGTGAAAACGACCAAACCAGGCTCGAGGGGATTGCTTAAGTCCGTATAAGGACCTGTGTAGGCGACAAACCATGTTGGAAGACTCCCCTTGAGCAACAAATCCAGGTGGTTGCTCCATATACACTTCCTCCTCAAGGTCACCATGAAGAAAAGCATTTTTAATATCCAAATGAAATAATTGCCAATGGCGAATAGCTGCCATGGAGAAGAGAAGACGGACAGACGCCATTTTGGCCATAGGAGAAAAAGTATCAGTGTAATCCTGTCCAAAGATCTGTGTATACCCTTTAGCAACCAAACGTGCTTTGAAACGATCAATTTTCCCATCAGGACCAACTTTGAGAGTGAAAAGCCATCTACACCCAACAGATGTACCAGTACTTTGGAGGGCATACATCTCGTCAATCATTGCTTGACGCCACTCAGGGTGAGCTAATGCTTCACCTGGAGAGTTAGGTATAGAGACAGAAGAAACAGAAGATAGACAAGTATAGTGCAAAGGAGAAAGGCGATGATAACTGAGGTTAACATAGTGAGGAGAAGGATTGCGAGTGGAACGAATACCTTTTCGCAAAGCAATGGGCCAGTCTAGGTCTTGGGGCAGGTCCGAACCTGGTACCGGAGACAACACTGGGGAAGAGTCTGGCATGGCATCTACTATCTCGGTGCGAACTGTATCAGTGGCTGGTGGAGGGCGTGAGCGACGCTGATATATCTGAAAAGGTCGCATGAGATGTTGTGCTTCGTTGGGAACCTCCTGATGTACCTCAGACTCAACTGGAGCAATGGATGGAAGAGGGACAATATGGTCTATACTAGTGGTGGGAGAAGTTTTAGCTGAAGGCTCATAGTAGAGAATAGACTCAAAGAATGAGACATCAGCAGAGACAAAGTACCGTTGCAAGGTAGGAGAAAAACAACGATAACCTTTCTGCGACCGATGATACCCAAGGAAAACATATTTGATGGATCTTGCAGAAAGTTTGTCCAGACCCGGAGATAAATTATGAACAAAACAGGTGGCCCCAAAGACACGTGGAGGAATAGGATGAAGGGGTAGGTTAGGAAAGAGAATAGAATGTGGGACCTGATTTGACAAGACACTGGATGGCATACAATTGATGAGATAGCAGCTTGTAAGAACAGCAGTATCTCCCAAAACCGTAGGGGTACATTGCCATGAATAAGAAGAGTCCGAGCTGTCTCAATGAGATGTCGATTTTTGCGCTCAGCAACACCATTTTGTTGAGGTGTGTGAGCACAGGAGGTCTGATGAAGGATGCCTTTTGAGGCCATAAAAACCTGAAATTGATGAGACAAGTACTCACGTGCATTATCACTGCGCAAAGAGCGGATAGGGATACCAAATTGAGTTTTTATTTCATGATAAAAATTTTCAAACAAAGAGAACAATTCAGACCTAGACTTCATAAGACAAAGCCACGTACAACGTGAGAAATCATCAATAAAGGTTACAAAATACTGAAAACCAGAGTGTGAAGCAATACGGGAGGGACCCCACACATCTGAATGAACTAAGGCAAATGGAGAGGTAGCCCTTTTATTGACTCTATCAGGAAAAGAACTACGAATATGCTTCCCTAATTGACATGACTCACACTGTAAACTAGTTAACTTGGATAGACTAGGAACCAACTGTTGAAGCTTCAGTAGATCAGGATGCCCCAACTGAGCATGTATCAATAGAGGAGAAGTTGAGGTGGAGCACACTGGGGTCGTCGCATTAAGGTAGTAGAGGCCATGAGACTCACATCCGGTGCCAATCGTCCGTCCCGAAGTCCGTTCCTGCAATGTCACATAGTTTTTAGTAAAAGTGATTATCAAGTCATGTGATTGTGTAAGTCGGTTTATAGAAAGCAGGTTAAAGGGACAGTTAGGAACATATAGAACGGAATCAACAGTTAAGGTGGGAAGGGGGTGGGTAGTGCCAATGCCATGTGACTGTGTATGGGAACCATTGGCAGAGGTAATAGTGGGTAAATAACCAGAAGTGGAAAGAGAAGAAAATAGAGAGCGATTACCGGAGATATGGTCAGAGGCACCGGAGTCTAATACCCAGGGTCCTAAGGATGGAGATTGAGAGACGCAAGCAATGGATTTACTAGTGTGGGCGACCGAAGCCGTGGCACCTGAGTTCTGATGTCCTTCAAACCACTTGACAAAGTCCTCATAGGCAGCAGGTGTAGGACGGGGTTTATCTGCGGACTCTGTAGACTCTAGCTGCGGTGTTTGGGCGACATTAGCTGAACGGGGGGGTTTTCCATGTAATTTCCAACAACGGTCAATGGTGTGTCCCTGTCGGTGACAATGGTCACACTTATGACGACTCTTCCCAGATCGAGGACGACTAGAGTTATGGCTTTGGGATGCAAGAGCAGATGTATCACCCAACGCTGAGTCAGAATTCTCCGTAGAGAACTTAGATGGAATCCGAAGTAATGCAGAAGAAGCAGTAGTCATCGTAGGTGCAACAGGAGAGCCAAGAATCTGGTCACGTACAGGAAAATATTCTGGTGGTAAACCGTAGAGAGCAAGGGTCATAAAGAACGCACTCCGATTCTCCAGTTCTTTCTTAGCTTCAGCAGGAATGGATGCAGCAGGTGGCAAAAGCTCATTATATTCGTGCAAGGCAGCATGGATACGTCCAAGATATGTGGACATAGGACCATCAAGACGTTGCGGCGCAATAAGGGTCATCAAGTCACGGCACACCTCAAAGAGACGCTGAGTAGAATTGGTGTACAGTGAGCGTGCCTCAGTCCAAACTGATTCACACGTGTCATGAGGTCGAAAAATCGGTTTGAGAGTGGGGTGTATTGTGGACTTAATGACACTGCAAAGTTGTGCATCAATCTTCACCCATTGTGGACGCTCAGTGGTAGATACGGAATCACTGGTGTTGGTGAGGTGTTCTTTGTAACCCAGGCCAGTTATCCAGAGGGAGATATCAGAGGACCATGTAGCATAATTGGTGCCATCTAATTTCTCTACACTGAGTGGGAAGGTAGAATAAATGGGTGGGGTTGGTGTTGGTGCTCCTGTAGACGCCATGAGGTGAGGAAAACACGAACAGTACCAACAAACACGAACACAAACAGTACCTGCAAGAGAAAAACACAAACAGCACCAACGCAAGTGCTCAGAATGGGGCGAAACTCAGGGGTTATGGTCGCAATATTGGTGCGACAGAGCCGGTGAAAGATCGGCCCGAAACGGCGAGCCACGCGCCTGCACGCGCCGTCAGGAGTTGCTGTTTGGCGTGTCGGTGGAGCCGCGCGTGGGGGCTCGTGCAGGCTCGGATGGAGAGGCGGTGGCCGGAGATGGAAGGATCGGCGGAAGGCGCACCGGAAGGTAGTGTCGGCGGCCAGAAAGTCACCGGAAAATTGGTGACGGCGGTGGCCGGGAAAAATCGCCGGAAAAGATGAGGTCGCCGGAGACGAACCAGTGATACGTGGTTCGAAAAAAAAAATTTACACCGAGGACAGTGGGTACACCGGGCAATGACGACGGTTTCCGAGATGTCGTTGCCTAGCTCTAGATACCATGTTGAACAGCAGTATACAGAGACAAATTAGACAGAAACCGTGTGTCTGAATACACAACGGAAGAATGATTATATAGGCTTTATTGAATTAATTACATAATATTCAGTTTCCCCTAAATCAGATATATGCCTATAAACTATATTTATTACAATAAATACAGAATATATCATTCTGATTCTCAACAAAAATCAATCACTCATAGGCCTAAGTCTAAAACAATCAATACAATGCCACATCTTAACATGTTTGGCATATTTAGAAATTAAAACCAATTAAAACCAAAACTAAATAGAAAACTAGGAGATCTAGTCTTCATGTCAACAATCTCCCCCTTTTTTGGTTTTGATTGTGCCAAACTTTTCTTTGATTGTGCTTTGCATTGTACCTATTTCTGTTCATGTACACTTGTCCAGGGATTGGTTAAATAGATATATTTATACATTTACAGAATTTAATACCAATCATAGAACTTTTCCTTTTTTATTGCTATGTAAAGTTCTGGTCTAGCATTTTAACTGTAGCATTCTAGTTGTCGGGCTCCGTTGAACTGTTTAGTAATTGTAAGCTGCTTTTAATATTTTTTTTCCTAAAAGAACAGCTTTAATAATTTTATTTGTGAAACAGAAATATCATCTTGCTGTTCCTTGACATCTAGTTTCTTTGAAGAATTTGCAGAAATTCAGTTTTTGAAACCTTTAGTGTTCTGATTTCACACTGTTTTTTATGGTTTTAACTTTTAACAATTTACTTATTTTAGGTGCTTGAATGTTGAATATCCTTTTCTGGCCAATTGGGGCTGAAGTGGGTGTCTTTCTGTTTAAAACTAGGTCTTAAAACTTAGAAGTATTAATTTCTGGATGGACAACCTAAAACTATATATGTATTAACTATAGAAAGGTGAATCCCTCATTTGGTGTCAATTTTCTTCATTCTTAAAACCTTTGAACTTTCACACTCACATCTATATCTTAGAAACTCCTCAGAAATACAAAATAGTACCATAATAAATTGAGTGTATGTTTTGTAAAAGATACCCTCATAAATCCTTAAGAGCGCATTGCTCTGTATGTTATAAAAATTTTTGATTTGCAGAAATTCAGTTTTTGAAACCTTTAGTGTTCTGATTTCACACTGTTTTTTATGGTTTTAACTTTTAACAATTTACTTATTTTAGGTGCTTGAATGTTGAATATCCTTTTCTGGCCAATTGGGGCTGAAGTGGGTGTCTTTCTGTTTAAAACTAGGTCTTAAAACTTAGAAGTATTAATTTCTGGATGGACAACCTAAAACTATATATGTATTAACTATAGAAAGGTGAATCCCTCATTTGGTGTCAATTTTCTTCATTCTTAAAACCTTTGAACTTTCACACTCACATCTATATCTTAGAAACTCCTCAGAAATACAAAATAGTACCATAATGGGCAGATTCTTATGGTTAAATTTTAAAAGGGAGATAGAATTGAGAATAAGTGTATCTATGGGCCTATAAGAAAAAATAATGAAATGGACCAGAGAAGGTAGACTGAAGGAGACATACATGTGTATGAGAGATTCGAAAGTATGCTGTTATGAATTAGGATGAAATGGTGGAGGGAGAGTAACAGGGGGGGGGGGGGGGGGATTTCACAAAGTGGTTTAGTGGCTCAGGCCAAGGACGGAAGAGTCTGGATTCAGCTCGTTATCTATTCTGCCCACTTTCTATGTTACTGGCTGAATTTCTTCTTTTGTAAATGAGAGTTTCTGGTTGAACTTTATCTTAATTTCATTATAATTTCAGTACCTATTAGTTTCTAAATGTATATTCTTAATTTTCTTGTTGGATGTGCATTGTGGATGCCTGCTGCTAGTGTTGGAAAATATGATTCGATGTCTATTGGTAAATGGCATAAATGATAATATGAATTTGTTCTCTTTCTGTCTGCAGCATACTTCATTGAGCCCTGATGGAAAACTACTTGTTATTGTTGGAGACAACCCAGAAGGGATGCTGGTGGATTCTCAAACAGGAAAGGTTGGCATGTTCTGTTTGTCTATATTATAGGTTCCTGGCTGTATAACTCTCTTGAATGGGAAAAGTTGTGAATATCTAATTTTAATTTTGTTTGCCTTTGTAGACTATCACACCTTTACGTGGACACTTGGATTTCTCATTTGCATCTGCATGGCATCCTGATGGCCGCATATTTGCTACTGGGAATCAAGACAAAACATGTCGTGTTTGGGATGTTCGAAACTTGTCAAAATCTGTTGCTGTTCTTAAAGGCAACCTTGGAGCTATACGTTCAATACGTTTCACATCTGATGGCCAGTTCATGGCGATGGCTGAGCCAGCTGACTTTGTGCATGTCTACGACGCAAAGCATGGGTTTGAGAAGGAGCAAGAGATCGATTTTTTTGGGGAGATCTCTGGTGTATCCTTTAGCCCTGACACAGAATCACTCTTTATTGGTGTTTGGGATCGCACCTACGGAAGCCTTCTGCAGCTCAATCGACGCAGAAATTACATGTATCTTGACTGCTTGTAAATTTGTAACCTTACACCTTGTAAGTACCTACAGCTTATGTTGTGTTGTCTAGTGTTTAGGAATTTGAGTACGGTGGTACCATTTTAGCAAAAGAAGAAAAACCGGTGGATTGCCTCATCATACAATGTAGAGCATGGCTTGAGGATGTTACAGTTGTTTGATGTACACCTTCATGCTAAATAACATTGACTGCCAATGTCTGTTTTTACTCTTCCGATGGTAATAAAGTGAAGGAAGTTTGTACAGAGGTCTATACGTGCATTGTTTTACCCTCATCTTTTACTGCATTTGGTTGGTCACACTCACATCTACCTTTTGGTAACTTGTGCTGTATACTGTAGGTAGAGACTCCTGCTGGATATCTGAGTGTCTTTTCCATAGTCATCTGTAGCTTGCATATCCCCATACTATATTGAAGAATGCAACAGAGAGTGAGTGAGATTGAGGACTTGGGAGAGATAGAATAAAGGGCAACAATACTGGAAGGAGGGTGAACATATGATCAAATCCTTTACAAGTGATTCAGCAAAAAAAAAAAAAAAATTCCTTTACAAGTGGAGTGCATCTGTGCTTACCCTATATGAATTAATTTGGGCTATGGACAGGGAAAGTAATTTCAAGGCAACACTGTTTGAGTTTGATAACATGGACTAGGTGTTAGGGTGTGTTTGTATAAAAGTTAGTAAATTCGAGAGATGTAGACTTGTAGTGTAGGGTTAGCTAAGAGAGAAAGTCAACCGAACAGGATGAAGATATGAATATCAAGAGAGAGAGAGAGAGAGAGAGTTTAGGATGAATCTAAAATGAATTGTATATCTCTAATAGTGGTTACAGATGCTATTTATACTTTTGTTAGATCTTACATCTAACTAACTAACTAGTTAACCACAGTTAACTAACTATTAACCATAGCTAACTAATTACATGAAATGGAAATTTACAATGAATTACAATTACAAATGTGATACCCTGTATCAAGTCTTCCCCACCGAAGGAACCTTTGTCCTCAAAGGTGAAAGTGAGGATATTGTTGTACAAAATCATGGTAGTATTCCCAAGTAGCCTCTTCTTTCGGAAAATTCAACCACTTAACAAGAATTTTGGTAGCAGCTCTATTTCCTCTCTTAACCATCTTTCTGTCAAGTATAGCTTCAGGTACTTTAGGCACTATGTCTTCACCCAATTTTAATGGAATATCATGAACAACAGCAGATGAAGGTTGATGACATGGTTTCAATTGTGAGACATGGAAAGTATCAGGAATTTTTGCTGCAGCTGGTAAAGCAATCTTGTAAGCAACAGACCCTACCCTGTCTGTGATCTTATAAGGACCATAGAACCTTGGGCTAAGCTTTTGATTAACCCTTCTATCTACTGTATTCTGCCTATATGGCTGTAATTTCAAGTAGACCCAGTTGTCTATCAGTGCGATGCTTGTTAGCTTGCTGCACCATTCTATTCTGAGCCCTTTCCAAGTGAAACTTTAACTCTTTAAGCATTTTCTCCCTTTGTTGCAAGCTTCTGTCCATAGTTGCATTATGAGACTCACCGGGTAAGTAAGGGAGATGGATAGGTGGTGGCTGCCCATAAAGAATTTCATAAGGTGTGGTGTGAGCTGCTGAGTGGAAGGTAGTATTGTACCACCATTCTGCCAATGAAAGCCATTTACTCCAAGTAGTTGGATGTTCATGGCACATGCACTGGAGGTATGTCTCTAGACAACGATTAACCACCTTTGTTTGTCCATCCATTTGAGGATGATAGGCTGATGACTTAACTAGTTCTACTCCTTGCAATTTGAATAGCTCAGACCAAAAGTCACTCAAAAAAATTGAATCTCTATTACTAACAATACTGTCTGGCAGCCCGTGAAGCTTAAAAACTTGATCAAGATAGAGTTGTGCTACCTGTAAAGCAGTAAAAGGATGTGCTAAAGCCATGAAATGTGCTGCTTTACTAAGTCTGTCCACTACCACAAAGATGACTTCCTTGTTGCTAGATGGTGGCAGTCCCTCTATAAAATCCATAGAAATAGATGACCAAATCCTATTTGGTATTGGTAAAGGCTAGAGATACCCAGGATATGCAGAATTATCATACTTGCACTTGCTACAAGTATCACAAGATCTAACATAGGATTGAACATCCTTGGCCATACCCTTCCAATAAAACAGAGATTGCACTCGTTGTAACGTGGCGTCTCTACCCGAATGGCCACCTACAGGTGAATCATGTAGCCATTGCAAGAGAGCTTTCCTTAACGACATGTCACGACCTACAACCAGTTTCCCTCTTCTTCTAAGTTGATTATTTTACGTTTATTTCAATGAAATAAAATACTTGCTTTTCAGTTTTCTACATTGGAAGGTGTGATTATCAATTTGACAAACTTCAAACTGGAATCCAAACACACACTTAGAGTGCGTTTGGTTCACAGTTCAAAGACCCCCAACGTCCGTTCATTTTGAATCTTGCTTTCATACTTCTCCGTTCAACGGTCTCGGAGTGTGTGCTGCCAATAAACCAAACATACACTTAGTGGTTGAAATCAACTAAAAGTAGTAGAGGAAAATAAGCTCCATTTAGATTTGCGAGAAACATGCTAAATCAATATAGCAGCAGAATATGGCTAGAAAAAGGAAAGTAAACTTTAATACAAGACTCTTTTTATTTGTCTAAATATAAGACTCTTTTTTCAATTTTGTTTGTCTCTTTTTATAAGACTCTTTTCAAGTTGTCTTTTGTATTAATTATTTTTTTTTACCAAAATACGCTTAATTACTTTACAATAAATGCTATGAATTAAAAAGATAAATGCACTCTCTCATATAAGGATTAGAGAAGAATTAATTAGGTAAAGAATAATTAAGTGAAAAGAGAGAGATGATAAGTCTCAATAATTTTAAGGATAATTTGAAAAATAATACAAATTGCTAACAAATTTAATGCTACTAACTGAATTAACCAACATTTTTAAAGGGTGTGAATTAGTTAAAAAAGTCTTATATTTAAGGATGGAGGTAATACTTTTTCGGCCATGTAAATATGATGATTTCTGTTTTTAGTTGTAATTTTTTTTTATTTGTGATCCCTATAATGTTCAAACCTTTTGTTTTTATCTTTTCGTAACAAAAACGTTTGTGTGACTCCATCTGTTGTTGCCACATAAGCATTTTTGTAACATGATGCTATGACATGGCAATGTCCGTGGAGTTATACAAATATTTTTGTAGCAAAAGAACAAAAAAAGGAAGGTTCGAGTATTAGCGATAAAAAAACAAAAAAAAATTACAAGGACTAAATAAATATGGTTATATTTGTAGCGACCTTGAACATTTTAAGTCAAAAAAGTACTAGAAATTGGTTATATTCAGTTACTGAACAAGTACAAATTATGCAATTGACTTATTATTTCTTAGAATTTCTTATGTTCTGTTTGTTACAAGAGAAATGGAAGGGAGAAGGCGATAAATTCACCTTTTTGGCACGGGTCTCATACCTCTTACACTTTAATTCAAATATATCTCCCCTATTTTCATCCTCTTTATTTCCATCTTCTATACCAAACAGAGCCTTAATGAAATGAGCATACAGCGTCAAACTTGTTTATATAAATTTTACTTCAAATCAGGTTCAAAAGTTAAACCTATCATAGCCCTTTGATTCAATTGCAACCCGTGACTGGAAGCATAGCCTTGTGTTTCGTTGTAGTTAGACAAGAAACGCAGCCCTGAGAGATAATTAAAGGATTCTAGATGGTGGTATTTGCTATGGTAAATAGTAATTGTTGAAAAGGGTTCCAATTAACACTTGACTAACTTTGACTCAATTATTTGCTAGTGCATGGTCCAAGGTCTATAGATTTTCATACCTAGTTAAGAAACTAAACAATCTATTTATTGCACACTCGTGTTAGCACTCAACGAGTTCAGTTTTTATGCCTGTAGGACACCAACATGAACATGATGAAATAGTATTGCGAAAATTTGCTTGTTTCATATTGAATGAGGTGAGAAAGTCATAGAATCCACTTGTATTTTCCCAGAAATATCAGAAATACGAGGCTGTATTTTCCAATGAAATTGTTTTCTCCAAATTTTTATAACTATGATATGATATACAAAAAGTGGTCAAGGCATTGGATGTAGGCATAGTACATTTACATTCACTGCAATGTAAATTGGCACCTCTTCCCAAAATACTCTCAAATAAAAAAAAATGTGATCTGAAAATTCACATGCAATACAGGCATTGAAGATGTGAAAAATAGAGTAGTGGAGTAGAAATAACAAATTTGTCTATGATTTATCCGTTATTAACAAAATTCACCTTTAGTATGGGTTTGATCTTCTATGCATGCTTGGTGTTCTTTCTTGGGGCTGCTTGCTTCACTTTCTTCCTCCACATTCTCTACAATTTGTTTCAGAATGTTTTCTTCCTCTGCTTCAAGTTTTTGCATACATTGTTCAAAGGCAGACACCAACTCTGGACTAAATATAGAATCCTCATTGGATTCATTTGCATTCCTAATGTCCATTATAGAATAACTGCCAAATTTTGGGGTGACATAGGATCCAGGAGAGTATATTCCACCTGCAGGGAGCCATTCTCTAAGGCTAGCAATGGCCGGATAATCAACACTGGATGGGATTCTAAGTGATTCTAGCCTCTTTGCCACAGCTTTTCTCTTAATTCCCTTCTCAATGGTGCTTGTTTTATGACTACTTGGAACCACTTCCTCATTTTTAATACCTGGACTAGATATGTGGCTTCTTTTAGGACTTGAAGTTGGAGCTACTGTGCTGCTTTCTGCTGCTGTACTCAAGTTGTTGGTCTCCTTCACTACTTTTCTTTCTTCCAATGAATATTTTTTGTTTAAGCATGGTGGTTGCATCTTCTTAATGTCACAATCCTTATCCTCAGTATGATGAGTTGTATAATTAGTTCCTGAACCAGCATCTTCATCATCATTAAACTCACTTTGCTGATCTGTGTTGGGTTTGATCAACCATATTTTATTAACCATATCATCATATTCCTCCACTGTGTGAAAACTCCTACTACGTGCAGCACCCTTAGAGCTCAAGTCATGTTTATCTTCAAAACTGGATGAATTCTCCTGAGCAAGAGAGTGCACAATATGTTGTGGAAACTGGTGCCAACTTTTGGACCTGTTCTTCTTATCACTCTCAATTTGTTTCCCTTCTCCTTGATCTGGTCCTGCTGATGGCTTCAACTTCTTGATAGTTTCGGAACTGGAAGGCTCAATGGCCAGTTTTGAGGATGTACTAGAACTTAAACTCCCAGAGTGCAGTTTGTTGGATACTGTGTTAGCTGCACAGACAAGGGCAAGGTACTGGTCACTGCCACCAGTGGAGATGATTAGATCTTCCAGCAATGGAATACCATTAGTTGTTCTCTGTGATCTCTTCTTTCTCTCTTCATGGAAACTAATTGATCTGGCTATGACTTTTGAAGAAAAACACCCCATGGTATGTAGATAATGCACACCTGACAAGGGTGAGAGGAGATAGAAGCAACAAGAGTTGCACTAATCACTAATCAGACATAGAAAATGGAGATTCATAAAATGGAAAACAATTCCTAGGGAGCATGACATTTGACATGATTTAATGGCATATATTTAGACAAAGAATGTAAGTATATAAGAAGAAAATAAGCAAACTCCAGAGTTTGAGGATTACATGGGAAATCCTTACCAGTAGTTGGTGCCCAACCTCAAGTCTGCACCTGCAAAATATACAGAACTGGGGTCACAGAAGTGATTAATCAACGGATACTCTCTAGTAGAATCCTTATATGCTTTGGCCTTTGATAATACAAGCAATGGTATGAACCTGAAACAAGAAACTATTAAGATGAAATTGAAATCCAGCATGGCACTTTTAAACATCAAAGACTTATCACTTTTCAGCTATGAAAAGCAAAATCCAGCAATACACTAGGGCACATCTTTATTACCTGATATTTTATTATCTCAATTGACTAGGTTTATAATGAACAGACCCTGAAGCTTAAAATTAAAATACTGGCTTTTGATCACTCACTGTACTATTGTGTTGGAACTGGGGGCAGGTAATGTTTACACTAAACAGGTGGAGCCAAATTTCAAATTGTTAATTTGAGATCTGGAGTTGTTTGAGAATTATGTAATAACATAGACCAAGGTGGAGAATCAATTATGATCATTCTTTATTTAAGGTCTAAAAAGTGCTATGATACCATCTACTATTCTGTCTTTTTGCCATGTATGCATAAATTTATGTTCATAGCACAATGCTCAATGTTAGCTGCACTTTCTATCCGGGTTTTGCGCAAAACATGACTTTCTCCATATAAAAAGACTAAGGATAGATTAACAACACGCACACTTTTTCTGCCAACATCACTGACCATGATCATTAGCAAAGATACAAAGAATGTGCTCATGTGTCAAATATATCAACTTACTTGGCTTAATGGATTTAGATGCATCACTTGTTCATCTTCAATTCTAGCTCTGATTCTTCCTTCTCTTTGCATTTCATTCAAGGTTTGGACTTTGGAGATGGTCAGCATGAGGAGGCTGCAAGAGACATATAATTTGACAATCAAATATGGGTTGGACCCACTATTAATTTAAAAAAATTTAAGTTTGAATTTTGCACCTAAAACTTGTATTAAATAATGGTACCATAGTCTTTGTACACTGCCAGGCAGTGTGGCCAACGCAATATGTACTACCCCTAACCCATCAAATGCATGTTACATCAATGGAGAAAAATGAATTGGACAGCAGAAAATGGGTCCCTCGACCCTGAAGGCCAAAGTAAACTAATTCCTGTTCATACATGATTTGCTAATTACTACTAATTAAATTGACTTGTCCGTTGATGTCATGCTACAGTTATTATGTCACACGCAAGCAATTTTGTTGACATGAAAACTAAAAAAGTTCTTTTAATTAAAAAATCTCAATCTTTTAGGTTGAATACATTCAGGGAATGAGAACAACAATAAGGTTGGTGTCTGTCTTATGACTTATTAGATGACGGGTTAAAATCTTGAAAATAGTCTATTCCCTTGTGTGATAAGATTGTGTATGTCTTGCTTTACGAGACGTCACTAGATGATAGTCTTGTGCACCGGCTCTTATATAGGAAAAATCATTATATAGTCTCCATCAATCTTTGCGGGATATATAACTGAGATTTTCAATTTCAATTTACAAGAGAATGAGTTAATAATATTCAGTTAATTTTTTTCTTTTTTTGTTACTTCATCACTGGCTCTTTACATGCAAGATCATGCGAAGGGAGGTATTTTTATCCTTATGTGGGAATTCTTATACCCTTTAATGTGAGACTAATATTGTTGAAGCATAAATACCATACACGTGACAAAATTTGTTGAACTAAATACACCTTAACCTTAAAAAATTTGAGCAACGATTTTAGAGCCCCATGGAGAGTCTCATCTTTGTTCACATAACAAGTCACATTAAAAAAAAAAAAAAAAAGAAGGAAAAAATACACCTTAACCTACTAAATAATATAGACTTTTTGCAACTACCTTACTAATCCCCCCAACACGTTTTTCCCACTTCTGGTTAACGTTACAAACATTGTAGTTTCAGGGGAATTTTCATAGGAATTCCTCACGATTAGATGGGCCCATGTTATATACTATCTCCTCCTATTGTACGAAACATGTTGAAGTGTAGTACAGATTCTACAGAGCTAAGAATATTGTACAAAGTAATTCTTATGAGACAATCTTCTTACCTTGACCTAATTTGGGGTTGAACTACGCCACATTTTAAAATCAACGCCCTATTTTATTGAATCTGAATTATGTAATTTGCTTGTTAGCTTTTGCTGGGCTCGACAATTTTGCCCACATAGGAGGGAGCTTTATTATATTGTGACACTTCAGTTAGTATGGGGCTTTAAATCCACTTCCAAAAGTTAGGTTAATTGTACCATAAGCAATCTGAGATGTTTGTGCCTTGGACAGTATATTGAATAGTCGAGTTTAAAAGAGAAAAAAAAAAATAAAGGATATTCTTTTATTTCAAATAAATGTTTTTAAAATAAAATAAAATAAAATAATAAGTTAATATAATAATTTTTACTTATTTTTTATAAATATTATGCAATTATTTAATTTTAAAAATAAATAAATTTGCCCCTTTCCTTTTACTTTCAAAACCTCACTAAAAAACTCAGCCTTATATTTTTTTGCGGTGTCTTTTCCATTATTGCTCAACTGCTAGCGGTGGAATTGGAAAAGCACTTTAAGGGAAAAAAAAAAAAAAAGGATTTTCCGTCATATTCTATGTTCGAGTGTTGTCTGTTGTTCGTAACACAAGCTTGTTTCTTTAGGCTGCTGGTTCTAATGCAATTTGGCTACTGTTTCATGGTTTTGGTTTCTTTCTCCATCAAATATGGAGGTGGATTGCAAAATGCAAACAAATTTGCATTTGTATTGGAACATAAGAGCTAATTAGTCATTGGACGAATCATGTGTGGTAGACTAATGAGGTTCAATCTATTATTTAAGTTAAACGCTAATCAAATAAATTAAGTCCTATTTCCCTTATTTGTTCACATGCTTGGTCCTCTTAAATTTGCAAAAGAAGTACCAAATTTATTGTTCCAAACTCAACAGTACAGTGTCGCGTAATGAAACTTAATTAGAATTTTTTAATCAAAACTTACCAAGAAGGAGTATAACTCAATTTGTTAAGTAGTGTATATAAGTTGTTATAAATATCTTGCACCGAAGTTTCACTCCACCCTTTAAACCAAAATGATAATTTTGAATCAAAACAGAAAGAATTGGGTGAGGGGGTTGATAGGGAATGAGGAAATGGGTCAATAGTCTTGTTTAGATAAACTTTTTTTTTTATAAATATTTATAGGAGAAAAAAATAAGTAGGTAAAATAAATTGGATTTCTTTCATAAACTAAAATTAATTTATGGACTTCAACTTATTAAAAAGTTCAATGAAAGAGATTTTATAAAAATTAAATGCATAAATTGATTTTAACTTATGGGAAAAATTCAATTCATTTTAGCCTTTTATTTACTTCTCTTATAAATATTTATGGAGAAATTTATTCGAATAAGACTAATATTTGGTTTCGAAATTATATTCATTATAAGTAGTTAATTTAGGCCTGTTTTGGATAAGTTTTTCAATTAAAAATAATCAACAAAATTCGCAAGTTAAAAAAATGGTAAATAAAAAAGTTTTTAAAATGTTGAAATATATAAATTAATTTTAACTTATAAAAAAAATAATTTATTTTATCATCTTATTTGTCTCCTTCAAGTACTCATTTGAAAATTTTATCCAAAATATGTCTTAATCTACCTTAGTGATTGTGCAGTAGCTTTTCTCTTTTTTCACAATGGCAGTTGTATCAATTCTATTATTATATAGGCTTTTTTTCAATCAGCACTCTTCTGTGTGGTCAATAATAAAATACCTGGAAACTTTTTACTTGAGTCTTGAGAGAGACTTCTCAGCAATACACGGTGGAAAACCTCTCGAACCCCATTATAATTTATGTCCATGTAATGCATAAAGTTATCATATCACATGACTCAGTAGTGATGTGATTTTTTATTGTCTAGCAGATGGAGTGAGTTTAAAGAATATTTTTCATACCTAACTTGGGTACATAGACAATTTTAATGCATGACTACATGATTTCCGTACAAACATGTTTGTAAAGAAGTTAGACACTAGTACTGTTTACACAAGAAAATGAATATCTAGTTTGTCTGAACAAGAATATGAGTTTAAATAGGACATAAATTTTAGGCTTAAGGAATATCCATCTAAACCTAATGAAATTGAGTTTGTACATTCTTTGTATAATAAAGAGACAAGAAGAAAAGATAGAAATGTTTAAGGTAAGATGATTGATATGATAAGTCATTATTGAACTATTCTTTCCAACTTGACGAGATTTATGCACGACTCCAAATCTGTTTGAGACACGAAACTCCCATTAAAATAGATGCTCTATATTTAAGGGAAAAGGGCAGTGAATTCAGTAAAACCCTTGTAATACCAACACCTAAGAGTGAGAAAAAAAATGTTATTATACTAGCTAGTTATCACAATTTCCATGCAAGAATGAAAAAAAAAAAAAAGTTGTGTGTAACAATTTCCCAATTTAAAACTAATACTGTTAAATTTCATACAAGCGCCAATAAAAACAAAGGGTTGTTTAGTTTGATGAAATATTTTTTGTTTCTATTTTTTAGACTGGATTACAGAGGCCCAACTTACTAAATTGGAATATTTCAACCCAAAACACTAAAATCCAAGTGACTCGAAAATCCAAGGACCTAACTAAGTCTATTACAAATAAGGCAAGTTTAATATACCATGGAGCAGGGGAGTATACTTCACCTGGGGTAAATTGATAGTGTTTTACTTTGAAATAGGTAAAGACTCTCTTAAGTTAAGAGTCTTGAACTCTGCACCATCTATCTCACACCTTATTAGGGTATCCCTATAAATATGACAATCGTCAATATTGTCAAATACGTATTTAATTATTTATTACTTATACCATCACTTTGTCAAAATTATTGTTGACTTAGAGCACATTTAAAAATCCGTTGAGAAGGCTATGAACGGACGTTCGCCAACAGATTTCTCTCCTTGCTTCTCTGTTCATCTATTGGATCTATCTCGGAAAGCATGCTGCAGCAAAATGAATGGAAAACAAACATGCACTTAGTGCATGTTTGGATTAAAGTTCACAAATTTAAGTTTGAATCAAAAGTATGTTGAAAATTTAAGTTTTACTAAAAAATGAGTTTATACAACGTGATTTATGTTTGGATATTTCATCAAACGTACGTTTGATGAAATAAAACTTGTTTGGATAATAGTAATCAAAAGTACTTTTAAATGTGTAATTACTAAAAAGTGTATGAAGTTCATAATGTATTATTAAGGATGAACTAGTAATATATTGTTAAAAATAATCAATAAATCACTAAAAAAATATTAAAATAATATTAAATATTTTCATTAATAAATAATCAAACTCCAAAAACATTAATAATTAAGCTTTATATGGTCCAAATTAAAATACACAACAACAAGAAAATACATAATGTAAACTAATACAATTTTAAAACTTAATTACACCAAGAAAGAGTTCGGTTGAGAAGACTTTGCCACAGACCAAGATCTTAGGTGTATTTGGGATCAATTCTTTTTGGCATTCTAGGTGAGCTTTCAAACAATCAGAAACGACCTGGGTGCAGTAGGAAGCGGGGGTTGAGAAATATTGAATGCTGAGTGAAGAAGAGGAGGTTAAAAATGGAAGTTAATTATCATAAAGTGTTCCAACCCAAAGTAAAGAAGCAAAAAGCATGCCACCAGTTGCTTTTGAGTGAAACGTAAGTTGGAGTTAAACGTAGGTACAGGAATTAAGTTTATGGACATCCAAACATGTGGGTAAACTTAGTTTGGGCCTTCAAAAGCATGTTTGAGAGGGGCAAACGGATTTCCAAACATGCTCTTAAACGTTGATGTGTTTTTGCAAATACCTTAACTCATTTTCATCGTGCCATAGGAAGAAACCACTGTAGGTGCATCTCATAATTTTGGTTAAAGTTAAAGTTAGACATCTCGGACCACATCATCTTCAATTTGGATTATTTAATTAATTTTTTTCTTTTAAAGGATTTAAGCCACTTAATTTATATTTTAACACAACTTGTGCTCAAGAAAATGATATTTAGAATATTAGAGTAAAATATAGTATTTGTTCTTCTTTTTAAAAAAAATTAATAAGGATTTCTATTTATTTATATTTTAATATTTTTTTGTTATAAAAAAGGAAAGGCTTAATTACCTATTTGGTCCCTTAATTTATTAAAAATGCAATTAAGTCATTTAGTTTTTTGACTATGCAATTGGGTCTCTTAATTTTCTAATTTTACCCAATTAAATTCATTGATTTTTTGACTATGCGATTGAGTCCCTTAATTTTCTAATTTTACCTAATTTGGTCATTTCCATCGGCTCTGTCCCTTATTTTATTTTTTAAATTTTAAATAATAATAAATATAGTGGCGGTTTATAACCGTCACTATTCATAATTAATAGCCAGAAGATTTCATCATGTAACGGATGTCACCTTAATTAGACGGAAAGGATCCAATTGAATCAATTTTGAAAATAAAATGACCTAATTGCATAGTCGAAAAATAAAATGACCTAATTGAGCATATTTAAAAAACTAAGAACCAAATTGGGTATTAAGCCAAAAGGAAAATTGGAGCTCTAATGAATCAAGAAAGAAGAATAAAAGAGTAGTAAAAAAATATACATGATTAAAGCCTTTAAAAGTATTGGGCTTTTTTGGACATTCAACCCACATGTATATAATTTAGAGAAAGAGAATTAGGGATCTTTGGATCATATTTTCACTCATCTTTGCTCTCTTTCTCTGTGAGCTTTATAGGTACAAGAAGGACAAAAAGAGTGAAAGTTCATATCTCTTCAAGGATCTAAAAAGTTTTCATTCATTCCTTTCTTTTTATTTTTTGTTTCTATTTTCTTGAAGTCTAGCTAAACCTCATTTGTTCGGGTTAGATGGATTTCAATGTAATCCATGAATATCTAATTCGAATTATTAATGAAAATTTGGTTTCTTTCTTTGTGTTTGTTCTTTGTACCTAATGCTTCTTAAGACTATCACCTATAAGATAATTTTTTTATCTATTTTGTAATTGGAAATTTACTTTATGGATGTGGTCTGAGATATAAATATAATAGTTCTTTAGGTAGGAATTGTCATTGTTACTCGCTATCTGTAGGAATTTCTACACTAAAAGCCTTTTTTTTTTAAAAAAAAAATCACATAAGAAACTCAATTGTGAGAAGTCCCATGTGTGCCCCTCTCTATCCCATCTGGGTCCACGAACACAGTGATGAAAAAATTATATTTTAAACTTATGAATCAAAAACAAAAAATTACCTTATTTTAAAAGGTTAAAAACATATTTAACACTTATAATACTTTACAAAAGGAAATCAAGCAAAATCTAATTTAACTGGCCTTATTCCGTTTTTAGTTTAGATCTGTTTGATGCGTTTATGAACTCCCGTATTTCTGAAGAACAATACTACGAAGATGGAGTCGAATACCGAGGGTGTTACTAATATATTGCTTACTACATAATTATGAACAATTACTTGGTGGTTAAGTTGTCGAAGACATAGCTTATAAGAACACTTTAATGCGTGTGATTATTAGTCGTTAAGCTTGTTGGTTTTTGTACGGTTTATGCCTAAAAAAATTTACAAATTAATATGCATAGTTAAAGAAATGTCCAATAATAAATATTAGTTAAAACTTGAAAAAAACCACCCTTAAAAAGGTAGAAAGAAGCTGCAAAACAATGGCAATGGACCAACCTTATAAAGCGTTCCATAATATGCAGCTATACATGCCGCTATGCGAATTATATTATTTACTTTCAAAGTAAAAATTTCCAATCATCAATCTAATACAATTGCAACTTTCATGTGAGCATTTAATTGTCATTTTTCTCTTATTTGCTCACTAAGATACAGCACATGCCTCATCGGGCATTCATTAATTAATCTTTATTAAAGCAAATATTTGCAAACAACATTTTGTGATCACTGGCAGCCACCAGGTGCAAATCCAATCTTGGAATTGGCAACATCATAAGCCACCTTGAATGTCTGCTGTTGGTAATTCCCAATAATGGAAATGGGGTTAGAGCTAGCAGCAATGGCCAAACAAGTAACACCCTTCTCAATTTCCACAAGGGAGTTATGAGCCTTAAGTGCTAGGCCAGCACCCCCACGAAATATGATTTGAATCCCAGGCACTGTTGACATTTCCTTAACACTCCCCTTGAAGCAAGTGTCCAATATGGAGAATCCTGGTGCCTGTGCATACTTTTTGGACATGATCAGCACAAAAGACCTTTTCAATGCATTGTAAACAGCCACAGGTAGCCTTGTGATTACTGTGCCAGAGTCTATTATGGTAGGCACATTGTAACTTGAGGCAGAAACTCCTATTGGCTTTCCTGCCACAGTGATGGTTGTCAAGTCAAGAAAGTACAAGCTTGGAATCTTTGGATTCTTCAACAAGGGAGTGAACTTGTAAGGTGATGATGTCAATGATGAGGCTCCAATGGACAAGAAGCCTGATAGGGAAGAAGAGTTTGGTGCAGAAAATGATGAGGGGAGGCAATAGGAGAAGGCATTGCCATATTTGTTGGACAATTGTCCAAGCATGGAGAGTTTGTCATTGGCTAGACCTATGATACCTGCTGACCTTCCAAACAAACCTCGATTGTCCTGACCACAGCCATACACAAAACTTGATGGTGCCTCTGATGGGGTTAAGGTTAGCACATCTTGACTCAAATAGCCAATTGAGAAAGAAGTGTCACCATAGCTTGCTTTGTAGACACAAGCCCCAGTTGCATTTGAGCAACCTGGAGCATTTAGTGTGGTGCTCTTGAGAGAGGAGCACTGAGGGGATGAGCATGGCAAGGCTTTGTAGGTCTTGGATGTGGAAGGGGTGAAAATAGGGTCAACCTGCACATGGCAGTAAATGACACAAGGCTGGCACTGGAGCCAGGACAGGGAGCTGCCAGTGTCTACAATCATGCTAAAATACTTGGCAGGGCTCCCAAGTCCTATTTTCACATAGTAGTTGCCTGAACCAATTGACAAACCTGATTTCAATGGTGTGCTCACTAGGCTTGGTCCCCCCAATTTATCAGAAGAGGAGGCAGTGGTAGCAGAATTGGTGACACCCTCCTTGTTTGTTAATCTGGAATGAAGGGACCTGACACGCTCTTCATCTTTTATGATCATGTCAGAGAATGAAAATGGTGATGTGGAAGTTTGAGAGGAGTCAAGACCTTTAACATGGAACAAATTGAGCTGCATGCCCTCTTGCTTTTGCCTTGGATCATTATCTGCAAATTGGACTGTTTGCCAGGTTAATATACATAAATACTTGCACAAATTCAGAATTTCATTATAATATTGAAAATGAAACTCCAAAGACTGCTTTCTTTAATTAAGTATCACAGGTAAATGTAATATTCTAGTTAATTAAAAAAATAAAATAAAAGTCTCTATACAGTATACAGAAAAGGAAACTAGATACTAGTAAATTATGGTGCAGGCAGCATAATGCTATCTAATGTAAAGTTAAGAACTAGTTAACAAGCCATTGAAATACATGCCTTGAAATTCCACAAGAGATGATGCTATTGCAAGATGTGCAGAGAAAACAAGAAACCAAAAGAGGCTCATATTGTACACTCCACTTGGCAGGCTCTGCAACATTGGTTTAGGAACAGCTTCGTACTCTTCCCTAAGCAGATATATGGTACACTGGGCCTCTACTCGTAGCCAAACCGACACTTTTCCCTACTAATAAGACAAATGAAAAAAATAGCATAAAAAAAAGAGCAATGCTGTATCATCCTTCAAATCCTCCTCCTGTTTTATAAAGAAAATATCAAATAAAAAAAGTAAAATATTTAATATCTTGAAAAAAAATTAAACGTGTTCAGTATTTATCGTACAAAAAAAAGTAGTAGGAAAATTCGTAAAAAGATGTTGTAAGAGGATTTAGAATTATTCAAATATAATTTGTAGTGTAGGGTATGGCCAAAGTTCAAACGAGTTTCCTTCATTATCTTCATAGTGAATGCTTTAAATGTCCTCCAACCCCAAGGAGCTCATACAGCTCGAGAATCACGATGGAGTAACTAGCTACGTGGTCCAGTGTGACCCTCTCTGGTATTAATATTATTCTGTGTGATAGACTAAAGTTGTTACAACAATATCTTAAATACCAAGTACCTACACTACACCTACATATCTTTTTGATTTAAATATTTTTTTAGTTCTTGTAATTTAGTGTTTTTTTACTTTTTGTCCTTACAAAATTATTTTTTTGGTTTTAGTCCTTACAAATTATGTTTGTTTTGTTTTTCGTTTTTAAAGTGGTTTAGATAGCGCTTTGAATAGTGGAAAAAATGCTATCTAAACCATTATAAAGACGAAAAACAAAACAAACATAATTTGCAATGACTAAAATCAAAAAAATAATTTTACAAAGACGAAAAACAAAAAAAAGCTAAATTACAAGGACTAAAAGAATATTTAAGCATATCTTTTTTCAATAATATCTTAATTCAAACATGCAAATGTGAAGAGAAAGGGAGAATAACCAATTAACCTTGCATGCCGAAGATAAATTAATTTCTAATTGTCCTTAGTGAAGCTGTAACTTTCTAGCTCAATCAATGAACGAATGTGGGAACATCTGAAGAGGCCATAAACTTGTGCTATATTAATATATTAGCATACTATCAGAATATAGACTTGGTGGCATGGAATGTTACCATGCAAAAGCCCCCATACACTGCAGAATGAGGGGCAGCACAGGAAATATAAGTTACTTCATTCGTTCCAAAATGAATGTCGTCGTAGATTATTTTACACATATCAAGAAAAACTAATAAATAGATGAGAGAGAATAATAATTTTACAAAACTAACCTTAGTATTAATATTACATTGAAAAGCTAAAGTGACACTTATTAAGAATATTAGTAGAAAAAAATAATTAATATTACATTGAAAAGCCAAATAGGATGAAGTAATATATAATTACCAAAGGTGTGTGTCGGCAGAAATTCATTTAATAAATGTAAATTATAATTAGCTGGTAATGAGAGGTAGAATAAGTAGGAAACTAGGAGTTGACATGACTTGATGATTTGGTCGCCTTATAAAAACTGATGAAAGAGACATGCAACTATAAGATGCGCCGCATTATTATTATTATTATTATTAATCAAGGAGGAAGTAGTACTAGTGTTGCATAGCTATATGATAGATAAAGAACAACAGCACTTACCTTAATTGTAAACCTGCAACCTCGTCCTTTTGCCTACATATATACATTGTGTGGCCATCAGGTAAACAGCCTTATACATCAAATGGGCGACCGATGTTTGTTTTCTTAAGGAGCCAAAGCCCACATGTATTTTTTTTGAAATAATCTTATTCGAGTCGAGTGAAATTATTGATTAAATTGGAATAATATCATGATCTATATCAATTATTCCACTTGCTTGGTAGTGGATAAGTGAAGCTTTTCTTTTTTTTTTGGATAAAAAAAATTAGAATTTTTTCTACTTGATAACTAAGACCGAAAATGAATTGAGTCAAGTTAAACTTGTTTCAATTCAACTTTGACTTGATAAAAATTGATTTGATTCAAACTAGACTCAAATTTGATATGAACATTTTTTTTTCATCTAAAACACAATTTCTTTCAAGCTCATGTATAACTTGGTTTATATCATTAGCTCAACTCAACTTAAATTATAATTATGTTATGTATTTTTATTTTTTTTAAATAATATTAATCCGAAAATTATATGTATAAAAACCAATTTATGAAACAAATAATTCAAACTATATCTATCTTAAGTTCAGCTCTACGATTTCTTAATTTTTAACTTAAATTTAGCTCATTTAATTTATGAATCAAGTTAAATAAATTAATTTTCCAACCGAATTTCGATCTAATTTTATTTTGATTCATTATTAGGCTATTAATAACGGTACTATAATTTGACTTTCTTGTCTTTTGTTTTTATCTATAGAAATCGAAGATAGTACTAAGAAGTTTACAACACTCACGCATTTTGTTCAACCAACTGAGTTAGACCCAGGTATTTGACTTTCTTGTCTGATTGAAGAGAAAACTAAATAGCATTTATTTATTATATAAAGCGCAAAGGTAAGTCACTTTTCGTATTCACTAAGGATTTTTTTATCAGTCGTATTCACTAAGGATAACACATGGTAAAGATAACTCGGGTTGAAAACTGACGCTTTTTAAGAGGGGAAGTTAACTGATTATAACAGTTGAAAAAGTGTTCTCTTTTTCCTTTGATTACCTTAATATTATTTTTAGAGTAAATTACACGGATCTCTCTGAATTTTACATATATTACACCGATACTCTCTGTTTTTTTGAACCATACAAAAAATCTCCTATTTATTGATTCTAAATTACACGGACCTCCTGAGTTTTATTTATATTATCCGGACCCCTCATGAGTTTTATTTATATTACACCGACATTCCTGTTTTTTTAAACTACAGGAGATCAAAAGTAATATTTAAAAAGGCAGGGAGTGTCGATGAAATATATGTAAAACTCAGGGAAAGTCCGTGTAATTTACTCTTATTTTTAAGGCACTGATATGAACACCTTCTAACTTGTGTCTTCTTTTCTAACTTCAATTATCCTTTGGTTAGTAACATCTGCAGGAACAACTGGGTAGCTGTACTCGCCTGTTTTGTCTACATAATTTCTCTCAGCGCAATTCGCCAATTCCTAATTCATCATCTTGATATAAACATGAATCAATTATGACGAGTAAATATATTTCTCAAGCATTTCAACAGTCAGTTTCATCCTTTCGCGTTACAAAAACATCAATTTAATTTAATCCCTAAAATTAACATTACCAATTTATTTAATCCAAAATATTACAAAAAATTCAATTTAATTTTTAACTTTAACAACCATCAATCAATTTAATCCCTATCAATATCATCAATGCCCATTAGTCAATTTGATCCCCAAAGTCGGACAAATTGATTCCCGATAATGAAAGTTCAAAACTAAGTTGAATTAAGAATATTAAGGACCAAATCAAACCCAGAGAATATCAATTTTAAAAACTAAATAAATTAGCAACTAAAGTCAACGACTAAATTTACCATTTTATAATTATATGGACCAAAATGCCCAGTTGGATCAATTTCAAAAAACTATATTGTTGTTTTGTCCCAAATACCTTTAAATATTTCACATCAAGAGATGAATACCTTAAAATCACAAGGGAACATAGAAATTTCGAATCATGAAGGATGAACTATGAATTCTTAATATAATAATATATTATCTAGTTGAAATTAAACAAGTTTTCACATATTATACATGGAAGGAATCATTTGTTGGTTCAAGGAAGAAAGCACATGCAAGAGATGTCTGGAGACAACTGAGATGACTAAAACTGGTGATAAAACCACCAAGCATTCATCGCCGAAATGCATTGCCCTCACCACCAGACCTGCCTTGAGAATAATATGTCCGACGACGAACACTCTCAGCTATTGATGCGCTCCCTCCTTCAGCTGCACCATAAACACTTTTCTGAGCAGTATCCAAGAAATTCTTGCCACCGGCATTATTATTCTGGATTGCTTCCTTTGCATCTGACTCCTCAGCCTTCTTTATACGTTTCCATCTCTGCTCTTCATGCAGCTCAGCAGCCAATTGCATCTGCTTAAGTTTAGCAGCTCGCTCTTCTTCTGAAAGTTTAGGAGCCACGTTTCTGTGCTTATAGTGTGATCCGCGTTCAGGTGAAGAAGCAGAATATCTATTGGAGCTTGCTTCAGAAATTCGCCCACCCCCGCTTTTAGCAGCTTCTATATTAGACCGACCTTCTGAAGCATATCTTTCTGACTTAGAAGTGTTATAATTTCTGTCACCAGCATCTTCTTTGTAGTCTCTGCCATTTCTTTGTCTCTGTTGGTGACTGGGTGATCTTTCCCTGTATTTTTTGTCTTCATAGTGATTCTTCCTTCTATGTTCTCCTTCACTTGATTCATATCCCAAATCGGATTGACCCTTTTGGACACTCCTTTCTGACTTGGACCTGTTATAATTTCTGTCACCAGCATCTTCTCTGTAGTCTTTGCCATTTCTTTGTCTCTGTTGGTGGCTGGGTGATCTTTCCCTGTATTTTTTGTCTTCATAGTGATTCTTCCTTCTCCGTTCTCCTTCACTTGATTCATACCCTGAATCTAATTGACCCTTTTGGACACTCCTTTCTGACTTGGACCTGTTATAATTTCTGTCACCAGCATCTTCTTTGTAGTCTTTGCCATTTCTTTGTCTCTGTTGCTGACTGGGTGATCTTTCCCTGTATTTTTTGTCGTCATAGTGATCCTTCCTTCTTCTCTTTTCTCCTTCACTTGATTCATACTCTGAATCTGATTGAGCCTTATAATGCTTCTTGTCAGAATCTTCATTACCGGTCTTTCTTTTTCTATTCTCGGTAGTGTCATCTTCCGAATCAGAATGTTTTTTATGCTTTGATTTACTAGAACGGTGCTTCTTCCGCTTTTCCTTTTTATGAGCTTTCTCCTTGTGTTCAGTTCCTTCAATCTAACAACATTACCAGGCAATATTAGGACAGGCAATAAATTAGAAACATCAAACAAAAGGTCTTGGTGAAAGTAAACCATAACAATTGTTTTTGTTATCCTATTATGTCAATGCAATTTAAAGATTCTTTAAAATTTAAATACAATCAGTGAATTAGAGAAAAAAATGAAGGCCAACATGTGAGTTTGCAAAAAGCAATACAATTCTCAATTAAATAGAATTATACACCATATTATTGAAAATGGATCAAGTGGTTATTCTTCCTATTGCTACCAAAAGCCAGTTACTATGTGATAACATCATAACAATATTACATTTACAATTATTGAAAATGAATTTTTAAAATATAACCTACTTTTAAACGGATGGGTTGGATATGGTCCATCCATAAGAAAAGGATTGATGGATGAGTTGGATGGATAACATCAGCACTGGAATCCATCTATGGTTTGACTTCAGTGAAGTGTAAATATTACCCAAACTCAACAGAGGAATATCAAATTTTCTTCGCATACAAATTAGATTTTATGCCTCCCCTTTAATGTTGAATAGATTTTATTTATTTCCCCTCCCCTCTCCTCAGTTCCTTTGAACCAAACAGTTTGTAAACCAAAAACAGCAATAATTTAATCATAAGCATCTCTAAACTGGAAGGGAAAGGGAGTATAATTTACCCTAAAGTATTTTATACTTGGCAATGACCAATGGCATCTCATTTTCCAATAAAAAATGAAGAAAAAGGCTTACCGATTTCCTGATCATAGCCATCTTGACAGGGTTGTTTTTTATCTTTGCAAGCGCCTCCTGCTCGCGCTGGCGAATCATGAGCAAAGGGTCAGAATGGAGCTTCCTCCAAGCATCATTGGCAGACTGAGGCTTCTCCTCAAACAATGCCCCAGGCGCACTTGCCCCCTCCTGCACCACACAAATTCAATCATAAACAAATCAATTCACACAAAACAAAAACCTTATCCATAACCAAAATGAAAAAAAAAAAAAAAACAATAACACACCTTAGAAGCAGAAGCAGAGGAGCCTGCTGCATCTGTTGCATCAGATTTCGGTAACTGTTCGAGGGCCTTGAATCCTTCGGAATTGGCAGATTTCCCAACGGACAACCCCGAATCGTACAGAAACTCCAACCTCTCCTGGTGCCTGCAATCAAATAGGAATAATAAGTCAAAACCCTAATAAAATTAAAAATTGGAAATTGGGAATTGAATTGAATTGGATTGGATGGGAAAGAGGAAATTACGGAACGATGCCAGCTTTCTCCTGAAGAAGACGAAACTCGGTGCGCTCTCGCTCCTCATGGATCTGCTTGCGAAGCTCTTCCAACTTCTTCTGCTCCGCTTCATGCTTCTGCTCCGCCTTCCACACGTTCTCTATGTTCCTCAGACTCCCCGTGTGCCATCCCTTCTTGTTCAGAAACTTCAGCGCCATTTCTCTCTCTCTCTCTGAGTCTGATTTGATTTTCAGGAACAAAAGCAATAACACGAACTCAAAACCCTAACTGTAGATTCAAACTAGTTGCAAAGGAAAGAAGACGAGAAGAAAATGAAGGAGGGCATGTTTGCTGTTATATTTTTTTTCAATGACTAGAAATTGATAAATATATATTGGTAAAATATGTTTTTGTCCCTCATTTTATCTTGATTTTTATTTTTAGTTCTTCAAAAATTGTTTTATTTTGTTTTTAGCCTCTGATATTAATTTCAACTGTTAAGTGATGTCGGACGAACAAAATTTGCGTTTGAAAAAATTTCGTGCAAGTTTCTAGTAGTTTTTAACTGCTGCAAATTTTCTGGTATACTAAAATCGTCAAAAATGATAAAAAAAAAAATCAAAACCTCGAACACCAGATTTTCTAAAATTACAAGAAATGTTACAAAAGTAAACATTTCTAACCGCAAAAAATTTGTAGCAGTTAAAAGTCACTAGAAATTTAATCAGAAAATTTTTATACACAGTTTATGCCCGTTACATCATCACTTAACAGTTGAAATTAATGTCAAGGACTAAAAACAGAAGAAAATACTTTATGAGGGACTAAAAACAGAACATAACAATTTATGAGGGACTAAAAATAATAAAAAAAAAATTATAAGAGACTAAAAACAGAAATCAAGATAAAATGAGGTATCAAAAACATATATTACCCAATATATATAGGTAATTTAGACTTGAAATTTTGAAAAAACAATATTAATATAGTATTTTTTTTGTACAATTAATATAGTATTTGGTCAAAAAACATATAGTATTTAAATTAATGTCATTCAAATAATAATTATATAAATAAATAAATAAATAGATTTTTCATATATAGTATAAACAGATTTATTATTTAATTATTTTTTTACAAAAAAAAACATGTTATAAATCATGTATTGAAAAAGAAAAATTCAATTCAAATGTATTATTACATCTGGAAATATATATATATATATATATATATATATATATATATATATATATATATATATATATATAGGAGGGATCAAAGTGTAACTCTAAAAGAGTTACACCATTTTAATAACTTGATATAGAATGAAACTTTTATCGATCCAACCGTTGAATTATATCTACATATTACCAAGATTGTTTGTGTCAAATTTTGTCAAAATTGAACAACAATAAGAAGGTAATCAAATGATCTACATTTTAGTATATTTTGAAAAGTTTATATTACGTCGATTTTAAACTATATGAATGAGATAGCAAATAATTTTAGATTAATTTGAAATTTTGTATACATGATCTATGTGAAAGGAACTTTCAATCCAACGGTGGGTTTTAAGAAAACATCATCCAGTTGAAAGTTATTGAATGGTGTAATAGTTGTTTAAGTTACACCAGTGTAATTTGATCCCTCCTTATATATATAATATGAGGAGGGATCAAATTATACCAGTGTAACTTTAAAAGAGTTGCACTATTTTAATAACTTGATATATAATGAAATTTTTATTGATCCAACCGTTGAATTATATTTACATATTACCAAGGTTGTTTGTGTCAAATTTTGTCAAAATTGAACAACAATAAGAAGGCAATCAAATGATCAATATTTTAGTATATTTTGAAAAGTTTATATTACGTTAATTTTAATCTATATGAATGGGGTAGCAAATAATTTTGAATTAATTTGAAATTTTGTATACATGATCTATGTGAAAAGGAACTTTTAATCCAATGGTGAGTTTTAAGGAAACATCATCCAGTTGAAAGTTATTGATATATATATATATATATATATATATATATATATATAAATTAGAGTTGAAGAAACTATTAATAAATCATTTAATGTCAATAGTATAATATTTATACAAATAATTAATAATTTCAAATACAGTATGATACAATTTTCCTACTTAATTAATATTTTATAAAGCATTTTTCTTACCAAACAAAAATTCAAATGTATAAGAGAAAAAAGTTTTACACTGTCATCCAAACATTATAAGAGAAAAAAGACTATGCACTAACAGTGTAAAAAGTTTTACACTGTCATCCAATCACAACCCACCATATATGGTAAGTTTGTTGACTTTTAAAAAATTATCTTAAAAGTCATATTAACGGTGATTTGTAATTGGATGACTATGTAAAATAGTTTTACACTGTCAGTGCATCACCATTAAACTCTTCTTATAATATATAAAAATTGATAAATATATAAATAAATAAATATATATATATATAAGTAAATTAGAGTTGAAAAAAATTAATAAATTATTTAATGTGATTAATAAAATATTTATAGTTATACAGGTGAATAAATAAAATTTTCATATACAATGACACAATTTTATTATTTAATTAATATTTTATAAATATTAGCCTATAAAACATGTTTTAAAAAAGAAAATTAAAAAATATATTAATACAATATACAGAAATTGATAAATATATTTAAGTGAATTAAACTTAAGAAGAAAAATATTAATGTAGTATTTGATGCTATTAATATAATATTTATCATGTGTGATAAGATTGTTGATTTTTACTATAACTAAATTAAAAGTCATATTAATGGCGATATGTGATTAGATGATACGGTAAAACTGTTTTACACTATCAATAGATAGTCATTAAACTCTTTATTAATTAATTAAGATTTGATTTTAGTATGAGACTGTACAATATAAAATTTGATAATTATATATAAATTAATAATTTTCAGAGAAAATAAGCTATGTACTGATAGTGTAAAACAGTTTTATATTGTCATCAAATCACAACCACCATATATGGTAAGTTTATTGACAATAATAATACATAGTTGATAATTATATATTAATACCTATATACAGAGTGTAATTTTTATGGATAAAAAGATTTTACAATGGTAAATAGAATGCATAGACTATTTTTATTTTCTCTTTTTCTGTTCTCTCTCTTAACGATGGTACAAGTTTTCCAACATCATGTCATCATATGAATATAGTTTTAGCTGTATGAGGAAATACACACGAGAAAGAAAGTTCAAAGAAAACTGGCAAACATTTCATTCATTCAAGGACAAAGTGTCCTATTTCTTTTATTGACATCCAGTGAGTGAAATGGGAGAAGAAATGAGATGGTGACTAGGCTGAGTGCCTGAGCTTTACATTGATAAGAATACAATGCTAATACAATGCTTGTGGAACTTCTTGAGAGTTGAGACAACAACTCAAACAAATTTTGCATATGATCATGTTCCTTTCTTCCCCTTTTCTCAACTAATGGAAAAAGAATGTGAAAGAGAAATGAGTCCTCATGTCTTGTACTGTTGATGCTCCCTCATCAACTGTCAACATTAGATGTGTGTAGTATTTCCACAATTAACTCGTGCAATCGAATTATCAGTTGCTTGTTTGTTATTCTTCATTCTTATTCTTGTGGCAAATTGAATGCAGTTGGATTAGCTGGCCCCTTAAGCTGCACTCCTCCAACTGAAAATTGATTTCAAGATTTAATAAACTGCAGGAGATATACAGTATTCTACAGATAGATGACTGTAGAGTTCAGCTATTATATACAATGAATGAAGATTTTGTGCAGCACAAACCTGTGATTTGTATGTCTTTGATAATAAATCTCCACATTCTCCAATATGAGCTCTTTCCCCACCAGCAATTCTGGCTAATTCTGAAATGGAAATGTCTGTTTCTTCTGCCTGAGTTTGACAAAAGTTTTATTATCAGTGCAACATGCATTGTGTACAATTTAACTGGATATCTTAAATGTATTTCTTCAACCGAATTTTTAGAGACTTGTCTTTTGAACCCTGTAGTTTCACTAAAATTTCTTATAATTATATATTAACTTAATGCTTATATATTATATAAAATTAAATATATAATTTATTATTACCAATTCAACTACAGTTGAACCAATGAACCCATGAACCAGTTTAATGACTAGTCCAAATTTAATAACCAAGTTAAAAAAGCAAGCAGGAAGCTCCATTCTCTCATTTGTCTCACCTTTGGCATGAATCTTTGGATATTGGAAATCATTGTTTCCATCATCTTCGATGCTGAATTCAGTGCCTCCCCCAGCTCTCTTACATCAACCTGTGGCATAATATATTTTTGTGAATTAAACCATGCAGACAATTCCAATGAATAAGCATAACAGAAAGAAAATAAACATAATTCACTTGTCTAGATAACCAACAGACATGAGAAGAGGATTTATAATCATACCCTAACATTCCCACCAAGTGGAAGTTGCACTGAGGCATTCACTAAAGCCTGAATTGCTTCCGTAATAGAGACTGAATATTCTTCCATCATTGTAGACCACTCATCTAGATATGGAATCTGTAATTTTATCCAATAAAATATACAAATTACTGATACAGATATTACTGTGCATACACAAATAAAATGATAATTGATAAACCATACTTGGAGAAAGAATGGCTCCTTAATTGACTAAGTATCATCATTATGGAATTAATAGGTATCCTCTTAATTCCACTTCAAGATATATATATTAATTAAGAGATATAAGGTTGGCTTGGTGGTTGGGAAGGGGAGGCTTAAGGGTGAAAGGAGAAAGGGGGAGGGAGAGGTCGCGGGTTCGAATCTCTTCCATTGACATTTCTAACAAAAACTAACAAATTAACATTTGCCGAAAAAAAAAAAGATATATATATTAATTCCATGAGTTGATTATGCAAAGGAACAGAATATAGATAGATACCACAAGAAGTCAACAAGCAAGTGTAATTTTTTTCTCTGTATTACATACAGGAAATATAGCTCTCTGAACTTGAATGCAAATTTATAGAAGTAGCATTCAAAAGAATTGGTGGCCTTACTTGAGCTTCAAGAATTGTTGACAGAGTCTTTGATCTCCGCAAATGCTCCAGCTCTATGCGTTTCTTGTTCACAGAATCACGCATTTCTGATATTCTCATTGCTTGAGAATATAATGCTTTCTGCAAGGATTAATAAGAAGAAATGTCTGTGGGTGATTAAATTGTACAAGATAGTTAAGGATTTTAAGCTAATAAGCAATATCATAGCCAACTGAAATACTGAATAGATGTAAGGATTAATAAGAAGAAATGTCTGTGGGTGATTAAATTGTACAAGATAGTTAAGGATTTTAAGCTAATAAACAATATCATAGCCAACTGAAATACTGAATAGATGTAAATATGCAAGAGTTCTGAATAGTTAAAAAGCACATCGACACTTACCACATGAATGTAAGTTTTATATTTATGTAAAGGCCATATCAACTTTGTTGGATTATAATTTAAAATAAACAAGACTTATGGATGATACTTATTTGGACTTGTGGAAGTAGCTTAAAAGTATGCTCTAATTTGATAAGAGCTTATTAAATAAATGCTTAATTATGTTGCTTACAAAGTTGCACCCTAAATCATTTTATTATATAGAGAATTACTCTACACTAGAAACAAATAGAGATTTCTCCATTCATATTCTTTGTTGTTCACTATGACTAAGCTCTGTCTTTCAAATATTTTTCCTATCAAAAGGTCCAGAGGCAGGGTTTTAAAATGCAGACTGCAACCTAAGCTTTGGAGCCACAACCACATCACACCTTGATTGCAGCCTGCAATAGCAGCATCCAACTGCAACCAATCACAACAACCACAAAGTAAATACAGCCACAATTTAAAATCTTTCAAGTACAATTTGATGTCATTCTAGCATTCTTCCAAGTTAGTTTTGCATAGAGATCCACCTTCTAACCCATGATTAAACAACCTTCCTTAGTATCCTCTTGTTCTATCCATCCAGAGAATAATGATCATAGAACTAACCACCTGGCCAGATGATTGTGATTTTCTGTTGTACCATTACTACCACTACAACATTTGTAATTTATTGATAAGCAAGAAAGTAAAGGGGTGACTAACCAACCTGGCTTTCTGTTTGCTGAGCTTTCATCGCGGAGTGCGCTTTTGCATTGGCGAATCTCCATTGCAAATAACGATTATACAACAATCTAAGAGAATGCACATCTTCCTGATGACTAGACCCTTTCTTCCCTTTCCTCACATCCACTGCTGGCCTTCCACACTGAGGAGGCACAGGTGGCAAACTAAGCCCCCCTGACTTAGCTAACTGATTTCCACTCCCATGCTGCTTGGAGACAGAAGAAGGAGGTTTGTTCTCACCGCCCGAAGAAGGCAAACTAACCGACCACGACAAAGGCGAAGGGTGGCGAAACTTCAAGTCCCCACCACCATTGCCACTCCCAATTTTCTCACCCACAGACAAATTGGACTGAATCAACATATCCCTATCTCCCAATTCAGGAAGTGACTGAACACTACAATTCACTCCAGAATCATCACTGGAGCAAGCAGCACTGGACTTTGCCTGATTCAATCCACTGGCTTGCAACAATTTTTCAGCAGCAGAGGCCATGCCATTAACAAACCTATGATGGTGGTGATTACTATGGTGGTGATGGTGTTGCTGTGTTGTGAGTCTATACCTAGAAGACACATAAACCGAGGGAGTGGGAGTGCCAGGCCTAGAAACACAAGGTGTGGAATTGGCACTACCAATTCTACCAGAACATGACTTTGAAGGGTGAGGGTGCGGTGGAACATGTTCGTGTCCGTTATTGTTGTTGTTCTCTTTGAAAAGCTTCATCGAACGTTGTTGCTGTTGTTGTGGTGTTTGTTTTCTCTGAGAAATGGAACACCCCATTGGGAATGGGGTTTCGGAATTTTCATCGGCGGAATCGGGCTCCGACCGCGGGCGGCGCTGCACGGCGGGGGACATGAACCGGGAGCTGACCTCGCGGACCCTCGGCCGCCGCTGGTGAGGCGGCGGAGGCGGCGGCGGAGGAGCGGCGGGATCGGAATTGTGTTCGGGCATGATCTGGACCTGCACCATTGGGAAATGGGAAAACCCCAAATGGATGAAAGGGATAAAGATGGAGACTTTGGGGAGGGAGCAACGGTGGGTGTGGGAGAATCGGTGGAAAAAGTGATGAACGGAGGTTTTGAGCGATTTTTGGGGAAGAAGAAGGGTTTGGGTTGGGTTGGAAGGAGAAGTAGCCGTTGAGGGGTGTGGGTTTACGTTGCAACGGTTCTAATTTCAAATATCGATAAAGGGTTTTTTTTTCTTCCTTTTTGTTATGTTACGCTGCGCTCTCTCGTGTGTAATACTCGATAATAAATAATGACACTTGTTTCTCGTCAACCATATCCATATTTATTTGTATTTCGGAGAGGAGCCTTTGGTTCATTTATAATAAAAGCAATATTTATAGAGTTTAATGGTGATACATTGACGGTATAAAACTATTTTATACAGTCATCCAATCATAAATCACCGTTAATATTACTTTTAAAGTAATTTTATAAAAGTAAACAAACTTATCATACATGTGGGTTGTGATTAGATGACGGTATAAAACTTTTTTACAATGTCAGTGCATAGTCATTTTTCTTATATTTATAACAGCGATATGTTTGGATACATAATTTGTTGTGATTTTTAACTATAGAAAGGACTAAAAAAAGTATTTCATGAGTTTGAGGATTAAAAAATATAAATTTTAATTTTAGGACTCAAAAGGATAAATCTATATATTTAAAGGATTAAAAACATATTTAAGACAAACAATATTAATGTAATGATAACAGTGAATTGGAAAACAAAAATAAGAACATAAATATGGGCTTTTTGTCAAAATATTTCTAATAAATTATAGAAGTAATAAATTTCCATTTAGAGTATTTAACGCTCTTACATGTCAAGAATCAAGAATAACTCCATACCAGTTATTCACATGTTCAGTGATAAAAAAAAAAGTAAAGTAGTTATTAAGTTAGGTCATAGGTGATTTTATTTTTCGACACATTAACTTTAGGCTTTGACCAAGAAAAAGGAGAGACTTTTGATAAAGCTTAACACTATGTTTGGTTGAGAAAGGAAAATGAAAGGAAATAAAGTAGAAGGAAAGAAAATAAAAGAAAAGAAAGAGAGAAGAAAGTGAGATGATTTTTTAATTGTTTGGTAGGAAAGAAAGTAGAAGGAAAGAAAGGTGAATATTTTCTCTTCTCTTGTTTGATTGAAAAAAAAAAGTGAGAGGAAAGAAAAATGCATATTATAAAATGACACAAATACCCTTAAATAAAATGAGATATAATAAAAAAATAAAAATATAAAGTATTAAAAAATTCTTTTAACTTATTATTATATTATTATTTTAATAATGTTAAATAAATTAAAAAGTCATTCTTTTAAATAATTATATTCAAAAGTATTTTTTATTAACATTATTCAAATAATTTATCATGTTTAAATTATTTTTTAAATAAATATTCATTTTTCAAAATGATTTTTACTTAACCAAAATCCACAAAAATGTTGACGTGAGTAAAAATATTTTGAGGAACAAATACAAAATTGTAGATGCATGCTTCTCAAATCACGGATGCTAAACTAAATATGTTTTCTCCAAAGCTGCACATGTGGTGAAGGATAATTATGTCTTTTTATAGTATATGTAAACCCTTTCTTCTGTTTTCTTCTCAATCTGGGCGGAAAGAGATTTTTGATGGGGCCCACCATGAAACATTCTTTCCTTCCCCTTTTTTACTGAAACCAAATGAAGGAACAAACATCTTTCTCTTCTTTTCTTTCTTTTCCTTTCTCTTCTCTCTATTTTCATGCGTAACAAACGTAGTGTAAGGATATGTTTCCACCAATAGTCGGAAAACTGGTCCATACAAATCATTAAAGTGAATTTTGTTTTTTTAATTAAATTACGATTTCTTTTGTCTCTAAAATTATGAGTTGTTTAATTAATTTATTTTAGCTTTTTTTGTTTATAGTCCATAATTTTATTTTTTTAAAAGTAACTTAAAAAAAACTAAAAATATACCTTTTATGAAATACAAGAATTATGAAAATAAAATAAAAATTACTAATTTTTAAAAATATTCTAAAATAATAATATATTTAATATCTAAAATGTTATAATATTAATATTTTATATTTAATAATGACATATGCATCATGCATGCATACGTACACATGTATCCGAATGTATTTTAAATGATTAATTATATTAAAATTTTACACTCTATCAGTATATTATTTATTCAAAATAAAACCAGTAACAATATAATAAACAAACTTCATTTCAGTAATCTAATTTTTTAACCAACCTCCGTACGTAATATGGGTAACGAGACTGTCTCTGTATTTTTCCTAAGTTCTACGTTTGGTCTTAATTCCACCGTCTATTGCTCCAAAATCAATTCTGAGGCAGGTGTTAGTTGGTTGGGATTGCTACTTTGCTTCAACAAATTTATGACAAACATTAATTTTGCAAAAATTACCATTTCAATCAAAATATTTAAACTTAATGTCTTGAATCACAAACTGACTCAAACACAAATACACGTCAGACTCTAAGCGCCAAATAACACCATGAAAAATTTAATATGAAGAAGATCCAGCACAAGTAATGCACGTATGTGCCAACTACTATTTGACCAATCTTCAATTCATCATCTGTCTGTATAAGGACTCATCCATAGTCCATGATGTATTTATTTTGAGATATAGTTTTCCATGATTGTGTTGATTTTGAGATATAATTTCACTGTCACAATGATGTGGTGAGCTAGAATATTCAGAATTCAACTGAACTAGACTAAGTAAGAAAACCTGTATAAACGTCAACTTAAAAATACATGTGTGGTGAGATCCTAATTATAAACCTCCAACTTCATGGCAGAGTCATATATCTATCTATCAACTGCATGGAATGCTATCTCATTCTCTGCCAAGATGATGTTTGTGTGTCCAAACTAATGAGACTTGACATGAGATTCTCAATCGTACAACTTGGAATGTAGGAGGTAAATTCAATTCCTGTATTGTGCCAATTCCTACGAGCTATCTGACGGAAATTATGTACAAAAAAGCATTCAGTATGTTGTTGTCAGGAACGAATCATGATGAATAGGGGTTCTGGCCATGAAATCCCGATCTTGTGGAAGTAAAAGGCTCGGCTGTTAAGATAAAGAACAACAAATTGCGGTAATATAATGTCAAAACAGAATTACTTCACAATACACTAAAAAAAGAAACATAAGTTACCTTCAAAAAGTAAAAATTATAATGCGTCCAAGAACATAAATGAAAAATAATTATTTGAAACACTTCTAAGTACAAACTGTTGAATACGCAACCTACTAAGATGTACAACTACAAACACTTCTAAATAGTAGTCCGGTTGTGTCATAGGCTCATAGCCGTATCCTACTTTGCACAAACACTTTAAATACTTGTAGCTGCATTTTATAAAAAAAAAATTACTTTTACTTTTTAAACATATATACTGATAGAAATTGGAATTCCACAATAATTAAATAAAATTGTAGCATTTTATTATGTCTACAATGATTCGTGATAATTTTTTTAAACATAATTTCTCGTAATTTAAGATTTTTTATATTAATTTTTGTATGTAATATTATAGCCATGTTGTGTCCTATGATATTTAAATTTTGTCATATCCCCATGTCCGGGTCATATCCATGCTTCCTAGTCTACCTATTCACATCATCAATTCTTCAGTGAGAAATGAGAATGATAAAGTTTTAAATAAAACTTAAAATCAAACTTACCTTCATCATCATCTCCATTTTGACTTGTAAAGAATGGGGTCAGGTAGTTTTTATCTAATGCCGTAAAAGATGCAGCACTACAATGAAGAAGCAAAGAGAAATTAGATTGGCGATATCATTAAGAAAAGTATATATTTAACAATATGTGCAGTTTCAGAACACAGACAATACCTCTTGTGAAATTCTTTTAACTTCATCTTGATTTTGTTCCCTGAAGAAGATTCTTCGTTGTAAGGAGGAGCAATATAACCACTGTTTCCATCAAAATTCTTGCAAAAAGAAAAAAAAAATTAGTTGAAAGAGAATCAGACAGAAACATGTTAAGTACACAATCAGTTAAATATTATCCAGTGTCAGGATAATTGGGACCGTCAAAATTGAGTGATCTAATTTGGAATTTAACAAACAATTTGATAACAAAAATTCATAACAGGACATGGATTCTTAAAATTCAAAATCACAATAAGAGCTTTGCATATGCTATTAAAGCATGTTTTACCCAGCCATCAGTTGAGCATGGGATAACTATACCAAACACTTACTACTTGGTTGGGCATGCTTGGTATGTAGAATTCTATCAGCCAGGGAGATTATCAGCCTCTACTTCATAGGCTTGGACTTTTCTTTTCTTTCTTTCTTTCTCTCTCTCTCTCTCTCTCTAATCGGATGGTTGATAACATTAATTTTTAGATGCAATTCAAAAACATAATCGTTAGTTCAATTGCATGCTTCCACTTCTTTCTACATCAAATATAGCCTAATTATTTATACCAAAAAACAGTTTCCCCCACAAAATGAAAAGTTATTTTTATACATAGTTACAAACTAGATCAACCCAAATCTTAGACTTAGTCAAGCAGAAGTCCCTTCCTACATGCTTCTGCTATTTAATAAAGCAAAAGAGCCTCATCCTGCCTAACTATCATTAAATGACTAAACCAAATTACCAAAATGAAATATGCATGACAACAGAAGTTACAATTAAATTATAAAGCCAAGCTACTACAAATGAATCCAAGTTATACTATAACAAGAAGAACATGTAAAGTTGTAAACAATGTTTCAAATAAAACAAGAATAGAATAAATTAAACAACCACAAAAACATTTTCCCATTTTTGAGCGAGCATATGTAACAGAAGTTTTTTCCCCCTCCAATATAAAGCACTGCATGTTTGTTATAGTTTACTTCTTTTTTTCCAACAATCAACAATGAGCTCACATAACAAGTATCAACATCTCTTAAACAAGATTGTATATATTGGAGATATAAAGCATGCTCATGAAAGAGAAACTTTTAAGCACAGATCATATTTGTATTTGGTCATTCATCTTCCAAATATTAATGATGGATGTTGCTTTCAAATGCAAATTTCAAGGTAAAAGACATACAAGAAACTCGGTAGAAGTAGAATACATAAAACTAAGTCTGGAATGGCATTATTTGTTGTAAAACTTACTGTGATGGTACCAACAGATGCCAAAGGGCTATCATTATCTCCACCTACAACATCTAGAGCTTCCAGCATGGTACCTGTTGAACCACCAATCAGCAATACCTGAAACAAATAAAGTTTCATGTTGAAATTACTGCTCAAGGATGGCAATTAAACAAAATGTGGGGGTAAAAGTCAACTGCCTGCTAATAACCCAAATAAGAAAATTATATGAATAGGACAAAACTTCCAGTCCATACGTGTTACTCCAACTTTCTCCTGAATTAATCTGTTCCTGATCTTATGTTACTCATCCACCTCAACATTCTCATCTACCCTACACTCAGTTTTTGCTCTTATTGGCACTGTGTATGAAAATAATATTTACAATTTACACGATATACAACATAGTCAAGTACCTTACAGTTTACACTACCCCCATATTTATCTTTTATAATGATTAACTTAATGAATGAACAAGAGCATGCCTACCGTCAAAACAACTATAGCAGTAGTTGCAGTAAAGATGGTCTGTCCATGTCCTTCTGGAAGATCATGAATTGATTGCAGAGCAAGCGCAAAAGCCATTGCTCCTCGAAGTCCTGTTCATGTGCACAAAGTGCTAAACTTAGGCATGGCATTATAGAATACGCCAAAGGCAAGAAGCAGTTTGTTTTATTGACAGAACTAATCAACCTTTCACAGTAAAATTCATGATTTATGTCTTGTTTAATTCCTTACCACTATACCAAAGTGCCTTCTGATGTTTTGGAGGAATCTTTCGATGAGAGGGTCTGGCCAGATTGACCAAATAAGCACAAGAGAAGACATTTGCTGCCCTGCATGAAGTGACCCAACAATATAGTTACAACTTCCAAGAGAAATGCAAAATCAAATCATAAATATGTTTAAAGTGAATGAAAATCTTTATACTGTAAAGTAAAGAAACTATCCAAAAAGCCAGAAATGAGCATGTGCCACAGTAATCAAAGACTTAAAATGATAGCAATCAGTATAAATACCTTGCAATTCCAATGAATATCTGAAGTGGTTTTTATACGAATTAAGGAAGAGCACCAAGAAGAGCATAAGCTAATATAAATGATAAATCACAACACTTCAAATTTATGGGGCAAAAAAGGATACAATGGAGAAGAATATAAATCCAACATGTGACCAGCTATGTTGCTCCATAGCAATATCAAAGCCCATGTATATAAATCTGTACAACATAAGACAAAAGGTGAGCATGTATCATTTAGAGGAAAAGTTTAAATAAAACAGGGTAATACTGCAAAATGAAATCCTCCTTACACAAATGTTTCAGCTAAAGATGATATCAACTCGAAAAAAGCAGAGGCAAACCGTTGAGAACTTTGTGACAAATTGGAATATGTATAATGTTTCATGACCTACAACAAAACACGAAAATACTCATATAGATGTCTTGACACGGACATGAAACAGCCAGAAAATATATATAATATGCACTTACTATTCCTGTGAACAGTATTGATACAATACCAGACAGACCAAGGCCTTCAGCAAGCATGTACCTGAAAAGGGAAATAGTTTTATACTGATTTGCACCATGAATGGAAGAACTGTAAAAATTGTGTAAAGTTATGAAGAAATGGTCCAAGAAGACATCTTACGAGAAATATGGGAAAAGGACAAAAAGACAACTCTCCAAGTTCTGAAGGCTGGATGGAACCATAAAATTCTTCTAATCAGTATACTATATTCCAAAAATGATGTAATCATCAAACAACAAATCTCCTTAAGAAAACTAAACATTAAAATACTTACTTGTCAATATCCAATCCTGCATACTTAAAGAGGTTCTGGTAGTCAAGGTTTTACAATAAGAATTGACTTTTAAATCTGAAAAGATGTGTACAGTGTACTACAAATATATAGGCCAAGAACATATTTAAAAGGATATCAAAGCAGATATAAATCCAACTCCAACACCTGAAGAACCACCAAAAGAATCACAACTTAGGAATACTGAATATAACATTCATAAATCATAAAAATACATAATAGCACCATAGATGCTAAGTTAATAAATAAAACAAGTTCTTCAGTGAGGCTTCCCCATCCCCCTGAACACCACCTAAACAGAACATTATGTAAAAGACTGACCTGCAGACATTGACCCTACAAAAGTCTCCAAAAATCGAACAACCACCATGAATAAATTTTGTCCAGATGGATGAGCTTTAACTGATGACATTGTCCTGCAAAGTACATGCTTAAGTTAAAAGTGATCCTTAAGGATATTGGGCTACTTCGGATAAAAATCATATACTTCAGAAGTTCAGGTACCTGTACAAAGAAATTGCCATCTGCCCATAACGCAAGAGGGAGGGTTAAGACAAAAGAAATAACAAATAGAATGTGAGAAAAATAATGGAAAAGATCAGCCAATCAGCACTATCTATCTTTAAACCATATATGCACTACAGCATTAAAAAAAGTATGCAGATTCTCCAGCAACAGAAACTTACTGCATCATTCAAAACAGATTCTCCAAAAACCAAGGCATATAGATTGACATCTGTGCCCAGCTCCTGCAAATAATGAAGGTGAAGTTCCAAGTTAGAAATTAAATAAATCAGACGATATATATTTATTATACATATAATACTCAGAACTACTACAAAGGAAAACAAAAGACGAACTCAGAATAGAAAATAGGAAACCCCAAGCCACAAACCCCTAATGGGATTCATAACAGCCATTTCATCCAATTCTTCATGAGTTGATGGTGTAGAATATTAGAGATTTGTAAAACTTGAAAATTTCCCAACTAAGGCTTTATGTTACTTTTCCTGTTATATACATTATTAACGAAAGTATGCTCTATACTGATATTTTTTGTCATTCAAAATATGTCATTATAGCAAATCTTATGATAATATAAACCAAGCTTTCAACTTGTGTGAAAAATATGGAAACATGAGCAACAAACAAGCAGACATAGGAGGGAATGCTAATCATTCCCACCTATTGAGGCTCCACTGCCTTTGTATTGGACATGCATATTGGGTTCAAGAGCATTACGGATCACAAAGTTATATGTCAGAACATGTGTAGGCACTAACAGATAAACGGAGGAATTACAAAAATAAAGTGGTAAATCACCTGAAATATGGACAAAACAGTAACAGGATCGGTAGCTGATATAAGAGCACCAAACATCAGGCACTCAACGAAAGGTAGCCTATACATCAGAAAGACCAAGCCACCAAGATAACTGCAGCATAGAGGAAAAACAATGAGCAATTAATTGAAAAATCCTGATAGTTAATAGCACGCTATAGCACCGCTATAGTGGAATAATGGAGCAGAGCGGCCCTCTACCACTATGGGATTCAAATAGCGGAGCAGTTTCAATAGCGGCCGCAATAGCAGCCAAAATATCAGCGTTTTGCAGTATAGCAGCACTACCATTATACAGCCTTCAAAAACCCATTTTCACCCTATAACACCATTGTTTGGGGTTTTTCAAGTAAAACCACAAAAAAGCTACCTCTGTTTTGACCTTTGCTCCTTCACATTTTATAGGACTTTTTTTTTTTCCACGTGTTCTGTTTTTTCTTCTTCCTTTAGACTTCCCAATTCACATTCTACTAAATTTTATCTGATTTGTTACATTCATTTTCTATTAATTTCACTATCATCTTTTAATTTTTTACTTCATAACTATTTTCTTATTACTCCTAGATGGCTAGATAAACTGGCGGACGCACATACAATACTGTGGGGGCAATTGCCCCCACAAGAATTTTTTTTTCTTTATATATGTATATTAAAAGAAAAAAATTGACCCCATAAAAAAATTGGTATTGCACCCATAAGGTAATTTTTTTAAAATGAATGTAAAATAATATAAAAAACTAAAAAAGAATAAATTGATGTTAATTTCACTACTTTATTCTTTTAATTTTTTATATTATTCACAATGAAAAAATCATAGAATATTTTTGAAGTATGAAAACAAATAGAGGGCAATTGTAATTTGTAGAAGCTTAAATATTTTGGATTTCTTTTATCATAACATTATGTATTTTGTAAAAGCTTGTGATATTTTTCTTTTACGAAAAGTTAATTATGTTTTTGGTCCCTAAACTTTTTGTAAATTTCACTTGTAGTCCCTAAACAAATTTTTTTAACATTTTTGGTCCCTATAATTTTCTTTTGTTAATAGTTCTAGCTTATGTTGTTGAGTAACAACGTTAATTATTGACGTAACTAGTCACGTTAGCAGTCCATTAACTTGTCACGTCATCAAGGAGTCTGATGGGGGCAGTCACGTGTAATTTTTTAGTAAAATGTGTTTTTAATATATCATCTATTCAAATTAGTTGATGATGTCAAACAAGTTAATGAGTGATTAAAAACACAATTTAGCAAAAAAATTACACGTGATTGTCCCATCAAACTTATTGATGATGTGACAAGTCATTGAGCTGCTAACGTGGATAATATATCATCATTAACATTGATGTTACTCAATAGTAAGGACTAAAACCGTTAACAAATGAAAAGTATAGAGATAAAAAATACTAAGATTTTGTTTAGGGGTTAAAAGTGAAATTGTAAAAAAAATTAGGACCAAAACATAAATAACCCTAAACTATTTCTTGCCCCCACTAAGAAAAATTTCTGGATCCGCCATTGGCTAGATTGACGGTGATTGTGTGTGTAAATTGTGAGTTATTATTTATCATGAATTTCTTTAATTTTTGTATTTGTTTTGATCTTGAGTATTTATATGTGTATGTGTAGTAAACACTAGTATTTACTATGTATTATATAACTAAGGCTTTAAAAAAGGTCCACAACCGCGATTTCAGCCACAACATCAAGGTTTTTGGGGTGACTGCGACCGCAATTGCAACTGCATTGACCACATTTGTATGCTATTTCCCACATAATTAAGGATCGCAACAAAACCACAACTGCGACCGCAATTTAAAACCTTTCATAACATTTAGATGGTGGTCAACCCGCTTCTCACTATCCTGCTATAGCTATATCAAAGTTAGCCGCTACACACCACTATCCGAGATTGATAACTAATTCGCCGTAATAAGCCATGTGTATCAAGTGTTAAAAGAACAAATTTGAAAAGGAAGGTAAAAAAACTTACACCAAGACACCCGTTACAATTGAAGCTATAAAGGTACCGAATATAGCAAATGTGACAATTGCTCCAAAATTTGAGAAAAAGGGTTTCTGCAAAAGAATCACATATTTATTAACACCAAGTCAAAAGGCCAGTCCATATAAACAAAGTAAACGTCCAGAAAAGAGAAAACACAGTGAAAGAACTCACAGGTGCGAGACTGAACCCAGACTGAGTAATAGAGGAAGTCAAGAAAAACACGAGATAGTGTAGCCAGAAGACATAAATCAAACAAATAAATAAAAACTCGAGAACAAACAAAAAAAACAATAACAGTGTATTTATGAATGAGGATATAATATGATCGGTGGCAACAGGAACAGGAAGAAAAATTCCTCGTGAAAATTGAACCACCCCCTGTAGAAAATTCACAATCCAAATGTCAGCTCCAAAAAATAAAGTCAAAAAAACAAAAATAGAGTGATGATCATTGGAATTAACCTGATACTGGTTTCAGTGTCTGAAATGTTTGCTAGTATGCCAACAATTAACCCTGCAGAGTGAAATTTAGGTCAAAAAACGAAGAGAATAAGAAAGAGGTTTTGAGAGAGGGAAGGGAATGGTACCTATTAAAAGAGAAGCACTGGCTTCGGGGATGATGTAAACCTTCTTGCGACGGAGAACGTGGCCGAGGACGAAGGACAAGACCAGCATCATGATCTGCAGAAGGATTCCGACGCCGGCGGCTTGCTGCTCCTTGCCGGGAGCCTTGCGAGCAGCGTCCGCCGGAGAAATTTCTGACTCCGAGGCCATTCTCTTTGCCGGAAGCAATTGACCGATTGCTTCCGTTCCGATTGGATTGGATCGTTGGCGAATCAGAAGAGAAGGATGTGTCCCTCAACAGAACTCTGTTCTGATTAGATTCTCTCTCTGTTCAGGTTTTTCGTTTTTCAATTCTGTTTCTCTGTTCTTCTTACCTCTTGGACTCCGCTTATGCACAGAATATTAAATACATAATAAATATAATAACAAAAAAATTAACAAAGAATTTAACTATGGTTTTTTTTTGGGGTGTACACAAAGAATTTAACCACTATTATACAACTGTACAAGAGCTTTTTTTTATAGGATCGTCCAAAAATAAATGAGAAAATAAACTATGCACTAATTAATATTAGTATAAAATAATTTTATAATATTGTATCATCCAATTACAAGTTATTATGGATGTGTTTGAATAACCATCCGCACACTAACTTAATTGGAAAATCTTTTACACTGATCATACATAACTACTCATTAAACTTTTAATTAGTAAATCATATGTTATAATATGTTATTAGAAAATGAATATCTTTAGACTGGTTTTCGACATGTTAATCTTTATATTTTTATGTATATTGTAACGGTCTAAAGGTTTCTCCTGCCACATGAGTCATGTTCATTATATTTGTCTATGTTTAATAATTAAATCGTTACTTTTTTTGACAGCAATTAAATCGTTACTTACTAGTGTATGTTTCCTTCTTGTGACCATTGTTTCCTTATGATTTGTAGAGTGATATGAAATCACAAATTATGCGTGTCAATACTACTTTTCTTATTCTTGCTCTTTTTTGGTTTACATACTACATAATTTAGATGCTTCGATTCCTTATTAATTTCTTGTTCTTTTTGGGTTTACATACTACATAATTTAGTTGGTTCGATTCCTTTTTAATTTGAGGTCTTATATACAAGACACACAAAACCAAGTGAAAAACAACTTAATATAAGAAGACAAATGCATAATCCTATATAATTACCGATGTAAAAACCTTTATAATTATCGATGTTTATTAAACTCTTTAAAAAATTTCCTATATAAAAAGGCGAGTCAATTTTCATGTTTGCTATCCCATTTCGTGCGCCAGGTCACTTAACAAGAAAAAGTGCACTTCTGACTTTTCCTTAAAGTACTACGTCACCAAAAATAATTTGTTTTACTTTTAAGAACTTTAATTAAGATAAGAGGCACCTTTTTTTTTTATGTGGGTGATTGGACGAATATTTATAGAGTTTAATTAGCATGTATTATGTACACGAAAAAAAATAGCATGTATTATGAATATTAAAGTTTTATTTGGTTAATTAATAAAACATTTTATTTTTAAGGTAATTATTATAAAATTAAAAAAGTTGTTATATATTAGTTTGTGATTAAATGATAATATATAAGATTTTAAATTGTCAATAATATATTATATATTCATATTATATAGATGAATTTTTTTTTATAAAAATGATTTTAACCAAAATTAAATATAAAGTAAAGTGATTTTGAAAAATAAATATTGTATTTGATCATATTAATCCAAACTTAACTTTGATTGAATAAAAACTTAAAGGTTATAAATTTTATGTTATTTCATGAAAATTATTGGCTATCTGAATAAAGAAAACTTGAAAAATGTTAAGAAAATTAGGGGAAAATAAAAGAAAATGTTTATAGTAAAAATATAAAAAAAAAGTAATACATACACTAATAGAGTAAAAGTCTTTTATATTATCTAATCACACACTGTTATTAACGATGAATTTATTAATTTTTATAACAATTACTTTTTTTTACTGCAACAATTACTTTTTAAAATTATATAAAAGGCAATTTTTAATTAGTTAATTAAAAGTATTAAACCTAATAATAAATACCCAAATTTAAATTTTATGAAAGAATCACCCTCGCTGTCGCTGAGGACAAATGGAAAAATTGTCACGCACATCTTTTATTTTGTTGCCAGGAACATGTTTGAATTGACCTTTCAAAGAAATGACTTTGGGAACAGGGATACAATTTAATTATGAAACGAATTCTCTAGAAGTCGTTTACTTAATACTAGTAGTATAATTTAACATCTCCACGTTATTGTTAATTTGTTATTTATGGATGTTAATTTAACAACTCACTTTCACGAGCCGGTCTTGTCCAGAATTTGGCTAATTTGGAAGTTTAGGTGCAGATTGGTTTTTTTTCAACATGAGGACTTCAACCCGAATCATGTATATCATCTTCATGTATCTCTCTCCTTGATCACTCCATCCTCTTATTCTCGTTTGGTTGTTGGAATTTTAATCTTTATCCATTTCTTTAGTATTATTTATTCTTTTGTGGAAACTAAAATTCATAAGTACATATCCCACAATAATAATTCAAAAGTCCTAGAATCTACAATATGTTTGATTAAGGATTAGATAAAATACATGGATCCATTGATGTTCCTGATTTAAGCGTTCTTGAACAATTGTTGTAGAATCACGAACAACCAATGAACAACGTAGTTGGCGGCTTTATGGTTCTTCCTCAACCGGAACTTCTTTATTCTTCAATGGGACCTTCGTAACTCTTCAGATGGGAAGAAGAGAAACTATATGTGACGACTCGGTATATTGGGGACCAAAGTCTTCTTATAGTGTGTTAACCTAATAGGATTTCCATTATCCCCTAATGGGCCAACATTGACATCTGTTCATTTAAGCTCATATCACCTTATTTAGTAGTATAACGAGCTCACTTAATTTGACCACATAAAATAAAGCTCACTAACGATAAATAGCTAATATAATTATCTTATAATATTAGCCCACATTAATTATTGAAATATAAAATTCCAACAATCTCCCACTTGGGCTACATATTGTAACAATTATATCACAATTCCTTAGGCGCGCATTCATACACTATTTATCTTTAGACTTCTATTTTAACAATCTGGTCCATCTCATGTATCAATAATGGAACTACTGTGGCTTTCGTCACTATAGAAAATGTGACTAGACCCCAATGACCACCACACCAATACACTCAATGACATAGATCAATATGGATGAGCAGCATGGAAATTACATGCAATGGGATCTCAATCATGCATATTTCCAACTGGTCCAACTTAAGTCTTCAGCGAGATCAATATGAAGTCCTTAAGTACAATTTAAATATTGCACACAAATAAACAAGTTTAGTAATAAACTTGTAAATCGTAATCTTTATTTCTGCAGAAAATCAAATATATGAAATTCAAATCCAAATCCAAATCCAAACATAGAACATAAAGAAGACTCCCACTAAACCAAGGCAACAACTGAAACAACACCATACGAGCAACATGCTCATGAAAATACCTTAAATGTCAACCATTAGTTAGTGGGTCAGCTAGCATATTGTCTTTTCCTATATGTTCTACAAATATCTTTATTTTCTGAATTCTTTCTTTAACAACCAAATACTTTATGTCAGTAACCTTTGACTTGGTTGAACTCCTGTTGTTGTTGGAGTATAACACTGTTGAGTTATTGTCACAATAAATACTTAATGGCCTCTTAATGTTGGTAACAACTAGCAAGCTAGTGACAAAATTTAGCACTCATATCTTATGGTTCAATGCCTCATAGCAAAATATTAAATCCACCACCATGGTTAAAGATGTATCCTAATGCAGAGTGTCTGCTATTTGTGCATCCCGCAAAATCGGAGTCAAAATACTTAATGATCTCTAAACTTTCAGACTTCCGATATGTAAGCATGTAGTTTCTTGTTCTCTTCTAATAGCGCATTACACGCTTTATTACTTTCTAGTGCTGCATGCCAATATTACTCATATATCTCCCCCAGGATTCCCACTAAATGCTATGTCAAGACGAAAACAAACTTAAGCATACATAAGACTCCTCTTAGTTGTAAGGAATCTTTTGCATCTTTCTTTTTTCAAGATTAGTAACAAGGCACTATTTGAGACTAAACTTGTCTCCTTTAGCAGCGGGTATATTTTCTGGTTTACTATCTTTCATGCTGAATCTATCCAAAACTATATTAGTATAACTCTTTTCATTATAATAAAACTATATCATGGCTATTAAGATGTCATCAACATATAACACCAAAACGACAAATTTACTCCCACTAACTTTTGGTATACGCAATCATCAACCAAATTTGCCTCAAAACCATAAGAGGTAATAACTAAATGAAATTTGTAATACCATTGACAGGAAGCTTGTTTAAGGCCATAATGGATTTCTTTAGTATGCACACCATGTACTTTGGATCACCTTAAACAAAGTTTTCTGGCTGCACCATCTAAATTGTTTCACCAATGTTGCCATTTAGAAACTCGGTCTTTACATCCATCTAATGCAACTCTAAATCAAAATGAGTTATCAATGCCATTATAGTACTAAGAGAGTCTTTCTAAGAAACCAGAGAGAAAGTCTTTTTATAATCAATGCCTTCTTTTTAGTAAAGCCTTTGGCGACAAGACAAGCTTTATATATGTCAATATTACCCTTTGAATCCTTTTCGATTATAGATATCCATTTACAGCTTATGGGTTTCACACCTTCAGGTAATTTTGACAATATTCCAAATGCCATTATCAACCATCAACTTTATTACATCATTTACGGCATCAATCCACTTGAGAGTTGGAACACTACATGACTTGACTAAAGTTTATTAGATCTTCCTCAGTCAACCCAATGTCATATTTATGTTCTTGAAGAAATACAGCATAATCATCTGAAATTGCACCTCTTATTTCTCTAATGGATCTTCTTAATGACACTTCTTGAGGATGTTGAGTTTGAACTGTAAGTGGTGCTTAAGGAGGAATCGCAGTGTTGTCTTGTCCTTGAATGATGTCAGGAATGACATCGTTATTAATTACAGGATCTGTTTCTTGAACAATGGTAGGAACAAAGACTTGTCCATTGTCAATAACAAGTTATTCTTCAAAGACAACACTCCTTATGTTTCCTTCCCCTCCAAACTCAACTTCCTCAAGGAATCTTGCATTCCCCGTCTCAAAGCATGATCTTGTAATGGGATTATAAAACTTAAACCCACGAGAGTGTTCAATATAACCAACAAAGTAGTAACTAATTGTCTTTAAGTCTAGCTTACCTTCATGCAGCCTATAAGGCCTTGCTTTAGCTAGACATCCCCAAATGTGCATGTGCTTAATACTGGGCCTTTTTCTAGTGCACAATGTAACATCCTCATTTTACTATTTGTACGCATTTATATATGTACATTATGAACACTTATGCACTGTATTTTATAAAACTCTATGAACATATTTTCTTAATGAAATTAATACAGTTCTACTCAGAATATTTTTCTGAATTTCTAAATGTCTTCGTTTTTGCTGAAATTAATTGTTGACTGGACTGCTATGTCAGACAGCTGTCCAGGATAAATTTTCAAGTATAGAATTTTGAACTCAATTATAACTTAAAAGAAAGGTAATAGAATATAGATTAAAAATATATACAGATAAAGAATTAAAATGCTTATTCAGAATTGTTAGGATTTTCTGAAAGTTAGAACTTTGAGAAATTATTACGGTAAAATTTTAAGACAGAAAATTTAGAGAAAATTCATAGGATATCTATAGAATTATCTAATAATTGTAATATACTTAGAATAATTATTAAAAATGTTTAACCAAGAAAAATTTAATTTAGAACCTTAACCAATCAAAAAGTGACAACTTAGGCTTTTCTAAGATCACTAAATTAAGCTAATTAGGCTTGGATTAAGAGATAAGTAAGACACTACCCCAAGGTTTTTGATAGTAAGGAATTCAATGGTGGTGTTATTTTCTTCAAATTCTAATTAGTTTGTAAGATAATTAACAGCCCTAAATTATTCTAGAAAATTCCATTAAATTACCTACAAATGTTGACTTTTGACCTTTTGGAAGGCAAGTCACTTGCTGCACTCCTTTGGCTGTCCAAGTGGATGGGGAAGCTTGGAGAACTGATCTCCCTTGGCCAATAGGGGCTGCTGGACGTGCAGGAGCTGCTGGATGTGAAGGAAACATCCAATTTGGTTAATTCTTGGTTTAATGAAGCAAATAACTTAAGAAAAAAGGCAAAAAGTCACAAAAGCTATTTTTCTCTCCAAAACAGAACCGTGAGACTCCAAAACCCAGCAGCTGCAGTTCTTCATTAAATTTCATCTTAACTTCACCATTTCAACTCAAATTAAGAAACCAAACCATCCAAACTTCCAAAACACAAAGCTAATTCGGCTAGTAGAGAAAGAATTGGAGAAAATCTCAAAAATTCCTACAAGACCAAGGAGTGAGGGAGAAAGGAATTCAAGGCTTTTTCTTCAATTAAAGAGTCTAAGGTAAGGATCTAGGCATTTAATTTCAATTAGAACCCTTGGAATTAGAAGAAAACATGTTGTAGGCTTAGATTAAAAATTTGAACTAAAATCATGAAAACTTGAAATTGATTTAGGGGTTTTGTGTTTTTGATGCTTGTGATTGTAATTCATGGATTGGAATGATGGTTGATTGAATTTTTAAGGTGTTGTAATGGTTGAAAATTGGTTTGTTGAATTTTGATTGAAATTGTGATTTGATTGAATTTTGGTTGGAATTGGAGTTTGTAGCTTTGGAAGAATTGTTGAGAATGGCTTGTAGACCATTCGGCCAGCCCTAAATGCAAGGGATATTATGTGGAAATTTTTATAAAACCAAGGGCAAAATGGTCATTTTACATGTAGGGACACATTGGGTATTTTGGAAAAAGATTGAGGGCATTTTTGGAAATTATTAAAAATACTAATGTTATAATGTAAATTGCTTAAATCTTTGTATCCTTGTATGTTAATGTGTACAAATTATTTATTTGATTGTGATCATGAAAAAAATTCATTAGCATGAGTCTTTTTGGGGGATTTATAAAAGTATCAAATGAGAAAGAATTATGTTGACTAACCAGGACTGTGGTAGTCATGAGAATTGAGTTGATCTATGAGAAATGACTTTTGTTGACTAACCGGGACTGCGGTAGTCATGTGAAATGAAACTGATTGAGAAATGAATTGTTGACTAACCGGGACTGCGGTAGTCATGTGAAATGAAAATGATTGAGAAATGATTTTTGGGGTGAGTAGAATTTGTTAAACAGGACCGTATAATCTGTGATTATATAGTCTGTGGGGATAAGGATATTGGCAATTCCATATGTGGCTGTAATCTGGACAGAGATGCGGTCGTGGTGGCCTTCCTGGGTATCCTGATCTCCTAATTCTGTTTAGTTTATTCGCGTTTAGTAGGGGCTGATGGCTGAATTGCTGTACGTAATGGTAGGCCAGTTACTTACTAAACACTCAAAGGGGAAGTCTCCATGGAGCAGGGTCAAAAATGAATTTGAGTCAAAAAATTGCATTTGCATAAATCATACTGCATTTAATTATGTGTGTAATTAATTAAATTGTTATGATGTGTAATTGTTTGAAATTGTTTTATTCTATGAGAAATTAAATGCCTGATCCGGTAATGCTGTCCCCAGATACTAGGGGAGTGTGATTGCAGGTATAAAGAAGAATAATTAGAAGTCACAGATGCAGACATGTTCCAGAGCTATAGGAATATGGGTTTTTGGTTTTAGATACTTTTGTATTAATTAGAAATAATTTTGTACTAGTATTTTCTGTAAATTTTAATAATGTAAATGATAAAGGCAAACTTTGAACTTTAATGGATTGTATTTATTTTCCTTGGAAATTATATATTTTTTTTATACGTATTAGATGTAAAATTAATTAATTTAGAAGGGGGTTACACACAACTCGTAAGGGGTCTTAGCGACTACTTTACTTGGTATCTTGTAGAGGATATCAAGTGCGGTATTTAAAGCCTTTCCCCAAAGTGACTCTAATAGAGAAGAATGACTAATCATACTTAATACCATATCCTTAAGATTCGTCATTCTGCACCTCCGTTCATGTTAGGTTTGCCTAACATTTTATATTGCAGAACGACACTCATTGAGGAGAAACGCGAAGGGCTCTAGACGTCGTTCACCTTATCTGTCATATCTACCATAGTATTTGCCACCACTGTCATATTTGACATTCTTAATTTTCTTTCATAGTAAACGTCTAGAGATTGAGACTTCTCATGAATTAAATAAAGGTAACCATACCTCAAGTAATCGTCTATGAACGTAATAAAATACCTTTGTCCATTCCATGAATCCATAGGGAAGGGACCACAAATATCCGTATGTGTTAGTTCTAAGACATCCTTAGCTCTTTCGGCACCTAAATTCCCTTTGTTTGTTCGTTTACCCTTAATACACTCAACACAGACTTGGAAGTTTGACAAATCTAAGGGTCCAAGAATTTCCTCCGACACAAGCCTCTGAAGTCTCTATTTAGAGATATAGCCTAAGCGCTTATGCCATAAAGTGGCGAAATTCTCATTTAATTTACATTTTGTACCACATGAATATGTTTGCAATAGGAACACTCAATATCAATTAAAGACCCCATAACTAACAACATTTGAATCACAAGAAAGACTAACTTTATTATTTCCAAATGAACAAAAATAACTGGATTTGTCCAAAACAGAAATAGAAATTAAATTTCGTCTAATAGACGGTGCAACATATGTCTCAACCAAATCCAAATGAAAAAGCGTCTTTAAAAGCAACCTAAAAGTTCCTATAACTTTAACTGCAACTTTATTGCCATTGCCCACATAGATGAATCTTTCAGCATCACTTGGCTGATGGCTCCACAGGTAGGCTTACATAAAATACTTATGTGAGTAGTAGCACCAGAATTTACCCACCAAGTGTCCTTCGGCACAAAAACTAAATTAACTTTAGAACAAACAAAGTGAGAAGTTTACCCTTCTTCACACACCAAGCAATGTACTTGGGACACTTTTACTTCATATGTCCCACCTTCTTACATAATTTTTGTAGCAAGTAAATTCCTAAACTTGCTCTTCTGTTTCTTCTCTAATCGAAAAGAACTTTATGTAGTATCCTCATCTCTCTCCCTTTTCTTATTCTAAAAAATGACCTGGTTTGATCCATGGTCATGATAAAGAACAACCTAGTTCGATCTAGCATCATGATAAATAAAACCCTATTAGAGTTTTCCGTAGTTAGAATAGGTTGATTTGTCCAATTCCATGCAATTGAGAAAATTCTCAACTAACTCTTTCAAACTTTAAAGTTTGTACCATGCAGCTTTGGGACTCCCAAAATTGAGTAGTTAAAATAGAAGCGGTAGCAGCAACAACTAAAGAGAGAACAATAAACATACAATGATCTTTATGGTAAATTTAAAGACCCAAACAAGATACCTAGCTCACCATTAATCCTCAATCTTTGGATTGAAAGGACTAACTGCAAGTGGTACTCTCAACGCAATGATCAGACATTGGTGAAGTCCTGTCAAACAATGGTTGTCTTTGGACACTCCATTGCTCACATGGAAAATTAATCTGGTGATAACTCCTGTCAAATAATGATTGTCTTTGGACACTTCATTATTCACATGGAAAATCAATCCTTATAATCACCACATATCTATCATCGCAAACATGTAATTATCCGGCCAAATTGCGTCTTCCTTTGGGCCGAGCACAATTTGCACGAACAATTACATGCAACATCTATGTAAATTCAATCAAATTAACCTACGCAACAGAGGTTACTTTGGCAACATGTTGTTTCAATTAATCCAACCAAAAATACCAAGACAATTTAATTAAAATGGGAGGTCTTAAATTTACACAAATTTCACACATAAACACAAAACCCAAAAAATTATGTGTATATCACTGCCTAGCGATCACATGACCGCATAAAATAAAGCCCACTAACAATAAATAGCTAATATAATAATATTAGTCCACGTTAATTATTAAAACATAAAATTCCAACATTGGTTTCTTGGAGTTTACCTACTCACTAATCTGTAGCTGTAAGGCATGATTGGTTTAAGAGAAGAAGTGAAAAAAAAGTAAAACTCCTAAGATTATCCTAATAAAGCTTGAGATATAAATAATTTTTTTTTTATCAAATCACCAAATTTAATTACCTAAAGCTATATCTTTACACTTTCTCTAGTCTATAGATTCATGCCTATATTAATTATGGACTCGACAGGTAAAGAACATCAATTTCAACAAATAAACATTAACAAGTCAATACCTCAAATCAACATGAACTATCAACTTTAGAGACAACTGTAAATTTCTATTTTAGAATATTTATCGACTTATTAATGACTTAAACCTTATTGATAGATTATTTGTAAATTTTTTGTAAGTATTTTTTGAGTCTTGAAGTGTGTTTTAACTTTAGTGAGCTTCTGGAACTCAATTGACTTAACTTTTACCAAAATAATAATAATAAGAATTCAATAAACTGTCCATACAATGAAACTCAAAGATAAAGAAAAAAAAAAGTTATAAAACCCTCAATCTTGTAAATGTATGTATTCAATCCTTATAAGTCACTCCCATGAAAGCTTGAGGTAAATGATCAATTCCTCCTTAACTTATGCAGAACATACACTAAAAATTAAATATTCACATTAGTTTTTCAAAGTTAATTATTTATAGAGACGGATTGAAAATTAGTCGTTGATATGGTTAAAAAGAGGGCATAAAAAATAAAAATAATATATATATATATATATATATATATATATATATATATATATAGATATATATATATATATATAGAAAAGGCGTTGGTAGAGTTGGCCATGTTACGAGACGAAGTCTACGGTGCAAGAGCAGTATAGGTCTTGCACCGTGCGTGAGAAATAAGTACCGTTAGATATTGTATGTGAATATCTGATGTAACACCCTTTTCAGTATTAAAGATTTTCTTATTAATTAAGAAATCTGAGAAGTGATTTGATATCCAATTATTGAAAACAACCTTTAAAATACAGGGAAATTTGTTTTTTCTTTAAAACGTTGTTACTTAAAATTCCAAACGACCACCATCCATAATAACTTATTAACATATCAAAATCCCTTTCAATGAAATATCGGTATTAATAAATCAAACTCATTTTATAAGACATTAACTTCGTTGCAAACCATGAAACATAACAAAATCTTCTTTAATTAAGAACATCCTCAGATCCATCATTATACTATTATATTACACCGAATATATTCATGCATTTACATTCTTGGAATTTAACACATTATACATTTGAGTCACATATAAAGAATTGGTACATCATAATATTAAAACCAAGTTTACCCCTTTTTATACAAGAAAGTACTAAGACTCAGAGCAGTGACTCAATGAAAATTTCAAAAATACCCAATTAACCCAAGTAGCATCCTAGAAGGGTCATCTTCTTTCTCTTAAAACATTCACTCGTGTTCACAGTGCTTGTTGTAGCCTTTCGTTCCATCTTCGTTGTTTGCACAAGATCATTCATCTAAATCTGAAAAATAAAGGCGTATGGAGTGAGTATCTTTCCTCCTCTAAACCAACAACAAAACGACCTTCCGATCACAAACAGTCACAAGCACACAACATCAACCACCTCGATGTGGTACTCTCACGGGTCTCACTCGTAACCCTAAACACATTTCGGACTAGTCCTTAACTCATCACATCTCGGGCCTGCTGCCAATGGATCTCCCAGAACTCAGTGGACTTACACAATTTAAGTCGGATGACTTGCTGGGAGTACACCCTTCACCACGGAACAATGGCAGGGCTCTCACCAACACGCTTATGGTTTGCATTTGTCGGGATTGCCAAGTCGGCACTGTGGAAGCACGACCACAAACTCGGCACTAGATCCCCAAGAAACAACAAGTCAGCGAGCATTCCTCAAGTACCACTCTGTGTGGTCATCTAATATCTGGGAATTGACTCCTCAACCACTCTCCCTATCGGGATTTATCTTTTACAGGTCTGTGTAGACTTTTCTACCAAAGGTACTCGATGACGGTCCTCAATCAACATATGTCACAGACATACAACACGGAGATCCAACTCCCCCACTATCACAGTGGTTAAACATTACGACCCCGTCATCTCACAAACACAATGCTCACCGTAGATAAAGCCTCCACACGACCTTTCAACACTTGTCCATTTGGCTTTCGATCATGTAAGGTTATCCTTCTCAATCAACGTGTAGCATTTATCCACGAACAAATTCCATTTCAACGGTCACACACGACCCAACGGTAGAGGTTCTTCCTCCTCTTTTCGTTTCTCATAACGTCTAGAAGTAAACAATAACTTATCAACCACAAAATACACGTGCGTAATGAACATCACTCAATCATGATCTGATTCATGATTTTCTCTATCTTATTACATCTTATTGAATCCTTGCTCACTCTCAAGTTTTATGCTTGGTTTATTTATCGAGTCTCGAAATCCATGCAAAGGTCATAATTTTCTTTCTAAGTCCAAACATCCAGCACTCGTCCATGTTCATAGGTACTTATTAATTGCTAATCCATAATATTATTCGATTCACACTCTTTAATTGTAATTAATTCACTATTGTTCATAGTGAATATTATTAGTTACTAGATCAACATTCCAGTATTCACAAATGCACTCCATTTGGAGTTCATTTGGTCCCCCTCCAAGAATGCAAGATTCTTGTTCCCACAATCAACAAACCATCACAAAATTCACATGCACATAGAAATTTTCCAGCACTCATTGCCCGATGATCACGCTCCTCCTGGTCTCCAATTTACAGTTAATAACATAATAATCATTAACAAACAACAATCCAATAATTCAACGTAATTCATCAAACAATATTACATACACATTTTCTATGGAAATTTCCCTTTTGAGGTGAAATATTCCTTAGCAAGTCCATTGAAAGGCATTAGGCACAATTACACAATTAAATTTCATGCATATACAAAGAGCAATACACACACACTAAAAATTATTTAACTTAGCATATTAACTTGAAATTTAGTGAAATTTTAGAGAGACATAAAAAATCACATATATTTCATTATATAATTTTTCTCATGAAAATTCCACCCACAAATATTATTTTTGAATTAAATATGGTTTCTGGACATGCTCCACAAAGTGCACTTCTACATTTTTAGTAAATAACAAATCAACTTTGTTTCCTATGCAACTTCACATGGAATGTCCCCAACATGTGGGACAGCACATGAAATTTTCTCGGTACCAAATAACTATCGAAAATACCCCTTTTGTATTTCTAAAACATTATTGTCCCAAAACAGAGTTTTCCATAAAAAAATGGAAATAATTACAAAAAGTGTTTAGAAAATTCCGAGAAAATTCACAGAGAGTCTACATAGTCCAAGTAAGGTTACCAAATTTTCTCAAAGCCAAATTCTCAAAAAAAAATATTTTCTACAATTAAATACTCTACTGCCCAGTTTTCGGTTTTCTTAACATCAAATCACTAACATTATTTCCCGACTTGTTCTGACTTTACAAAAATTCAGGGATGACCCTCATGGCATATAAATTGAATTCACGAGTCCAGTTTTCCAAAAGTGTGTCCCAAAATTTTTGTAAAATTAAAAATCGTCACTTTCACAAAATCAGCAGTAAATGAAAATAATTATGAAAGAAATAGTTTCCAGTGTTCAGAAAATTTTGAAAAAAATACCATGGTATCCAGAGGTGCCAAAACATAGGAAAACACCTTTATATTGCAAAAATAATGCACGAAAGTATTTTTGAAAATAGAAAAACAGCTGCAATGTACAAGTGGCAAACAACACATTTCAACATATTTTACATGCTCTTGAGACACCTATGGTGTCAAGAAACTCACAATCACAAGAACAGCCCAGAAACATCAAGAGAAACAAGAAATAGCTTAGGAAAAATAGAAACTCCTCCATACCTCAACGAAACAAAATTTCAATCGGTTGGTTATGAAGCTCTTGAGTTCCTCTCTAACATACCAGAATTTCAAAGGAAGAGGATTTGATCTTGGTCATGAAAATCTAGAGATAAGTTTTGTGTTTCTAGAGAGAATATGGAGAGAAAGAAGGAAACTTAGTGGAGAAGGAAGAGAATGAACACAAAATGGAGGAGAGAGGAAAGTTAAAAGCAAAAAGCAAAAGTAAAAAAAAAAAATTGTCTCCCCCCTCATGGCCTTAGGGCCGGCGCACATATCTAGGCCAAGGGGTCCATGTTTGTTTTTAAACTGGGCCCATACGGGGCCCATTAGGGTTAGGGTTAGGATTAAGGTTTTGGTTAGGATTTGGGTTTCTGTGCAATTTTGATCATCTGGGTCACTAACAATCATGCAAATGGAATTTTAATTCACTCCTATTTCAATTATTATTTTTCTAAGACACAACTTAATTAATCACTAATTATATTTAATTACTCAAAACGTATATTTTCTTATTTAGAACAACCAATTAAATCATAATTAAATCACACAAGTATATACTTATTGAATTGTAATTTTTAGGGTGTTACATCTGACGGATGAAAAATTGATCAATATAATGGTTTTGTATGTATTTGAACATGCAATGGCGGATGCAGGTATATTTGAGGGGGTGCAAGTGCACCCCTCACTTTTAAAAATTACATATAAATATCTTTAATGTGTATATTTTGCTCATTCTAAATTTGAGCCCCTACCCCTAATTTTCTACTCTTTTCATGTATTTTTTTTTTATTTAAGTATTTAATTTAAAATTTTAAATTTTTGTTCCAACCGACTCAATATGATAGGATAAGATAAGATAATTATCTTCTTCTATTATAATTCGTTGTTTGCTGCGTCAATCCGATATGATAACATTATCATATCTCTTACCTTATCTTGAATGTATATATTTTGCTCCTCCTGACTTAGGGTCCTAGATCCGCCATTGTGAACATGACTAAATTTAAAACAAAACAATATAGGTTGGCTCACCTCACATAACACCACCACTCTAACCTCAACGAACATCATAGGCACCACCTCCATCCAACTTTGAGATCATATAATGTCAACAAGGGTTTCATCAAATTTACGAAATGTAACAATAACTGCAACTGAAATGACCATAATGTTAAAATATCAGTTGTACGCACCAATGAACAATATCAATTCCGGTTTACCATGAACTCATAATTCCGGTTAAGCATACACTCACCGTAAACTCATATTAACAAAAATTTGGGTTCCATCAAATTGTGGAATTTTAACTATCATTACAAATTAAACCACTAATTAATCAAATATGTTCTAAGCTATACCGACTTCAACACCATTGTTAACTATAACGTCAGAGATGCAGAAATCAACGATGCAGAGCAACCTAAATTGACGTAATCAGAACGCAATCGAAGCCATCACAACAAATCTGCCATGATACCAAATGCAATCGGATTTCTGATCAACAACAACGAATCCTAATCAATTAGGTTAAGGAATACCAGGTTCGACAAATGGTGCTATGAAAGGGTAAAGGCATAACCCGACCCGCGATTCCGTGAACATTAAAACTAGGGGCGCGTGGTGTTAAGTTTTTTAAAAGAAAATAATATGAAAAAAAAAACTTTCACTCAACTTTTTGGATAAGGCCAATCGCGTGACTTTTAACCATGTTATACATTCGAAATCATTATATTGATCAAATTCTCATCCGTCGGATATTCACATACAAGATCTAACTGTCCTTATTTCTCATGCACGATACAAGACCTGTACTGCTCTTGCACCGTAGACTCCGTCATGTACGAAACGAAACTTGATGGTTCTGTTTTAAGTGTCCACTGTGAATCACAGTAGGACAATTGAACGAAGATGTTGGTGCGGCCACTAACGGCGAAGCTGAAACAGAAAAGGAGTAACAGACCGAACCTCAACCATGTTCCCTACAACATCATCGGTATTCTCAACCTCACTTTCACGACGGCGAACTCTTCACCTTCTCACATTCACTTCCCCTCAGACATTTCCCAAACGAACTCCCTCATCGCCTCGCACGTTCGCCGAGCCGACCCTGTTTCCGCATTGACCCTCTTCCTCTCTCTCCGTCGCAAGCGTTCCGACGTCGACGCATACACCTTCACCTCCATCTTGCGCGCTTCTTCTCTCTTGCATATTTCCCAACTCGGAACACAAGTCCACGCCCAAATGCTCAAAACCGGGGCTGATTCCGGAACCGTGGCGAAAACCGCGCTGGTGGACATGTACTCGAGATTTGGCTCTTTGGATGAAGCAACGAAGGTGTTTGACGAAATGGGTCACAGAGATGTTGTTGCTTGGAATGCTCTGCTTTCGTGTTTTTTGCGGTGCGATCGTCCTGCTGAGGCTGTTGGGGTTCTTAGGGAAATGGGGAGGGAGAATGTGGAGCTCAGTGAGTTTACCTTGTGTTCCGCTTTGAAGTCCTGTGCTTCGTTGAAGGCGTTGGAGCTTGGGAGGCAGGTTCATGGTTTGGTGGTGTGTATGGGGCGTGACTTGGTTGTTTTGAGCACTTCTCTTGTTGATTTTTACTCCAGTGTTGGGTGTGTTGATGATGCTTTGAAAGTGTTTTATGGTTTGAAGAGTTTGAAGGATGATATGATGTATAACTCGTTGGTTTCTGGGTGTGTTAGGAATAGGAGGTATGGTGAGGCTTTTAGAGTTATGGGCTTGGTGAGGCCCAATGCTGTTGCGCTCACCAGTGCCCTGGTGGGGTGCTCTGAGAATTTGGATTTGTGGGCGGGGAAGCAGATTCATTGTGTTGCGGTTCGTTGGGGTTTTACTTTGGAGACTCAGCTGTGCAATGCCTTGTCGGATATGTATGCGAAATGTGGGAGGGTTTCGCATGCTCGGTCGGTGTTTGATGGGATTTGTGAGAAGGATGTGATTTCCTGGACTTGTATGATTGATGCGTATGGAAGAAATGGGCAAGGACGTGAAGCTGTTGGGGTGTTTCAGGAGATGAGGGAGGGTGGAAGTAAGGTGTTGCCGAATTCCGTGACTTTTTTGTCTGTGTTATCGGCTTGTGGTCACTCTGGACTGGTGGAGGAAGGGAAAAAATGTTTCAAATTGTTGAGGGAGGAGTATGGTCTTCAACCGGATCCGGAGCACTATGCTTGCTACATAGATATCTTAGGTCGAGCGGGTAATATAGAAGAGGTATGGTCTGCGTATCACAATATGGTTGAGCAGGGTACTAGGCCAACTGCGGGAGTATGGGTAGCTTTGTTGAATGCTTGCAGTCTTAATCAAGATGTTGAAAGAGGCGAATTGGCTGCAAAGCATCTCTTGCAGTTGGAACCCAATAAAGCTAGCAATATTGTGCTTGTATCGAATTTTTATGCAGCCATTGGCAGGTGGGATTGTGTTGATGAACTGAGAAGCATCATGAGGACAAAAGGGTTGGTCAAGGAAGCTGGGAATAGCTGGATCAATGTTCCGGGCTTCAATCAACATGCCAGATCACTATCTGCTTCATTGTTCAGCTAGACAACTAGGAAGTGAGAGCTTTACTGCTATTAGGGTGATTTCTGGTTTGCTTGCCAAGATCAAAGCATCCAATGGCTACATTATCCTGGCATTGTCTACATACAAAGGCAGTGTGTATCTACCCCTCATTCTATTAGATCATTGGTTAGTATTGGGTGTTGACAACAAGTCAATCAGTAAGTATCACTTTTCCTATTCCTTCAAAACATCTCATCTAACAATTCCTATGACTGGTAAGAAGTAGTTCATTTGATTTCATTCGTGATCAATTCATCATCAGTAGCATTTTCTGAAGTAATATAGTTGTGATTGGGTCTGACATGCAGAGAGGAATGTACCCTAGTGTAGCATGTCAAATATAATAGTCAAGTCAATCTTTTTAGAAGTACAAAGTTGTATGCCCAAAATTAACAATGGCCATTGCTTTTCTGTGATTGCTTCATTACTTATATAATTTCAGTCATGTAATTATTGTTGTTTGCTTATTATTTATACATTTGTTAGCTTGAGGTATTCAGAATTACAAATTTACAATTAACATGTGGCCTTGAACTGTGCAGGGGCAATGCTGGGAATTTACCAAGGCAATAGGTTGCCCTACTAGTTAGAATTGGAGAATATTAGATCTGATGTCCTAACTGGTATTGGAATAGGACCAGAATCAAAGTAGAAACTTAACTACACAGATGTTTCTTAATCAATTTTTGGAATGGAGCATGTAAGTTCTCCATCTAATGCATAGACACCATGTTTCTATGACACTTCCATTTGTGTTCGTATGACATTGTTCGTAGGTCTTGCAGTTATTGGGCAGGCAGTTACCCAATCTCATTGTTTTATTGCCTTAGATAAATCTGTGGGGATTATAGTTCTCTAAGAATTGATCTGTCCTTGATGAATTCTTTGCCTTAGGTATTGCAAAAGAGGAATCCAAGTTCCAGGTATAATGGTAATTTCATTGCTACAATATTTAAGTGAAGAGCAAACAGGAGCCTCCGCAATTCCTTCTCTATGTTACAAACCTCCTATCCAAGTGTGCCTGTTGAGTTTTGACGTTAAACATAGCTGGAAAAATGTTTCACTTTTGACAGGTAATTGATTGAATTATTGCTTATTTCTATTTTCATTTTGGCTACTACTCAGAAGAAGGGTCAATCTAAAATGAGATATTCTCTTCTTTTTTTGTAGTTTTTGTTTTGAAAATCTTTGTGAACTGGTAAGTGGTAACCACTGACCAGTCATCTTTATGGTGTCTGTGCAACACGCAGATCTGTGACTAGGATGTGGTTATATCACAAGGGGAAAAGCTGGGAAGAAAACATTATTTGTGTAAGCATAAAAAACAGCTTATTATTGCTGAAATTGAATGTGGTAGCTGAAGTTAATAAAGGCTGCCATTAAGGCACATCTTCTATGAAATAATAACACAAACAATTCCACATTACACCCCTTCTGTTTAAATGTGGTAACGATGAACGTGCTCAGAAAGAGTTTTACACCCCTGACAAGCATCACAAACTTACATATTTGACGTTTTTCTCTTTCGATGTGCTACCTATTTTTTCTCTGTTTTTAGTAACCAATAATACTAATAGTGATAGTTTGTTGCTTTATTGCAACTTCAGAAAGGCATCACAGATTCACCCTTTCACAATACTGCGACGCCTTTGGTATCTTTATTGCAACAATACCAAAAACGTCGCAGTATTGTGTTTCATTTTGACATTTCACCCTTTCTTTTATTCTTTCCTGATATATATTTATTTGTATATTGTGCTGAAGATGCTTTTAAAATAAAACCAATATTTTATCTGATTTTTTTATAAAAAAAAAATTTATGTCCTTTGGTGGTTGGTTTTGGAGTTGTAATAATGATGGTGATGTGCTTTTTAACACTTGAGAGTCTGTTATTCAGCACATGAGATTAAAGAATGTCAACCTCCTGAATGATGGGAATAATGTAATATGATTTTTTTTATATTCCAAATTTTCAATTATCTTTGGTCAATGCTGATTCGTTTCGATAAGATTGGATTGGATTCGACTGTTACCTTCCCAAATCAGAATAGAATGTTGTTTACTTGCGTTTTGATTAGATTCTATCGTTATTCCCTTCCAAATTCTATTCTTCTTCTCAGGTCTTCGATTATGCTTAAGCATGGGATATTAACTAACTGGATAAATTTTATAACTATATAATGTAATGTAATATAAATAAATAAATGAGACAATTTTCCGTTTTTTCTTACCCGTGCTGAGACATCTGTTGTATTAGCGAGAAAAAAGTCCACTTTTGACTTTACTGTAAAGTATTACGTGAGAATATTGTTTTACTTCTAACCAAATAATATCTCCCCCCCCCCCCCCCCACCACCACACACACAATTTCATTTATTTATTTATTTTTTAGGTTACATCACTAAATTTGTTTGAGGAAATAGTCTATACACTCACATTGTCATTCAATTATATACATATAGCGGAGGGATTCCATTATTGACTTACTCTTCGTATGATAAATTTATTGATTTTTATAATAAATACATTAAAAATCATATTAATCATGATTTTTAATTGATTATCAATGTTTAATTGGTTATAAATGTATTTTTTTAATATATTGACCGTGTATAAAAATTTAAACTTAATTTATTTTGATTTGAATGAAGTTAAATAAAAAGCTGCTAAAAAAGGAGAGCAATTTGTGAGTTTGAGTTAATTCATGAAACTCAAATCTCATAATCCATTTGAGTCTCTTAGTACAATGACTCGCGAAATCGAATTGTTTTTGTGAAGATGAAGATGTTGGTTCCACAAGTGAGTAAAGATGAGAGGAGATACTTGTACAATTATCTTAATGTTTAAGTGCGTGTTTGAAATAAATTCACATCATGTATGACAGAAGCAACAAAATGTAGTTTATGCATCATTCCTCTATTTTGATGTGGTTTTGTTATCTCGATGTGGATAACGTGTTTTCAAGCACGCTGTAAGTCGATATGTGAATCAAAAGAGTAACAATTTATAAAGAGTGTCTACTTGGTGGTATAAGAGATGTCTTTTTTATAACTTATAAGACTTGGGTGTGAGTGACTTACTACTCTCATGTGAAAACACACTCACAGGTAAATTTGACAAGGTATAATCTCCATAATCATTTAATATTTAAGAATCTTTAAATGCAAACAACATGAGTAAGGTGACTTAAATCCTCTATATTGGGGCATTTGGGGTACTACCATAGAGTGCATATCGAGTGACTTTAGTAGACCTGAGATGGCTCTTCAACACAATGAGGAATTAAGTAAGAATAACCACTTTGAATTAGATTTTATTAGATTGGATATTGTTTATAAAGGGTAAATGACCAATTTTGTTCTTGAAAGTGCTAAGTGTTATTAATTTAGTTCGTAAAAGTAATAAATTGACAAGAATTTATTAAATAATTAATTAATATGTTTATTCAAATGTATTTTTTTTAATTTCTACCCTTAAGTATTATTTTAAATATATACACCCAAATAAAAAGCATATGACAAATGAAAATAACATGTAAATAAAAAGTATTATCATTATTATTTTATTTTAAGGAGAATGTTACACGAAGATGAAAGATAAAAATGATAGATATAATTGATAATGAATTAAATAAAGAAAAAATAGTTTATAAACTAATAATATAAGTTTTTTTTATATACTATCATTTAATCACATTACGTATTGAAATTATAAGATTGACTTAGTGGTTGAAGGAAGAAGAAAAAAAGGAGAGTTTGTGGGTTTGAATCCCTTCCACTAACAAATTAACAACTAATATTTTTGGTAAAAAAATCACATCACGTATTATCATATATAATAATTTTATTAATATTTATAATAATTATTTTAAATATCATATTTATCATAATTTCTGATTAATTAATAATGTTTAAAATATTTTACACTCACATTGCATGTAAATTAAATTCAGTAAAAAAATTAAAGTCATAAGTAAATAATAGTAGATTGTAGATAGATTATGTATGCTCTACTCTTTATTTTTTGTTTTTAATGAAAATTTCATTATTAGTCCTCTGAGTTTCATATATTAGAGCAGTGTCCAGAGGTTGAAGACGACGAAAAGGAGCAGCATCACTAGCGTCATAGCAGACACCTCTGCAATTGGATCCGCCACAAATCGAAGAGCACAAATGGTGCTGAACACGCGAACTTAGAGATCTGAACATCACCATCACCGTTCATGCTTTTTTGATTGCGCTCATTCTCATCCTTACTCACCAACAATGGACAAGTCAAGCGCTCTCGAGTACATCAACCAGATGTTCCCCAACGGTACGCCACAAATCCCAATCACAATCTCAAACACTTCTAATCGAAACTTTAGCTTCTCAAATTTGCGTATTATCATTACGCAGAGGCGTCTCTATCTGGCGTGGAGCCGCTGATGCAGAAAATCCAGAACGAGATTCGCACCGTCGATGCTGGAATCCTCGCCGCCGTTCGCCAACAGGTGTTAAAAATCTCTTCAATTAGCGTCGCATGATTTCATCGATTTGGATTTCTTCCGTGAATTTCGCTCTCTGATGCCTCTGATTTTCTCATTTCAGAGCAATTCAGGAACTAAGGCGAAGGAAGATCTCGCTGCTGCCACACGTGCAGTCGAGGTATGTGCGCGCGTGCGTGTGAAGTAGTTCAGTTTCCTGCTTCAACGTTTGTGTTGCGTTTTATCAGTGCCTTGTGGTGAATGCAGGAGCTTATGTATAAGATCCGAGAGATAAAAACTAAAGCTGTGCAGAGTGAAACAATGGTTCAAGAAATATGCCGTGACATTAAGAAACTGGACTTTGCCAAGAAGCATATAACTACCACAATTACTGCACTTCACCGGCTTACAATGCTTGGTAAATCTTGCTTTTCCACCTTTTTATTTGGTAAAAAAAGAAATGTTTATTTATTTATGGTACTTAAGCTTGCTTGGTTTACAATTTAAGAAATTGAACTTTGTACAAGCGTGGTTAGTTAGACATGTTAATCAACTTGAGCTAGTGTAGTTCTGTTATTTTATGATGCTGTCCTCTTGTGGAACATAGCAGTCAAATTGCAAACGTGCATAATCTGTAAATTACAGAAAAAAAATGCTGACTTCTGACTTCTGAGCATTTTTATGTGACTAGAGAGGCCATTGGTATATGATTAAGTTTACAATCTTGATAGACACAGTTTTGAATCATATAACCAAATTTGCTTATACATCATTTTACATTATTTTGCCATAAACATGCAAACATAGTACAATCGCCCATTCTCAATTGCAACAAACAGATACCTTGTAGTGGTTGCGACTGTACTTGTATTTTTGTCGTAGTAACATCAGCACTGAATGACTGAATAAATCATTAAACTCTTTTTCTGATGCAAACATTTAAACCATGTTGATGCAAATTTAACTTACAAATGCAAATGGTGCATCGATTCTATAGGTTTGTTGCATGCTTTATAGATATTTAGATGCATAGACATTTTTTGATCTTTTACTTCAACAAGCTTACCTATCATATGGCAGTCTCTGCTGTTGAACAGCTTCAAGTCATGGCTTCAAAACGTCAATATAAAGAGGCAGCTGCACAGCTGGAGGTATCCAATCTATCTTTACAGTATTTAACTATTTATGTATAGTTGTTGTTTCCTGCACTGCTGCGGTGTGCGTGCATGTGTGTTTTGGTATCAAGAAAATATATTATGGTTTTAACTATTACTGCATTGTTTTCATTTGTGTGATTAACTGGTGATATTTATGATTATTGTGTTAGTTTATGATGTATTTGTATTGGAGCTTGTAATTGGGGTTTGATTATTAGTTATTTAGCAGTCTAGGACTACAGTTTTGTTATTTAGATCATAGCTTATCTTATTACCATTGTTATTAGAAATTTATTTTCCATTTTCAGTTATAGTTACTTGATTCGTAGGTTTGAGTTGTATGTCCTAGAAGTTTGAGACTTTCAGTTGCCTCTGCAAAAGCATGTAATCTGATTAGGGTTTTAACTTTTATGCTTTATCATTGATTTTGAATAATGATATTTTGATTGTTTTTGCATATCTTTCCTTGGTTCCTCTTCCTATACTACATCAATTTGGTATTAGATTATTCTTGTTCTATGTCTAATAGTCCAATTGGGAAGAGAGGGAAATTAGTTCACTAAAGAAATTTTAAAGGATCATTAATTGAGTCAGATGGCATATTTCATTTTGCATAGAAGATCGAGGAAATGTAGTTACTGTGATTTATGAGAAGCCATCTTCATCATTCTAGAAATTATCTTGCGAGTTATTGAGAGAATTTTTATGAAAACTGAAGTCATTTAATAGTGTCTTCTCTGCAAAGGTGTCTCCTTTAAAATCTTTTTCAGATTACTTAGGTAATGCATCTTAATGAAATAAATAATTCTAGGAAGGCTCCTATCATTGTTCATCTCTATGAATTTCCTAAGGATGTATAATGAATAGGCTGTTGGGTTTTCTTGGGGAGAGGATGGGGTGGGGGGTACAAATTGGTTGCTGGATGTTCCAACTCTGATGAAACCTTGTTAGATTTGCTATTTGCTTTTCTGATAGCAATCCACTTCATATTGATTTTGTGCTTTTGGGTGTACACCACTTTTTGTTTGATTTTGAATAAGTTACTGTATCTCCAGCTGGTGGGATATGGCTTGGTTGTTGTTGTTGCTGAATAAGCTACTATGTGTGTGAATGGAGCACCTAAACACATGTTTGCAGCTTGCCATTGGGATTTTGTCATTATTAAACGTGTCTGGAAAAACTTTTGGTTTATGCTTCAAACAGGGAAATGTGGTTAAACATGATTTTAGCATAATAAGCTTCTATGTAGCTTTTTCATTTAGTTAAGAATTTATTACTAAGTTTTATTACAAACTTGCTTTTGAGATAATAAGTTTCTGAACATAAATCTCTCCACTTCAAATTCAATTTTAACCAAACTATTTTTGAAAAATTAAAATCATCTACTATGAAGCACATATTTGGTTCAACTTATTTTAAAGAAATAATTGCTTATTTTTGCCAGTTTCCTCAAAGAGCTTTTGAATAAAGAAGCAATTATATCTCTGGAAAAAAGTGGTTCCTACTTCCTAAACATGCTGCAAAGTGAAAACACTTGCTCAAACACACTATATACTCTTGAGGTCTACTTCAGTTGTATTTGCTTCTTAGTAGTTAGTATCTGATCATAGTTTATGAATTCCTTATTTTTCATCCATCTCATGTAGAAAGCAATGCTTATTGTTTTAATTAACTAATCTATAAATTTTTGTTTTTGTTTTTTCTATCGATTTATTGATACTGTCATCTTGTATTTCAGGCAGTGAACCAGTTATGTAGTCACTTTGAAGCCTATAGGGATATTCCGAAGATCATAGAACTGAGGGAGAAGTTTAAGAATATCAAGCAAATACTTAAGTCACATGTGTTTTCTGATTTTTCTAGGTATATTGTTACTGATTTCCATCTTCTGTTCTGTTTGGAAATCTCTATGGGCACTACAATGTGAATTGGATATACAATGTTCATTTAGATTGCTCATCTATATTTTTTTTCTTATATTATGCTTTATGACATGATATGAACCTCACTAGACTAGATATAGAAGCTGTTTGGTTTCCAAAGAGGCTATGTGTAACTGGCTTCCTCAATTTTCTGTTTTTGTCTCAGCTTAGGTACTGGAAAGGAGACAGAAGAAACTAATTTGCTACAGCAGTTGTCTGATGCCTGCCTGGTTGTTGATGCATTAGAGCCTTCTGTAAGGGAAGAACTGGTAAATAATTTCTGCAATAGGGAGCTTACTTCGTATGAGCAAATTTTTGAAGGAGCTGGTATGTTTGATTTATCTACAACATTAATTTTGTGTTAGTTTATTCTTGAGAGTTCTTGTCAAATGTCTGTATATTTGGTTTATAATTTTTTTTTTTTACATCTTTTAGAACTTGCAAAGTTGGATAAAACTGAACGAAGATATGCATGGATTAAGCGCCGAATGAGATCAAATGAAGAAATTTGGAAAATCTTTCCTTCTTCATGGCATGTTTCATATCGTCTCTGTATCCTATTTTGCAAGAAGACGAGGTATGGTATTTATTTGTTTATACACCTTAATATAAGTTATATAACACCGGATCTTTCACACCTTCTCTATTAAAAGAAACCATGGCCATAGTAAAACATGTTTACTTCTAGTTTGTTGTGAAATGACATTTTAATTTATTGAATATCAATAATTTTATTGCTGCAGTTTGGAATGTTACTTGGACTTCAACTCCTCATCTGTATGATTTTGAATTTCCAACATCAAATTTAATCAAATGCCAAAATTTTCAGATGTTTTTGTTGTATATTTCGTATATTGTATTGTTTTGCAAAAAAATGTGATGGAATTAAGCATTTTACAGAATATTATGTCTTTTCATATGCACTAAACTTAGTTCAGGGTTATTATATACAAAAATATTGTTGTGTTTATGATACTTGTCTCTACAGGAAACAACTTGAGGACATTCTTGCTAATCTAAAGGAAAAGCCAGATGTTGGGACCTTGTTATTGGTAAGCCATTAAATAATGAAACAGTGACAATACTGTTATAATAATTACTCCACATGTTTTGCAGCTACAATTCCATGTCACTATTTCCCTTTCCCAGGTCTTTTAATTACAAAATAACTGTAAATGGATGTTTTTATGTTATTTTGTAGATGTTGGAAACGGTGCATAAGTTGTCAATATTGTAATTAGGATGAAACCGCTTAGATTTTGTGTTTTTCAGTGTTTCATCTGTTAATTTCTTGCAGGCTTTACAAAGAACTTTGGAGTTTGAGGATGAATTGGCTGAGAAATTTGGGGGAGGCACTCAAAACAGAGAGATTGGGAATGAGATTGAAGAAATAGGTAAAGGGACTAATTCTAGTAGTAATGCCTTGGATATCCGGAAGAAGTATGAAAAAAAGCTTGCTGCACATCAAGGAGGTGACAGTGAAGTATGTATTATAAATTGCTGAAGTTGACAGTACTCAAGCATAAGCTTCTTTTTTTTTTTTTTTTTTTTTTTTTTCTTTTCAAAATTGTAGTTATCAAGTGACCATCATGTTTTAATTTTGTATAAATAGGAAAAAGATGGAAGTAAAGATTTGGCAGTGCCTGGAGCCGGGGTATGGTCTCTTTTAACTATTTTCTAATACATATGATTGATTTTATAGATTAAGTACATGTATGTATTTACCATTGTGGTCTCTGAGGAGTTGTCATGATGATATAAATGCTTTAGGGATTAACCTTTTTGTTTTGTCTTGTGATTTTTATCTTGCTTTTCTTGGTCACTGTTATCTGATGTGGTTCGTTATCCATTAATTCCAAGTTAAGTTTGTGACACATGCTTAGTAATTTTGTACCCCCCAAAAAAAGATGTGCTACATTATGATATTACTTTATTTTAAAATTTTCAAATCTTGAGTCAAGGTTATTGTCTCCTATTTTTCCTTCTAAATAGTAAATTGAAACCCAGAAAATTTGTGGACTAATATTTTCTTGATTTCACAAATTCAGTTCTTTCGATCCTAAGTCTGAGCTTATGTGGAAACTCTTGTCAAACAGTTGCCTCTCAGTTTTTTTTTTTTTATAATAATTTTCATATTTATCAAAGTGCAAAAGATGGAAGTAAAAGATTCCAAATGAGAAATAAGTAAGTTGGTGTAAAAAAAAAATCACTTATCTCTTGGTATTTTCTATATTGTTGGTTGTAGTTATTTCTTTGAGATTTCTCATTTTATTCCTATTGGCCTGTTTCATTAAAATAGACCTGACAAACGTTTGGGTTGTTTGGACAGTTCAACTTCCGTGGAATTATTTCATCTTGCTTTGAACCTCACTTAACAGTATATGTAGAATTGGAAGAGAAGACACTAATGGAAAGCCTGGATAAACTTGTTCAGGTAATTTGTGTGTCACCTTTTAGAATGTGCTCTGTGCTTTACTTATGATTTTTTTTTTCATCTTGATTAAATGTTTCATCCACTATAGGAAGAGACATGGGATATTGAGGAGGGAAGTCAGAGTAATGTTTTATCCAGTAGCATGCAGGTGAGTCCCTTGATCTCTTAATAGTTTGTTACAGAGCAGAGTAACTTGCCTCTCTATATCATTTCATGTCTTATGAGCTCTTAGAAGTTCTTATAGGTGGTTATCTAATTAACTGTTGTGAAAGAGTAATGTGGCTAGATAGCTTAATAGTGTGTTTGGATGGGGAATTTTGAGAGGAATTCAATTTTTAAGTGAATTTAAATTACCACACATCAAAATGACTTGTTTTGGATATTAAATCTAAAGAAGTTTTAAAATGATTGAAATTTTATAGGGGATTTTTTTTCAAGCAAAATGAAGGAATTTCAAATAACACCTAAAATAAAGGAATTTCAAATAACACATGAAATTTGCATATGATGGAAGTTAAATTACTTCATCTAAATAAAGAATTTGAAACACAAAAATTTGAATTGCTTTATCCCAACAAAAAATGAAAGGAATTTTCTTGAAGTAACTAAATTCTTGTGCATTTTAAATTCCTTAAAATTTTGAAATCCCTTATCCAAACACTACCAAAATCCTTTTTCTCCCTTTTATACAATCAGTTTTTCTTATGCTTTGTATTTACTTGGTTGCTTTCTGTCATGCTACATAGTTGTTTCTTATAATCAAGAGAAGCTTGAAGAGATGCAGTGCTTTAACAAAGAACCAGACACTATTCAATCTGTTGAAGGTAAACTCCTTAATTATAAAGTTTAATATTTCTATTTTATATAAGAAGTGATAATTCATATAAGCTTTTAATTTCATTCCCCCCCATTTCTTTTTATTCCATTTTGGTAGTTGTTTTGAATCATGTGTCCAAATCATGGACAATTGCTCATAATGTCCATTGAAATTAAAATATAATTTCTTGCTATTGTCTATGTCAACTTATTTACTTTTATCAAATGAACTTCTTTAATCATGGATAAAAAATCGTTGCTTAAATAAAATTGAAGTGTTCCATCTGCTGATATGTGGTTGTGCTAATTCAAGTTTGACAATTCCTTGAAATCTGTTAAAGATGGGTGGTCTTTAACTCAATTCATGGGACTCAGAAGTAAGGACACTCTATTAAAAGAAAATTTTCACTTAGATAATAGTTTTAAATTAGCTTCTGCTACTCATTTATCATGAAACAGAACAGTAGGCATTGTTTCAGTCAGTCTTGTAAATATCATTACTTCATTAGTCCTTGCTATGTTATATTATTTTAATGCATCTTCTTTTAATCAAGCTTAACAAGGTAGTGTTGTTTCTGATATTTCAGTTTGATTAGAAGTTATTTTCTTGTTGTTCGTGTTAGTCAAGAGTCTGCTCTGGATGTTCAGAGTGTTACTTTGACAGATAAAGAGCTTAATTGTACTGATGAGAGTTTGGTTTCTTTGTTGATTTTTGCTTTTGTTTATTTGTTTTGGATAATATATTATTTTCCTCCTATATTATATATCTTCTTTTAATGAAGTTTCTTCCCTTTTAAATAAGAAGAGTGAGAGAACAAAAAAATGCATGAATTCTCTGGTCTCTGGAGGATGGGTCATGGCTGATTTCAGGTTAAACTGCATGTTTTTTATGCAGAAATGTTTGATATAATTTAGTGATGACATAAACATGATTGTTCCACATCTTATTTAAGAGTTACTTTTTGTAGCTTATGCAATGTATTAAGTGTAGCTGAATGTGGCAGAAGAGTTAATAATAAGCAAATGTCATCTTCGGCAGTAGTGTTTTAAGTTTTAAAGTATTTAACTTTGAGGCTGAAAGCAAACTTCATGCAGTTTCTGAATTTATTTATTCCTTTCAATCTTAGGTTTTCCAAAGAGTTCTTAAAGCATATGCTACAAAGCTCTTTGCTAGACTCCCAAAGGGGGGCACTGGAATTGTTGCTGCTGCCACAGGCATGGATGGACAAATAAAGGTATCTTCAAAGGAATTGTTTTTTCATAGTAGTGAGAAGTTACATATTGATGCTGTCAAACAGCTTTCTTTGTGTGTGTTTTTAATCTTTGGAAATGTTGTACAGACATCTGATAGGGATGAAAGAGTGATCTGTTATATTGTAAATTCAGCTGAATATTGCCACAAAACGGTTAGTTTCTTTGACATTCTTCATCCAGTTGATAATGAGCAAATGCGTGATTTACTAACTCAGTTTTGTTCTTGATAGGCTGGTGAATTGGCTGAAAGTGTTTCTAAAATAATTGACCATCAATTTGCAGATGGGGTGGATATGTCTGAAGTGCAGGTATTAATGCCTTATCTCTTAGTAAATGATTTTTGTTTTCTACAGCTCCCATTCTTACAGAACTATGCAATTATACAGGATGAATTCTCGGCCGTTATAACAAAATCATTGGTGACCTTAGTGCATGGCCTGGAAACTAAATTTGACATGGAAATGGCTGCAATGACACGTGTCCCTTGGGGTACCCTTGAGAGTGTTGGTGATCAATCAGAGTAAGTTGAATTCCTTAATAAAATTTAACAAATGATTATCAATCCTGACAAAGTTCATTCGTTTAACTGTACTATTTTCTTGCAGGTACGTTAATGCCATAAATTTGATCCTAACCACTAGCATTCCTGCACTTGGAAGTCTTCTTTCACCTGTCTACTTTCAGTTCTTTCTGGATAAGGTGATTGACTATAAAGTGGATAAAATACACGAAAATATGGTTTTTGACATCAAAACTGCTATTCAGTTTTATAATTAATAAAGTATAAATTGATTTTTTTTAAATAACTTTTTTTTTTAATATGTCATTATGTTATTTTATATTCATCTTCAATCGTTTCCAAAATATCTTCTGAAGTTTATTCTTGAAGATAACATCTCCTGATAGTTTGTTAATTTAACCATCCCTAATAATTCACATGGTGTTGCATTTTTTAAATCTATTCTCGTATTTTAATCTGCAGCTTGCATCATCTCTTGGTCCACGCTTTTATTCTAACATTTTCAAATGCAAGCAAATATCAGAAACTGGAGCTCAACAGGTACTGACTTTTCTTTTTCTTTTTTAAATTCCTTTTAGTTACATGAATACTAAAGTCAAAGCTATTAGAGAGGGAATTATTTTTTTTTTGTTTTTTTTTATGGATAAAGAAATTTATTAGAGATGAAAGTACTACAGGGAGGATAAGGTATCCTCCAAAACCCTAAATCAAAATACCATAAAAAGGAAAAAGAAAAAAGAATGAAGTAAGGCTGACCTGTTTTTCGAATACCCTAATCAGACCCCTATCAAGAGCCCTTTAAAATGTCCAACTCAAAAGATGGTTATTACTTGAAGGATGTCTACTGGGCTTCCATCTTGAAAGTTTTGAAAATGAACTTTCTTCACTTGAAGCTAATGCAACAGGTTTAGCTTGTATTTACTATTTTCTTTTTTCACTTTGAACTGCTTTCCCTTCTTGGGTTTTGAGACTGATTTTTTTTTTTGTTTTGTTAAACTGTATTATTGATATATCATTGATTTTTTTTTAATAATAATCTCTGTTTTCTGAGGAACTCTTGGAACCCAATTTATGATGTTAATAAGCTAAGGAACTGATTTCTGCAGATGCTATTAGATACCCAAGCTGTAAAGACGATCCTTCTTGAAGTTCCTTCCCTTGGTAGACAGGTGATATTAATTTGTACTCAATAGTTTCAACTGCTTAAATATAACTTGGTAATGCTATTGTTTTTACTGCAAGAAATATCACCATCGCTGAAAACCTTTACTGTTCTGTTGTCCCTCTTTCTCTTGCCTCTCTCTCTTAATCTAACCTCTCCATTTCAAGTTTTTTGGGGATTTTTGCTGGGCTGTGCAAATGCCTCTTTTACAAGAAGCATTTAAAATTTTTCCAGCTCTGGTTTTGAGATGGATAATATTTATTAATAATAATTTTTTTAAAGATAAAATACACATACTTATCTGGACTAGAAATTGATATTTTAGAATCAAACCAAATTGAAATTAATAGTGAAAATGACATACTTCTGTTTGCATATCTAATTGTCAATTTGTTGTGTGCTTGTCACTGGCTTATCTCATTACACTAACTGACTGCTTATTTTCTGTGACAGACATCAGGTGCTGCTAGTTATTCCAAGTTTGTAAGCCGTGAGATGAGCAAAGCCGAGGCCCTTTTGAAGGTTTGTTGTCCATTTATTAGTAAAATATTTATTATGTAAAAATAATTTGATATGTTTGGGTTAGCTTATTTTATGTTCAAAACATCTTATAATCAAAATCTAATTGAAGGAGTTTTTGAGAAAAAAAGACTTTTACCTAAAAATCAATCAAAGCCAAACATGTAATGAATTCCTTCTGACAAATTTTTGTGATGTCCATGTTTAGGTTATACTTTCTCCAGTTGATTCTGTAGCAGATACTTACCGTGCATTGCTGCCTGAGGGTACACCCATGGAATTTCAACGAATCCTGGAGCTTAAGGTTATAATTAGCTATTTCTTGCTAGTTCTATCAAAATCTCTAGTTGGTTGATAACTAATTGTTGCATTATTTGTTTGTTCTGGACCTCTTATCGAGATGAAGTATGCCAAGGCTCTTATTGAATATAAAATAAATTTTTATGGTTAAGTTCATGATTAAATAAAATTACTCAGTTCATAACCATTTTGGCTCTCAAGAAAGGAGTAATGTTAAGATTGCAAACATACAAAGAAGCACTTTGAAGAATCAATTTGTGAAAATTAGTAATTCTTAACAAATCTGTCATTATAGCAGTTCAAGCTTCACTAATTCAATAGCACATTACATCTTTAGTAAATTAAAATGCTAAAAAAAGTAATCCGATAGGAACCCTGGTATCTCGATACATAAAAAGTGGTAGTAATCCCAATTACAAAGGTAGAATCATAAAACGAAAAATGAGAAGATACAAAAGTTCTTCGAGAATTTGTTAGTCTCCCTTCCCAAACCTTTCCAAATTCATACCTAACTTCTCTCTTACTTTGCTTACATCCTCATTAATCCCTCCTTTTCTTTCTACTCCCTTAACTACGTGAGCAACTTGTTACAAGGTGAATTCCCCCACCATTTTTGTTTGCTGTTTCAGGCCTCCAATTCTCTCTTCCTCCCTATTCTATTCCTCCTAGGTACATTCATTAACTGTGGCCATCTAAAATAATCTATTTGCGAACCTTGCCATAAGTGTCATTAGTGTATGGATTATATGAAGATACAGATATAATTGCTGAAGAATTGAGATTGATGAGAAGCATGCTATGTCTAAACCCAACAGAAGATGTATATAAAGAAAAATAAATTCGAATGATTACTTGTAGTTAATATACATTAACATTAATGGTTCATGCTTTGCTTATGGATGCTATCACACGATGCTAATTATTTTTGGTTTTTCAGATGCAATTGAATGCATGATTTGTAAGTTTTGGTTCGTGTTGGGATGATTTATGAGTTGTGTTTTCAGGGTCTGAAAAAATCTGATCAACAAAGCATTCTTGATGACTTCAACAAACAAGGGCCTGGAATTAAGCAAACTCAGACTGCACCTACAATTGTGCCAGCAGCTCCTCCGGTAGCTCCTGTGGTACCTAGCCCCTCTGCTGTTGGACTCATAGCATCGCGAGAGGATGTTCTAACTAGGGCTGCTGCACTTGGACGAGGAGCTGCCACCACTGGCTTCAAGCGGTTCCTAGCTCTAACTGAAGCTGCTAAAGACAGGAAAGATGGGCCTTTCCGGAAGCTCTTTAATCCATAATGCAGAGAGTGGTATGACCCTAATTTTTTGGCCAGAGCCCATAAGCTTTTAGTTTTTTTTTTTTTCTTCTCTTTGATTCTTTATGTAAGTTTAATATCATGTTTATCCGATTTCACTCAATCAACTGAGAGCTGATTTTGCAAATACAGAGATCTACAAATTTGCATCATTCTTTCTGTAGCTCATAAGGGATTCTTCTTCTGTTGCTATTTGCAGCCCCCATTTCCCATGCTTACCTGGCTACTTACTGTTCACAATATCATAAATTAATTTAAGATGATATCAAAGGTAATCAAGGACATTGGCCGAGGTCCTTCCGATAGTTACGGAAGATTGTTAAAACTTAAGTTTCTGTACTGCATTGTGAAACTGTTGAATATGAGCTGAGTTTGTAGCATAGACAACAGGGACCTTTGCCTCCCCTGGCATCCCAAAAAAAACTCAATAACATGAGTTTACAAAACAGAAAGAACATTAAAAGCCCAAAAGAAATGTCTATCCCTATCTAACAAATTAACAATGAGATTTGTTAGTGTTATATAACATAATGGTGGTGAAGGAAGGAGGGAGAGGTCGTTGGTTCGAATCCTTCCGTTAACAAAAAATTAATAATTAACAATTAATATTTACCGATCGAAAAAAAAAAATAACGTAATGGTGTTGGAGTAAGCAGATAAAGTTAGGTGAAAGATGGTTACTTACCAGTCATTAGGAGGTGTGTGACTGAGGTGCGTTGCCGAAATATGTGGTCGGGATACATGATGAGAGTGACAAGGTGCAAGTCCAAAACATAAATAATAGCTCACACAAGTTAGTACTTAGGCTATGTTCAGCATATTTAGCTAAAATGTTAAAAGTAAAAGTTAGTTAGAGCTAAAAACTAAAAGGTGATAAGTTAGCTAATTGAATTGAAAAATATTTGATAAAATTAACTGATTAACTAACTCGTACCTATAAAAAATGACATAAGAAATGTTTATCTATATAATAAGGTTTAATACCCTATTTGGTCCCTTAGTTTATTAAATATGTTCAATTAGGTCCTTTTGTTTTTTGAGTATGTAATTAGGTCCTTTAATTTTTTAATTTTATCCAATTAGGTCCCTTTATTTTTTGAGTATGTAATTAAGTCTTTTAGTTTTTTATTTTTATGCAATTAATTCCTTTCCATCAGGTCTAACATACTTAACGGACTTGACGGATAGGACTTAATTGGATAAAAATAAAAAACTAAAGGACCTAATTGCATACTCAAAAAATAAAGGGACCTAATTAGGTAAAATTAAAAAACTAAATGACCTAATTGCATACTTAAAAAACAAAGGGACCTAATTGAGCATGCTTAATAAAGTAAGGGACCAAATTAGATATTAAGCCATATAATAATAATAATTTAAGTTTCAATAAATTTTAAATTAAATGTATTTTTATTAGATATTTATACAAAAATTAAAAGTGAAATAACTAAATATGCATGTATAATTTATTGAAATAAAAATATTAATTAAGGAAGAGTAAAATATATATTTAAGAAATTAACAAGGGTAAAATTGAAAAAAAAATCATAAAGTTTTTAATTTAAGTCATACGTTATTTCTATTAACTTATCAAATCAAAGTTAGTAATATTTTTGTTTTAAAAAAAAGGATTAATTACTTTGTAAGTTCCTATACTTTACCAAATTTTCAATTAGATCCCTGAATTTTTTTTCTTTTAATTGGGTCCCTGAACTTTTTTTTTTTTTTCAATTGGGTCCCTCGTCTAATTGTCATTGTGAAAAATCAACGGCAGATTAAAAGAAAAACAAATAAAAGTTCAGGGATCCAATTAAAAGAAAAAAAAGTTCAGGAATCTAATTGAAAATTTAGTAAAAGTAAAGGGATCTGTAGATTAATTTAACCTAAAAAAAACTCAGCCTAAAAAAAAAACTATTTGATAAAAAACTATTTGATCAAACACATCATATAATACCTAAGGGGTCTAGCTCAGTTGGTTGTTGTAAACCCCCTTCAATTCCTACGGATATAAAAAAACACATCATATAATTTATTTTTAACCAAATAAACTAATCAATTAACTTATAAATTATCTCATTATCTTGCGAAATATGGTTCAACTATAAATTTCGTAGCAAATGCAGCAACGAAAACGAATGATACCAGCAAATGCCATGAATGCTAATGCTTTTCTTTAATGAATTATGAAATTATAAGTAATAACTGAACTAATTTTAATTTTTAAAAATTTTAAAACTTAAAACTAAAAACAACGACATTATATATTTTGAGTCTAATTTCACTTTAAATTCAAAGACAAGCCCATGATGTAACCTGTTGATAACCTATCATTTCATCATTAAACTTTGCACCAAATCTCATTAATTATTTTTCTTTTTGGGTTTAAGTCCAATATAATCCAACCAACCAATCACATAAAACTGGATAGCAACAAGAAGTTTGAAATTGCAGATAAGACAACGTGACAGGAAAGTCAAGCCCTTCTGACATAACCTTCTAGATGTGGGGAGATGAGTCTGCGGTGTCATTTGCATTGGTCCTATGTTGCATATTGCATTTGAATTTGATTTTTGTTGAATTTGAAATCTATCTATCTTCCTACGTACGAATACATCACAAGTTTGCACGCGCTTTGTTGTCTTTGAAATCTATGCTTCTATCTACGTACAAATGGAAGTCGCTGAATAATTTAGCGCGTGGCCGCGTTGACTGGTAGATGGCTCCAAATAATTTAAGCAAAAAATATGTTTAGTCTATGTTTTAGAAGGTGACAAAGTTTTCATTTTAATTATTCAGATTTGAGTCTGCAATAAAACTTAAAAGGTGACAAAGTTTTTTTTTTTTTTTTTAATACTCGTACTTTTTATTTTAAAATTCGAAAACAAAATTCTGCTTAAAAACCCTCAAAAAGTAATTCCTACTTAAAAAAAATTCTTTCCTTATTCGGCATTTGGATTGTTTTAGCAACAAAAATATTATAAATGGCCGTATAAATAAAGAAAAAACTACTTCATAAAAACAAATTCTAAAAATCAAATTTATGTGCTTTTGGCCGCGCGAAAAGTAAAAACACTCTGCAAATCAATAGATATTTACGTTTTTTTTATTTAACAATTGAAACATAAATATTAATGTATGTTTGGGAATAATATTTTTATAAAAACAATCACTTATTTTAAAAAAAAAATGATAAAAATGACTAATTGTTTTTATTAAATTGATCCATCATATACCTAAATAAGTTAGTTTTAATTTTTTATACTAGAAAAAAAATTAAAATATACAAAAACTTGATAAGTCAATTTTAAAAGAATTTAATTTAAATATTGATAGTATGATTTTTATTATGTTAATCAATCATCAATTATCATATTATAAAAAATATTAATTAAAAGACAAAAAAAAAAAGAAACGAAGAGAATATAATTTTTTAACATAATATCATTTTTAACAAAGAGTGTTTGTACGGAATTTTTTTTTAATTTCTTATCTTTTTTAATATTTTTAATTTTAACGTGAAAATATTTTTAAAAAATATCTATAATTAAAATAACATTATATTACAATATAAATTATTTATCATAATTTTAAAATAGATATTTATTCTGTCTACACAAACTAAAATATCAGTGTATATATATAAAACTTTTTACTTATTTTGAGTCCATATTGATATTCCTTCACTTTTTCCTTTGGGTGTTCCATTCCATCCGCCCATCCAATCCAACCACTTTTTTCACTCCCTTTTTTTTTCAAAGCCACCATACAATTTTTTCTCGCCCTTCGCTTCTTCCTTCCTCAAAACTAAAATAAAACAAGGGTTAATTAAGTTTTTGTCCCTAAACTTTTTCAAAATTTAGTTTTTAGTCCTTAAATTTTAATTTGACCGATCAATATCCTTAAACTTTTTACAAATTTTGTTTTTAGTCCCTAAACTTTAGTTTGATCGGTCAAGATTCCTAAACTTTTTAAAAATTCAATTTTAGTTTCTAAATTTTTTAAAAATTTGATTTTTAGTCCCTGAAATCTCATCAATTCAGATATTAAAAATTGAATTTTTAAAAAGTTTAAGGACTAAAAACCAAATTTTTAAAAAGTTTAGGAACTTTGACCGGTCAAAATTTTGTTCAAGGACTAAAAACTGAATTTTTAAAAAATTTAGAAATCTTAACCAGTCAAACTAAAGTTTAAGACTAAAAACTGAATTTTGAAAAAATCTAGAGACTAAAAACTTAATTAACCCATAAAACAATTATAAGTTTTCAAAATAAAACAAATGCTAGAAAATAAAATAAAAATATAAGAAGACGAAGGTGCCTTGTTTGAAGTTTGAAAACGAAACATTGGTGAAGTCGACCAAAGATTTTGCGATTTTGTTGGCTTCCGCGTTGAACTTCTCTCCGCCACCTCTTCTTCCGTCCACGGCGGTCGCCGACTTGCTCCGGCGGTCAAGCTCCCCGGAGGTTAACTCGGAAACCTTTTCGCTTCTCTCAGCTTATTACAAACACTCTCTGATTCTTCTTCTCTTTGCTGGTGAGTTTCATAATTTCTAAGGAAATTTTACTTTATTATACTTTATTTATATAATTCTTATAAATAAAAAATGAAAGGATAAAATTTACGTTTGTTTCATTAATTGCCGACATTGAAGAAGGAGGTGCCTTGGGTTTTTAAATTTTATGATTTATTGAAGTGGAAAAAGTTAATTTAAGTAATGTTATTGTGATTTAATGTTTAAAGGGAGTGGCTTAGTTAGTTCATTTAAACCTATCTCTAGTTTGGGAAATTTTGGCTTCAACACCTTGAAGCTCTCAAGTGATTAGAGAGGTAAGTGCCATGTGTTATTTGATTATTGAAAGTCTTTAGGATGAAAAATTTGTTTTGGGTTTTCAAATAAAAGGGGACCAGCTTTGGTGCTGAGATTTTTAGGGCTCTGAACTCTTTTGGTTAGCCCTTCTTAGAATAGAAGGTCATTGAAAATTAGTTCTTTAGGGCTCTTGTTAGTTGTGAGAGCAAGGATCATCTGTGTACAAAAAAGGGGTTTGAAGAAAGAAAAAAAAAATGCTTTTAGGGCTATTTGGAGTCTTTGATATTTTCCAATCACAGTCTCCTTTATTCAGATGCCTTTTACTGCAGACATGCATGAATTCTGTTTTGCTTAGGATATTATATAGCTTATGAACAGTATACCCCAACATTGATTTTTTGGGTTTAATTCTGTGGCCCCTATATGCAGTTTCTTAGTGTAATAGTGGCAGTTTTGTCGTAACATGGTTTTATTGGATGTAAATAGTGAGGCAGTGTTGCGATCTCAACGTAATTTCTAACTCATTCAGTATTGTGCTTTATGGAAAATTTATTCTGGCCATAGTATGAAAGGAATTTTATACATATAGTAACTCCTATAGCTGGCTTACTTTGTTTTGCTACTGTTTGCCTTGTTGTTATATCTACAAACAGGAGTATACCCTACTACATTTCTGGAACTCGACACTTCCAACCTCTTTCCAAGTCGTCCATAATTCTTTACTTGCAAATAGTAGAAGTCATGTTGTATATTCCTAAGTACTCATTTTACTTTTTGGTTATTAGCTGTCTCTTCTCTGTTGTCATATAATGTGAATGTTAATTGGTTGTAGTTTGACTAGAGAATATCTGGTCTTAGTCTTTAAGATAAATTAATTCTGCATATGCCATATTATTGTTCTTGCTTGATTTAAGTATGTAGAATCAAACATTCATCCACTTTGAATTTTGAATCAATCTCAGCTTCATGCTTATGTTGTGCTTTTGTTTCATTTCATAGTCCTCTGGCATCACAATGATGACACCGGAATCATCAGAGGAGTTGGAAAAACATGCAATCCCGGGTCATCATGTGAGGGGGAATAGTGAATATGTTAGACTTGCCATATCTGATGAACTGAGGGCTGTCGAAACTGAAATGCTACAGCCTCTAGCAGACTCAAGAATGAAAGCTTTCAGGTGGTGGATAAAAGCCTTTTTATGGTGCTTTGTCATTGTTGTACTTGGTCTTGTTATATGGAAATGGGGAGTGCCATTTACTTTTGAAAAGGTACTTCCTCTTGCTTTAAAATTGTTCTGGTACCAGAGTTGCTTTTCTTGATGTATGTTCACTGGGGATGTGGGCTTTGCAATTCCTTTCAGAAATTAATCTATACCGTGTTGTTGGCTATCATAGATTTATTTGATATTGATAAAATTATGTCATTCCTGTGTCACATTCAGCCTCCTAATTTTTTTAACTGAAATATTTTATATGACAATGATACTTGAAGTTTGGCCTTGCCTTGGCATCACATCTTTATGTATTTGGTTAGATTAATAGAACTACTAGTTCCGTGCTCTCTCCCACTTCACATAAATTATATGGCATCAGTGTGCAGTTTTTTATCCAATGTGATGAAAAATTATTAGTGGAGTTAAATTGATATATGATCTCATGCTATCAATGCTAATGTGACATAATTTAGGTTATGAGAAAGAAAAAGGACTCTTTCCCTGCTTGTTGATAGGAAGTTCTGCTTCCTCATCCCTCCCTTTTTTCTTTAACCCTAGTTTGCAGACATTTAATAGTCCTTATGAGTATCATATCATGAAATGATTTATGGTAATAAACTTGAAGAGGTTTGGGAATTACATAATTATTGATATTTTTGCTATTACCTATGTACAAGCTTAGACTAAATATTTTACTTGTGGAATAGCTTACACTCCACAGTCCACATGGTTGCTGTTAATTCATATTTTGAAGTTTGGTCATTCTAAATTTTTTATTGTAGATTCTTTACCCAATCATGGAGTGGGAAGCAACTGCCTTTGGCCGTCCAGTTCTTGCCCTTGTACTTGTTGCTTCTCTGGCTTTATTCCCAATATTTTTTATCCCTTCTGGCCCTTCCATGTGGTTGGCTGGGATGATTTTTGGTTATGGCCTTGGCTTTGTTATAATAATGGTTGGAACAACCATTGGGATGGTCCTCCCTTACTTAATTGGACTAATTTTCCGTGACCGCATTCATGTAAGTCATTTTGTTTCTCATATGATAACAAGTCTAGATTTGTGGTGTTTTTACCTTGAGTTTCTGTTTATGCTCTTTATATATATGGTTCAGCAATGGTTAAAGAGATGGCCCAAGAATGCCGCAATGATTAGGCTTGCTGGGGAAGGAAGCTGGTTCCATCAATTTCAAGTAGTTGCTCTGTTTAGAGTTTCACCTTTTCCATATACCATATTCAACTATGCTGTAGTAGTGACAAATATGAGGTTTTGGCCATACTTATGTGGATCAATAGCAGGAATGGTGCCAGAAGCTTTCATTTACATCTACAGGTTTGTTCTTTTGTATTTTGCCTTTATGGTATGTTTGGATGGGTGGCAGGGGCGGAACACAAGATTTTTCTTAAGGGGGCAGAGTCATTTTTTTTAAAAATACTTGCAAATATAATTATAAAGTATTTTCTTAAAAAAGGGTTACTTTTTCATTTTGAGTAAACAATTATCCTTGTTTGAAAATTTTGAGATATTTTCATGTCTTGACAACCCCCTTCCCCAAATTTCCTCCTCATACCCTCCAAGGGAAAAAAATGGTCAAAGTCAAACTTTCTGTTGTTTGAATACAGACATAGTAGTATATGACTATGAGAATAAAATATGATTTATTTGATCCGGATATGACTGAATCCATAACATGTTTTCTTTATTAATCTTTGTTAATACATCTATATTTTTCTCATTTGATCAGTGGCCGATTAATAAGGACCTTGGCAGACGCACAGTATGGGAAGCACCAATTTACCACTGTGGAAATCGTGTACAACATTATTTCATTCATAGTTGCTGTTGTTACCACCATTGCCTTCACTGTTTATGCAAAAAGGACCTTAAATGAACTCAAGATTGCAGAGGCCAATGAGGAAGCTGCCTCTGTATCTGGGAGTGGTAATCTTGAGATGGAGAAGGGTTCCCATTGAAAGGCCTCTCATCAAATTTCCCACGATAGTGTATATTTATGTATCTAAAATTTTTCATGTATCTAAAATTTGGTTTAGGACTACATGTACTATAGTGTTTTTCACCCTCCCTCTTAGGCCCTTTATTGATTATTGGAATGAGAATGTAGGGTAGAAAAGTCTGCAAATGCATCCATCGGGTAAACATAATAAACGGCTGTTAATAATAAATTGGAAAAAGCACTACTAACATTTTTTTAAAAATAAAATGAGCAATTAACGATATATTTATTCTTAAAATTTAGTAAATATTAAGATTAAGATGTAGTGTAAATTAAACCAAAGGAGTGTATCTTTACTTTAGAAATCATATCATTCTAAACAGGGATGTGCCAGTTTGGGTAAATTATTATCATATTCTCTTCATACTTGTGTTATAAAAAGTATCATTCTTTAGACTAACTTGAAGTAGATAGTAACTTTAGTGGTTTTTTTTTGTTACAATTTAATATATTTTTGAAATAATGGTGGTAACAATAGCAACGAAAATATTGATATTTGAACTTGTTGCCTATATACTTTTATTTTTAGGGGAAATAGAAAGGAATGAAATGAAAAGGAGGAAAATAATATGAAAATATGAATTTTTTGAAAAATGCTCCACAACTTAACAGATCCAGTTCCTTCAAGAGAGGGTTTTTGATTTTCAATAGATTGGTATTGTTCATCCAGTCCCTTCAAAGAGGGATTTCGATTTTATTCAATTGAAAACTCAATAAGTTAGGTAACATATAAGATTTCAATGCTTACGTTACATCTCTATTCATAATACAAAAATTGATATTTTTACTAAAATTTTTAAGAAATAAAGGTGAGAATTTTAATTAGATTTAGAGATGGGAAGGTTATATGTCCTTATCATCAATTTTGACTTTTGTAAATTTGCATATGTTCTATGTTTTTTGAACAATAGATCTAATCTAACATTATTGGGTTGCATATCCTTATTATAAATGATTGATTCTTATTTTACCTTGGATTGAAGCATAATAAGTAGCCATAGTTCATTCTTCAAATTTGCAAACATGTTTATTATAGTGGAACATTTTCTCTAAATGGGGGTCAAGTACATGAACTGACACACATAGCAAATTGTCGTGATCTTGGCAATTGTGTCTCTTTACTTGGTGCCAATGTAAGCTGCTTGTGTAGCATTGTATGATAGGTACAATTGACATATCCAAGAGTATATATATCTCATTAATTATAATTAACCTAAAATGTTGTTTGGTAAATGCTATTCAAGTGGAAATTTGGAACTCGGTCTCCAATGTTTTTGTAGATTTAGAAGATTCCTAGTGTTTCTTTGTTGTTTTTAATTTATTTCATATACACCGCTTTTTTTTTTCCTTACAAGTTGGTGGGGTTGGCTACCTTTGCCAAGTTGTTAATTAGAAAATTGATATAGTCCCTATGTCAATATAGAGGATTATGATGCCAATGTTAAAGGAGAGGAATTATGGATCACTGGCAAGATCATGAGGATGATGATGATGTTAATGGTATAAGTGCCATGGAAGTTGGTGACACATGATCTCAAAAAGACACTGACAACAAGAATTCAAGTTCTAAGAGTGGTTTCTTGTTGGTGTGATCATCTTGTTCCATGGCACATATACCATCAACACCATCATCATCCTCATGATTTTGCCAATGATCCATGATTCCTCTCCTTTGACATCTGCTTCAAAACCCTCCGTATTGACATAGGGATTGCATCAATTTCCCAATTAGCAACTTGGCAAAGGCAGCCAACCCCACCATCCTGCAAGAAAGAAACAAGTGTTGTATATGAAACAAATTAAAAACAACAAAGAAACACTAGGAACCTTCTAAATCTACCAAAAACATCGGAGACTAAGTTTCAAATTTCCACTTGAATAGCATTTACCAAACAACATTTTAGGTTAATTATAATTAATGATATATATACTCTTGGATATGCCAATTGTACCTATCATACAATGCTACACAAGCAACTTACATTGGCACCAAGTAAGGAGACGCAATTGCCAAGATCACAACAATTTGCTATATGTGCTAGTTCATGTACTAGACCCCCATTTAGAGAGAATGTTCCACTACATTCAACATGTTTGCAAATTTGAAGGATGAACTATGGCTATTGATTAAGCTTTAATCCAAGGAAAAACAAGAACCAATCATTTATAATAAGGATATACAACTCAATACTGTTAGATTAGATCTATTGTTCAAAAAACATAGAATATATGCAAATTTACGAAAGTCAAAACTAATAATAGTAATAATGAAAATAATAATAATAATGATGATAATGAAGATATATAAACTTCCTATCTCTAAATCTAACTAAAATTCTTGCCTTTATTTCTTAGAAATTTTAGTAAAAATACCAATTTTTGTATTATGAATAGAGATGTAATGTAAGCATTGGAATCTTATACATTACCTAACTTCTTGAGTTTTCATTTTGAAGAAAATCAAAATCCTTCTTGAAGGGATTGGATGAACAATACCAATCTACCAAAAATCAAAAACCCTTTTTGAAGCAATGTTGAATCTACATGAACAAGTGTTGTAACTTGAATGACGATGTGAGATTGAGATGACAATTGAGCGAGATAGTGGTGACCGGGTCACTAAGAGATCGGGTCACGGAAGGTCCAAGTTTGGTGTCGAGCGAGTCTACGCTGCTTCGGATGCCACTCGCATGCTACTAGGTGAGTCAGTTGTCCTAGCCATAGTCACATAATTCGTTCAACAAAGTAGAGAACTGCGAATTGGTTTGTGCATACCAATTTGCGATTCTTTTGCAAATTGATACACCCAAATTTGTAGTTGAATTTGTGAAAGTGAAAATTGGGAAAGATTGCAAACAAATGTGTGTTCAGTTTGACAGTGAAAAGTGTTGTGCAACAATGAAAGATCAAGTATGTAAAAATGGGAAAGATTGTGAGTAGTGAGGCATTGTGCAGTGTAAGGCAGAGCAATGTCTAGGTTAGGCAAACAAAAGGAAAGATGGGAATGGAAGTTGAAAGGTAAGAAAGCGGAAAAGATTTTTATTTTATCAAAGAGTTGTAGACTTCTAGTTGGAGAATAGTGTTGTACAACTGTGCGCTACTTTTCTTGATAAAAGTACAATAAATGATCTTAAATGTTAAAGGTCAGCATAATAAATAAAATAAAATAATATTAATTATTAAAGGCTAGAAAAAAATAATAGTATTAATAATTAAAGGCCAGCAGAATAAAATGATATTTATAATAATATTTACATTATATATGTAATTTATAAATTTTAACAAGATAAAAGATTTATTGGTTTTATTTTATAACTTCAAATAGCCATGGAGACTTCGTTCAAGGTGTTATCTATAAACAAAAACAAAAACAAAAAAAAAGCTTTAAGAAGGTCTCTCAGTTAGAATTTAGGGACGGCAAAGGGGAAATGGTTTAGTGGTTGAAGAAAAGGCAGTGAAATAGGATGGTAACGAGAGTAAGATAAAACACACACATCGTCTTTGGTGCTTTTGCCTCGCCCCTTTACAATCATGATGAATATCGAATTCATGCTAACAAGAAATAAGAAACAAAGTATTGTATTTTTTATATTAAAACCAATTAGTAATGTTGTATTGACACTTTTCAAGTTTTCCTACAATCAAGATGAATTCATGCTAGTGAATATTTGTTGAAGAATAGCTATTGGATGCATTAGGTCTCTCCATAGGAGCATGGACAATGTGGGGAAGCTCAATTGTAGATGTTGCATCTTCCACCATGATTATTGCTTGTTCATCAATTTGGGTTGATTCTCTGATCATGCGGTTGGAGTTGGACTGCCTTGTATCGGGGGAGTCACCTTCAGGCAACTTATCAATCTTGCTTTTGGTACCCATCTGCTCTCATTGTGAGGAGATTAAAGCAAAGAACACAAGCATGTTAGAGTTTTGATTTGATCAAAGCTAATATTGTACTTTCAAACAAGTTTTTATGGAGGAAGCATGTCTTTAGATTATCCAATTACCTGAGTCACAATTGCGTACAAAGGCAAGGTGCTATAACTGCAAAACACTTGAACAATTACACTGCATGACATATTACAACCAAGCAGTGAGATGAGAACATAGCACATATATTTCTATGTGGCAATATATATTAGCAAGCAAAAGTATTTCATGATTTTCTATTTTTCTTTCACTTTAAAAGAGTATATTACCCCATTATAAGTCTTGGGATAACGTAGGCTATTTTCTCCATAATGCATGAATCCAATCCATATGTGCACTGCATAGGGAATAATTAAGAGATAGAAAATTTATTTATTAAAATGACTGAGATTCACTTCTACATAGACTTTTTCCAAACAGCAAAAGATATATACAGTTGAAAATTATGTTTGATTTGATTTGAAAGGGAAGTTTATAGAGCAAAAACTCACCCAAATCCAGAACAAAAATGCAATCTCAAAAGAGTTTTGAAACAAAATGAAGTGGAGCAAGTGAAGGACTAGGGAAGGGCGAGTAAACCAAAAGTATTCATCTGATGGCTTCACTGAACCGCCAACTTCTTTTCCCATCATTTCTATTGACTCCTGAGCCAAACGAGCGATTATGTGCTCCAACTTCGCCCCCACGAGAAGTAGAAGCTGTTTCATGAGCTAGCTTAATTTAAGTCTCACCTTACCAACATCTCATTCTTCATTAGTAATGTTAAGAATAAATCGTCAATTTGGCCCCCAAAGTAGCCCCTAAAGTAATAAAACTGTGTAAGTAATCTTTCAAGTATTGAATATCCATCAGTTTAGTCCTTAAGTTGATATATTTTACTAACTTTAAGGGACCAATTTGAAGGGTTTTCCAATACTTAGAAGATTACTTAGTATGATTTTTAATACTTAAGAGATTACTTATATAGTTCTATTTTTTTAGGAACCATTTAGGAAAGAAAGTAATATTTGTAAGAGAAAGTAGGTGATGCACTGGCAGTGTAAAAAAGTTTTACACTGTCATCCAATCACAACCCACCATATATGGTAAGTTTGTTGACTTTTATAATAGTTATCTTAAAAGTCATATCAACAGTTATTTGTGACTGGTTGACAATGTAAAATAGTTTTACACTGTCAGTGTATCACCATTAAACTCTATTTATAATGTTAACAAAATATGTATTTGAAAAGAATGTAAATCACTTACAATCAATGGTAAAAAGGCTAACCAGAAATAAGTGTGCAATCCTGCATAGTAAACTCATAAGTAGGTAGATATAAAACAGCCATTGTTTAATTCAATAGAATATTGCCAAAGAGGATGCTAATTAAGTATTTTACCTTCAAGATTTATCAGCAAAAACAGCACAACAAAGAGCCACAGGTACCAGCTACGGTAGGTAAAACAATCAAGAACGGGTTATTACAAGTCAAATTTTCTTGCAATAAACTAAAATAGTAGATGACATAAACTTGTTTGAACTCTTACCTTATGCCTACAACTTTTTTGAAGTCAACTTCAAGTGTCCGCAGCATGTAATCATGAAAATTATATTCCGGGTTGCTTGGGTGATGTTCCTGGAAAAGGTTACAAGTAATGTAGTTTATTTTACATGCATATGATGAATTAATTATTCTCCAAAAGATTAACAATATATAGTATGACTGGATCTTAACCTTGACAAATCCGTACCGCAGTGCAAGGTAGTCAGACTTTGTAACAGAGCCATGAAATTGCTTGAAGAATGATCTCTGCCAATACAAACCCAAACTGAAGGGTGACTCTATCATGAAAAATAAAAAAAAAAACTATACATCCTTATATGTTAAATTTACATCCTCACTTTTACCGGTGAAAATTTCTCTTAATGTACTCTCTCTCGGCAAGCCATATGACTTTTATTAGATCAAATATTTCAAAAAAAAAAATTATTCTTCTCAGATACTATTACTTAAATTTGGTCAACATTGATTTGAATTTGAATTTTAAATTTTCACACATAATTTCAATTTTTATAATAATAACTACTAAAAGTCATACCAGTGATTGTTTCTCATTGATTGACAGTGTAAAAACTTTTATACTAACAGTACACATACAACTCTATTAAACTCTAAAAGACTATCTTTAATATTAAGGGGTAGAAGTTTAATATTCCATTTTCCTTCATCCTAAATGTTAAAGTTAGAAGAAGACTAAGCAAGGTTCTGAAGACTTACCAGCCAGCTAATAACAGCTGCTCTTCTCCAATATCCTTCAGCATGTACTTTGAAGAAATCACGGTAATCTTTTTCTGCATTTGAGAAAAGTAAGAAAGTTGGATTCTGAAAAGACAAATCGTTTCATTTTCTTATATAGATCATCTGAATTTTAGATTCAAATTACAACTTGAACTTATGATGTTGGTCCTACAATAATCCTCCCAGCTCTTCCATTCGCGGATCTACACCATGTAAATTGAACATTAATATGCTGCAAATCATGGATGGACTATTACTTTTACTAAGCATACATCAACTTCAAGGAGTATCATATTCATATCACCAACTTATCACCTTTGCACCTCCAAGAAGCATTGTGGTGACACAGAATATTGCATGTACAACGGCCAATACAAAGATAAAAATGTGGAGATGATGTACTGATTCCAATGATAATAATGGAACCTTCCCCTGCTTAGGAAAAAGAAAGAAATGGGTTATAATATAAATCTACTAATTTGTTTGTACATGCCAGTGTTATTTTCTGAGAGATTTTTTGGCCAAATAAGTGTACTCTTTCCAGTTTTATAGGATTCCAATATTCTTTGTCAATAACATTGGCAGCAACCTTAATAAAATCATTGGCGATTACCTTTTGCCTACAATGATCTGAACCAGTATCAGTAGAAAAAAGCCTCCGTCTGTTTATTATAGCATCATAGTATATCTGATCATGCTCTGAACCTTCTGAAGTTGTATGAGGCCTCTTGCATGGAAGCATTTGGGTTGCAAGGTTTGGTGAGATGCAAATATCGCTTATTAAACCTTGAAAGACGGTTAATAGGAGGGAAATGAACCCTAAAAGCATCAATTCTGGTGAAAACATAAGGTACACATTGATCAGGCTAAAGAATTACATATTACAGTGGACATCTACAGAAGATGTATCATAAAAGGTTGTATGTACTCAATAAATGTGAAGCAAATGTTTTGTACTCTATAGAATCGAAAACACAGATTATGTAATCCACTTCAAAATACAACTATTATTTATGCTTACTTTCTTCATTCAGAAGACTCAATCCGGAGTCTTTGGATTTGAATAATTTTATTCCACCATTGATTCAATTTGTAGGAAGGAACGGGGGCAATATTAATTGAAGATTTTACCACTTCGAAATCGTAATAATATTTTCTACAGGTCTAAATGTTAACAAAAAATTGTATGATGTGTCAACATATCATAATATTTAACAGCATTTTTTGCTTAAGAGTGAATCAAATTTAAACTCATAAAAGAAACTACCTTCTTCCAATTTTTGTAAGGCTTCATACAATGCAGTCTGATCTTTTCTCTTTAGGTACTGTAACATCCAATCGAACAAACAACTCATCATGAACGAAGTAATTAAGACATACCAAAAAGAATAACACTAACTCCCTTAAACAGAACAAAATGGTTGAGAAATCAACTAGGCCACAAGAAATGTGAAGATATGTGTTAGTTTACCTTTCCAAGTTTGTGAAGGGCACGCTCAACACAAAGAGAGATGAAAACAATTATGCAGCAGACAACCGCAACAATCCATGTTGGTGTATATTCCAGAGACTGGTTCAATTCTTCTGCCATGTTTTGCACTTTTGTTACCACAGCAAACCTTTCTATTCAATATATATTTAGGCCCGAAAGTGATGGTAGTTAAGGTAACAATATTCTGCATAGTGCAGAGTTGATGTATGCCACAGCAAGCAAGGAATGTTTCCCAACTTGTCAAGGTATCAGACAAATAAATGAAGTTGGCATGCATAAAAGGTAGAACCAGATTCAAAGTGGTGGTCACGAGTAGCGTGCAAGATTGACTAATAAAGTAAAGATAGTTTGTTTCACAACCATGGTTTTCATATTCCTCACCTTACACATCATCCACATTGCGACACCAAAAAGAATCGAAAGTACATTTTAAAGTGTAACGTTGTTTTTTGTTTTTTTATGGAGAAAGTGCAGCGCCATGGAACATAAAAGTATAGTGTTGTCAATTATACGATTAAGTGGTGTGCCCCTTATCTCTCTTCTTTTTAGGTTTATTTGTCTCCTTATAGTGTTCAAAGTATATATACTACAAAAGCCACGGTTATTTAAGAGGATGGTTTCTAGCATTTACTAATATGCCTGTGCATGGATAGATCCACTAGCAGAACCTTTAGAATAGCTTAATGGAATAGAATGAAGAAAAAATAACCCAGGATTAACGAGAAAAATGAAAGACTAAAAGAAATAGATAGAAGGAAAGAAAAATATTGAGTAAAACTGTGAAGGCATTAGATGAAACTGTCAAACAATTACAAGCTGTTCAGTTTTTCATGTTTAAAGAATACAAGATTTGATTTAGATACATATATACTATGTGTATCACAAAAATTTAAAGAGACACACTCTCAAGTACCACTTTATCAATTCTTAATGCTAATCTTGAGTCGATCATTGGCCCCAGGCAGCTATATTCAGTAGGCCAAGCTCCATATCTTCCATTTCTCCAAGCTTTTTTCTGCAAAATTACCTTGATCTTCCCGTTTATGCAAAATAACGAAGGTTACCAATGCACTCAATCATCTGGGGTACTTGCTAGAAAGAAATAACTGATGGCATGATGCGCTTATGGTTTCCATGGTGCTGGAGGTGGTGGCGGTGTAGGAAACATTGGGGGAACAGCAGAGAAAATCGTATTTTTGTCGATTGATGCGCTTTTGTCGCCTGACAATGCCACTAATGCTGCAACTAAACCAGCATTTCCAGCAAGAGTTGGCTCTGTGTAATTGTAATTTGTACGAACATCATGGAAGCCATCATGCTTGTCAGGACCAGCAACCATGGCACCAACAAGTGTATTTGGGTTTGGCTTAGAAGTGTCCCTCCATTTCCATCCACCTTTACAGCTATACTTGATCTTGTTCTTTGGTATAGATGCACCTCTATGGTGGACGTGTTTCGGGTAATGATTACCAAAACCTACAATATAGCTCATTTTCCTTGGGTTATTTCCAAGGATGTAATCAATCTGCAAAAACACACACAAAAGGGAAAAGAAAAATTAGCCCAGACAGCTCATAGTGATATCAATAACATGAGGAAGAGATGGATGCCATAGACATCTCTCTTAAAGTAGCAGAATATCACACACCTGGGTCTTGGCAAAGTTACGGAGCACGTCAGTTGAAAAGAAATTAGGTCCACAATACCATCCAGGTGTATCAGCAGCATCAAGATAATCACTATATAGGGCAGCCAAAAAGGCAGCATTGACCACATATTGGAGAGGCTGAGGCCTACCATGGTTTAATTGAATCAAGCCACCTGGGTGCACAAAATACCAACATTTGCATCAGAATAGAAATTGGAAAGTCATGAATTCTGATGCCTGGTGGAAAGGTTTGAAGTAAGAATTGTTACCTTTGGTTCTATTAAAGCTTGTGAAAACTGGTAGATAGGAGCACATGATTATGCTTGTCTGATTGTGAAAGGTCCTTAAAATTTCTTCATATGGATACCCGGGACTCAAGAACAACCTCAAACGACTCAGAAGAACCTAAAAACAAGATGACAAGATCAAATCAGTCAAATGAATTTTTTTCACTAAAAGTGCCATAGCCTGCAAGATGATGGATGATATTAAGACCACTTGCAAGGGAACATCAAAGAGAACTCATGAGTCATGACACATGCAAAGGCAAATGCTATCCAAGATCAGCAGCAATCATACCAAATATAGCAAAACTATTTCCAATTTAGGAATAATTAACCAGACCTCTAGTTAAAAATCCAAATTTTGGTGCTTCAAGACAGAGCATTGAAACCGCATACAGCAACAACCATAAACACCACAACTATCAACCAATTATTATTAATCTAAGATGGAGGTCTTCTTGTAAAATGAATAAGTGAACAAAAAGAAAATAGAAATTCATCATATGTAATTCATCACGACTTTAACTTCCTGCTATTATCTGTTGATGTTAAATTGTTAATCTAATTTACAAACAACAAATCTAAATGACTTGAGCATGTTATAACTTACTAAAACAAAGAATCCCTACAAAATTACCTGAGCACCAGCAAGCTTGTTATCCCAGCTGAGTACCCCATAATCAGGGCCTCCCCAGAAGGCACCAGCATGCTTGGCCAAGCCAGGAGCAGTAGCAAGCTTAAGGTACGACGAATTTCCAGTTGCAAAGTACATCCAAGCGCCTCCCCAAACATACTCATCCCAGTAACTGGTAGAATTGTAAAATATTGAAGCCTCCGAACTCCCAGCACTGTACCTGCCTCTCTGCTCCCTTGAAAACTTGAAGAGCGTGGTCGCGCCGTGCACCAGTTTCTTCGAATAGGCCTTGTTGTCCTTGAAAACAATGGAAGCAGAAGCCAAGGCAGCAGCCATCTCAGCCGCGAGATCGGAACAACTGTGGCATTCAGTCACAGGGCGGTCATAGTCCATGTCCTCCGGACGCATCCAGCAATAGTGATCATTCGGAGTATCTCCACCAGAAGTATCTCCAAGCCCAACCTGTCAAACAAGCCACAATTGAGACACATCCTACTCCATACTTCACACTCCACACCCCACATCAACCCAACTAATCTTCTCAAACCATTCAAAATAAGATACTAAAATAGAAAACAACATATATAAGATGCATCCTCCACAATCCACACTCCATATCAAGGTTTTAAAAAACGATCTTTAACTGCAATTTTGACTACAACATCAAAGTTTTTTGGGGTCTTAGTTACCACATCAAGACCACAATTGCGACTGCATTAATCATATTTGTCTACAATATTCTGCAATATCAATCTGTAACCATGATCGCAATTTAAAAGCTTTGTCCATACTATACTAATAATACTAGAGCGATCCTTAGCAAGCAAATCACTTAATGCGCTTGAATGAAAAGAGATACCTGAGCAGCAAGGGTGGTGATGGTGTCAGCAGTACTGTTGAAACTCTTGAGAAAATAATCAGTACCCCACTTAATGATCTCCTTAACATGATCAAGCTCCCCAGCAGCCTCATACTTTGCACTATACTCAATCACACTCCAACTCAACATAGTAATGGAAAACGCAGCAGGAAAGTTAAACTTGATAGCATCCCCGGCATCATAGTACCCACCCACCAGATCCTTAATCGCAGCAGAATGTTCCGAAGACTTCCCATCTTGCATGCCCGAGTTCCCTCTCCACGAAACATTGTTATGCTTCGGCAACTTCCCCGCTGCAACAACACAACACAACACAAATGAGTCTCACACTTAGTTATATATATATATACTATATTTTTGGTTATATGAGCAGTCGATGATTGTTTACATCGTTGGGCGTTGAAGAACATGAGGGCCTTGTGGAGGGCGAGGGTGTAGTTATCCGGAGGAGGGTGCTTGTGGCGGTGGCGAGGGACGGTGTTGACGATGAGCGCGATGAATCCGGCGAGGAATGCAGCGACGAGGATGGTGCCAACGGTCCACTTGAAGATCTTGCGGCTGACGATGATGCAGCCGAGATCCACGTACTTCTTCTTCTTCTGCTCGCCGGGTCCCAGGAGCCAACTCTGCTGCGTCTCGTCCAATGGGCGCGACAACGCCGCCTTGTCCACGTCCTGCAGGTTCCGGCTCCGCTCGTCCTCCGTCGCGGAGTCCGTCGCGTTGATCTCCAACGGTCCACCCCATGGATCTCTACCGTACATCCTCGCTGCTCAAAGTACAGTAAGTGTCACCGACTCTTCTCTTTCGATCACCACCGAGTATTAGTAGGAGAGCCTTGTGCTGGTGTCTTGCTGTCGTGTTTCTTTCATTTTATTTATATCTTTTTCTTTTACTATTATAATATATATTTTTGTGTTTTTGTAGGGAAAGTTTCTAGTTTTTTATTGGTGGAATTGGAAATTTTTAGTTGAAAAGATTCTTTGGATGGTACTGACGGTGCGTTCTCTTGTAATAATTATTGGTTAACACTTAAGTCATGTGGGTTGGGATTTTGCTTTCATTTTTCTTGTTTCTTTTGTTTGGGAAATTAAATTAATTAGGTTGAAGACACTGACCAGCCTACCGTCGATGGTGACAGTCTGTCCGCAAACCGAACATACATACTTCTCCTCAATCCATTGGGATCAATTTTATTATAAAAAAAATAATACTTGTTTTTAACTTTTTTTTCTGCCTTACTAGTTACAAATGGTTACTTGGTACCTACTCTTTTTTACATTACAGCCATCAAGCGGTGACGGTTATTATGGATATTAAAATTGTCAGCGTTAGTAAGGCCAAGAGAATGTGGCATGTGCATGGATACCTAGCCAATCCAATTAGTAGAATATAAAACCATGATGTTTCTCATGGCAATTACGATCCCAATAAAGAACAAAAGAAATAATAATATTTGTTAACATGTTGGTTATGGAATTATTATAAAGTTATGGTTGGCGAACGTGACATTTGAGGTGTAGTATTCAACTCAACAGAGAGGTTTGCCGACACTCAAAGAAATGATCATCTGCTTTTTCACCATCTCTGTCTAGAACCCACCGTGGTTTTCCTGCCCGTATTGGATACACTACTACTATCTATATACGGTAGTTGGTTTGTACTTTTTTTAATCCTTTTCTTTATTGTTGAGGTGGCCCAAACAAAAAGGAAACTGTTCATGTTTGGTCTGCTAATATTCTTTTTGGTGTTGGTTTAAGTAATTCATTCTTTTAAGATATTTTCTAGTCATTATATTATAGGTTAAATAAAAGTATTCACCAACTAATTTCTGCAGGAGAATATGTCTAAACATTTTTAGTGTAGTTTTTCCTTTCAACCTAATTTTTTCCATATGCAAGATTTAAATTTGAGATCTTACTAATAGAATTTAAGTCTAATTTCACATAGACAATAATGTTGGTTCTTTTAAGATAAAATGTCTTGATAACTAAACATTAAATATTTAAATTATTTTTTAAAATATAACACAAGACACATCAAATTAAATTTAGATGTCAGATTGGTTCATCAATTAAGTCACTTAATTGATGGAAATAGGTGAAAATTAGGAAAATGAAAAAAAAAAAAGAGAGAGAAATGGGTGAATGGAAAAAAGTGAAAAATATGATAGATTTAGACGTATTTCATCTAAGAGAAATAAAGAAGAAATAGAGATGACACACTCTCGACTAGCGGGACAATTAATGATGTTGGTGGGTAGGTGTGTTTCAAGAAACAATGGAGATCAAGTCAAAATAAGAGGCATTTAGATTGTAGATTCATCCAACGATAGTACTTGATACAAGAAGATGCCAACTAGTAGTACGATATTGTGCAAAATTGATTATGACATCATGCAAAATTGATCAAAAGTATAGTTATTGCACATTTCTTTATCATTTTTGCATAGAAATAAAGAATAAGACCCATCATTTTTTTAGTTTTCTTTCCACCCTATTCTATTTATACCAAATAAACTCATTTTTACTTCCTACTCCTGTTTTTACACCTCCTCCTTGATTTCTTTGCCATCTTTTCACCACTAAACACAACATTACATATTATTGCTTATGAAATCACAATGTAATTTTAAACATCAATTTGCTTTCGAAACTAATATCTATTTTATACTATAAACAACCAATTGTATATTTCATGTATATTTAGAGTATCTTCTAATGTCACACCTAACAAATTTATCAAAAAAAAAAATTCAATAATATTTAAATGTAGAAATAATAAACCAAAGAAAATATCATAAACTACAAAAGTATTTATTTTAACTTTGACCCCAGTATCTCTGCAAGCATTATTTGTTAAATCCTTTAAAAATTATTGCATTTAGGAAGTCTTTTTAATAGCTCACTTTTCTACGTGTTTTAACTACAAAAATCTTTCCGTTCATAAACGCGTTTTTTCCCATTATTTTTCTGTGGATTCAATTCATAAATATAATGTTAATAATGAGAAACATCAAACCACATGAAAGCGAGATATTTGACCAAATTGTTGAGAGCTTGGTAACACGTTATATAATACGCCTCGAGGATCAGGTGCCAAATGTCTAGAAGCTCCACATCAAAAAGTACCCTATGCTTGTCTTCAAAGCAATAATGAAGCAATTGGAAGAATACGACTATTCACCCACACATCTACTCTTGATAAATTACTTTTAGATCTATATACTTTTTTATTATCTGATTATAATTTGTTTTACTAAAGTTTACTTTAATTCTGTGGCTTATATAGTGATACTTTTTTATATAAGTCATTGGTATTCTTTATGAGAGATAACTTTATTCAATTTAATTAAGAACATTTATAACATAGTAAGGTTAACGACTTTACGATTCTAACGGAGGTTTTTCCCACACAAAACTTGACTTAAACTTTTTTTATTTTATTTTTTTATAACAACTTGACTTAAACTTAAAACTTAAAAGGAATTCAAGCATATATCAATTGATTATTGATTATTGTACAACTATGTGATTTAATATGAAGATAAATGTGTGCATACCTTTTATAATTTGGTTTTATATATTTAGTTTGCACAACTTGCATGAACTAAGTTAGCAAAAAGGTTAACACGTTATTATTAGTATTTTTTTATATAATAAAACTAAGTTTTTATTTTTTTTAAACTAAATAATTTCTTTACATATTTTTCTTTTTTGTATTCATGTCTCTCCTTTATTTTGTCATATATATCTGTTGGATTCCTATATCAAATAAAATCATTATTTTCTCTTCTCCAATTTATTTAAAGGAGACTTTTATTATTTTAATTTCTTTAATTAATAATTAAATTTTTAGTTAAAATTATATTTAACACAAATACTTATAAATTACCATAAAAATAATCTAATGTTTTCTTAAACATTATTTATTTATATTTTTATATTTTATATGTTTTTTTATAATAATTCGTACGATGCATCATATACTTACTATTTACTTTATCATAACTAACTCTAAACGAAATATGATTAGCAATCGGTCATTAATGATGTGTCATCTTCTTTCATAACAATGACGTGCCATCATATATTAAGTGTAAAACTAATGAAACTTGCTGAGATGCTTCCAGGATTTTATTCACTAAAAATAATTCATATTTCGTTGTTGTTTTAACATTAAAAAACACTAATAAATCAAAAGGTTCGGTACGCCTACTCTGTTAATAGTGTATTTTATCATAGAATGATAGTTAGGTGAAATTAAATACAGGATCCAAATACAGTACCAAAAATTATAACCACCTATACTTGAAACTTACTTTAAATTAGTATATGCTTCGCTGTTACGGTATATATGATCTGATTCAGTCATTTACACATCTGAGAGATGAGATACAAAGAGGGCACATAAAACCTACGAATAACATTGTTAGCGTGACAACTAAAAATTCATTCTTTTAAGATATTTTCTAGTCATTATATTATAGGTTAAATAAAAGTATTCACCAACTAATTTCTGCTGGAGAATATGTCTAAACATTTTTAGTGTAATTTTTCCTTCCAACCTATTTTTTTCCATTTACAATACTTAAATTTGAGATCTTACTAATAAAATTTACGTCCAATTTTCCTTAGACAATAATGTTGGTTCTTTTAAGATAAAATGTCTTGAAAACATAACATTAAATATTTAAATTATTTTTAAAATATAATTATACAAGACACATCAAATTAAATTTTGATGTCAGATTGGTAATGATAAAAAAAAATGTCAGATTGGTTCATCAATTAAGTCACTTAATTGATGGAAATAGGTGAAAATTAGGAAAATGAAAAAAGAAGAAGAGAGAAATGGGTGAATGGAAAAAAAAAAACAGTGAGAAATATGATAGAATTAGACATGTTTGATTTAAGAGAAATAAAGAAGAAATAGAGATGACACAATCTCGACTAACGAGACAATTAATGAGGTTGGTGGGTAGGTGTGGTTCAGGAAACAATGGACATCAGTCAAAATAAGAGACACCTAGATTGTATATTCATCCAATGGTGTGAGATGCAGGGAGGTGTCAACTGGTAGCACAATATTATGCAAAATTGATTATGTCATTATGCAAAATTGATTATAAGTAAAGTGCACATTTCTTCACCATTTTTGTATTGAAATAAATTTGAATGAGACCACCATTTTTTTTTAAATTTCTTTTCATCCTATTTCATTTATACCAAATAGACTCATTTTTACTTCCTACTCCTATTTCCATGCCTCCTCCTTTGTTTCTTTGCCATCTTTTCACCATTAAACACAACATTATATATTATTGCTTATGAAATCACAATGTAATTTTAAACATCAATTTACTTTCGAAACTAATATCTATTTTATACTATAAACAACCAATTTTATATTTCATGTATATTTAGAGTATCTTTTAATGTCACACCTAACAAATTTATAAAAAAATAATAATATTTAAATGTAGAAATTTATTAAAAAAAATGTAGAAATAATAAACCAAAGAAAATATCATACTTAAATATAACCAAACTACAAAAGTATTTATTTTAACTTTGATTCCAGTATCTCGGCAAGCATTATTTGTTAAATCCTTTAAAAATCATTGCATGTAGGAAGTCTCTTTAATAGTTAACTTTTTCGACGTGTTTGAACTATACAAATATTTCTGTTCATAAACGCGCTTTGCCCCTTTATATTTCTGTGGATTCAATTCATAAATATAATGTTAATAATGAGAAAAATCAAAGCATATATGAAAGCGAGATATTTGATCAAAGTGTTGAGAACTTGGTAACACGTTATATAATGAACGCCTCGAGGATCAGGTGCCAAATGTCTAGAAGCTCCACATAAAAAAAGTACCCTATGCTTGTCTTCAAAGCAATAATGAAGCAATTGGAAGAATACGACTATTCACCCACACATCTACTATTGATAAATTACTTTAGATCTATACACCTTTTTATTATCTGATTATAATTTGTTTTACTAAAGTTTACTTTAATTCTGTGGCTTATATAATGATACTTTTTTATATAAGTCATTGGTATTCTTTATGAGAGATAACTTTATTCAATTTAATTAAGAACATTTATAACATAGTAAGGTTAACGATTCTAACGGAGGTTTTTCCCACACAAAACTTGACTTAAACTTTTTTTTTTATTTTTATTTTTTATAACAACTTGACTTAAACTTAAAAGGAATTCAAGCATATATCAATTGATTACTGATTACTGTACAACTATGTGATTTAATATGAAGATAAATGTGTGCCTACCTTTTACAATTTGGTTTTATATATTTAGTTTGCACAACTTGCATGAACTATTGGTAAAAAAAAAAAAAAAAACTTGCATTAACTAAGTTAACAAAAAGGTTTTTTTTTTTTTTTTAACAGAAGTTAACAAAAAGTTAACACAGTATTATTTATTTGTTTTTTATATAATAAAATTAAGTTTTTATTTTTTAATACTAAATAATTTCTTTGCATATTTTTCTTTTTTGTATTCATGTCTCTCCTTTATTATGTCATATATATCTTTTGGATTCCTAAATAAAATAAAAACATTATTTTTTCTTCTTTAATTTATTTAAAGGAGATTTTTATCATTTTAATTTCTTTAATTAATACTTAAATTTTTAATTAAAATTAAATTGAATACAAATACTTATAAATTACCATAAAAATAATATATTATTTTCTTAAACATTATTTATTTATATTTTTATATTTTATATTTTTTTTATAATAATTCGTACGATGCATCATATACTTACTATTTACTTTATCATAACTAACTCTAAACGAAATATGATTAGCAATCGGTCATTAATGATGTGTCATCTTCTTTCATAACAATGACGTGCCATCATATATTAAGTGTAAAACCAATGAAACTTGCTGAGATGCTTCCAGGATTTTATTCACTAAAAATAATTCATATTTCGTTGTTGTTTTAACATTAAAAAACACTAATAAATCAAAAGGTTCGGTACGCCTACTCTGTTAATAGTGTATTTTATCATAGAATGATAGTTAGGTTAAATTAAATACAGGATCCAAATACAGTACCAAAAATTATAACCACCTATACTTGAAACTTACTTTAAATTAGTATATGCTTCGCTGTTACGGTATATATGATCTGATTCAGTCATTTACACATTTGAGATATCAGATACAAAGAGGGCACATAAAACCTACGAATAACATTGTTAGCGTGACAACTAAAAATTGGGAATGGAAAAGAAAGAAAGAAAGAAAGACAAACAATGTAAACATATACAATGAAGTTGAAATAGCATATAAATATGTCTAGTGATAATGTATATTCACATAAGGAATAAAATTATGGGTGTGTTTGTGTATGCGTTCACTTTGACGCAACGCAAAAACAACTCCCCCGGTGCTTTATAATTTTTGCATTGGAAAGCCTAATTTTCCCGTTCAATATGATTTGAATGCGTTTCCAAACACATACCATATCATCCTGCTTAGAATTAGAACCCTTCTAAGGATTATAGGCTATAGCACCAGTGCTACAAAGGGTTGTAGAGTTTGATTACTGCTAGTGCTATATACAATATACATTATATATATGCTTTTTTCTTTAGTGAATGCATGTCTTCCATCTTCCTTTTGGGGAGCTAGAGATCAAAGCTATGGCTGTGGAAATGGAAGATGGGATGATGGCGTTGTCTTGTCAGACTGTGTGACCTGATTTCTTCTGCAACACTGGTCTGAAGTGTTGAAGGGCCACAAACTATGACACCCACATCAACAAGGTCCCATTTCTCTGACATCGATTCATAAATTTCTGCAATATATGTATCCAGATTAGTAAATCTAGGCAGTGTGAAGAAACAATATAATGCATATATGTATCCACGAAGTATGTGTATCTGAATGCATTATTTTACATGTTAACTTGATTACACAACAGTTCTTTCATGTTTTAAGATTAATATTTTTAAAAAAAAAGTTATGGTTTAATTAATTATCTGGTGTCTGTACCTGCACCAACTTTCCGTTTTAGTCCCTATATTAAAAAATTCTATGTTTTAGTTCCTATATGTGCAATTTTTTTATGTTTTAATCTCTGTTAATTTTCTGGTAGTGTAAAACCACCACAAAATAGAGGTATAAGGACTAAAACATAAAGAAAACACGTATGGAGACTAAAATGCAGAGTTTTGGGTTTAGGGACTAAAACGAAAAGTTGGCGCAAATATAGGAATCAAATGATTAATTAAACCAAAAATTAACTTCATAAAGGCATACCTTTAAAGTCTGGCCTGGTACCATAACGAATGACAGTTGACTTTGCAATACTATCTTGACCTAGATCCTTGTGAGCCAAAGAGCCATTTTGCTGAATCTTATCAACCTTAGTATTATTGGACTTGTCCTTCAAAGAATTTTTCTTTTCCCAAATATGCCACAATGCAACCACTGAACCACCAAAGATAACAACACTTGCAACCATGCAGATTACATATAGTAGTCCCTTGTACCACCATATTTCTATGTGAAATGGGGTTATGTAGTAAACATACATCAAAGCCAGCGATATCACAAAGCCAACGGTAGATGAGATGACATATAGTCCAGACCAAAAATTGTCTCCAGTACCAACCAAGACAGACATGCCACAATCACTAGCCATAGGGCAGAATGAAGATTTTATTGGTTTGTAACTGTATCCCTCTTCCTGCAGATAATAACAATAAAATACAATTAAGTGAAAAATAAATAAATCATTAGAAAGTGCCAACAAAAGAAAGTACAAATTTGTATAAAGAAGTGTAGACTCACCACTGGAGGATCTGATTCTCTGGTGACATAAATATGAATATCAATGTTTACTTTATCTGAAAAGGATGGACAAATTGATTCCATGTCAATGGTTGAGAGAAGTGGAAGCTCGTTTGATTTTTTCACTGCCCAAACAAGTAAAATATTTCTCGGTTGACAGGGTTTCCCATCCCTAACACGGTGGAGAATGTCACTCAATATAGCAAGGAAGGGTGAAAGTCCAATACCACCAGCCACTAATATAAGATTTTCGTACCTAAGAGAACAAAATTGCCAATAACTTCATTAGTTGAAGAACTAAAACATATGTTGGCCTAAAATCTTCTTTGGTCTGATAGTCTATGCATATTAAGGACTAAACCAAGGTTTCTATCATCTATTATGTGTGCAACATCAAAATAAATAGGGCATGTAGCCACTTACATCAAGTGGTATGGTACTTCATGCCCATATGGCCCCTCAACTGAAGTTGTTATGACAGAAGAATCTTTTTGTGCATCAAAATCAGTAATCCTTTGTCTCAACTTTTCTGTCCATTTGCCAAGAACCTTTATGAGAACAGCAAGGTGGTTCTTTCCATCCAAAGGGCTAGAAGAAACACTGAATGGATGCCACTGCAGCCATGAAAGTTCGCGGACTTGAACGAAAATGAAACTTAGTGCATTGTATCTCAAACCTACATTTTAAAAAGATTTATTGTCACTGGAATTGTAATGGTACCAAATTATGTGCACAAAAATGCTATGATAAGTACAATTACTTTGAGGTTTTGACAGAACCAATTCCACAGTGCCACATGGAAGGCATCTGGATGAGATTACATTAACTGTCCTTCGTGATTGGCAGAACCTCAGAAATCGATCAAGCACAAAGAGAAATATTCCCCCAGCAGCCATAGTGAAAACAAAGTCACCAACATGCAAGGCCAAAAAGACAACAAAGACTATATATAATTGGTGGGTGTAGAAAAACAACTCAAAGTTCCATGTTCGCACTCCAGGAAGAGAGGTCACCCACATTAACAAACCAGCTAGAAGGCTAATAACTCCTGGGAGATTGGCAACACCAATATCTTTCCATTGTACTAACTGCAAAGGGAAATAGTTAGCTTGATTAAGCCAATGTATTTGAGCTAAAGCTTGAACTATCAGTAAAAACTCCATATTTTTAAGTAAAACGCTAGTTAATGTAGATCCATTTTTGAACAACCCCCATTTAATGTAGTTAATGGCTTGAGTTGCCAAACTTGTGATATACTTCTGCACCCAGACTTGAGAAACACCATTAACAGTCAATCACTTAAATTATCAAATTTGTCAAGCAAACCCAAGTGCAAATAGCTATGAAGGTCATTACTTGGTTTATTTTCCTCCATCTCAATCTGGCTCATTTGATTTTGTGTGAGAACTAAATACCTGTTGGTTTGGAAGGTTGACTTTTGACAAATAAGTCAAGAATGAAAATCACAGAAGTAAATAGACAATACAAGCATTTTTTTAGAAGATTTTCAATTCAGTAAAAAATCAACCATGGATAGCCTATATTATTCTGCAAGAATGTATCACTCTTGCTCATATCATTACTGCTCAGTGTTCTTTTTTAAAAAAAATAAATAAAATCGGGCCCTGTTCAAAGCATTCAATGTTTCATTTACATCAGTTCATTAAGTAAAAGTCATCCACCAATCAAGAAATATATCATACTTTCTATACCAAAAATATAAATAAATAAATAAAAGAAGCACAAAGGGGTTTGAAAAAGAACACTTATGTGTTGTCTGTACATTCACATTCAATGTGTGAGTATAAATTAACCATCTTCCAGAAAAGAAATCCATTAAAGAGGACTCACTTCTTGTACAAGGCGGCCTTCCATTTGCCATGCAATAACATAGAGGAGTCCATGGACAGTAAAAATCACCATTGTGAGGTGTCCCAGCCACACATGATATCTTGTGGCATGTTCAAAAGGGATATCTATATAGCGGAGAAGAACAGATCCCCTTGAAACTGGGATAAATAGGAAAGCCAAACACATTAACCCAATTGCACCTGTGCGAAGTCCCATAATTCCCAACATGAATATGCTGAAAAAAATTGAAGTAAATCAGGAAAGTCAGCTTATCATGTTCATCATTGCTAAACCTACATGGGCATTGTAAAATTTCTAAGCCAAATACTTGTTCCAATATCTAATGTTCAAGAATGGTTGTTGTCTGATATTTAACATGCAAGAAAAGATTCCATTCGAAGCATGATCAGTAGACAACATATAGATTCCATGTCAAGACCACCAACTTAAAAGTTAAAACAGAGTAGGGAAAGTTGCTCATTATATGCAAGTTTATAGAGAAATGATATTAAGTAACAAGCTCTACTATATGGCTAAAACAAAGAATACAAGTTCTACTACACTTCAGTGCATAGATGTCTAATTCCCCAAATTTGGGTGCAAAAAGTTATCTTTCTTATTTTTCGGTTAGGGGAGAGGGTTGCTAGCTAGGGTAAATAAATACTGTCAAATATAAGCACCTCTCATAGAGTGCAAACCTTGAAGTTCATAATGAAATTTCATCACTCCAATGATACACGTGTTGGGACACAACAGTTAATCTACACAGTACCAAACTTGGCTGAGGTTTTCTTGTATACCTTATAAAATCTCAATCGATTCTTAGACATCCAAAAGTAAAATAGGGGCAAATGAGACATAAAAATAAATCATCAATACCAAATGAACTGAATATTGTACTAAAGCTATATATATATAACCCACTATAGATTAAACTAAAGGGAGTTCGAGCCTACCCATGACTGAATCATCAAGCAATTAATTCATCTACTTTTTCTTTTTTGTTATTAGTTTCATGATGGCGTTGATTCCTCTTTGTTTTTTTTTAAAGCACCAAAGGCTGATTGAAATATATCTATTGAAGAATCCCAGAGAAGTCTTCAAAATTAAGTAGACGAGAAAAATTAGTACTCCAACAATAAATGGGAAAAGAAGTCTTCAACAAAGCAAAGAATTTCATTAAGAGTGCTAGCAATGCACTCTTTCTAATACATTCTTTATTATTGATTAAAATTTATTGAAAACTGATATCATGAATGAGGCTAATTAAGTATGAAGTGAGACCTACAAAATTTTGTGATTTCAAATAAATTTCAATCAATAATAGAAAGAAGGTGTGTTCAAAGAGTGTGTTAGATAGTTTGTTAGAGCAGGTTACTAACATTTCTCATTTCATCAAATAAACAAAGTCTGCAGAATCCAAATTCTGAAAATAAATGAATGGCACAAGACTTGTTGTACCTCTTGGATCTAAAGGATGAATGATCAGATTCAGAGATAAACTCAAGCGCCCTCACAGTGTAAGCATAGAGAGCCCAGATAACATACAGCAAAACGAGGACAATCCCAATAAGCTCTGTGGCAGAAACAACCCCAAATGGTCCCTTCACAAGCACAGGAAATGTCCATAGGCGGAACCTTGGAAGTTTGGAAGTCTTCTTCCTGCCATCAAAACCCAAGTCAAAAACATAGTACTCAACATATACCATAATGCAAGGTTTTAAAAAAAATGGTCAGTGATCACAATTATGGCTACAACGTCAAGGTTTTTGGAGTAACTATGATTATAATTGTGGCTGCGTTTGTCTACAATTTTCCACAATATCAATATCAAGGATCGTGACCAAACCCAGGGCCGGCACAATAATAAGTGAGGCCTAAAGCAAATTTTAAAAGAATTTTTATTTATTTTAAATGAAAGAATTATATGTTGGGTCCTTTTGCTAACATATGAGGCATTCTTTGTTTTATAAAAACTAATAATAAATATGAGGCCTTTAGTTGCGTTATCCTTGGGTCGCCCTGACCAAACTGTGATTGTAATTTAAAAATAATGATGATGAAATTCATTGCAAAGATAGGAACTTTTTCAGGAAATCACATACCCATGAAGCTGATCCTCCCCAGTAAGAATTAGCTGTGCGATGGCAAGAAATGCAATTATGAGAACTGGGGCAGTGAAGACCAGAAAAATGCTTCCTGCAAAACACAGAGTTTAGCTTTGAACTCACGCCACATACAAAGTGAAAAAACAAAGCAAGAAAACAAAAAGGAAGATAATTAAATAAACCTGTGACTCCAAAAGGAGTGTAACGGTTGAGATCATTCCATTTTGAAAACAACTCATTCACAGGCTTTGCAGGGAGAAAAAAAATGAAAGCTGTCCATGCAACAAAGATCACACAGATCAAAGTCTTGAGAGTCCATTTAGTAGCTGACACAAGAGGAGATGTTGTTGTCTTGCTTGCAGTTTCATCACCTCGAGGAGAAAGCAAAGGACTATAATCAACAGAATTTTTCTCCATGGTCTCAAATTGTTTTTTCCACCTTGTAGAAGAAATTCCACTATCACTATTATGCACTAATGTGCTGGTTGCAGCTTATTGAAACACAATGCCACATAGAAATACCCGTTTGAAGTGAAAATGAAGACAAATATTGTGGAACCCATGATGAAAAGAAGCTAGTGAGGTACGGGGCAATTTAGACCACCCAAATGAAATTTTCATCTGAGGATGGATAATAGAGTAGAGTTTAAATGCATGAGTGTACATCAGTGACTTGGAAGATGTGGTGTATTAGAACTTCATACATTACTCCAAGAAAGTTGAAAAATGAAGGTGGATTCAAGAGCACCATTCGTGCCTTGATCAGGGAGTAATGACTCATAATTAAGGCGTGAACAAACTGGGACGTCAAATTTAACGTCACCAACATCAACACCAAACTTGTTTTTTATTCTCTAGGACAAGGTACACCGTTTGAGCGTGAAAAAACATCCATGTTACGGTAATAAAGATTTGCTTTTTAGAGGATTGGTAGTAAAAAAACAGAATGGAATCTGTTGGAATATAGTACAGCATAATGGATCGAAATGGAAGGATAAAAAATACCATTTTATTATTTGGATTATATATATATTTTATATTATTCTTATTTTAAAAAAATATTTATATTTTGTTTATTTTATGTTCTTTGCATTATTTTTATTATAATCATAAAATTGAGTGAAAAGAAATTAAGAAACCGAAAAAATACTTGATGAAAGAATTTGATATTTTTAAAAATATTTTTTTAAATATATTATAATATGTTAGACTCTTCTTTTATCATAATTTGGTTGATTATTTTAATTTTTATCCTTGTTTCTCAAATTGAAAAGAAATCAAATAAAATAAGATGCATTTTATTATTTTTATTTTTATTATCTAATTTAAATAATTTAAATAATAAAATTTAATATTGTTTTTTTGGTACATATATTTAATATTGTTTTAATTTTTTAAACACTTACACTCTCTTTTATCTCTTTTTTTAAAGGTAAGCATAACTTGAGTTACACTCTTTTACACTCTATTTGGTAGCAAATGAAGAAATAATTAAATAAAGTGAATGAAAATAGAAAAGAGACAAACGGAGAAGAAAGAAATAGATAGAAAATAGGGTGGAATTTTGGACAGTTTGGCTTGAGAAAAATAGAAAGGAAATTGAAAAGAAATAACATTATGAATAGAGCTGTAAAAAATGGCTCAGCCCATGTGGGGCTCGCTCAACTAGGCTTTTCAAATTAGCATCCCAAAAGAAACTAGGTAGATTTGGTAGAGCTCAATGGTCCAAATGAGCTTGGGTCAATAAAATTTAGGCTTAAAAACTACCAAGCCTATTTTGTTTGGTTTTTTTTTATTTTTTCCTTATAAAATACATATAAATTAATGCAAAAAGGAAAATAGGCCAATTTGGCTTGCCCCAACGGGTTAGGCTGGACCAACAAATCATTGGCCCATATTAAAATTGGTCTAGCTCAACCCAACTCGTTTTCATGCTTTGAGTTGTCAGGCCAAGCTAGGCAACCCATTTTAACCACTCTAATTATAAGAATGCTTGGTTTGGATGGAAGTAGAAGAGAGAAATTAGATTAGAAACTAAAGTACCATTTACCCTTGTATCAAAAAGTTTATAACATTTTCGTATATAATGTTTAACATGTTTGTATATGTGCCAATTTAATCGATTGTCACATGTAGTTGGGCTAAGTTGATCAGGTTCGCAGGTTGATCACGACCCACTTATGCAACACTGTGATTTTCCTAATCTATGATGAAGTGATTGAAAATAATTACAAGAGATAATTAAATTTAATTTAATGAAAAAATATAATTAATAAACATGTGTGATTTTTCTGTGTAAGTTTCAGTGGAAAATTTCACTGAAAACGAGAATGTGTTGCACACTAACAGTGTAAGAATACACTGTGAAAGTGAGAAAATACTCAAGAAATTAAAGGATTTAATTATAATTAGTCTCTAATAATTATAATTAGATTCCTGTAAAATTTTTATTTCATTTTATAACCGTTAAATAAAATAATAATATTTTAACGTGGTTCCAAAGAGTGCAATTTTAAGAACTTTTTGAGAGTTAGAAAAATTCTAAGACATTCTAAATTTTCTTAGATGTTCTAAATTAAAATTAAAATTAGTGAGTGACACACTTACTAATTTATGATTAGCAATTTACTTAACTTGATTTACATTTTGTTACCCAACTTGTTAAAAAGAGAAAATTAACTAAACTAAGAAGACACATAATTCTACTTACTCCGTAAGATTTTGGCAAATCCAAAAGACCAAGACTTATGTGTCTTGCTTACTGTAATACGCATGGTGTAAATCAAGAATATTAGACTTTCTACTTTTTAATTGGTCCATTTCCACAATTATTTAACATGAAGAAGAATGGTTGTATACGTTACAGGAATTGTAACCAAATCACGCATGGTGTGAATGAAAGAAAATTCACCTCACGTTTTTTTCCTCTGTACACGTGTCTTGTAATTGTCAAATTAATCAGGGAATAACAGTTATCTTCTTGACTTTATCCACTCCCTACGTAGCTTCTACTGCATCTAGTGTAATTTGTAGTCATATGTTCACACTTGTTTCTTTTCTTTCATTTACACATTTCCTTCTTTCTATTATTTGAGTTTACAATGTAAAAAAAAAAGGGAAGTCCTTGCTATTTTATAAATGAAGTGTGCAGTGTGAATTTTAATCTCACTATTGCTCAATCTCAACGAAACTTAGCAACCATTTCTCCTTAAAATTAATTTCTTTCTCCCTGAAACTTTCTATTTGCAACCTCTTTTTCCCTATCTACCATGAATTTTTCAGCACTCCTCACATCCTCCATTTCACATTAATTATTCCATTACTCCAATAGTCCTTCAAAATTTCTAAATCCCAAAATTAAGCTTCTAAGTCTCAAGTTTTTATATTGTGATCTGTTGGTGAGTTAACTTCATTCACCTTTTCCTTTTTCTTTCTCCACGCCAATTGAATTTCTTTTTCTTTTCTCTAATTATTTTTTTTCTTCTTATTCTTGGTCTTGTTTATTTAGTTGGTTCATAATGGTGATTTAATATTCTGGTTCAAGAAAACTAAAGTTTCTTCATTTCTCCCTCATTCAAAGTTCTTATTTTAGCATCTCTTTGAGGTAAGGGAAGCTATTTATATTACTAATTTTAATCAAATAAATGTTGAGTTATATATGTGTGGTATTGTGAATTTTGGTGATATAAGTTTGGTTGAATTTAGTGATGATTTGAGTGATGAACTTGGCTTGGACTTTCTTGTTATTAAATATTTTAATTTCTTGGTTATTGTTGATTTTAAATCTCATGAGAAATATATCTGTTTCTTTGAAGTTGTAAACCTGCTGGAAAACTTATTATTATTATTATTATTATTATTATTATTATTATTTAAAAATTTATATTCATACTAAGATTATTAAGATAATATACAAAAATGGTAAAAAAAAGAAGTTTGATACACGGCTTGTTGGTGTAAAAAGAAAATATGTGACATGAAGTAATTGAGAAATTACAAAAGTAGTGAAGAAGTTGCTTCAAGGCACGTCACTAGAGGCGTTAATAAGTTCTTTTTGTAGTTAAGGCTAAAGTGTGAATAGTTCAACAAGATTTTGACTTTTCTCTTTTGTTTCTTGAAAATATATATGTATAAAACTCCTCTGACTAGGAGAGCTGAACCGCGGTATTATAACCACTACTGATGGAATTCAATAAATCGAAAAATTATGATATAGAAGAAAGGTTTCAAATAACAAATAAATAAATAAAGAAAAGTAAAAACTTAAGAATTTGACATTCACGTGAAACAACTAAGCCAGTTTAGAAACTTATGAGCATGAGTATATTTTTATAGAAAAGAGAAATCGCGAGGGAATTTATGAAATTAATATAATTTTTTTATATAATTTTTAAATATATTAACTTTAAGTTATAATTTAATTATTTCAAAATTAATATTATAATATTGTTGAATTAAAATAACTGAGAAAATAGTTTCTAAATTATTATAGAAATTTGATTTAAAGGTGAAAATAATTAATTTTGATTGTAATATAAAAATATTTAAAAGATTCAAGTGGAATGAATTTTAAATGCTTATATAAAATTTTATAGTGTATGTTATCCGTAGTTGACGGAAAACGTTAAATATAGAGAGTGGAATCCCCATAAGACAAAGATTGCTTGGTAGGACCTTTATTTGTTGATTACAAAGATTGCTTGCTAGGACCTTTGTTTGTTAACTATACAGGTTGTTTGGTAGGACCTTTATAGCGAGTCATTGGATCAATTAAATATTCGACAACAACAAAGTTGATTAATGTTGTTGATGATGTGTACATGCATACATGCATGAGTCCACAATTGTAACTGTGTTGCGAGTAAGCACATAAGTTAGGGTTGCTTGGTGGGACCCTTAACCTAGTGCTGGAAAGGTTAGTGGGGTAGTTGACGATAGACCTTGGGGATAGATGGACTGGCAAATTCCATATTGTAGGCTAAGGTCATTGCAAACCTTGTGTCATGGTAAAGCCACTACCCACGTACGTCTATCCTGATCGACCACTATATCATTTCTGTAGATTAGAGTTGCGGCGTTCCCCAATGATTTTTGGCACGTGCTGTTTTGTGGATCCGTGAGGTCCGATGTTGTTGTTGTTGTACCATGTTAAGGAACAAGTCCGCCCTGATCGCTCGAATGTTAGAGATCTCCATAAAGTCAAGTCTGCATATAGAGAACATGACTACGATTGCAGTAATGTATATACTTCATAGTTATATTTGTGTTGTCTGTATTGAGTTTTAGACGTATGAATTATTAGATATAGAAAAGTCTTAATTATTTAAGCTTACCCTTGCGTTGTTTGTGTGTATGTGATTGACTGTAATGATCGCGACGATGTGTTTGCAGGAGCAGATGCTAGAAATGCATTGGTTCCTGGTGAGACTCTACATTAGATTTTTGGATACCATTGTAGGATGAAGCAGAAGCATGGAGGACTCTGTTTTTGTAACAGTACTATTGTCAGATTCTATCAGCAGCGGATAGGATGGCATCAGTTGGATCTCAGTGTTATTTTCGTTTTTTTGTTATCTATAAAAATAGTAGTGTGTTTGGTCAGCTAGGGAGTAAATCGATGTTATATTTCCTTTTTCCCTTTTGATGTATTACTTCTGGTTCATTTCTTATCAGTATGTATATCAACGTTTAAGACACACTACATGTTTGATATATGGGTTGTAGTGCCATAAGGCACAATACTTCTACTGGTTATGTAATCTATGTGTATTATTCAGTATATGCTTTTCTTACTTGAATATTTAAGTTGCAAATTTTTATTTTTGACGACTAGTTTTGAAAACGCAAAAAAATTTATACGTATTTTCATAAATAAATTAATTAAAATAAAATAAATTCCGCTATTTTGTTGAAAGGTGTCACGTAGTGACAACGGGTCGTTACAACTTACACTCCTAATAATTGATTATATGGCGAAACCAATACATGGCACTACAACCATGTAATAAATTATAAACATAATGACAATTAATAATGCAAAACACAAAAGGCGATATCAAACATTGTAAATCGATTAGGAAAATAGGGTAATCAATTATAGGTTACCTCGTACAACAAATCATACAAATAGACCAAATTGAAGAGAAGTAATCGACATTAGACAAGGTGTCCACACAAACACAACTAAGTGAGCACGATCAAACAAGAGAATAGCGAACAAATTTGAGATCAGAGACCACTATGGAGAGGAAGAAACTAGCAACCCAGCATGCGAGCAAGCAAAGAAGAAAAGAGCGATCTAAGCGTGAAGTTATTTTTGGAAATGCATATAATACACAACATATTTACTCCTTTTGTTGCTATTTCTGCTCTCTCTCACATGGAATCATAGTTATAAAAATCAAATCGGACCGGCCGGTCGGACCGTTTCGACCGGGAACTGGTGCCCTATCCGGTCCAGTTTAGTTATCAGATCAGATGGTTTGACTCGGCCAGTTTTGGTCAAAATCGATGACCCAGACCCGATTGACCCGGTTTTTTTTTTTTAATTATTTTTTTTTACAATTCTTGTATCAATGTTGTTAGTTGAAATTCTTTTTACAGTACCATTTAAAATTTAAAACCATAACAAAAGCTAATTTTTAAATAGTATATAATATAATATAATAATATACTCCTATAACATTTTAATTAAATTGTTAATAGTTAATTACTGAATAGTATATAATATTATGCTCCTATAATATTATTTTGATGTTGACAATAATATATAATAGCTATTTATTATTATTTTAATCTTGATATGATTTAATATTTATGTGTTTTATTCATCTTTACCATACTTGTTCATGGTCTTTCGATAACTTTTATACTTAGCTGTGAAAAATAACATGAGTTTCCTTAGTAATTTAATGATAATATCCAGCAAAATAGTTTATAGTAATAAATGATTATGTAAAATTTATAGTTTGATCATGATTGATTTTAATTTTAGAGTATGAATTATGGATTGGTCACATTTTGTTAGATATATTATATTTTTAATTTTTTTTTAATATATACCAGGTTAAAATGGGTCAATTAGTGACCCACTGGTTCGACCACTGACCCATCAACCCAGTGCCTCGACCAAATCGATGATCGGTCTCATTTACACAACACTGCATGGAATTTCTTTTGATGGGGGCCACCATTTCTATAGTTCTTTTTTTAATAATTCTTTTCTATCAAAGAAGCATGTTTGTTCTCCTATCTTTTTTTCATTTTCTCTCCATTTCTATTTCATTTTCTCTCCATTTCTATCAATTTATCTATACCAAACAAAGCGTTAAGGTTAAGACATTCAAGATAGAGTTAGATTATTCTGATTAGGGATAAAAAAAAATATTATTAATGAAATAGTTAATAAAAACAATATTTTTTAAAAATTCATGTAAAATGAAAAAAATTAAAAAATATATTTTTATTTAGTGTTAAAATAAATTTTCAGCCAAAAAGGTATTAAAATAAATCATAAATTAAAATATTATAATAGAGTGGCACGGCCAAAAAAACCCTTTTCATTGTGTAGTGGTAAGCGGGAAGCAAACCCCCTTGCCTCAGGCATGCAGGCATATAGAATCAGGATTTTCATTTTTCAGCCTCGTTTCTCTCACGCCAGGGTTGCAGAGTGAATTTAAAATTAAAAAATTGGAAGATGTTATCTTATTATAATATTATAATTATAAATTGTGTAAGGCTACAAATAAATAAGAAAAAGAGACATTGTGAGAAAGAGACTGAGGATAGTAACCCAAAAGCTAAGAAAATGACAGTGGGAATAAGAGGTCCACTTGTTGCTTTGTGTACCCAATATTCCCAAGTGTCATCTGGTTTCCCTCTTCTTTTCCCTCGGTTATGCAAATGCGACAATTTTGCAAATGGACAAAGTAGTCATCAAAGTATCTTAAATTACTTTGGTGTGTTTATTTTATTTTAATTTGAAGAAATAATTATTAATTTCTATTATTTTTAACACAAAATTTAAAAAAGTAAAATGATTATTTTCTTTTAAATAAAGTCTCCCAAAATATGATAGTATTATTTTTGTTTAATTATGGATTAAAATTTGGTGGTTGTTTTTTTATTAAGTAGAGATGACAAAGCAGGTCAATTCTACCTATTTTAACCAGCTTCATCACTAGTCTACTAAAAACGAGTTGGGACAGATTTGCCTGTCTTGTGGGTTGGTTGAAAGTTCTTATCCACCTGTTCAGACTAGTTAGCTTGTCAAAAATTTAAAAATAAAAAAGAAAGAGAGAGAGAAAGTGAGTTTTTTTTTGTTTTTTTTATTTCTAAACGCTAACTTAAATTAACAAATTTAGTTAAAGGACTTAAAATACTAATGAATCTATTCTAATTTCTAAATCAAAGTTAAAATTAAAGAGTTTAAATTATTTCAATTATTGATACAACAAGAGTATTTTTATTTTTTAGTTGTGTACTACTCGGACTTGGCCCAGCACCGAGTCAAGGGACCGGTCGAGTAAATGAAGATAGACTCAGACCAAAGCAGTTATAACAGAAAGTATATATTACTAAAAGATAAGATACACAAAGATTAAGATAAAAGATAATGATAGAAGATAAACCTATCTCTATCATAATTAAAGAGATTTGATAAGATTTGATAGGAAAATAACACTATCAAATCTATCTATTTACCTTTTATAAATACAAAACAATTCACTCCTATCAAGGTACGAAATTCTACACCTTTTAGTGATACCTGCCTCCTACCTCTGCGTCTCTAACTTGGGCGTCGGAGTGTCTTTGCAGGTACACCCCCCACCGTGTATCAAGGAGACCCCAGTGGAGTCACTGCATCAGAGGACTTACCAAATCTGGTAAGAACATTTGGCGCCCACCGTGGGGTCCGGTAAAACTTTTCCTGGCCACACAAATCAAGAGTCTATGCTCTCGGAATCATCCTATAAATTATTTGCTCACATGTTCGTGCCCAAAAGAGGCTCATTTAGGCTACTCGCCTTCATCACGGTTCTATCTCTCCTACTTCCATTAATATATTGGTTAATTCACCTTTATTGCATATTAAACTGAAATCAGTTATAATATATTCTTATATATTCTTATCACGAAGGAAATTTGAGAAAGAAATAGTGTATAATTCTTATCTCCCAAATACAGTGTTATAATAATCTTAGCATTGGATTATATACACTCATCAATTTCCCCATGAATCATCTTAGCATTTTTACAAATATTATGAATTATGCCCATCAATATTTGATCCCTAGTATAGGATTGGAAAATATTATCCCATAACAAGATCAATTACACGGTAATTGAATCTGACTTTTCAAATAGTATTGTCATGGTATAGCATATATGTAACATGAATTGGGGAGATGTGGCATGGCATTAGCCATTAAGTTAATTTTCGGATAGGGCATGGCATACCATTTTAATTGAATTGTCCAATTTCTATATTCTTTCATGGATTATTCTCAGGACTAAAGTTATTACGTGACATTGAGATTACCAAAATCCAATTGTTGTTATTATACTATATATATAATATGTTAGATATGCAACGTGAATGTGTTGTCTACAATATGATATTAGGCTAATAATGTCTTGAATCATGATCGCAAAGTAGAAGGGCACCATGATTATTATCAATTCACAGACATAATAAAGTTGTGGAAGGAGCGGAGGTAAAGGTCGAGGAGATAACATCAGGTGCCACGATTCTTGCGACAATCACTAAAGCAGTAAAAAATGGATTTATTTGAAAGCTTCAAGAGCCTAAACCATTGATGAGGTACGAATACTCTCTAATTGTTGTCAAAGCAATTATTTCTGATCGAATATTGCGAGTATCTTTTCATGGATAAATGATGGAAGGAGATAATATTTGGTGCCGTAATTTTCGGTGAGTCCAAATCAAATTTTAAACAGTCAACTGATCTTATGTTATCTTACCATTGATGAGATATGTTCAACAATTTTTTAATTCCTATATAACAACTTTCGGGAATATATGGCCTTGCCAATATCCTTTTTAAAATTTCTAACAGATATTTTGCAGCTATGATAGTACATTAACCGAGTAGACCCGCACGGGATACAAAAAATGAGTTAAGTACATTAACTGAGTAGACCCTCGCGGGATACAAAAATGAGTTAAGTACATTAACCGAGTAGACCCGCACAGGATACAAAAAATGAGTTAAGTAACTGAGTAGACCCTCACAGGATACAAAAATGAGTTAAGTACATTAATTGAGTAGACCCTCACGGGATACAAAAATAAGTTAATTATATTAACCAAGTACACCTTTACGGGATACAAAAGACCAGTCTGACCTCTGGGCATTCCAGTCTGACCACTCGGCATTCTGGTCTGACCTCTCGGCATTTTGGTCTGACCTCTCGGCATTCCATTCTGACCTCTAGGCATTCTGGTCTGACCTATCGGCATTCCAAACTGACCACTCAGCATTCTAGTATGACCTCTCGGCATTCAAGACTGACCACTCGGCATTCTGGTCTGACCTCTCAGCATTCCAGTCTGACCTCTAGGCATTCTGGTATGACCTCTCGGCATTCCAGACTGACCTCTCGGCATTCCAGATTGACCACTTGGCATTCTGGTCTGACCTCTCGGCGTTCCAGTCTGACCACTTGGCATTTTGGTCTGACCTCTCAGCATTCCAGTCTAACCTCTCGGCATTCTAGTCTGACGTCTCGGCATTCCAGATTGACCTCTCGGCATTCCAGATTGACCTCTCGGCATTCTGGTCTGACCTCTCGGCATTCTAGTATGACCTCTCGGCATTCTGGTCTGACCTCTCGGCATTCTAGACTGACCACTCAGCATTCTGGTTTGACCTCTCGGCATTCCAGTCTGACCTCTCGGCATTCCAGACTAACTACCCGTCTTTCGGTTTGACCATTCATCCAACCTGATCTACAATAACTAAGATAACATCTAGGCATCCCAACTTGATCTAACGACAAGCTGAGTTTGACCTTCACTCGACATCCTGGATTGGCCCTAATGGCATTCCGGTTGATCATTAAACATCCCAACACGAATTAAATGACCAACACTTGGTTCAAGGAACCCAAGGTAGGGTAGTTCTACTCATATCAGCCTTCTTGCCATGACTCGAAGCTTTGGGGGCATGAGCACTACTTAGGCTTGGCAAGGTCCCTCAAGAAGGTACTTGACGATTAATGATTGGGACCTACCGAATGGCACACAGTTTAAGGGACCCAGAGTCGAATACCACCCAACCTTACAATACGTGAAAGAGGGAAGTGTGACACTGACATTTGAATTATCAAATCCAAACACGGACAAAATCACCTCCAATGGTCAACAACGAAATTATGACTAGTTGGAAAATCATTCAAAAAGCCTCGAGTGTCTTAAATTGCCTTGAGCATTTCCAATGCCATTGTCCAATTCTTCCTCGAGTGACTTCAACTCGGCCTTGAGTACCTTACACTCGGCCAGTTCTACTTAGAGTATCTTCAACTCAACGAACTTAGCCTCAATTATCTAATACTCAACTTGGCCTCGCACTTTGAGTCTTCATCTGCATCTCGAGACTTTAACATGTTCCGCTCGGCCATGCCATCTTGGATGTCAACCTTGGGTCATAAGCCTATAGCATCTTTAGCTCGACCTTGTGCCTAGAGCATCCTCATCTTGATCACACGCCTTGAGCATCTTCGACTCGATTTTGTACTTTGAGTATCTTCAGCTCGGCCCCACCACTCGAGACTCTAGCTCAGCCTTACGCTTGAGCCTACAGAGCATTTTCAGCTCTGCCTCATGCTTAGAGCATCTTGAGTTCGGCCAGACACCTTGAGCATCCTCAGATCAACCACGAGCTCAAAGCACCTGCAACTCGACTCGACTAGTATGATCAGTTGTCAGGGATAATGAAGCTCGACTAAGTAAAAACATGTTATAAGCTCTTACAGCCTACTTCAAAGCTTGGGGGCATATGTACTACTAGGACTTGGCCCAGCACCGAGTCAAGGGACCGGTCGAGTAAATGAAGATAGTCTCAGACCAAAACAGTTATAACAGAAAGTATATCTTACTAAAATATAAGATACACAAAGATTAAGATAAAAGATAATGATAGAAGATAAACCTATCTCTATCATAATTAAAGAGATTTGATAGGAAAATAACCTTATCAAATCTATCTATTTACCTTTTATAAATACAAAACAATTCACCCCTATCAAGGTACGAAATTCTACACCTTTTAGTGATACCTGCCTCCTACCTCTGCGCCTCTAACTTGAGCGTCGGAGTGTCTTTGCAGGTACACCCCCCACCGTGCTTCAAGGAGACCCCGGCGGAGTCACCGCATCGGAGGACTTACCAAATCTGGTAAGAACAAGTTGAATTCTAAGTAATTTTAAGATGAATTCTAAAGTACCTACAAACACTGTTTTCTAAGTTCAAACCCATATGTATATTTTAAATCAGCAGTCATATATGTGATGAATTCACTTTCATATACTAATTACTTCGTCTTGAGTTAATAAATAAAAAACATAATAACTTCAAAGCTATTAATTACAAGCATTTTAAATAGCTCTTCAGAATTGTGAACGCTGTGAAATCGGTTTTAAAAGTGTGACATTACTAAAAGAGTAATATATATATATATATATATATATATATATATATATATATATATATATATATATATATACATGTTCTACTGAATATGGGATTCTATGGTCTATTTTTGTTGTGTATGTTTTACTAAATATTATTGCGCAAGATAGTTTTAACTTTGGCTAAAATATGTTTTAGGTCCCTGATAAATCAGTGAATTTTGTTTTAGGTCTCTAATAAAAAAAAATTGTGTTAGATCCCTGATATATTAAAAATTTTGTTTTAGGTCATTGCCGTCAGTTAAGTGATGATATAGCTGTTAAAAATTTTAAAATACGATTTCTGGCGGTTTCTAAAATCGCTAGTATTGATTTAACAATTTAAATTACAATTTATGGAGGCTAAAAACCGCCAGAATCAATTAAAAAGGCTAAAATATGTTTTAGGTCCCTAATAAATTAGCAAATTTTGTTTTAGGTCCCTAATAAATTGACGAATTTTGTTTTAGGTCACTAATAAAAAAAAATTGTGTTAGATCCATGATATATTAAAATTTTTGTTTTGGATCCCTGCCGCCAGTTAAATGATGATGTGGCTGCTAAAAATTTTAAAATGCAATTTCTAGCGGCTAAAAACCGCCAGAAATTGCTATACTTGGATCAAATTCATATACAAATTAACGCACAATAACATGCAACAAAAACACCACCTTGCCTTTCGAATCCTAGATGGAACGAAACAACGATGCAAGAGATGAAAATTTCAAAAACATAAATCACTTCAAACTCATATTTAACCAAAAATCAATTTCACAAAATCACGTCCGTTGGGTGTATAGATATTGGGTGTATAGATCTAATGAATAAAGGTTCGTTCCTGTGTGTAGAGATATAATGAATAAAGGTTCATTTCTGAGTTTTTTTTTTTTTTTTTTTTATCTTGGTTGAGTTATTTTGGTTTATGTTTTGGTTGGATAATTTTGGATCTAATGTATAAGGTTCATATCTGAGTTTCAGATATGGTTCGACGTATAAGTTGATAATGGGAAGGTGTATAAGTTTCAGATATGTTTTTTTTTAATCTATTTTTGCTTTAATTGATTCTGGCAGTTTTTAGTCGCAAGAAATTGTAATTTAAATTGTTAAATGGCTACTTGTTGTTTTAAAAATCGCAAAAAATTGCATTTTAAAATTTTTAACGACTGCATCATCAATTAACTGAAGGCAGGGATCCAAAACAAAAATTTTAATATATCAGGGATCTAACGCAATTTTTTTTATTAGGGACCTAAAACAAAATTCGCTGATTTATTAGGGACCTAAAACAAAATTCGCTTATTCTGGCGGCTAAAAACTGCCAAAAATTGTAATTTAAATTGTTAAATGAATACCGGCGGTTTTTAAAACCGCCAAAAATCATATTTTAAAATTTTTAATGGCCATGTCATCACTTAACTGACGATAAGGACCTAAAACAAAAATTTTAATATATCAGGATCTAATGCAAAAAAAAAAAATTATTAAGGACCTAAAACAAAATTCACTGATTTATTAAGGACTTAAAACATATTTTAGCCTTTTAACTTTTAAGCTTAAATCTCATTCAGATGCCTTTATATGCGTTTCAGCGCTGGAAAAGCTATTGAAAGACCATAGAGGAAGATATGCAACTGGAGATGAAGTTTTTCTGGTATCTTTCCTGGCTTCATAAATTTCCTTGGCTATATATAATCTTGAACGTAGTACTAGTTCATGTTGCATTTTGTATGCTATATATCTGGCTATAATTTCATAAATTTCCATGTATTTGTTCTTTTTTATGTTGCATGCCCATGGTCCATGTGTGACTTTTGGGCTTGGGAATAAAAGAAGTGTGGGTCTTGGCCACTTTTATTCACCAAAACAAAACTTTAAAATGTGGACCTTTTCTATTTACACCTCTCAATTTACTAAATACACCTTTTCCCGGTTTTTTTTTGGTATATTTACCTAATTACTCATCCCTTTTATTCCTTGTTTTCAAAAGTAGGATTATATACAAAGGATATTTTTGGTAATATGAGCACGATTTGTTATGAAAGTAATATGAGCATTATAATCAACAAGGATTGCTATGAGCACTATTTGTTCCATCAAGGACAGTAAATAAATTAGTGATTTGGGTTGCAAGTCCTAGTGCATTCTCTAGCACATCAAAAAGAGCTTTGTTACTGCAAGCCGTTATTTATGTCATCAAACAAAAGCCAATTTGGTAAAATAGGGGAAATACTAATTGATATTCAGAACCAATAATTTCTTTTAATTAATATCTATCCAATTTGGCGCTCATGTGATGTCAGCTCACAAGACAGTGAAGAGAAATCTCAGGGCAATAGAATATAACAAAAAAATTTACAAACTTGAAATAATAAATTACTTCTACAATAGACCCTAACCCCTTGTTCAAGTATATATACATACAAGCTCAACAAAAAGCAAAGATGAAGAGTGGATTTTTGGAGTAGGACTTTAGCATTGGCATTTCCGTGATGGTCTCTTCCTCTTGTTTGTAGTTTCACTAGTGCTTCTCATATTACAAGCAGTTATCAGTTTATAGTCAGAAGAATGCAATTCATTCAACTTCCCAAACCTTGTTTCGTAGAAGTCCCATATCTCAGACCTGGTCAAAAGAAGAAATTGATTAAGGAAATTTACACCAAAAAAATAATACCAGAGAACAAAAAGGAAGTTGTAGATTAGGCCATATTGATTTTACCAGAATGCCAGGAACTGATAGGGCTCATACTTTCCATAAATCTCTTCAAGATCTCTCTCAATTGTTTTAGTAGTTGTATCTCTTGAATGAACCTGCATTAACACGTCTCATACACATCAAGGGCATTTATAATAGACAAAATGAAATAGGAAGCCCGAGACAGCACCACTTGCTTTAATTATCTAGTAGTTTTGGAATCAGCATAGACTTTTAATGAAAAGGAAAAGCAAACAGCACCTGTTTTAAGTGTCTTATAGTTTCAGAATCTGTTGGAATGACATGGTAATATCCCAAACACATAAGTACATTGGCACGAGTAAATGGGCCATATCCCCTAATTTGCTTCAGCTGATCATCAAGCTGTTTATAGTTGGTTAAGCTTGCATCTTTTGAGAGTTCTTCAAGCAGTCCTAATTGAATTTTGCCTTCAACAATGGCCCGTGCTAGTTCTATTATATAACCTGCTCTGTACCCAACTCCACATCGCTTTGCCAGAAAACTCTCATCGAGGTTTGCTAGCTCACTTGGGGAGGGAAAATTTCCAGTATGGCTAAAATACTCTTTCCCATTAGAGAATTCACGACATGAATCATCTGATGGTAGCGCTTCTGAATCACCATTATCTGTTGGAAGCAAGGTCGTGTTTGAACTTGAAGCAAGCACGCAGTCCATTTGCAAATTTCCATCAACTTCCAATTCCATTTCTAATGTCTTCTTACCCTTTATTGAAACCTTCTTTCTCCTGGTCTCTTTAGCAGCTGGTGTTTTGGGGATGAATCCCTCACTCTCACCTTTTGGATTTCCCGACACAGCATCAGCACGGGGTGACCCATTTTGCAGTTCTAACTGAAGCTCACAAAGTGCCTGAGCCATACTCAACGTCCTCGGCCACCTGGAGAAGTTTTGTTTCGCAAGTTACCCACTTAAAAAGGGAAAACAAAGAACAAAAACACCCCACCAAGCAATTGACAAAACAAAAAAGGTTGAGACATTTTACAAGCCATTAAAGTGAGCAACAGAACAATGTGGCATTATGTCAAACACGTAGTGGACATGACTCACTGGCAATTGCAGAGGAGTATGCACTTAACCATATCCTCGAACAACGTGGGAGACCTAAACACCCTTCCGCCGAATCTTCTATTCGGATGATCCACCACGTGCACGCTTCTGAACTCCCTCACGGCCTTCTCTTCGGCATCGGACAATCGCAGCGTTCTCGAAACCTGGGCCTAAAACGGCAACAGCGGAAGAAGCGAAAGAATCAGTATCGCGACCGAAACACACGAATAGAAAGAATAGGTTAGCGGTTACATAGGGAGTTTGGTACCATGATGTGGTTTTGTTGTTGGAGAGAGAGGGCGTGGGTGGCGTGAACCCTAACGGCGAGGCATTGGGAGCGCTGGGAAACGGAAACGAGGAAGGAGGAGGAGGAGGAGGGAGAAGAACGGAGTGAGCGAGTTAGGGTTTTGGAGAGTGGGTCCCAGTGGTTGGGCGCCATCATGAAGAGGCCGTGACTGCACACTGCTTGCTCCAACTGGAATGGCTCTGTTCCCGAGGGAAGCTCCATGTCGATGTCGAACCATGCGCTTCTTTCTAGCTGCTCGCTGCAATGAAGGTTGCAACTGTCGCTTTGTGGGTCCTCCATCAGGATTCAGGAATGTTCTCTGTTTCTCTGCAATGAGAGTGAGACGTACTTGTTTGTTGCAGCCAAAGGGTGAAAGAGCGAAACAGTGAGACACTTGGAAGTTGGAACGTGGAACGCGAAATTCAGCGTTGACGAACGTGAAAACCAGGTGAGATTAGATGATGACTTCTAGTGCGTGCGGCAAACGTGTTTGGCAGCCGTCGGATTTTGCGGCAAGGGCGTGGACGGTGCAGATGGTAAGTGTCATGAAGTAATTGTTAACTAATATTCTGGCCACGTGTATGTGCCACGAAATGAAACCGGTGTTGACGTGTATGGATTTCGTAGCTGTCCCCGAAACACACCACCTGCCCGTCCTCTAGACAAAGTGTGTGTAGAAGTCGACCCCAAATTGAATTACATGTCGAACCCTAAAATTGTAACCCCAAATTGGATGTGGCGACCGTAGAAATGTAGACGTCCGTCGGTATCGAACCGTCCTGTACACGTGGCCGTTGCCCACGTCACATCCGGTTTGTTTCAATAGGTGGGTTGGATGTAATTTTGTATACGCCGTAGTTGTTTAAGTGGCTGGTGAAGTCCATGTTCAATACCTATGACTGTGTATGTCTTTGTCGTTATTAGTGGGAACGTTGCATCTGATAGAGCAACGTTGTGTATGTGTCTCGTTACATGGCTTGTATTCAGGTTAATTTGTTAATTGTTTTAGTTAATTTCACGTTGATTGTGATCAAGTGTGTCAGATTTGCTGGACAAAAAAGGTTTAAGTAGTTTTTGTGTGAATGCCGATTAGGGATGACAATGGATAGGGTCTGGATAAGGTCCTATAGTACTCGTTCTTATACTCGCGTTTAAAAAAAATACTCGTATCCGGTCACATACTCGCGCGGGTAGCAACTTTAATCCCCATCCTCGTACTCGCTGGGTACCTATATACCCATACCTGCTACCCGCTACCCGTACTTTACTTATGTCAATAAAAAAATATGCTTAAATGTAATTTTGGTTCCCCTATTTTGCATAATCCGCAATTTTAGTCATCATATTTTAAAATAAAGACATTTAGTCCCCCAATTTTGTAAAATTCATAATTTTGGTCATTTCATCAAATTAAAAGCATTAACAGTTAAGAGATTAACGTTGACCTTGACGTGATCCAAATATAGTGATGTGACACGAGATTTATTTATTTTTTAATTATTTTAAATACTGAGTAATACTACCTCTGGTCCTAATTATAAGCAGCATAGGACAAATCATCAAGACCAAAGAGAGTAATTAAAGTAGTTATTTTTAATTAATTCTACAATGAATTCAAATTTTATTCCAAAAGTACCCTTTGCTTTATTGATGTAAATGCATAAAAAATAGAGTTAACAATAAGGTAAGGGTATAAAAGAAAAATTACCTTGAGTAACTTTACAAAAAGGTGATTGTTGCTTATATTTAGGACCAAATAAAAATCCAATTTGTTGCTTATAATTAGGACCAGAGGTAATAATTATTTGTTTATCTACGTCACTAAAGTACATGTCAGGTCAATTTTAATGGTTGGGGTAGTCGTGAGTCCTAAAATAGAAATCACAAGTCTTAATCATTTATTTTAAACTAGTTCTATATTGTTGAAGTATATGACACGTCGTAGTCAAATAAATGATATTACCTTTTTTTAAAATATATTTTTCATCAATTATTCTACTCAGTATTTAAAATAATTAAAACTAAATAAATAATCTCGTGTCACGTCACTATATTTGGATCATGTTAAGGTTAACGTTAATCTCTTAATAGTCAACGCTTTCAATTTGATGGAAGGACCAAAATTACATATTTTACAAAATTGGAAGACTAAGCGTCTCTATTTTAAAATAGGGGAAACAAAATTACGGATTGTGCAAAATAGATTAACCAAAGTTGCATTTAAGCTATAAAAATATTAATTAAAAAATTATTACAAATAAATAGAAAATTCACGCTTAAATAATTCAAACTTAACATTAAAAGCATCTACACACAATATTAAAAATATATAATATAAAATTATTGTAAGTTATAACATAAATCTTTTACTATTAGTGTTAGTTTATGCAAAATATAATATTTTTTTTTACAAAAAAGTGTATATATAACATAATTATATATTTAAGTTATTTTAATTATATATATATATATGGTAGGTGCGAGACGGGTACTATAGTACCCGTACCCGTACCAGCACCCTCAAAAAATTGCTGGTAAATACCCGGCCTCGGCCCTGGCCTCAGCCCAAATAAACGGGTATTTATCCGACCCGCTTGCGGATATTTTTGCGGATACCCATAAGGTCCGGGTACACTTTGCCATCCCTAATGCCGGTTTAACTAGTTTTTCTTTTAATGTGGTAGCTATGTAAAGTTATCAGTATGTCAGTGGAAATATTTGATCTACTCAGTTGGTGTGTCTAAAGTTAGTAATTGTTGTTTCTAAACAAGAAAGTATTTTAGTCCAAAAAAGAAAGTATATAAAAAAGGGTATTTTAGTCTTTTTAGTATATAAAATCACCCTTTCCCAATTTGAACGAAACTTGAAATGGTGGGTCACATAAATATTTTAATCCTTCCTTCACTTTTTTAAAAGGGTTAAATATCTTTTAGGTCCCTGATAAATTAGCGATTTTTGTTTTTGGTCCTTATTAAATTTTTCTGTTGTTTTGAGTCCCCGATATATTAAAAAAAATTTTGAATCCCTGCCATCAGTTAAGTGATGAAGTATCTGTTAAAAATCTCATAAACGATTTGTGGCGGTCCCAAAATCGCCACTTTTAATTTCAAATTTCAAATTACATTTTAAAACGCCAGAAATAATTCAAACAAAAAAAAAATTAGAAAATGATCTGATTGTGAAATTAACCTCGTAATTATGTTGCATTGTTAATGAGAAGAACCTGTTGCAAGTACCTAAGCCCATCTTCAACACTAACGTACCTCCAAAATCCCTACACTCACTTCGTTCACCCTTACCCCACCCCCCACCCTTCCCTTCACACAATCCCACCTTCAAATCCGCCACCACCGTGCTCGCCACCACACCAAAACAACATCATTGCGCCAGCAGCTCCTATGAGAACCACCCCTCACTGTCGGGAACAAACCCTACTTTTCCCTCGCACTTCATCATCGTAAAAACCCCTTTCCACCTTTTCAAAACCACATTCAACTCCCCTTAATCACCGCCTCCACACCCTCCTTCAAGCACATTCGTGGCACTTTCAGAACAATGTTGTTGTGGCCTTCAAGTGCCTCATTGTGGTCCATCATGGCAACTTCATTCTCCAGATTTGCGATTTCTAGATATGAGATTTTCAGATCTACGATTTTCAGATGGTGGAGTGGTGGGTTTGTGGCGGCGCAATAGTGTAGGTGCGGTGGAGTTATTGCGGCGTAGTGGAGATGTTGCAGTGTGGCAGAGCTATTGGGCACAGTGGAGCTGTTGCAGTGCAGTTCTAGGTTTTTGCTGTGCGGTGACACCTTTGGGTTTTTTTTTTCTTGAAGTCTCTTTTTGTAATTTAATCTAAAGAAATTTTGTTGATGTTGGCATTCAAAATTGGAGTTGTGTTGTTGTTGGCTGAGAATTGTTCATATGTGGTTGTTGTGTTCTTGAATTGAATATGAATTTTTGTTGTTGAATCTAAATTGAATTGAATATGTGGTTGTTGTTGTGTTGTGTTGTTGTTGTGATTGCAAGAATTGAGTTTATTTTTTACCCTTAGAAAGTAATTTCTGACGATTTTAGCTGCTAGAAAATGAGAACCTATTAAATAATTAAAAACTTAACAAACATGTCATCACTCAACTGACGGCAAAGATTCAAAAGAAAACTTTTGATACATCGGGGACTCAAAACAACTGAATAATGTAATAAGGACCCAAAACAAAAATCACTAATTTATCAGAGACTTAAAAGATATTTAAGCCTTTTTAAAACGAAAATGTTATACACCCCTTATTTTGGATAGATTGGAGTGGAAGAAGGAGAGATATAAAGAGAAAATGAAAAAGTAAAGAGGGAAAATGATAGATATGTTACGTGATGTGATGAAAAAGGTAGAGAGAGATAGATAAAAAAAATGGGATGAAAATAAGTTATAAGATATTAATAGAGCAAATTACATTAACATTTCTTAAGGTTTTTTTGAATTACACACAATACCTTTCCTTGTTTAATATTTACAACAACCTCCCTCATAGGGGTGTCAGTGTAATATATAAAGGCAAGGTCAGCTCAAATATTTTTGGTGTCCCAGGCAAATTGAGAAAATTATGTTGTCTTAATCATTTGAATATTATTCTTCTTGCATTTTTTTTTATGTTTACAACAACCTCCCTTATAGGAGTGTCAGTGTAATATTATAATGACTGGGTCGACTTTGATATTTTTGGTGTCTAGGCGAATCTAGAAAATTATGTCGTCATAATCATTTGAATATTGTTCTTCTTGCATTTTTTGTTGTTGCAAAATCATTAATAATCCATTCATAATCAAGATTCTCGAAAAAAATCATTTTCAATAAAAATCAAAGCAAGACTATTTTATCTACCTTGTGATATAGTAGATCACAAGTAATATTTTAACAATTTCAATTTTGATAAACTTCTTTAAGCAGATACAATAGTAACGTGAATAGTTAATATTATTATATAAGTTGTACATGCATTAGGAAAACAATTGAATGTCTTCAAAGAACACAATATCATAAAGCTTAATTTTGATTTAATTGTTAAAACCTCTCTAAAGACTTTAATTCTTCAAATAAAATTTCACCATCAAAATCATAAGAATTATCATGCTCTAGTTAAGTTTCAATTTTTATTGTTTTCTTGTATGTTCTTAGCTTATCCCTATTTACATTTTGCAACCCAATTAAACAGAAATAGCTTAGTCCCACCTTGGCATTGCTACAATGTAACATTGTAGCTGCTACCCCAATTTCCAAAAGTGTAAACAACTATACATAGACTTGCTAAAAGAACATACAAGCAATCCTTAAGACCACTAAGTAATGGAAAGAGTGATCAACGATGATGGCATGTCAAGAGAAGCTTGCGGCGACTGACGGGTGGAGGTTCACAATTTGATTTTGAGATTCCAACAAAGTAGGAAAAGTCACGATTCATGAATCATGATTCACAACATGGTGAAAGCACTTAGTTGCTACCCCCACCATTGGTCTGCGTCTTAATTCTCACTGTCCTGAAATGGGGAAGCCCCCACCTCAACAACAGTAAGACTCAAAGTGATAGAGAAAGATTAGAGAGAGCGAGACAGAAAAGATTGTGAGAGGGCACAAATGGCATGGCACGGTATGACTATTCTGCGTAACTGTGTGTTTAAGTGATCTAATACGATGAGGCGACAAGGATATTAGAAACAGATAAGAGATGTAAAGATTAGAAGGAAAGAGAGAAAGTTCAAGGCCCTTGTATACATAAATACGTTAACACTAATAAAAATGGAGGAAATAATATACCACATTTTTCTCTTTATGTTAATCATTGTCATGAATTCTCAATTCATTTTTTCTAAAATTGTGGGTAATTTTTTGTTGATAAGTGAAAACATAATTGTTTTTCTAAAAAATTACTTATAATTATTTCGCTTTTCATAATAATTTTTTTACAATTTAAAATTATATAAATTTTTTATTTTGATATTTATATAGATTAAATAATAAAAAATTTGGTGCCCTTCTTAAAATAGGGCCTAGGTGGTCGTCTACCTCGACTGTACAAGGGAGTGTCAGTGTAATATTTTCAAATATTAAAGGGGTGTTTGTTTCAAGGTATCATAATACATTTCCAGGAATCACATTCCCAAGAATAGTATTACTAGAAATGTTATTCTTGGGTATATTTGAAAACATTTTTTTTGGTCCTGGTCAAAGACTCACGGGTGTTCCCCAACCCATCGGGTTCTCCTACATATGAACGTAACGAGACTTTACATACTGCACTAACCCTATGGGTTATATTTGAAAACATGTTTGATTACATTTTGATATTCCTAGGAATATATTTAAAATTCAAAATAATTTTAGTAAAAATGAAAGTTACAAGTGTGTCAAAAAAAAAATTTCAATATTCTCGTGGGAATATCACATTTTCACTCCTTTCCATGAAAATGAAAATGTAAAAAAAGATAGTAAAAATGAAAGTTACAACTTTCCCAGAAATTATTTATTTATGGAAATAATTTTTCAAAACTTATAACAAATATAAAAATATTACATTTTCATATTTAATAGAAAAAAAATAATATTATGTGTAATTAAAAAAAACTTAAAAAATACGAGTATAATTTGCTCATATTAATATATATAAATATGATTACTCTTTCAAAAACTTCCAAACGATGGAAGGATAGTAATTTTTTTGATCTTTTCCTTCCAATCCATTGCTCATCTGTCATTTACTTTGCTGCCCGTCCAAACCGAGCCTTACTTTTTACTTAATAAACGAGCTGAAAAAATAAAATATAAAAAAAAGTATAAGATATAAATATAAAAAAGGGCTTAATTACTAATTTGACACCCAAATTATTTAAAATGACTCAATTTTTTATTCATAAATTTCTAAACGCTTTAATCAAGTCTTTTAATTCTTAAAAATGCCTAATTAGATCCTTTTTCGTTAGGATTGCAAATTTCGATCGTTTTTATTTATGAATAATGATGATTTTTAATTTTCACTATATTTATTATTATATTAAAATTAAAAATATATATAATTTTTTAAATAGTTGCCCCTTCTGTACTCTCTCTCACCACCGGTCTCAACCCCATCTAAAAACCCAGAAAATAAAAACACAAACAAAAAATACTCATTTCAGAAAAATTAAAACTTTGAACGTTGCGTCGACAAATCATAGTCGAAGAATTTGAGAGGACCGCTATTATCAGAGAACGCGACCGAGATTGCGGCGAAGTAGGGGCAGCGAGGGAGGTGGGAGTAGTGGTACCCGAGGGTGTATCTGTTCTTGATGGCGTCACTAGATCCAGATCCGTTTATGTCCCTTCCTTCAGATTTAATTGATCGTGGTGCAGTTTGAGGCAGGAGCTCACCACTCGCGTCTGCGATGCTGCGAAATACACGCCGACGAGCTCTGTGTAGAACGGCAATGAGAGCTTGACTATCTCCTGCAAAGGGTCGTTAATGAAGTCGAGGTGTTCAATGACGACCCACTCAACCTTTTGCTCCTTTTTCAAATCTCTACTTCTGATTCTTTTGTTTCCACTTGCTTGTTAAGGATGCGTTTTTTTTTTTTTTTTTTTCATTTTAATGTTCCGAGTTGTTCATAAGAGGTTGTGTTCTCAATTTCGATCTTTGTCCTTTTTTTTTTTTTTAATTAAGTGGGCTGTTGGTTTATTTGATTCTGGTTTAATGTCAAAGGTTGTCTTGTCCCATACCTGCTTTGATTTTAGTGCTGTTATGTAAAATCCTCATGGGAGTTATGTAAAATTTACTTGAGTTTTAAATTTAAATATAAATAAATTTTAATTAATTTAATAACATCATCTTTAAAATATCTTTTGTTTAATAAGAATTTTAATTTTAATAATTTATTTTACTTTCGATATTAAATTTTAATGAAGAATAATTTAAAAAAATAATTTATTTTTTAATTAAAATTTATATAATTAAATATTATTAATTAATTTTAAAACAATTTTTTGAAGCAGAGAGTACACTTTAAACAAACTGACCATACTGTTTTACCTGCGTCTTCATTGACTTGCGTCTTCGGCTACTTTCCTCTTCGAGGGAAAAAACACTATTTTCCTCTGCTAGGCAATGAGGGTTTCAAATTTCGAGTACAGTCCATCATAGTCATTACGATATATAGTAGAATAGAACTGCGAAAACCATAGCAGCACTACGTCCATCCAAGGCATAGTAGTGCTAACGTTATCGAAGATTAACAAACAATTCTATGGCTTCCTTCAAGCTTGTCTCCCTCTTTATCCTTCTGAGCTTCATCATTTTCATAACCACCAAAGCACAATTCGACCATGGTTTTTTGGGCTATTGAACCATACCACTCCAAACAGCGCCTTCCAATTCTCTCTGATTTATCTTCCAACGCCAACGCTAACAAGCAATTCTGCAACACCACAGTCGCCAGTAGAAATCATTCCGACACAGTCTATGGAATGTTCGTCTGCTCTTCTGGGGTGACGTGTCCCCTCAGCTTTGTAGCCAGTGCGTCGCAAACGCCCCTTTTGATGTGTCCAACAAGACAAACTTCATGAGTTTGGTACAATCAATGCTTGCTTCGCTATTCTGATCGCCGATCTCTCTCGCCTATAAATATAAAAGACTTCAATATCCTCAATACTTCCAACTCCAACCAGCAGTTTTTCACTTATGATTTGAGTAATACTTTATCTGAACTGGAGAAAGAGACCGGGGACGGTGCCACCAAGAAATATGGAACAAAAGCAGTAAAACTGAATGATCACAGATCTATCAAATGACGATTGCCAAACCTGTCTACATAACATTCTCATGAAGGAAATTCCATGGTGTTGTATGGCGAGTCCAGAGGGAAAAGCACTGTATCCAAGCGGCTATATGATGTTTGGATTGTCCCAATTTTACGGAGATGGTCACCCAGTTGAGGCGCACGGGCCACCTAGTCCTCCTCCAACAACTACAGGTGATGTTCCGAGCAAAATACAAACAAAAAGGTAAATTATCTTGTGGAATACTAACCGTAAAAAATGATTTTACTAAGTTATTTTAGTCTTTTTTTTTTACAAAGTAGTATTTTGCAACCATAATACTTTGCAAATTAGTAATTCATCACATATAATTTTTTTAATTAAATTTAAACAAATTTAATCAAATAGGCTGACACGGTATGTGTATAAATATACAAATATCATTGTGTACATAAGTTTTGGTTACTCTATTTTAACGAATTTTTGCAGGGAGTGTTCATGGTTGAATTAGTTAAGATATAAGCAAAATCATTTTAACTAATAAAAAAAAAACAACGAATAATCACCATTGTTTGCTTTTGAATATAATTAATTGTGATGGTTTTTTTCTTATAATACAATTAATTGTTTTAATTATTTGATGTAAATATATTTTTTGTTTGAACAATATTTGATGTAAATATTTAATCTTACTATAAACACCGCAGCAGAGAACAAGGTAAAAAAAATACCTGTACTTTACAATCTTTGTTTAACTCTTTTTTCGTTCTCTCCTTATAGAAAGGCATTTCTACAATTGTCATCGCGACTCTTAACAAATATTATCGGTGCCTGAATGAGACGTGTTAATTTCTTATGTAGAAAATAATAAAGGTAGGTCACGAACAGTTATTATCTTAATACCTGCCATCATTGTTGTCTCGGCGGTACTCGTTTCCTTTTGCTGCTATTTGCGAAGGAGAAAAGCAAGTAACTATAAGACTCTTCTCCGAAAAAACTGTTGTGATTTTGATTAAATAAAATTTCAATCAATAATTCTTAATATTTTGTAAACTTTAAGAAATTTGCAAACCTAATTCAAATATTTAAATATTTTGGTCTAGTTGGTCATGAAAGTATCACTTTAGAGGGATTGCAATTCAATTTGACTATAATTAAAGCAGCAACAAATCATTTTTCACCCGAGAATAAGATTGGCAAAGGTGGATTTGGAGAAGTTTATAAGGTGAGTAAATGTGTGATAATTTTTTCTTTTTTCATGGTTTCAACACAAACAAATAATTATTTATATTTTTTAGGGTATTCTTTGTGATGGACGACGTATAGCTGTCAAGAGGCTTTCAACAAGTTCTAAGCAAGGTTCAACCGAGTTCAAGAATGAGATTTTATTAATAGCCAAGTTACAACATAGAAATCTTGTGACATTTATAGGGTTTTGCCTAGAAGAGCAAGAGAAAATTCTTATTTACGAATACATGCCGAATGGGAGCCTCGATTACCTCTTATTTGGTTAGATATACTTTTGACCTTAAACTTTTGGATTAGTTAAAATGATTTATACATTATGCGTGCTTTTTATTACATTAGTATATCTTAAATTGATTCAAGTGATTAACTACAAAATGTGATTCACTTGCTTTTCTCACTCATTCAAAAAATTTTGTAGGTACTCAACAACAAAAGTTAAGCTGGTTAGAACGTTACAAAATCATAAAAGGGACTGCTCTAGGAATTCTTTATTTACATGAATATTCCAGACTTAAAGTTATACATCGTGATCTTAAATCTAGTAATGTTCTATTAGATGAAAATATGAACCCTAAAATATCAGATTTTGGTATGGCAAAAATTATTGAAATGGATCAAGACTGTGGAAATACTAATAGAATTGCAGGAACATAGTAAGTTTTTCTCACATGTTATACTTTCTTCTTGATCTCACATTGTATATGTTTTATTTTAGCTAACTTGTAATTTCTTATGTGCAGTGGTTATATGTCTCCAGAATATGCAATGCTTGGACAATTTTCTAAGAAGTTAGATGTTTTTAGTTTTGGAGTCATGGTTCTTGAGATCATTACAGGAAAAAGGAATGTAAATATTTATGAATCACACAATGTCGTAGAAGGTCTCATGGGTTATGTAAGTGTGTTAATCTATATTTTTAAATAATAATCATATATATATATATATATATATATATATATATATATTAAAATTGACTTTAGTTTAGAGAATTGTTATAATACCAATATTTAATTTTTTAAATTATTATAGGTTTGGAGACGATGGAAGGATGAAGAACCAATATGCATCTTTGACTCAAACATAAAAGAAAGTTATTCACAAATGGAAGTTCTTAAATGCATCCACATTGGTTTGTTATGTGTTCAAGAAAATCTAAATATTAGACCTACAATGGCAACAATTATGTCATATCTTAATAATCACTCGAATTGCCATCTCCACAAGAACCAGCATTTTTGTTACATAAGCACATAATGGATCCAGGGATAGTTACACCACAAGAAATTAGTCCTGACCAAGTTGCCAAATGTTCTACACTATTCTCAATCAATGAGATGTCTACCAATAGTTTTATCCTCGATAATTCATTGATTGCTTATTTCATAGCATCATTTACTTATGTTTTTATCTTGTAATAATCTTTCATTTGGCACTTGTATTAATAGAGATTAAATTATGAACTTTTTTATGATGTATTCATTCAATATTTTTTAATTAAAATCTTAGAACGATCCTTAAATAATCTGAGAATGCAAAGAAATTTAGGCCGCAAAACAAGAATACATAGAACCATGAATTCATTATGTTACCCATTTTATATTTACTTTATTATTACTTTGTTGTCGAAATTCAATTGAGCTTGAATATCTTGATAAGGAGAGTTGAAGGCACAAATCCATGAAGGTTTTTGTTGACTTGTGTGTCTTGGTGTGTTTGGATTCTTGGTGAATCCTTTCTCCAAAAGGTTATGTCCTATGTGATATGTTTCTACTTAAAAATGCTATTTTGGTGTCTAAAAATTTCTGTGATTTTGGTTGTCTAATCATGAACATATGCGATTGTATATTATGTTTTTTGTTGGTATATTGGCTGAATATCTTGGTTAAAATGATAGATGCATTATTCATGTTGGTGGATATTAGTTAAAATCATATGGTCCACATAATTAATAGTTATAAAATGTATCTAATCTGACTCTGATACCAATTGATGGAAAATTATAAAACAATGCATATAGATACATATTATAGCATGTGAGTATAGCAATAATACTTAGAAGGTTATCAAACACTAACCTGAATTCGCATTCATCTCCATGAGAATTGTTTGGCGTAGAAACCCTGAGTTACTCTTGAGATAATTTCTTTCCACTTTCTAGGAGATTGTTTAAGAGAATGTGAGTATGGGAAAGAGTGTAAATTTGCTTAATGAGATAGCAAATTTTATAATTCCCTAGCAGTGGGTAGGGATTTCTCAATAGGCCATTTACTAAATGATTGACCCAATCCATCACAGGGTCAATCTTATCACAATCTCATTCAAAATATCCGTAATCTATATATGATAATAATTATTGATTGATAGTAATCCACAACAAATATTTTAACAAAAACCACCAAGCCAGATGGATTAATTAGTGCAATATTGTTTCGTTTTAACTAGTAATATCAAGTTCAAGTCTTAGATATGTACATGTATTAACTTGTCATGGTTATCCGGTTTCAGCTTAACTAACAGTATCAAGTTCAAACCTATAGTACGTAGTATTATCCGATTCGAACAGAATTGTTTCTCGTGAAGCATTGAAGGATACATGTAGTCTCATGTTTATATAAACTTCTCCCCCCAAACACTCTTATGAAAAAGAAATATTTCTTTTATAGAAGTTTTCTTATTTTCCCAGAAAGAGATAAAATGAATTGAGTTTTTCCCAAAAAGTTAAAATTAACTTATACACTTAACTTTTATAGAAGTTTTCTTATTTTCGGTTCATTTTATTTCTTATTTTCTTCTCCTAATTTATCGAAATATGAAAGTGTATAGGTAGAAGAAAGACTCAGTTGCTATCATATCAATCTTATGGAAAGTTAATGGAAATAATAGAGTTTTGCCTCCATTTACACGACTAATCCAACTATTCTTATTCCAATAAATCAAAATATATAATATTTCTTGATGCTTTGTTGTAAGTCACCTATCAGTCAATACAAAGAACCAATCAAATGTTTTTGCCCCCTTTTTTTATTTAGGTTTCTTATGGTTTCTTTTTAAATTTAGTTTAGTTGCTTTATCTTCACGTTACAAAAGTTTAAGTCAATGTTGTCGTTTAATTAAGTATCCTTTTCGTTATGTCCTAGTTTTCTTACGAGAGAAAGGGCAAGTCAACTATGTGGCAAGTAGATATCTTCGCTCCATGTTGTGGCCAGATAATGACATATAACATTGTCTGCAAGAGAGTTAGGTTCACGCTGAAACATTCAAAACCAAATGAAGTCAAATTTACATTGGTGGACATTCTTAACTATTTTATTATGCCTTATTGGCATAATTCAAAACCTTTATGCTTCATGGAAGATTTCGTGAACATGGCATTATAATCTTATTTTATGGTACATAGCCAGCCAGTTTCTTTCTTGTTAAATTTGCATCATTTTTATATGCTGTGTTTGTTTGACTTTGTGTATCTTGTTAACAAACTTGGTCATTTGCTCAAATGATGCAGGAATGTGCCATCATTGTTTGTTAGTGGTTGTTTTAAATTGTATTATACCATGTACCAGTTCTATTCAAGATGTTTATCCATTTAATTTTTTACTAAATGAGGCCAACACTAGGTAAAAGGAAGAAGTATAAGGTTTTTGACTTTTTTTCCATTGATGTGATAAAGGGTGGGTTGATTCACTAGATTGGCACTGAATGCTTTCAACAAAGATCTTCTTATTCAGCATTACAAAGTTTTATGAGTAGTGAAGTTTTGTGTCCTCCTTTAAGTTGATCATGGGTGAAAGAATTCTAGTATTCCTATTACTCTTTTTCACTCATTCGTTGATTGTACTAGCAAAGACATCAACTCAGGATTGTAAGTTCAGTTTTAATCAAATGTTTTCTTTCATCATCCAAATGGCAGTTTTGGTGTACATATATATTCAAATCAGAAATATTTTCAGCTGGGAAAAACATTTGAATACATTCACTCTCACCTTGTGTAACAATTTTTGTATGAAGATTCAATATGTATTTGATTGTCTTTTTAATTTCTGATGCAGACACTGCTTTGCTGGCTCTAATGAATGAATGGCAGAACACACCACCTAATTGGGTGGGTTCTGATCCTTGTGGTGATGGTTGGGATGGCATTGAGTGTACCAATTCACGCGTTACCTCCATGTACTATATCTTTTAAATTCGTTCTTAATAAAATTTTCTCTTTGGCTGTTGCTAAAAAAAAAAAACTATATCTTTTAAATTCATGTGAAATTGCTACCTTCTCCTGAATTGTCTTCTTTGAGATTAATTCGGTTGCTTGTGTTTGCAGATCATTAGCAAGCATAGATTTGTCTGGCCAGCTTTCTTCAGATATTGGATTACTATCCGAACTGCTGATTTTGTAAGTTTTCTACTTTGGTGCTTGTAATATATTATATTATATTATATTCAAGTCATAGATAAATGGCTTTGAGACATGTTCAGCTTCAACCCTATTACTTGATAAGTATTGACAATGATCAAATATCTTAACTTGTCTGCTGAATGTGTGGAATATATATCAAAATAATGTTGAGGACTAAGCATCCTGAAAATTAATTATGTTTGGCCACTGTCTAAAGAATTGCATGAACTCTTCATTTCATTTTAATTCACAACTTCCTTGATGTGAGTATAGGAAACTATTTTTCATAAAGTGGTGACTTTGTTATTGATTTTTTCCTTTGCAGGGATCTGTCTTACAATAAAAAATTAACTGGACCACTTCCAAATGACATTGGAAACTTGAGAAAGCTGAGAAACTTGTAAGGCAGTATTGAATGTTGTTAAGAACTCAAGATATCATAACTCAAATGTGATCAAGTTTGACCAAACAACTCTAACAATGCTCTTTATTATTTTATTTTCCAGACTTCTTATTAATTGTGGTTTCACTGGTCCTATCCCAGTTACAATTGGAAATCTAGAACGGCTTGTCTTCCTGTAAGTGTTGTTTGCTTTTATTTTAGAAGATATATATATAAAAGCCTCTTCATTTAGCTTAATCAATAAACATTTGTATCAGGATAGCATTTGAAGTCCTTTGTACTTCCCATGAGGACTATGTTTTGAGTATCATATATCCATTTATTTTTGCAGTCCTATATGGTTAATGCTACCGATATCTTGTAAGATAACAAAGTTGATTTCAATTGCAGATCTTTAAATTCTAATGGCTTCACTGGGACAATTCCAGCTGCCATTGGTAATCTCTCAAATGTTTATTGGCTAGACTTAGCCGAAAACCAGCTTGAAGGGCCCATCCCCATATCTAATGGAACTACTCCTGGTCTTGATATGATGCACGATACAAAGCACTTGTATGTGAAATACCTTTTGCAAAAGTTGTCGTTATCTATTTACTTTTTCTCTTCATAATAATTTGCTTTATATCTATCAAAATCCCTCTGATATGTTCCATTTTTTACAGTCATTTTGGGAAGAATAAGCTTTCAGGAAACATTCCTTCTCAACTTTTTAGCCCGGAAATGTCTCTCATACATGTGTAAGATCCATCCCAGTATTTTCTGGAATTTGTTTACATGGGTGTAAAGCTCTTGTAACAACAAAAAGCACATGTCATACCATTACAATAGATAGAGGAATAGCGGTTAGGGGGAAGTGTAGTTTTGCAAAGAAGAGTTTAATTTATATATACTGCCATTGTAAAATTTACAGATATTCAATAGGATTTTACCTTGTCAACACATCATATTATTGCCTGATTGGTTTCACGTTAGAAACTCCATTAGACCAACTTTATTTTTTCATTTTTTTTTACTTTGGGAAATCAAGCTTTTAACTGGTTTCATGCATTGTAAATTGTGTAAACTTGGTTAGGAATTTAAAAAAAACAGACACTTAACTTTGCTATAAACTTATGAAATAAAAGTTTCCAAATATAAATCAGTTGACTTCAAAGCTACTTCCAAAATCAAGATCATCCAAAAATAGGTTTGCAAATGCTCACCCAAATGCACAATTAAGTCCCTCTATTGGTCTGTTACATGAATTCTTTCTTCGGTTTTAAAAGGCTAACTAATATATTTCTCGCTTGTTTAAATTAAGTTGGCAAACTGTAGTTGCCTTTATTTGAACAATGAAGAGAAAAAGAAACAGTGAAGTAAAAACAAGAAGGCTAGGGAGGGCGGGGTCAAGATTATGAAAATAATGACTTTAAATTTATAATAATATCTTTTTGGCAGGCTTTTTGAATACAACCGATTTACTGGCAGCATTCCATCTACACTTGGCCTTGTCAAGACTCTGGAGGTGGTGTGAGTATCCATATCTCAAACTTTAAACTAGTAAATAGAATTCTTGCTTCTTTTTGTCTTGAAATATTTTGTGTGGCTGCAGGCGTTTTGATAATAACTTTTTAAGTGAACCTTTGCCTCTGAACATCAACAATCTTACAAGTGTTAGGGAATTGTAAGTAGAGAACTAATGTACCAAACAAATTTTCACTATTTTTTTAGGTATGGTTTTAATATCCATTGTGATAAATTTTAACTACATTGATGGAGATTTTAATTTCATGTCTGTCAGGTTCCTGTCCAACAATCGCCTGCCTGGTTCCCCGCCAAATCTTACTGGAATGAATTCCCTCAGTTACCTGTAAATCATTTATCTAAGATAATTTTATTTTCTATATAACATTTGTAATTCAAACTTAATACAAATTTTGTAACAATGACTAACTTGGTTAATTAAATTAGAGATATGAGCAACAATAGTTTTGATCCATCAGACTTTCCACCATGGTTGCCAACTCTTCCAGCTCTGACGACAATGTATGTCTTTCTTTATCCACTCTTTCAACTATCACCTTTCACTTTCTCTCACAGGTTTCAACTTTCAACACCTTAATTCTCATACTTTTCTTTTGTAAGGCAGAATGATGGAGAGTACAAAACTTCAAGGACGTATTCCTGTTTCTTTGTTCAGCCTGCAACAGTTGCAGACAGTGTGAGTACCAACCTGTATTCTTTGCCATTTTGTGATAAGAGTTAATGCTCAAAGTTTGAATATAGTACTTGCAAGTAATTATTCCTGTTCATCTTTTTCATAATGATATACTGGCTAAATTTTTATCGTGATCCATAGGGTGCTGAAAGACAACCAGCTAAACGGCACTTTAGATATTGGCACCTCTATCAGCAACCAACTGGATCTCCTTGATTTGCAGATTAATTTAATTGAAGGTTTTGATCCACAAATTGATGTCTCTGAAGTGGAGATAATGTAAGGCATAACTATAGTGATTATTTTATTATAATAGATGCTTTCATTACTTCTACAGGAAGATAAATTTTCCTTTGGATAAGTTTCAATATTTCCTTGTTCTCTTTGTTTACAAGGTTGATTTTGAAATACATGTTTATGTGCAGACTTGTGAATAATCCAATTTGCCAAGAGACAGGAGTTCCACAGACTTATTGCTCCATTACAAAATCCAATGACTCATATTCAACGCCACCAAACAACTGTGTGCCTGTTCCCTGCACCTTAGATCATCATCTGATACTAAGCCCCAAGTGCAAATGTGCATACCCATATACAGGAACTTTATTTCTCAGAGCTCCTTCCTTCTCAGACTTGGGAAACAAGACTGTCTTTGTAACCCTGGAGTTATCTCTGATGCAGTCTTTTCAACTTCATGATAAACCTGTGGATTCAGTTGCTTTAAGCAATCCAAGGAAGAACACATTTCAGTACCTTGAAGTGACTTTACAAATATTTCCATCAGATCAAGATCGTTTCAATCGAACAGGGATTTCTGGTATAGGCTTTATTCTCAGCAACCAAACATACAAGCCTCCTCCAATGTTTGGACCATACTATTTTATTGCTGATGAGTATGAACACTATGTGGATAATTCAGGTAAAACTGATTTTACATAGTAATGAATTAAGTAATAAGTATAGTATATGTGCTCCATTTTAAGACTACTTTTCTCTTTCCATTTAGTTTTAGAAGGTCCTGTGGCATCCAGTAGTAAATCTTCAAATACTGGCATCATAGCTGGAGCTGCTGCTGGTGGTGCTGCCCTTTTGGTGTTAGTACTCCTTGCATGTGTGTATGCTATCAGCCAGAAGAAAAAGTCAAAAAAATCAACTGGGAATAGCAATCCTTTTGGTATGATAACTGTATAGCTCCTGCTTTATAGCTATCATTGTGGAGTTGAGTTTATTTAAATGTTTGATTTCATAAAATGCAGAACAATGGGATCCGCATGAGAGCAATAGTAGCATCCCACAGTTGAAAGGAGCAAGGCGCTTCACTTTTGAAGAGATACAGAAATACACCAAAAACTTTTCACAAGTCAATAATATAGGATTTGGCGGTTATGGGAAGGTATTGAATGCTTCTTGTTTACTTCATTCTCTATATAGTCAAATATATTGCCTGCAATCACATCTATTCACTCCTCCACAGGATGCAGCATCTGATTGTAGTTTAGTTGGTAGTATCAGAACTTATGCATGAAAACACTTATGTATTTTGACTATCCCTTAATAATATGCCTGATATAAAAAGATTATATAATCAACTCTGCCTTATGTGTTACTCTTCAGTTCACTTTTCTTTTTACTTTCTAATTTACCGATTCTCTTTTAGAATGAAAACTCTTCCTTCAAAATTTTTTGAGGATAATGTATTGGAACTTGGAAGCTTCATGTTAATTTTCTCTATATAGTCAAATATATTGCCTGCAATCACATCTATTCACTCCTCCACAGGATGCAGCATCTGATTGTAGTTTAGTTGGTAGTATCAGAACTTATGCATGAAAACACTTATGTATTTTGACTATCCCTTAATAATATGCCTGATATAAAAAGATTATATAATCAACTCTGCCTTATGTGTTACTCTTCAGTTCACTTTTCTTTTTACTTTCTAATTTACCGATTCTCTTTTAGAATGAAAACTCTTCCTTCAAAATTTTTTGAGGATAATGTATTGGAACTTGGAAGCTTCATGTTAATTAATGGAAATGCTAAATTTTAAGAAAGAACTATAACCATGATGGGGAGTAATCTTCTCATGTAAAAACTTCACATGACCTTGTCATGTAAAATTTTTGTATTTTTCTTTTTCTTTGTAAAGATTAAATAGGAGAGACTTATCAAAAATTGTAAATATTAATAAAGAGAGAGATAGTGATAAAATTTTCACAAGATAACATCCTGAAAATTTAACATAAATGGATCCATTCCCAACCAAAGATGACACATTCAATCAGTGTTATGTGTAGTGAAATAAACCTTATATTTCTGTAACATGTACTTATCATTAATACCACCACATAGTTATGTTACCCTTCCAGGAAGAGAAAATGAGAGATTTTGTCTGCATGTTTATAGCTATATAACACTATTAACCTTTTAATATACATTTAGGAAGTGTCTTAAAGAATTTGTTGGCAGGTTTATCGGGGAACTCTTCCCAACGGGCAACTAATTGCAGTAAAGCGAGCTCAAAAGGAATCTATGCAAGGAGGGTTGGAGTTCAAAACTGAGATTGAACTTCTATCAAGGGTCCACCATAAAAATCTTGTTAGCCTTGTTGGTTTCTGCTATGGGCAAGGAGAACAAATGCTGATATATGAGTACGTTGCAAATGGTACTTTGAAGGATACTCTTTCAGGTACAAGTTTATTCACAATTTAACTTCATTAATGTGTGTTTGTTTACATTAATTTTTTTTAAATAAATAATCATTTTTCTTTGAATAATGTTTTGAAAGAGCTTTGAAAAAAGTAATTGTTTTCAAACCCATAGATAATTCTCTTCATCATCGTAAAAATTCTTTGTAGACATCTATTGGATTTGGATTTTTTTTTTATCAGCAAAATAAATATAATATTAATAATTGGTACAGGGGTACCAAAAACTCATTTACAAAAGGATCCTAATACATCCAAACCTGTGTCACTCTGGTTACTATCCATTTATACCCACCTCTTGAATATATATAAAAAATAAAAAAAATTAACCACGGAAACATGCTAAACACCACACCCACACCTGAGAATATAAACACGTGGAATATATGCAATTGTAACCAATACCCACCTTGACAACCAATGATCAAAATCTCCTAACAGTAGGCTTATACGATGAGAATGAGCTACTTGGCACTAGCATCCAAGCCTCACATTGAAATGCCCCGCAAACCCTTATGAAGACAACGCCACTTAGCTTTTCATAATACATGTTTGATGTACTTGAACCGATTCATATTGATAATTGGATTTGGATCTAATTAGTATTTTTAAAATAATTAGTCATAAAATATGTCTGTTATTAATTGAGTGTAAAAATTTTATCGGTGAAGAAGGTGAAGAAGATTAGGATTCAGATTCAACGTGGTTTACCGATGAAAGAGGTGGAGATTAGGGTTCAAACTTCTAAAATTATGTTTAATGAGATTTATTTAAAATAGTTGTAATTTTAAATTTTTAAAAATTAATTAATCAAGGACTAATTTTAAAAAATAAAAGTTTTTTTTAATTAATGAGAAGAAAAATGATATGCAATTTGATTGGTTAAAAAATCAACAGTATCAAAACTTCCAAAATTATTGAGGGTACCATAAAAACTCTACTTTATAAAAAGAATAGACTAATAACATACTGTATTATAAAAAGTATATTATTGACATTTTTCTTTAAAAGAAAGTTAAGGTATTATTAACCTCTCTCTTTTTTCCTTGAAGTGCCAAATAACACACATGATTTTGGTCTGTGTAGGGAAGTCTGGAATAAGATTGGACTGGATTAGAAGGCTAAAAATAGCCCTTGGTGCTGCCAGGGGGCTGGATTATCTGCATGAACTTGCCAATCCTCCAATCATACACAGGGACATCAAATCCACTAACATCTTACTGGATGAGCGCTTGAATGCTAAAGTATCTGATTTTGGTCTCTCCAAGCCTTTGGGTGATGGTGCAAAAGGTTATATTACCACACAAGTCAAAGGAACAATGGTTTGTATATTAACATTTAGCATGCCCACATGTCTGCAGTAACATCTTATATTCAATAATTATTTAGATCTTATCAAAATTAATCAAGTGATGACAATGGATTTTTGTTTTTGATGTAGGGCTACTTGGACCCAGAGTATTATATGACTCAACAGTTGACTGAGAAAAGTGATGTTTATAGCTTTGGAGTGCTAATGTTGGAGCTGATAACTGCAAGAAGGCCAATAGAGCGAGGGAAATATATTGTGAAAGTGGTTAAGGGTGCTATTGACAACACAAAAGGCTTCTATGGTCTTGAGGAAATTCTTGATCCAACTATTGAAATGGGGACAGCACTGAGCGGTTTTGAGAAGTTTGTGGATCTTGCAATGCAGTGTGTTGAAGAGTCAAGTTCTGACAGGCCTACAATGAATTATGTTGTGAAAGAAATTGAAAACTTGTTGCAGTTGGCCGGTTCAAGCCCCATTTTATCAGCATCAGCATCAGCATCCACTTCATCTAGTTATAATAATGTAACTAAAAGTTCCCAGCATCCTTACGAAAATGAATACTTTGATTCAAGTGTGGTACTTCCACGTGCATAAATTGAGCCTATGTTGGCCTTTTCACGTTTCAGCACAAATGTAACCTGTGCAAATAATGTACAAAAACAAGAAAAGGGAAGGGGTGCTAGACGTTGAGGAGAAATTATTACATAATTCAAAACTACTATGATTCCAGCTAATCTCCATATGAAATGTAGTTGATTTTTTCAATTTACCAAAAATAATTAATTTCATATAGAGATTAGTCGGAATTATAGATACATGGTGGTCTTAAACTATTTAATGATTTCTCCTTTTGGAGGAGGGGAGGGCATGTTGTTAATTGTGTATTATGCTGTTAGCTTAAGATTGAACATGAATATTGAAGCTGAAGTTTGAGGAGAAATTCTAGTTTAGATTCTTGTTTACTTGTAGTTTCTTATTTTAGCTGGAATTGTGTAACATATATTGCCTTTGAACATATTATAGAAATCGTTTCTGTCCAAGTTGGCTAGTATTGTCGCAACGTACAGTGTTGTGAAAACCGGACCGGTCACCGACCCGGTCGAGGTACTGGGTCAATGGGTCAGTGGTCGAACCGGTGGGTCACTAATTGACCCGGTTTGAACCGGTATATATACAAGCTAACCAAAATTTGATTAATCCATACTCTAAATTTAAAATCATTATTATGATAAAGTAAAGAAAGGATGAAAAAATTGAACAAACTATAATTTATATAATCATTTATTATGATAAAATATTTTGTTGAATATTATTATTAAATTATTAAGAAAACTACTTATTAATATATAATATATATTGTATTTGTCACTTCTATTCTGAATAAGTGGTTTGGTTTAGTGGTAACACTAATTTGATATAATTAAAGGGATCAAGGTTCGATTCCCAGCTATTGCATCATTTTAGTGATGTATTTTTAATTAACATTTCAATTTGAACTTAAATGATTAACTACCTAACAGCGTGCGTGGAGCAGTGTGTAGCACACCTTGGATAGGATAGTGTGTGTGGACCCGTGGGAGTATCAGCCGGTTTAATCAGAATAAAAGTCTATAAAACCGGAAAACTTGGCCGGTTTAACCCGGTATTCGGGTTAAGTGCATGACCGATCTGATAAGTTAACCGGACCGGTCATATGTCTGGTTTCCGGTTTTTTCCTGTGTCTTTTGCCTGTCAATGATAGCCATGAAATTTGAATGTTAGGCATTCAACATTTTAGGGTGAAAATTAAATAAATTAAATTTATTTACTTTTCATTCATGATATCATGATGGAACTCATTGTTCTAATAATTAAATAAGAAAGGCTAATAATAACTTCTTGCCTCACTCTTTTCAATACTCTGTTATTAATTGAAATTATGATAAAACCAAAACATCAAATGAGCTTCACATCATCTAATGGAAAAATTATTACGTAGTTTGAGATTATTGTGTGTTCATGGTCCCGATAGTTACATGACATGAACTCAAGTTTTTTAATTGATGAAAAAAAACTAATAACACTTCCTTACATGTTATGTGAAGATCATTAGTGGAGATTATAAACAGTCTTGAACTATCTAATAATTTATCTTTATAATAAGTCTTAATTAATTTATTCTATTACAATAAATTTTAACTATGCATAGAGTGTGTTAAAGAATATTTTGCTAGTATTTCTCATATCAATAATAGAGAATTAGAGACACATGTTAATTAACTAAATAAGTGGCGCTGCAATGCAGGACTGTGTATATACTAGGCAAACTAGGACAAAATGCCTTAGGCCCGGCTTCACATTTTTATAGATATATTGATTAGCATACTACTTGAAGAATGACTTATGAATTCTCATTGGTCAAAATGAGTGTTTTTATTTTTATTTTAAAAAAAGCATACTTTTAGATTGTTTAGAACCTAAAGTAGCTTGAAACTAATCTCAAAAATGATTTTTATGTTTAATTTTTGTTAATATTATTAATTAAAAGTTTAAATAAACGTAGGGGTGTCAATAAATTAACAGTTTGATTAACTATTTAATAAAATTCATTTTAGTAAAAGAATAAAAAAAAATTAGAATAGACAAATGAGAATAAATAATATAGACATGCTCATAATTTAATTAAAATGTAAAAGTTATAGTTGTTTTCCCTTCAAAAGTTGTTTGTGAATTTTAATTTAAAACAGTAGAATCCAACCATTTAGTCCATAGCTTGATTAATTTATTATATTTAAAAAAATATTTTTAATATGCTAAAAAATACTAAAATTACAAAAGAAATTAATCAAAATATTTAATTATGTCTTTATAATCGAGCTAGTTATTTCTACTTTTCAAAGATTCCAAGAATTAATTGATTCATACAGCCAACCTCACAGTTTTAGACTTTTTAGTAACGTTCTTTTCTTATCTCCTTTCCTTAATTACAAACAACAAAACATTGCTATATATCTAGAAGACATTAGTCATATAAAGTAACCCTCAGGTTTGGCAATTGTGGATGTTTACAGTTCCAAAAGTTCTATTAATCGGACTCAGTCAATGAATGTGCAAATCAATTGTGCGACAAAAGTTATTTCTTGCAAATGGAGTAGTCATCGACTATTACTAATTTAGATTGGTGTGGAAACATTCAACCTCGCCTTATACGATGGATCAGAGAATAATTCACTTTAAAGGAAAAAATAAAATAACTTAATGATTAATAAAATTATGATTCATTATATATGTGCATAATATTAATAACTATTTTTTTTTATTTTTCTAATACAATGAGAACTTTCTTTAAAATAACTAATCATAAAGTTAAAGAGGGTATCACAATATGAGTTCACGAAATTGACAAGATGAACTATATCAATTAAAAATAAACAAAATTTCTATGCACTTTTAGAATTATTTTTTAATTAAAATTAGAGTTTTATAACTGTAACTCATAATAAAAATTGACATTAATTACTAGATGAAACTCTACTAAAAAATACTATATATAAATTTTGTTCTTAGAAAATATTAGATACACAAATCATGCTTTTTTGGTTCTTCATTGATAGAGTAATCTGTAAGTATTACATTAGAGTCTTTTTTAGGTTTAACATCAGTACTAGAATACCTAAGAGACAATCTCTAATTCCCCAATTTCTTTAGGGATAAAAAAGGTCAGAGCACGAGCATTTAGCCTTTAGCATATTTTCGCATTTTCTACGGTTGAGGAAGACTTGGACTTGAGGGTCTTCTAATACTGTCAAGACAAGACAAGTTTTCCTGTCTACACATGTATAAACTTGGGATAAACTATCATTTTAATCTATTCTCGTAAAGTATTGTCACACTCACATTTGTATTCAAAAGTAAGAAAAATTGAAATAAGTTCCTAAATTTGCTCTCCCCATTATCAAGGTGAGACGGGTTGATTTATTAGAAGAAAAAAAAGTTGAAAAACATAATCTTTCTTTGGCTCTCCACTTAGAGGTGGATTAGTGGATTGATCTGTCAAAAAAGATCAAATGACGGATTGGTGAGTTATAAAAATGGTGAGTTTGGTTGAGCTGACAAAAAAATAAATATAAATCTTAATACTCAATAACTCATATAATTTAATTTCATTCAAAGAATCATGTATGATACACTAAGTACTCATCTTATTTCATTTTAGATGATCCTTTGAGTTTAACAAATTCAATAAGAAAGAATAGGAAAGAAATGTAAAAAAAAAATATATATTCATGGATTTTTTTCAATAAAATTACATTTTTTAATACACAAATAAAAAATGATAATACTTTAAGAAATCAAATAGTTTAATTAATTGCCGGTACATCCACAAATATATATTAATTCATTAACACAAGTTCACTAAAATTAATCTTTCAAGGGGTTAAAAAATACAAAAATCTAAAATGATAAGTTAACGGATCAACCTAACAGGTTAAGTCACTTAGTGCATGTTTGGTTTTCTATTAAGAGGCTCCCAAACGACCGTTGAATCAAAAGCTCTAAATTTCTACTTCTCACAAAACGTGCATTGAAATGTGTGTCGGTTCATGCTAACAATAAACCAAACACACCCTTAACCTATCTCATCATTTTCTTTTGCGGATTAGACAATTGAACTATGAGTTCAACATGTTTTACCAATCCTATTGAAAGCAAACAAGTTTTCCTACAAAAATGTATTCAAGTATAATATGAGCAATTTTTAAACGTAATCTTAAAATTAATTTAACAAGTAGACATTTCTGACTTGACTTTTTTTATAATAGAATTATTTTAAACATTTTAATTTTTAATTTAGAAGTGGCCTTATAAAATTCAAAATCTAACACAATAGGAAGGAAAAGAATTCACAACTATATAAGTATTTGAACTTTCATTTTAAAAAAATAAATTAAAAAGCCTTCCTCCTATACCCTACATATATAATATTAATTTCATTGTTTGAATTGATATGATGCAGTTATTGTATCTCATCCGTGACTTGAATGAATCAGGAATATGTCAGTATCGGGAGATGATCTCAAATCTCAATTCATGTGAAATAAGTCAACAAACGCTGTTTAGACAGATGGTTCAATTGTAAGCCTTTTTTTTTTCACTTTTTCTTTTAAAAAAATTTCTTATTTCATTTTGCATAAAAAATAATTTCATTAATTACGTTATGATTGTACCAGCCAATTTGACTGTCTCATCCTATATATTAAACCTTCAATACTTTCAAAGTAAGAAATTTTATAATGTGAATTAATTATAGAGGAGATAAATCAAATTATAACAATGTAATTTTCATCAATTATTAGCATCAATAACTTTATATAAAATATAATTTATATCGATCCAACTATTAAATTATATAGTTATATATTATCTCGATTGTTTGTTATAAATTTTTTAACTAATTAATAACAATGATGATTAGAAAAAAAAGATTATATACTGACAGTATAAAATGTTATTCAATCACAAGGCACTATTTATGATAAATTTGTTGACTTTTACAAAATTATTTTAAAAGTTATGTAAATAGTAATTTATGATTGGATGACAGTCAGTGCATCACATTTTTTTTTTTTTACCAAAGCATCACCATTAAACTCATTAAATTATATATAAATATTAAAAGTATATATTATGTTATGGTTCTAATTAAAATTCCAAAGTGTTTACTGTATGTCATTTAATGAATAATATCCCAAACTATCTCTCCCTCTAGCTCGTTTCAACAATAACGATGTTTGTGTAGTATTCCAGTCATGTCAATTCAATCAAGGGACATTGACTCGGTATGACAGAACAGGAAGAAGGAAAATGAAAACTTCAAATCGATTATGAGTTTGTCATCAACTTTCCTGTAAGTGGATAAGGTGGTGAGTGGGTGATAATAAAGAATAGAATTTTGTCATTCAACATTAAAGAGTTATTATGAGAGTGGCAGCAAGACTTTGAGTTCTACTTCATGATCATGGATGAAAGAATACTGATACTACTAGTGCTTTCCTTCAACTGTTTGTTGTTTGCAGTAGCACAAGATGTCAACAATGATTGTAAGTTCTGTTATGAACTTATGATCATACACTTATCTTCAAGGTTTCAAATTCAGAAACAAGCAAAATATGGATGATTCTTCATGCAATAGAGAGAACTGAGAAGCCTTCATATTATATGAGTCTTACCTTCTGCATGCATGTCCAAGTTTAATCAAATGTTTTGGATACTTGTTTGTGTTAAGATTGAAGACTTGAATGACTGAAATATATAATTTGACTTTTCAACGTAAAATTCTTATGCAGTTGTAGTCCTAAAGTCTCTAAGGGGTTCTTGGCAAGGCCCAACTCCCAACTGGGAGGGTTCAGATCCTTGCAAGGATTGGGATGGCATTAAGTGCCAAAACTCATCACGTGTTATTTCCATGTAAGGTCTTTTTTTATTATTTCCCTTTTCTTTAGTTTTCTCCTGAATTAATCTATACTTTTTGAGAGACTATAACCTGTTGTCTAGTGCTTCAGATCATTAACAGATATTGGTTTGACCGGCCAACTTTCAGGAGATATTGGATCACTTTCTGAACTGGAGATTCTGTAAGCCTTTGAATTTACAGATTGAAAAGGATCTATTCTTAATATCATATATAGATTAGAGTAGCCTACTATAACAAAATAAAAAATAAAAAAAAGGTTTACAAAAGCTATGAGCTTATGTTAGGCTAAGTGCTTACAAGAGTATCCAAATGAATCATAATTTCCTTGGTTTGTGTGTTAAATTGGAGAGCAATTTTTATGAATAGGTCACTGTTTCCTTCCTAATTGTTTTGTCCTTCTACAGGGATCTCTCATACAATAGGGGCCTCACAGGATCACTTCCAACAGAAATTGGAAACTTGAAGAAGCTATCAAAATTGTAAGGAAGTTTTGATTGTTGTCAAGTTTATAACTCGATCCTTTTACCAACAACACCAAAAAAAAAAAAAAAGATTATGGCCGTATCATGAACATGCATGATGAAACAATTCTAACAAAAGTAATACTTTTTCATTTATCTTCCAGAATTCTTGTTGGTTGTGGTTTTACTGGTCGTATTCCAGATGAAATAGGATCTCTACAACAGCTTGGTTTCTTGTAAGCATGATTTTTTACTGTTCCATTTTTTTTGGTGAATCAGTTCCAACAATACCCTTTTGGGTGTGTGTTGAATTCTTGGATAATACTCTAAATCAACAACTTGCTATTGCAGATCTTTAAACTCCAACAATTTTGTTGGACCAATTCCACCTTCTATTGGCAATCTATCAAATCTTACTTGGCTAGATTTAACTGACAATCAGCTTGATGGATCCATCCCAGTATCTAGTGGCACTACCCCTGGTCTTGATATGTTGCACAAAGCACTGCACTTGTACATCAATTCTCTTTAGCTGCCAGTTTTTTCTGTATCAGTGATTTTTCTTTATGTGATAAAAATCCATCCAACATATTTCTAATATTGTCTGCAGTCATCTTGGGAAGAATAGGCTTTCAGGAGAAATTCCTCCTCAACTTTTTAGCTCGAAAATGACTCTGATACATGTGTAAGAATTGTCCTTAATATTTGCCATTTGTAGCCTTTGAATATGATTGAGCAAGTATGCAAAATTTTCACTTTCATATAATTGTACACGGGGGTACAGATGTTGAATTTTGGTTGAAACTTTAGCAACAATAAAATGCACTTGTCACTTGTCAGAAAAAACTGTGACCATAGTGAAAACTTATACTAACAGTGATATTGTAAAAACGAACAGACATGCAGACACGTATATGTTAGACAAAGTCTTCTTACTATATATGTGTGTGTGTGTGTGTGTGTGTGTGTGTGTACACATTCTCTAACAAATTCTGGAATATCTTAACTGGCAGGATTTTTTACAGCAATCAACTAGTTGGCAGCATTCCTGAAACGCTTGGGCTAGTTAAGAGTCTGACGGTGGTGTAAGTGACTGATTGAGAATAGTACATCCTCAAACAAATTCATTGGTAGAATTTTGCTAGACGCTTTTTGGATTAAATATATTTCTGTGGCTAGCAGGCGCTTTGAAAATAATTCATTGGATGGACATGTGCCTCAGAGCCTCAACAACCTTACCAGTGTCACAGACCTGTAAGCACATAAATGATAATGTGCCAACTAAAGTTTTATTCTTCTTTATGCATATTTCGGTATCTGGAGCAGAAATTCAATCTTTGTATAGAAAGATTTTTGGTTTTATACTTTTCACTTTTTTCAGGTTGTTGTCCAACAATAAGCTGCAAGGTGCCCTGCCAAACCTTACTGGGATGAACTCCCTAGAATACTTGTAAGTAACAAAGCGTTTGTCTGTGACAGTTGAAATATTATTACTCAACCTTTCTCTTTTGAATTGAATGTTTCTTGTGTGACAATGGACTAATTCTTCAAACTCTGTTTTGAAGGGATTTGAGCAACAATAGCTTTGATAAGTCAAATTTTCCACTGTGGCTTTCAAATCTGAAGAATTTAACAACATTGTATGTCTTTCTTTTGCATTTGTTTCACCCTTGAGTTATTTATGTATGTGGTTTCAACACTTCAATAGAGTTTACTCTTATGTTGGTTGGCAGACAAATGGAGAATGTGAACCTTAATGGAAACATTCCGGTTCCTTTATTTAGCCTTGCCAATTTACAAAATGTGTGAGTTACCTTTCTCAATGATTAATCTTACAGTCTCCACTTTCAGAAATAAAAATATAAAGTGGTTACATATTCACCATTGTTGAAGTAATATATATGATAAATGCTCTGACATGCAACATATTCATAGTGTGCTAAAAAGCAACTACCTTGATGGAACCTTGGATATTGGCACCAACTACAGCAAACAACTGAAACTTATTGATTTGAAGTCAAATTCAATTGAGGACTTTGAGCAACAAAATGATCACCTGGAGGGTATCACGATAACGTAAGCCACACTTGTTAATGATTCTGGGTCTTTTTTCTGTCTTTCATTGCACACATAGGTTATTTTGTCACTTCAAACAAGTTTAGCTTTCTTTTCAAGCATAAGATTCAATATTTACAAGTCTTTGTTTTTTAGCCCCTCTACATGGTTGAAGTATTGATTGCACTTTTGTCTGCAGACTTGAGTCCAACCCCATTTGTACAGAAACAGGAGCTATGGAGAGGAGTTACTGCAAAAAACACAATATCTTAGATACAGAACCACAAAATAAATGTCCACGTGTTAGTTGCAGTCCAGATCAGATTCTCAGTCCCAATTGCAAATGTGGATATCCAATTACAGGAACTTTGACTTTCAGAGCACCTTCATATTTTGAATGGAGAAATACAACATCCCTGGAGGAAGATCTTTTGCAAGCATTTCAATCTAATCATCTACCTGTGGATTCAGTTTCTTTAGTCTTTTCAACTGGAGATCCATTTCAAAGTTTTGACTTTACCGTACAAATATTCCCACTAGGCCAAGATCATTTCAGCCAACAAGACAAATCTAGAATAAGCTCTTTTCTTGGCAACCTAAGTGCTAATAGACCATATAATTTTATTGCAGGAAACCAAAGTGATGGTAACTACACTACTAACTTTTTCACACCATTTTCTAGAGACAGAAATAATAATACTAATTTGTCTATCTTCTTTCTCATAATAAAGGCCATAAGGAGTCAAGTAATTCATCAAGCACTGTCATAATTATTGGAGCAGCAGTTGGTGCTTCTTCCGTTCTGCTTGTGTTATTAGTCCTTGCAGGTCTTTATGCTTTCCGCCAGAAGAGAAGAGCAGAAAGAGCAATTTCTCGAAGCAATCCTTTTGGTAAATAATTATAAACTCAGTTCCTGCTGTTACATGAAATTCTGTTGATTTATATTGATTTACACAAAATGCAGGAAACTGGGATCCAACTAAAAGCAACTGTGGCACCCCTCAGTTAAAAGCAGCAAGGCAATTCTCTTTTAAAGAAATTAAGAAATACACAAACAACTTCTCACAAGACAATGATATTGGATCAGGAGGTTATGGAAAGGTCTTGAATGTTTCTTGTTAACTTTAATGTGCTGTTGTGATTTATACATACATACATATATACATGATGGGTGAGAACTATTCTTATGAGAATAACAAAGTTTAACCATACAACCATACATGACTGGTCATGATTTCTTGTTCTCATGAGAATAGTTCTCACCTGATATTTGTTCTCAACTGTTCAATAAGTATTTACTGTCAGTTAAATTGTTTTTTTAGGCCCAAAAAAGTCAAATAGAAAAAAAGAATATATAAATTGACTGTTTCCTTTTTAATGTAGTGTGCCTCGGAGGCTTCTCACCCTATACTTTTTTTCATAATTGTGTACAACATATGATTTAGAAACACCTGCAGAAACATTTTTATTTTCAAAACAATAATAACTTGAATGGTTAACAAGTTAACCAAATTGAATTTCAATAATATTCAAAGAGTTGTTAATATGAGAGCCAAATATTTTGTCAATTAACCACACAAGTGATTAATTTTCTATGTTGGGAAAATTTCCACTGGTAGTTCCGTATTCTAATTCTCCCACATTTCTAACTTTGACGGCAGAGAACATAGTCATTTACCCATTCATGCAACCTTGTGTAGCACTGCATCAGGCACTCATCATCTCTATGCATTTGGTTCTTGAAGCTACCATTAACAAAGACATGCTAGTAATTCATTAGCAACAAATTTTATATGAACATGTTAATAAATGTAACATTTGTTGACAGATATTTAACTATATACTTCTAACAATAGACTAATAAGTAAATGTTCACAGGTTTATCGGGGAACTCTTCCCAGTGGGCAAGTGGTAGCCATAAAACGAGCACAAAAAGAATCAAAGCAGGGAGGGCTAGAATTCAAAGCTGAAATTGAACTCCTTTCAAGGGTCCACCACAAGAATCTGGTTAGCCTTTTGGGATTCTGCTTTGAACGAGAAGAACAAATGCTGGTTTATGAGTTTGTTCCAAATGGAACTTTGAAAGATGCTCTCACAGGTATTTATATATATATCCAGCTTGATACTTACAGCAGATATTACTATCTCTATGGAATTTTTAACTAATTTAATTGGATTATTTACATTTACATCCACCTTTTTGGCCAGTACTCACCAGTCACCATGCAGTTTCCTAAGTGTTACCACTTACCACATTGACAAAGCACTACACAATATCTGTGTCTGAAAGATAAACTTACTAAAATCCTAGTTCCTATGTTTCTTATAATTATGACTTTCAAATCTGGAAATGGTTGCTTGATGAGATATGTCAAATTCATAATATTTATTGTACCTAATAAGTAATAACATGCATATAATCTATGCAGGGAAATCTGGAATTGTGTTGAGCTGGAGTAGAAGGCTGAAAGTAGCCCTTGGTGCTGCCAGGGGTTTGGCTTATCTTCATGAACATGCTGATCCCCCTATTATACACAGGGACATCAAATCAAACAACATTTTACTGGATAAGAACTATACTGCAAAAGTTGCTGATTTTGGTCTCTCCAAGTCTATCTTAGATGATGAAAAAGATCACGTCACCACTCAAGTTAAAGGAACAATGGTTTGTATTTATCTTCTAGGCATTTTTACTACAAAATGGAAAGATTACTAACGGGAAGGTGACATCTTATTTTTCAAATGAGTGGAGGTAGAAAATGATTGATTGCGTGATTTTGCAGAGTTTTAAAATAATATTTTTCTGTATTGAGAATTTTCATGAAATTATGTAAGCATCTAAGCTGTTTCACATGCAAGTATGACAAGGAAAACACATCATCTGTCTGGAGCAAAATCTAGTTTTCAAAATATCGTGTTAGAGAAAATCACATTGAACTGTAGTGGTGACTGACGAGAATGGATTCAATTTGTTAATGTAGGGCTACTTGGATCCAGATTATTATACTAGTCAGCAGTTGACTGAAAAGAGTGATGTCTATAGTTTTGGAGTGCTAATGCTGGAGCTGATTACTGCAAGAAAGCCAATAGAACGAGGGAAATACATTGTGAAAGTGGTCAGGAGTACAATAGATAAGACAAAAGACTTGTATGGTCTTCTCGAAATTATTGACCCAGCCATCTGTTCAGGATCAACACTGGAGGGTTTTGAGAAGTTTGTGGACCTTGCAATGGAGTGTGTTGAAGATTCAGGAGTTGACAGGCCCGCAATGAGTGATGTGGTTAAAGAAATTGAAGACATGTTGCGGTCTGTTGGTTTGCACCTAACATCTGAATCATTAGCATCCACTACATCTAGTTATAGATATCAGGAGGTAAGTATAGTGAGTTCCCATCAGGACCATCCTTACAGCAATGAGTCCTTTGGTTCAAGTGCAGAACATTTATATTCAAAAAATGAGCCTAGTTAAGTTAGTCTTTTTCTCAAGATTGAAGTCAAGAGAGGCTTGTTTATTAGTATTTCTTGAGTCTTGACCAAAACACAGAAAAGTAGAAATTGTGTATTTAGAGTTTGTGGTTGTTAGCTTGAGAGTATAAGTGTGTAACATGGTTCACATTTCCTTGACTATCATTTCTTTTCCTTCTTTCTCTCCCTCTAAAGATGTGAAATGTGTGACGAATATAGGTTTTGATATGGAACATGTAAAATATGAACGGTTTTGATATATGGGCATGATTTCTCACTTTATGAATGAGTTCAATGACTTTCCTTTAACAATAGTATAATAAATAAGGTTTTTACTTCTAATAAAATATTTAATTAATTTGTAATTTTGTAAATAGGTGGCACCACATGTTTCCTAATAATGTAAGTCAATTAATAAAAAATAAAAGGATTAACTAAGTTTTTAGTCCCTAAACTTTAGTTTGACTGGTCAAGGTTCCTAAACTTTTTAAAAATTTGATTTTTAGTCCCTAAACTTTAGTTTGACCGGTCAAGGTTCCTAAACTTTTTAACTATTCGATTTTTAGTCTCTAAACTTTTTAAAAATTTGATTTTTAGTTCCTAAAATCTCATTAATTCAGAAACTAAAAACTGAATTTTTAAATAGTTTAGGAACTAAAAACCAAATTTTTAAAAAGTTTAGAGACTTTAACCGGTCAAAATTTTGTTCAGGAACTAAAAATCAAAATTTTAAAAAGTTTAGAGACCTTGACCAATCAAACTAAAGTTTAGGGACTAAAAATCAAATTTTGAAAAAGTTTAGGGACTAAAAACAGTTAACTCAAAATAAAACCTGCAAGCACTTAACCACCAAGTTGAAGTTTGTTATTGTCTTTACACGTAACCAAGAAAAAGCAATGGGAATTAATATATGATCAAGTTGCTAAACAACGCCAGTTAATTATCTCCCCAAGAAAATGTATACTTAACATGAGATAAAGCCACACGAGGACCATATCTTGCGCCTTATTAGCCACGTAGAAGGGACCGTTTTAGTTGTCCTAGTGGAATAAATCATGATTCAGGACAATTTTTCCTATTGTTCGATAGTTGCGGAACATATATATATGGAACAAAAAATACTTATGCAACCAAGATAAAGGAAAAAAAAAAAGTTGAGGTATCATTATCAAAACAGATAATAAAAGCCATATTAACATTGTTAATTTGTTATCAGTCATGGATGAGAGATCTGTTAGTTACTTCAACTGTTTAACAGAGTTGTGATTTAGGACAACTATGCTTGAGAGCTAAGAAACTAATATAGAATTAAAAAAAGTTATGGGATTAATATAAAAATAGAAAATAAGGGAACAAAGTACCATTTTTACCTTAACATACTTAGGTGTTATCATTTACTCAATATAAGTTTTCTAGCTCAACTTTTTTTTATTTTGGTTATGGTGACAACAAATGGTTTAAATGAATGAAGTCGCGCAAAGTATCAAAACCTTTATCAACATTAATCAGTTCTATTGTCTTTGCTGCTCGTAATTTGGTTGGAAGATTATGAAACCCACGACCATCACCACCAAAGCAAGAAATTAGGAGTAAAGTACTATCTATCTTAACAGTACAGTCTAAGTTTACAAGAAAGAGGATAACTTCTAAATTGGTCAAGATCTTTCACTTTTCTCACATGATAATAAAAAAAATCTTCATGAAGTTATCTTGTGCATTCATTCATACACTTGCCTCAAGTCATTGGTTTCTCCATTAAGGCTGAAATGTACAACACATTCTTGTGAATCCCACGATCAAGTTTGGTTCCAACATGCCACCTCAACCTATTGAATCCAATTCGATCCAACATTGGCACGTAAGTTTTGTTGAGTTGTGACCCGAAGCAAAAGAAATGGTCAAGCCAGAACAGACCACCTGGCCTCAGCACCCTGTATACATCATATAGTACAAACTCAAGCATGGTGTCTGGTATCCAATTACTCAACACATCCATGGAGTGCACAATATCCAGTGTGTTGTCAAAGAATGGAAACCTTTGAGAGATGCTAACATGCATCGGTACCAAACCCCTTGAAGCAATGATGTTATTGAAAGGACCATCCAAATTCAGTGTGCTAGTGATGATTAGCACATTCCTTTCCCTCATCCTTGCAGCAAAAGTTCCAGTTCCACCACCAATGTCAAGTCCAATCCGAATCGTCCCTGCAGCTTTGGTTGCAAGAACTTGGTCTATTCCAAAATCAAGTCCACCATCATCAAAGATCCACTTACTCCTCTCTTCACCTTGTAAATCAAAGCAATTCTTGCAGTCATAGGAGCCTGGCTTATTCTTTCTGTCAACAAGGCACTGATAACTTTTGCAAGCATAAGCATCCCAAACAATGCTGGTGTCTGGTGGAGTTGTCCAAAGACTCTCAGGCAAAGGTGTTGGCTCCACATAATTTGTAGGAGACTTGGGGCGGCATCTCCTACGAGGGAGCGGCTCACACCCTTTGAGCATGAGCCTTTGTGCAAGCACATCATCCATAGGGCACTCCCCTCCAATCTCATATGTCATATATTGGTTCAACTCCTCATGGAGCCTCATGCATGATGCTCCAAAATGTGTGTGAATCTCATCTGATCCTATCCTTGGTGAGTACCCAAAAGGGAGCTTGTGAGGGCCAAGTGCAAAACTGAGCTCATCACTCTCAACCTTCAAACTCACCTGATTCTGATCTGCACTGTTGGATTGCTTTTCTTGTTGGCGCGTGAGATCAATAAGCAGTGCCTGGACAAGTAAGTTAGAGGAGTTAAGCCTATGGTGCAGTTCAGACAAGAGTGAGTGAGTGGCAGCAAGTTGAGCTTTGGTGGAGTTGAGTTCCTTCAAGATGGAGTTCGAGTCACGAGGACTCAGAGAGGAGTGGTACAAAAAACTAAATGGACCAGTTAAGATGTAAATGGTGACAAGGTTGGTGAGTATGACTAGCATAATAGACTTCAGCTTGTGCTTTTGGCTGTGACTATATGCTTGCAATTTTTTTGAGTATTGTTGGTCATGAGCTTCATTTCCCATGATGGATTAGAAGAGAAAGGAACAAAAAGGGGTACAAGTGAACAGAGGAGGGGAAATGTTTTGTGTAATTTAAGGTTACCAGTAAGGAAATTTAATGATATACAGATCCAAGGAGGGATAATAATTCCACGTTCTGTACATGTTTCTAGTGGAAAATGAACATTGGTCATTGTGAAGCGCCGGTGTGGACGTTCAAAGAATGTAATATAGTAATATGCCTCGTGATCTGCACCTTAATGGTAGGGAAATTGTAGCACCTTCAAGTTAAGAATGCCGTCTATTCATAGCTTGCTTGTGACTTGAGCACTATCTGCGGATCTCGCCCACAAGCTCGCGTATCAAAAATATATTGTCTTGGAAGTCCATATCAACCCCACATTACTTGACATTTTTTTAGCAATAATTTGGTTGCTCGAGAGATTTGATCGGTAATGACACTCTATTATATATTTTTTCTCCTTGATAGAGTTATTGCTTTGAGTTCGTTATCAAAGCTCAAAGACCAAAAAATAATGAAGAATTAATTTGCAATTTGATGAATAAGAGAGGTTTTGATGTTCAATTTTTTTCCATTCACATAACTTCATTCATTTCAAATCATATTAAAGTATCACTATATGCGGGTATTAAGAACATAGCAAAACTCCTTTGTGCCAAACTATTTATCGCTTATGTGTCTATAGCAACTTGATTTAATGGAATAATGGTTGAAGAATCCTCCATTGTTTTTGTCAAAATGCAAGTGAATGCTACTAAACCCCTCAAGTTTAATGGTTGGATATCACTGTTATTAACTTATTATCTCTGCTAAAATAACTTGAAAGATTCTTGATAAGGAGGAGTTGACCATGGAGTATTTATATAATCAATGGAAACTGTATTTATGAGACTTCCATTGTCAACATGCAAACACCCAAAAATAGGGAGTATATTATAAACCACATGCTGATCTGGTATAAACACTTGCGAACATTTTATTTTCAAGCTACGTCTTACTTGAATTGAATACAAACGCACATAACAACTCCATGAGTTCCAACTTGAGTATGATTTTTCCACAGGGGATTGTCTAGACTATACGTAGTCATTCTCAAGGTCTTACAAAGTTACAACCATCTTAGCAGAAATATAGGATATGTCTTTATTGCAAATTTCTTGGAAACTTGCAAGAGAAAAGGACTCCCAGATTCTTTATGATAAGTTAAATATTGCACTTTAAACGCAAATTTGACATCATGTGATGTTTTTCTCTAACATTTTGCCTATTTCTTTGTATTCTATAGCAAAATACTACTTCTTTTATTGAGTAAAAAAATCTGATTATATAATAATCTTTTTTAATTTTGAAACTGGTTAATTACGAGATACTTTAATTCAAATCAAAGATAAATACACCCCCACTTTTCACTTAGCACACTATTTTACGTGAAAGGATTCAAGTCTCAACCATAACTCTTGTTCATAAAATGAAAACATAGTCACAACAATACCATGTCAGGACAACTTGACAAGTGATACAGCAGAAGTGATAATGAATGTTACTTTCCAAACGAAGGCAATAAATATAACAAAAATAATATATTAATTACTCTACCTCTACCTTAATAAACTTGGCATAATTACATCCATTACTACTTCTACCTTGTATCAAAGAAAAACAAAATAAAGCAGTGATTATTTTTGCCTAAGAGAAAAACTAAATGAAATCTAAATACTAACTCTGTGAGGGTGTGCGCTGCAGGAAGCCTTTAGCTATAAGGCTCTCTGCTGCTTCTCGCACAGCATCTTGAATTGGTGTGAAGACAAGGCCCAAGTCTATTAGTCTCTTTGCTGCATCTTTACATGGTGTCAGGCCAGGTTGTGTTTCTTCTGGGAACCTGCATGTAGTTCTTGCTCAGAGACTTTGGCAGCCTTTACACAAACAAAATTTAATTATGAATTCTAATTTGTTTAATCAGAAAATCAACCTGGTTTTATATAAATTTGTTAGGAACCGTAGCTGTGCTATATATAAACTCATATACATCAATCCCCAGATCTAAGCTCCTGCAGAGGACGTGTCCTCTTTTTCTATTAAAAAACCCCATTTCTCATTTAATTACTCTCTCCTTATTTATAAGTGGAACCCATCAAAATTTGTAATTTTCAATAAATTTCAATCAATAGTAAATAGAGTGTTAGAAAAGAGAGCGGTGCTAGCCTTCCTCAAAGATGAAATAGTGAGGTGACATTTAGGATACTAGTGTTGCTCCAAAAAGCAATAGCAACTGGCACCTATTTCCTTAATGGTTACAATTGCCACATTGCTCACAGAGATTATAAAGCAAAGCATTTAAAATATGCATACGGGTTTATTGTTGAGCTCTTCATTACTACTCCAATATGCAAAACTTGAACTGTGGCAAGCTGATACGCCAGCAAATTCCATTATTTGTGTTACCAAAATTCATTCCTTTTCTTGTGATGAACTGTTTTCTTTTACCTGTATTCTACTTAATGTGAGGAATAGAAAGTAAAGGGTTGACATAAAATTCAATAAAAAAAAAAAAAGGATACTTCACAAATGACAGGCAGTCGATCACAAAGATGGGTGGAAGGGGAAAAGGGATACTGTAACAAAACACGGGTGCATTTTTCAAACCCACCACAATGAAATACATCTCAACTTGTTATTATTTTTCTTGAAGACGTGTCAATGTTTCTTGATAATGATGCAAGGTAATTTTAAGGAAGCACAAAAGTATGGTTTGAATGGTCTACACTCTGTCCAACCCTAACTTATATGAATATATTCAGCAACCTACTGTAGAGTTGAATATAAAGTCTCTCTGAAAACGAGAAGTTCATATCATCAATGAAAAAGTCAAAGACCCAAGGTCAATTACAATACTGCTATCACATTCACATGCCATCTTCCTATTCCCTGTGGCAAAACTATTTTCATTAAATCCACCCATCCATATTTCTCCACAAACTACGCTACATATGACACACAGGAGAAGCATAAAGTATCAAGTACACAATACACAAGGCACACAAACCAAATAGAATTGCAAAAGATTTAGCTCCTAGGTGTAAAAGTGTATAAAGTAAGAAAATAAGAAATTTTTATTAGAATTAGAAATCACCATACATGTAACTTTTAAACCAATTACTATTAAAAGTCAGCAATCTTACCTTCCCATACATATTACAGTCAAAAACACTTTTATGTCAACGCATTCTAGTTAAATTCAAATAAGAGTCACACCCTTAAAAACATACTGTACCTCAGTGTCACGGTCACGAAGCGCAACTTTATCACTATGTCAGGACTCACCTTTTAACTTTAAGAATCACACCTTTATTTGAGGTTTTTTACACTATTGTTTAACCGTGAATCAACATGTACAGTACATTCGTTAACTTTTATAATAAGGGTGAACTATCACATTCGTTAACTATCTTACATGTCATGTCAAAGAAAGTCATATCAGAGATGATTTCTGATTGGTTGGTCGAACAGTATAAAATTCTATACTCACACTCACTCCCAGTAAATGCCTCTCAAACTCTAGTTTAATTTAAAATTAAGAAGAAAACTAAGCATCAATCAAACCTGTGGATAGGGAAGTCAGGGTACAATTCAGAGACCATGGCAGCGAAGCTAGAAAACTGGTAGATACCATTGGTGCAGAGGTATCTCCCAGCAGCAGTGGGGGTTTCATAGAGCAAAACATGAGCTTTAGCAACGTCCTTCACATGCACCGCACCCAACCAGTGATACTCCTGAGTCTCCCTCGACCCCATCATCAGCCTCTGCAGCACGGCGGAGCTCGCGTTCAGCTCCGGCTGCAGCAGCGGCCCCAGGCACGCCGCCGGCAGAACCGCCACCACGTCGACGCCGCCGTCGAACGCCCACGCCGCCCTCTCCGCCTCCGTCTTCGCCACCGGGTACCACTTCCCCCTTCCCTTGCAGTACTCCACGTCCGTCCACGACGCCTCGTCCGCGGCCCTTCCCGCCGGCCACCCCGGGTTCGGCACCATCGCGGAGATTGAGGACGTGAGCACCACGCGCCGCACGCCCACGCGCTTTGCTGCCGTTAAAACGTTCAGAGTGCCCTGCACTGCGGGTTGGAGAAGCTCCCTTTGCGGGTCCGTGGGGTCCTCGAGCGTGCAGGGGGAGGCCACGTGGAACACGCCGGAGCAGCCGGAGATGGCGCGGGAGAGGGCGGTGGCGTCGAGGAGGTCGGCGGGGAAGACGGCGACGCGGGCGGCGGCGGCCGGGTGGAGGTTGAAGAGGTGGGAGGGGTCGGAGCCGGGGAAGATGGTGGCGTGGATGGTGTAGCGTGGATTCTCCCTCTCCAAGAGGGTTCGGACCAGCCACGAACCGATGAAACCGTTGGCGCCGGTTACGCACACAACCTCGTCGTGAGGGTTTTCGTTAGCCATGGACATGGGACTGGTTTTCTATCAAACGGATTACTGATCCCTACATCACCGTTGATGAAGAACTGAAGAAGAAGCCAGTGCTCTGATCTCAAGCTACAGTGAGTGTAGTACGATGAAAGTAACAGCAAACTAACTTTACATTTTTATTTCACCAAAGACAACTTTACACTTTTATTCAGGTGAACTGTAATTTTAATCCTAAATGTGTAATTTAGTGTTACTTATATTATTGAAAGTATCAAAATATCATATAAGTCCTTTAAAGTATAATTTTTTTACCACTTTAGTTCTACTGTTAAAAAATCTTTGGTTAAATTAAACATTCGTGTTCACGTGACATGTTATTTTCTTACGTGATAGTTGATAGTGCACATGTAAATGACAAGTAGTAATCCAATGTACACGTGGATTACACTTTAACAAAGGTTTTTTAACCACAGGACTAAAATGACAGAAAAATTACATTTTTAGGATCTATATGACATTTTGATACTTTCAAGGACTTAAGTGAAAGTAGATTACACTTTCAGGGGTCAAAGTTGTAGTTTACCCCTTTTATTTACATTTACTTTTATTTCAAATTTAAAATTTTAATTTTTAAGAGAAAAAATACTTTCATATAAGACAAATGTTGTTTTGTTAAATGCATGAGCAATGCTGGCGACATTTTCTCTAACAATCTCTTACTAACACTTTATCTATAATTGGTTGAAATTTGTTGAAAATCACTAATTTTGATAGGTCTCACTTTTAGGCTAGGAAAGATAATCATTAAATGATAAGTGTGACACACTAAAATTGTGATTTCCAATAAATTTCAACAAATCACATGAAGAGTATTAGTGAGAGTATCAAAGAAAGTGTCGCTAACATTCCTCATGCATACATATACATTGCATTTGTTAAAAAAAAATGCATATTCTTTTCATATGACATATAAAATAAAGTGTTATAATTCAACAACAAAAAATCAAGTATAATTAATTATTTTTTAAAATTAAAAAAAATGATATATAAATATATATTATATAATGATTAAGTTGGGAATTTTTTTCTAAATCACGAGTACTCTTTAATGTAATTAATCATGTTCGAATTGAGTAATAGGCGATAAAGCCCTCCTTACTTTAACTTAAAGTCATTGTGGAACTATTGGGCATGACATACATCAGTGTAAGAAAAAAGATTTTCAGAACTCAGAGAAGGTAAGAAATGAGAAACAACAACATTTTGTTAAAAAAAATCAAAGCACCAAAGAAGGGGAAAACACCAAGCGAAAAGGATGCGAAGGAAAAAAACACAGATTGTGTAGAAGAACTCATTGCAACAGATAACATTTACTCTGAAGACATTGGAGTTCAAGTTCAGAACCATTTGACAGAAGACACTAACGCAAAGCAAGTGACTATTCAAGACTCTGTAAGTAGTGAAAAGGTTTTCAAGGGGATAAACTCAAATGTTATCAGTGACTTCTCCAAACACTCTGTAGAACCCACAGTAGATAGGCATAACGTGGATGCTAGTCTATATTAGTAGATCTCAATCCCTGATTCTTTAGTGGATGTTCCCATTCTCCATGCAAACAAGGCTCTGCCTCTGCAGATTCAAAAGGATATTGGCACTCTATCTAAGTACTGGGCTGATATAGTGGAGGAGGAAGTGGACAAATCTTCTAAATCAGAGAATGAGCAGACTGAAGACCAACAACATGAGTTTACAAAAGTTGTCTCTAGAGCGAAGAAAAAGAATTTGAAAAAGGCTTCTAGCTCATCAAGCCCTGGAACTACTAAATCCCCTTCAAGGGGCGGGTCTTCCAAAAATTGTCAATGAAGATCTTGTATTGGAATATCAGGGGTGTGGGGAATCCGGCCTCAAGGAAAGTATTAAAAAAATTGTTTGCAGTATAAACCTAACTTTCTTTTTTCTTGCAGAACCTTGGGTTGAGTTTCAAAAAGTACCATCTGCTTTTTGGAACAGTATGTCTTTGAAGCTTTTTGCAGTGAATTCCAGAGGAGCATATCCTCCTAATCTCTGGTGTCTTTGCTCTACAGATGTAAATCCTTCGGTCATCTATAATACTAAGCAGCAAGTGTCTTTCTCTTTCTTGTGGGAGCAGCAACAAATGTTTATCTCTGCCATCTACGCTAGTACTTCACACATAACTCGGAGGGAATTATGGAGAGATTTAAGAGATCTGCAACAGAAACATAAGGGCCCTTGGGGCCTGATTGGTGACTTTAATTGTGTCACTGGAGCTCATGAAAAAAGAGGGAGATGTCTGCCTAATCGAACTGCCTGCGAGGACTTCAACTCCTAGGTTGATTCTTGTAATCTAGTGCATCTGCAAACTAAAGGAGCTGAATTTACTTGGACGAATGGGAGAAGAGGGGTGAATCGTACTGACATGAAGCTTGATCGTGCTCTTTGTAATGAAGAAAGTTTAAGTCTCTGGAACTCCATTTCTTGCTTGACGCATCCCAGAAGCAGTTCTGACCATCATCCGCTGCTGTTCTCTTTTAGTAATGACTCTTATCAATTTGCTTCCTCTTTCAAATTCCTTAAAATGTGGTCCGCTCACGAAGAATGTCGTAAACTTATTGAAGAGTGCTGGAAGATGGAGATCATAGGATGCCCCATGTACATTCTGTCTCAGAAGCTTAAGATGTTAAAAAGCAGACTGAAAGTTTGGAATAAAAAAGAGTTTGGTAATGTTAACTCTAGAGTGACTGATGCCCTCTTGAAGGTAGACAACATCCAGATGGAGATAAACAACTCTGGCCCCTCTGAAGTTTTAGATGAGCAAGAGAAGCAAGCTCAAGCTATCCTCCAACAAGCGCTCTCCGACCAAGAGGAGTTTTGGAAAGAGAAAGCCTGTATAAAGTGGCATCTGGAAGGTGACAGAAACACTAGTTTTTTTCACAAAGTCACTCAGTTAAGAAGGAATCAAAACAAGATCTCTATGTTGAAGAAGGATAATGTGATTATCCATAAAACTGAGGACATTCACCAACTGGTTTTGGAGTATTTTACTTCTCTTTTTGCATCTGCCAACAATACCATAGATAATGGAATAATAGAGAGGGTCATGCCTTCCTTGGTTAGCCCAGAGGAAAATGCTATGCTAACTAACTTGCCCTCAATGGAGGAAGTCAGATCTGCAGTATTTGCTATGAATGGTGAGGGGGCTCCCGGCCCTGACGGTTTTGGAGGATTCTTCTACCAAAAATATTGGGAGATAATTGGTAATGATGTTTTTAAATCAACTCTTCAATTTTCCCAACATGGATGGATCCTCCCTAACCGCAATTCTAATCAAGTGGTGCTGATTCCTAAAGTCCCGCATGCGGATAAAGTTGAGCAGTATAGACCAATAGCCCTGGCAAACTTCCAATACAAAGTTATCTCAAAGGTTTTGGCGGACAGATTAGCAAAGATTGCTCCAAATATTGTTTCTACCTATCAAAGAGGTTTTATTCAGGGAAGAAATATTCAAGATTGCTTATGTACTTCTTCCGAGGCCATGAACTTGATAGAGAAAAGAGTTTTTGGAGGGAATCTTGCGCTAAAAATAGATATTGTTAAAGCTTTTGATACCCTTGATTGGGGTTTCCTTCTAAATGTTCTTAAGGCTTATGGTTTCAATGAAATTTTTTGTAGATGGATCAAAGAAATCCTGCATTCTGCCCGCCTCTCTATTTCAATCAATGGCAGTTCTGTTGGCTTTTTCCCCTGCACTAGAGGAGTAAGGCAGGGGGACCCCCTGTCCCCTCTGCTTTTCTGTCTGGCTGAAGACGTCCTCAGTAGAGCTATCACCAGGCTAGTCGATGACAGAAATCTCCTTCCCATGGCCAGCCCTCGGGGTATACACATCCCTTCTCATGTTCTATACGCGGATGACATTATGATCTTTTGCCGGGGTACAGTCAAGAATGTAAAGAATCTCATCAATCTTTTCAAAGAGTATGAAGAGGTCTCTGGACAAGTGATCAGTAAGCAAAAATCTCATTTTTTTGCCGGATCAATTCCTAATAACAGAATCAACCAGATAGGAAATCTATTGGGTTTTAATTCTGGAGTTGTTTCCCATATCCCTTTCAACTATTTGGGAGTGCCTATTTTTAAAGGTAAACCTCGCAAAATTTACCTTCAACCTATAGCGGATAGAATTAAGATGAAGTTGGCTACCTGGAAAGGTCTTATGCTTTCTATGATGGGAAGAGTGGAATTAGTAAACTCAGTCATTCATGGGATGTTGCTTTATAGTTTCTTCATTTATTCTTGGCCTACTGCTTTGCTGAAAGAAATAGACCAGTGCATAAGGAATTTTATCTGGTCAGGAGATATCACTAAGAGGAAAATCCTCACAGTTTCTTGGTACAAAGTTTGTTGTCCCAAAAATCAAGGTGGCCTTGGCATTAGATCTATTAGAGGTATTAACAAAGCTGCTATGTTGAAGCTAGCCTTTGAATATTTGTTCAAGCAGGAGCACTGGGCTAGAATCCTGAAGGCTAGAACTTTCAGAAAAGGGCATCCTATTACTCACTCCATAGCTTCATCTATTTGGTCAGGTATCAAATACTCTGCTAGTATAGCTCTCCATCACAGCTCTTGGCTATTAGGGGATAGGAATTCCATTAATTTCTGGTCTGATAAGTGGTTATCCCAAACTATTTCTTCTTGGATAGATATCCCCGTAGACTTGTTGAGGAATTTAAATTCTACTGTCAGCTTATTTATTCAAAATGGTTCCTGGCATATTCCTGTTGAAATTGCTCATTTTTTTCCAGAAATGACTAGAGAAATTGGTGAAATGGTCATTCCGATTTTGCAAACTGAAGATAAGCTGGTGTGGAATCATACTAACTCTGGTAGTTTGACGCTCAAGGATGCTTATTTCTTTCTGAGCCCAGCCAGTCCCTCTCTTCCGTGGCACAAGTTGATTTGGCATCCTCAAATTCCTCCATCTGCTTCTCTTTTAGTTTGGAAAATATTGTTGCACAAGATTCCCACTGATGATAATCTTTGGAACAAGGGCTGCACTATTGTCTCTATGTGTAGCCATTGCGGTGCTGATTACGAATCTGCTGACCATCTTTTTCTTCGCTGCACTTGGGCTAAATATATTTGGAGTTGGTTGGAAAACCTGTTAAATCATCGTGTTGACATATCTTCTTTCACTGGTCTTTTGTTTACATGTAGGGCTGCTTGGTCACAACAGATGAGTGACATCATTTTGGCTGCCATCATCTTCTCTTTTTGGGGAATTTGGCACAGCAGAAATAGAAGAAGATTCCATAATCACTCCCCTTCTATTCAACATATTATTTCCTTGATTGCTGCCAAAACTCGCATAACAGGCAATGCTACAAAATCCCTTATGAACTCATCCATGCTGGAATGCTCGATCTTAAAGAAGCTTGGGGTTTATGGCCATCCTCGGAAGAACTTGAATATTAAAGAAGTTAAGTGGCATCCTCCAATTCAGGGATGGATAAAATGTAATACAGACGGATCAGCTAAAGGTTGTCCTGGAAACTCAGGATGCGGGGGGATCTTCAGAAATCATTCAGGTGGTTTTATTGGCTGTTTCGTAGCAAACCTAGGTATCAATCACTCCCTTTTTGCTGAGTTAATGGGGGCTATTCTAGCCATTGAGATGGCAAAGAAAAAAAACTGGAACTGCTTATGGTTGGAATGTGATTCTTTGTTGGTTGTTCATGCTTTTAAAAACTATGATTTAGTTCCTTGGAAGATTAGAAACAGGTGGATAAACTGTATAGAAATTACAAAGAATATGAACTTCTTGGTTGGCCATATTTTTAGAGAAGGCAACATGTGTGCGGATTTGTTAGCTTCTCAGGCACACTCCATTTCTGATTTCTGCTGGTGGGATTCCCCACCTTCTTTTGTTTCAGCAGAGTATATTAGGAATAGAATTGGCCTTCCTAACTATAGGTTTAAATAGTTGTCTTATCCATGGGTTTGGTTTTTGTCCCCCCATGCTTTTGTATTTGCTTTTCATTCCCTTTTTATTAATATATTGCTTGGTATGCTTTGTTACAGGGGTATCTTTGTGGGTGCCAACCTAGTTGGGATCAACTTTGTTACCTGCTGGGCTTGCCATGCTTTTTGATTAAAAAAAAAAAATTCTAATTAAGCTAGAACAACCCTACATCAGTTGATCTACCCGCTTGGTGATATTAGTTGGGATTGTTACATAGAGAATTTTTACATAGAGATCAATTGAGATTATAGATATTTGGTGATCCAAAATATCTAAAAATTCGTCAAACAAACAGTTAAATTAATTTTCTCCATTGTTATAAAAAAAAATCTCATGCAAATAAGCAAGAATTGTTCTTATTTATTTGATGAAGATAGGGTGCAGAGGAAAAAATAGGTGAAAAAAATGAGTGTGTTGGTAAGGAGAAAATAAGAGAGGAGAGAAATAAAAAGTGCGGGGCTCACTAGTTATTTTTACTCTATTTATTTCCTATTTTCATTCACCTATTTATAACTTTAGTCTCTAAAATAATTTCTTTCCATTTTTAGTCCCTCAAAAAAAAAATTGTTCCATTTTTAGTCCCTAAAAAATTCTACATCTGAGTCAAACTAACCAAATCTTAACTAGGTTGGTTTAATTTGGATTGATAAAAAAAAAAATCAAATCTAAATCAAACCAAAACAATTAAATATAAGTTGTTTGAATTTGATGTTAACCTAAATTCAAACCAAACCAACCTATAAACAACCCTACTCATTGATATTAAGTAAAGAAAAATATAAATTTTAACTGAGATTAATATGATAAAAAAAGGTCCATTAATTACTTATTGATACTTTCGGATTAGGCAATTCAGATTGGATTGTTTTGTGATATGGATTGATTAATCCGTAAGATTGTTGGGTATTTTGTATATTCAAAATTAGACAATTCAGAATTATTTTTTTTGTTCTCCTGATCAAGTGTTCCGAAATACAAAATAAAATATCATTACGAATTACTTATTCTGCAATTATATTTTATTTGTATTCTGAAATAGGTATTCCAGAATACACATTTATTCTACAATTCTAAAATATCTTCCGGATTTTCTAATCCGTAATTCACTTAGTTTGTAATTCTAAAAATAGCTTCCGGATTTTCTAATCCGTAATTATTTGGTGTTGGAGCATGGAAGAGTCTCAATATACTATGTATGATACAGGGTCACAATGCTTAAGCATTGGAGGCTGACTACGTGGTGGATTTTGGGAGTGAGTATTCATTCAAGAAAAAAGAGAGACAGGGGAGTGTAGGGTGAGAGAATAAGTTATATTATAAGAAGAAGGATAAATTTGAAATTTTGGAAAATATAAAATTAAAAGCTTCACTCTCTCAAAAACCAACATAAAGAGAAAAAAAATGCATTTTTTTTTTCATTTTTTCCGCAATATCATTTTTCTGTCCCAAAACGAAAATACGAAAACCCTTGCTCACGGATAAAATACCTCTGCTTTGTTCTCGAACCAGTGCTCCGAAAGAATTCGAGATCTTTGTTCCGATTCCTGCGTGCTTGCTTCTGGAATCTCAACAACACCTTTTGCGCTCTCTCATGCTTGCGTCAGTTGCCGTTACTCGAGCTTCTTCATTGTTTCTTCTTAATTTTCCGTGTCCCATTAGGAATTATAAATTGTAATGTCTTACAATATGATTTTAGTGCGTAACTTTACTTGAGTTGGGTGGACCTATAGAAATGACAATACTGGTTGAATAACTTGAATTTGAATGAGAATATTGGATTCCATTAATTTGAATTGAGATGAACATATTCATTAAAAAAAATTACTTTTAATTTTTTTTGGTAAAATATTGTTTTAGTTCATGTATTTTCGAATTAATCATTTTAGTCCTCAAACTTTGAAAAATACTTTATTTTAGCTTCTCTTCTCTAATGGTGTTAATAATATTAACGGAAATACAATTTCTGACGGCTATAAACTGCCACAAAATACACATTTCTCATGTATTTAAACTAAACGTCTTTAGCGGCTAAAAAATGCCACAAAAATTATTAAAAAGAATAGATCCAAACTCAACGAGAAGTTCGTCTCTTCCATTACCGACGACATTATGAGTTTTTTTTTTAATAATTTAGTCTTTTTCAAAGTACAGGGACTAAAATCAAGTTTTTCTAAAAATAAAGGGACTAAAAACACATTTTATCCTTTTTTTTCATTTACAATAATTGAAATTAAAAACTTGTTTAAAAATAATCAAATTATTTACTATTTAAATTGTTAGGCATTGATTGTTTTAAATTTTAAAAATGATTATTAAAGGAATTAAAATTTAACATAACCAATTTTGAAATAAAAAATGTAATTTATATTTAAAAAATGATATTTCAAATATAAATTTAAATGAATTAATTTCGTTTAAAGAATAAAATAAATTATTTTCAAAATATAAATGTAAATATACTTTTGTGAGTAACGTAAACTGGAGTTAAACTCAACGTCAATTCGTGATAAAAGATCTTGCAAAACAAACGTATAGTTAAGTAATGATAATTTTGTAAAAAGAAAAAATATTATGCATTGTCTATGATTCAATCACAAACCACTGCTATCATGTATGTTAAGTTTATTAGTAATTTTTATAAAACTACTTAAAAGTCATACTTAGGATCATTTTAAACTCTAGGTGCATCACTATTAACCTGTTTTGTAAAATAAATTTTCAACTTATTCTGCACATGAATTTAATAGACATATTATATTACTATACTAAGTACTAACTAACTAAAATTAAATTTAACGTAAGAGATTAACCTCTTACAATGTTGAAAAAAATGTTAACATTTAATATCCGATAATACCTTTATAGAAAACAAAAAAAAAGAGTCATATACTGTCTATTAGTATAAAATACTTTACATTATTAATCAATTAGAAGTTGTTTTTACTATAAATTTTTAAATAATTATTATAAAATTTATTTTACTTTATATAAATAATAGAGTTAATTATGTTTTTAGTCCCTGAACTTTTTTGAATTTTCACTTTTAGTTCCTAAAAAATTTTTGACTGGTGTTAGTCCCATAATTTTTTTTCAATGTTTTTAGTCCCTCAACTTTTCTCAATTTTTGTTTTTAGTCTCTAAACAAATATTTGATCGGTCTTAGTTCCTGAAAAGTTCAGGAACTAAGACCGGTCAAATATTTGTTTAGAGACTAAACACAAAAATTGAGAAAAGTTGAGGGACTAAAAAATTGAAGGAAAAAAGTTCTGTTACTAAGATCACTCAAAATTTTGTTTAAGGACTAAAAGTAAAAATTTGAAAAAGTTCAAGGACAAAAACATAATTAACTCTAAATAATAACCTTTAGAGCAAATTACAGTGAGACCCCTTAAGTTTTACTCTAATTATACGTGCATCCCCTCCTTTTTTAAACATTTCTTTGGCACCCCCTCTCGCTGACAGTGTTAACTTCCGTTAAATATTTTAGTGAAACCCAAAATTACCCTTACACTTCTAACAGAGAACATATTCTCTCATTTTGAAATCCAATGGTTCACGCTCCTTTTTCACCACGTGACTCCTCCCTCCCCCACGTGTGTCTCTTCGACTGTGGCTTCCACCGCTAGCTCCCCGGTCCATGCGCGTCGCCCATGAGTTCGTCGCTGCCACCGTCGTCCTCGCCCGTCGACAAGATTTATCTCCTCGGCGGCTGCGTCACCAAGCCCGCTCCACCAACTGGGCCGAGGTCCTCCGATCCACACGCGTAACACTTCCTCCCCGGATCCCTCCGCCAGTGCATTGCTCGGGGGTGGATTATCACACACTGGAAGTTCAATTTTCGGTCTCCATCAAAGTTTCATTCCCCTGCGGAACCAAAGTGACACTCGCGGTGGCAGAACGAAACTTAGAGCTCGTAGCTGAGAGAAAGAATGAAGGAGAAGGTGCGGTTTGGAATTGAAATCGGAATGCTCTGGATGTTGAAATGCGACAACATCCACATGAAAGAAATAAATAACATTTCAATTTGACGATTACTTGCCCACTTTTTCTTTTGATAATATACTTTTTTTTTCCTTTTCTTGTTTGTTTGCTGCAATTCCCTTTATGTCATTTTGGTTGTAATTTGTTCTTGGATTAATTATATGAGTGTTTATTTGGATGGAATCTTAAATTTGGATGGATGAAAATTTAGATGGTGTCAGGAGCTTTTTTTGTTGCAATTTTTTTTTCTTTAAACTCACAAAAAAGACAAGGACATTTTAGATAAAAAAAAATCATTAAAAGACATGTGCTAGGCACATGATCTGTTGGTGTTAACAAATTGACAGTGTTAAGAGACCAGGGGATAACAGTGTAATGAATAGTACAAAGTTAGAGGATTTTATGTAGGGACAAAAAAAGAAAGGGGTGTATGTGTAATTAAAGTAAAGCTGAGGGGGTGTCACTGTAATTTGTTCTAAGCTTTGCTTGTGTATATATTATTTATTTGTTAAAAGAATTAAGGGTAAAATATGTTTTTGGTCCTTCATTTTATCTTGATTTCTGTTTTTAGTCCCTCATAAATTTTTTCTCTGTTTTTAGTCCTCCATAAATTGTTCTATTTTATTTTTAGTCCCTCATAAATTGTTTTGTTATGTTTTTAGTCCCTAACGTTAATTTTAATGGTTAAGTGATGACATGACAGACTTAAACTGTATGTGAAAATTTCCTGATTAAGTTTCTAGTGACTTTTAATCACTACAAATTTTTTTGCTGTAAAAAATGTTTACTTTTGTAACATTTTCTTGTAATTTTAGAAAATTTGGTGTTCGAAGTTTTAATTTTTTTTTTTTTTTTAACATTTTTGACGGTTTTAGTCTGCCAGAAAATTTCAACAGTTAAAAACTGCCAGAAACTTAGATAGAAATTTTTCAGGCATAAATTCCGCTCACTTCACTACGACATTACTTAATAGTTGAAATTAATGTCAGGACTAAAAACAAAATCAAACAATTTTTGAAGGATTAAAAACAGAAAAAAAATTTATGAGGAATTAAAAATTGAAATAAAAAAAAAATGATGGATCAAAAATATATTTTACCCAAGAATTAAATAAAAACATTTCTGCAAAGCGTAGCGTGGAAACTGTAGAACGAATAGGAAATTTGGAATCGGTATTCTTCGAACAAGATACGAGATTGTGTATTTTGGGGAGCGAGGAGAAGAAGAAGAAGCATGCTGTGCTTTTACTTGTGCCTTTCGGACTGAGAAGAGCGAAAACACGGTTGGTAACTCTATTGTCAATATTCACGCAATTCTCTTCTATTATTTATGCCTTCAATTTGCAGTTTTTCTATTCTGTTATGTGTATTTCATGTTTTGCCAATGCTTATTTCAAGGGTTTCACTGATTGGGAACCTTTAATGTTCCTTGAAATACCCCCTTGCGTTTCATTCTTTTAATTAATTAAAGAAAATCCAAAGGTTAATAATAGAACAAGATATTCCTGCTGGACCTCAAAAGATGTTAGCTTTAGAATTTACAATCATACATTGGTATCGAGATTAAGTTAAAATGAAAAACCCTATCACTTATTGTAGTTAATTTATGTTTTTCTTTTTTGGTAGATCAGAAGGCGCAATATCATTTTTCTGTCCCAAAACGAAAATACGAAAACCCTTGCTCACGGAGTAAATACCTCTGCTTTGTTCTCGAACCAGTGAATTCGAGATCTTTGTTCCGATTCCTGCGTGCTTGCTTCTGGAATCTCAACAACACCTTTTGCGCTCTCTCTTGCTTGGGTCAGTTGCCGTTACTCAAGCTTCTTCATTGTTTCTTCTTAATTTTCTGTGTCCCATTAGGAATTAGAAATTGTAATGTCTTACAATATGATTTTAGTGCGTAACTTTAGAATGCATAGTCCATAAAACCATAGCTATGAAACTCTCTATCCGTAACTTTGTATGAATTGAAGTCTGTTACTAATTAATTTACATCTAATATCTGTTATAGATGGTGATTCATTGACAGACTTTGTTCTTTATCTGCAAAAGAAATAGGCAGGTTAGAATCACTTGCGCTTAATTAAGAACATTAATATTAAAACCATTAAATGCTACATTCTTCTTCCATGCCTGTGCAGCAAAGTGTGAAAATGGGGATAACACTTTACTCTAGTATATATATAAATTAATGGTGCAGACAATTTCAATTGATATTTTATATTTTATATTTTATATTTTACATTTACAGTTGACTTCCGTAGTGGTAATCAGTACTCACCAACAATAACGCAATTTTTGTAGCCAACTAGAGATCCATAAACAGGGCAAAGCAAATAAGTACAAAACAGCAACAGACAGCACTTGGGAGAAAAGAATTGGATGGAATCAGCAATGGACAAAGTCGTGGAGGAGGTGGAAAAGGTGAAGAAGGAATGGGACGAAACATACAAGAAAACGCAAGAGCACATTGAGGCAATCGCAGAGTATGGAAAATCAGGAAGAGCTAAAGAGGAGCAAAATTCGCTCGCTAGATTGAATGGTATTGCTCAGGATGGCCTGGCACTCCTTTCTTCCTTCCTCTTCACCCTTGATCTTCTCGCTCCTCAGTTGCCCTCCGAACCAGAGGTCCAATCTGCTCGCACCTTGCTTCAATCTTGGAAAACCCTAACTCAAAAGTGCGCCCACTCTCTCTCCACTTTTGCTCTTAAATGGAAATTAAAATCATATTTGTTTGCTTGTTATAATTGGATTGAATAGCACATTGATTTAAAGTAGTGGTGAATTATGAGTTTTAATATGTTTGCAATTTCTATTGATAGTGCTTTTTTTTTAAACAGTTTGCGGTTAAATCTGCGGAATGCCAATCTGCAAGCGAAGGCTAACTTAAGGAAAGCTGCTCAGGAGGAGGTAATATACATACTTTTCTTATTTATTTTTTCTGATGTTATTTGAAACATATTCTAATCAATGACAACCTGCTGAATTTATAGTAGTGTTGTAGAAGATTATATTGGTGGCAAACCTGTTATGTCGTGATCATGGACTTGTGTGATTGGTGTTTCTTTACATTGTGCTATGTGACGTATTCTATTTTTATATGGTGCAGAGAGAACTACTTCTAGGTGGCGGAGAAGAGTCCACAGTTCGCAGACGCAATTTACAGTATGTCCTTGGTGTTTCATTTGGCTGGGTCAAATTATGCTTTGCCTTTTTTTTTTTTTTTTTATTTGTCATTAAGTGCTATTTCATTGGAAAATTCAGTTAGCATGATGCCAGGATAAAGTCTTTTAGTCCTCAAATTTGTGATCTTCTTCCAGGACAAAAGCTGGAATGACATCTGCTGCAGAGAGCATCACGGAGAGCCTTCGTCGTAGTCGTCAATTGATGGTTCAGGTTAGTTGTTACTTGTTAGGTATCTTTCTTTTCTAAAATTAATTTTTTTATCGCACTCTCTAGTCTAAAATATGACCCATTTTGATGTGTTGATTATTATACTCATTGTATCTCTGTCTTAATTAGGAAGTTGAAAGAAACACAAGCACACTTATGACTCTTGGTAGGTACATTTTCCTCCCTCTCCCCCTGTCTATACTCTATATTGATGATGGTTCTTTTATCTTTCTACTTCTACTTTGTTTTAAAATGGTATTACATCTTGTTTTCTTTTTGGTGTATGTGAAATTTATATGAAGAGAAGACTAAGAAAAATGTAGAAAATAATTTTAAGCTGGCCAAATAAGTCATTTAGATTGGAAGAAAGAAAGCTGCAGGGAATGAGTTTCAAATTATAATCTTAGTTTAGATGGAAAAAGTGGGTTTACTAGTTGTTTCTTAACTATCTGTTCTGGGTCATGATTGGGGAGCCTAAGGCTTGGTTTCTATTGGGCCGTGGGGCGTTAGGTAAGGGAATCTTCTACCTACTTTCTTGTCTCCTCAGTAGAAAGCAATAAGTTTTTAACATCTGTTGATACTTGATAGGAATCAAGGATATTAGAGTAGGTTTAGATAAGGTAATGTTGTCTTTCAATTTGCTAATGATTACTAGTCTCTTTGTTAGAGGAGCAGCAATACTTTGTGAATGTTCAGTCTGTCCATCAGATCTTTGAAGCTAGCTAAAAAGTAATGAGGCTAGTTTAATTTCATTATTTTAAAAACCTGAAATTGTGAAAAGGAAAATTATAGGAAGTGTGAGAAACTAAGAAAATGTGGAGAGAACTGAGAGAAATCTGAGATATTTGGAATCTGAAATGTGAACCATGTTATATTTTTTTTGGTAAGCAAAATAAGTCTTATTAACCAAAGGAACTACAGCACAAGACGTACTGACTTACAAACCATATAGGTATTACACATCAAAAAGTAAGGTTACTAGTTGACTCATCCCTCACCCCAACAAGACACACACTGATAAAATCCTATCAGCATCCAACATATACTGATAAAATCCTATCAGCACTGAAATTTCACCAAAAAATACAAATTGAACCTGAGAGCCTATCAGCACCAACACATATTGATAAAACCCGAAACCATTCCCTCCTTATCAGTATACCAGAAGCATCCCCCAACAAAAAGAAACTACCAATTAAGCCTATCAGTGTCAACTCCCTGCAGACCAGATCCAAAATTTGAACGATCCTTCATTCATGAACAGATTATCCATTAAATCCAGCTTTGATTATCTGTGCTTCAACCATGTCTCCCTCGTTATTCAAAGACTGTTAATACACTCACCCGGATTATTAAGTAATTCTGTACAAGGCCTAATTATATAATATAGTTAGGCTGCTAACGTAACTATAATTGATTGTTACAGCAGACTGTAACAGAACAGTAACAGTAGAGATATCTAAGGCAACTGTAGAAAACAGTAGGAAAATTAGTTAACTGAAATACTGAGCTGTTATATCAGGCTAAATTACATAATAGAACAGTTTTTTTAGTGATCCAACAAGTACTCTAATAAATCAGAGTAGTTAATATTGTGCAATTGCAGTATGTCATGACACCAGGCTGCAGCAGGAGTTCCATCATATCATGTTTTTGCATACTGTGTGTAGTCTGCTGGGATCATAGTCTTCATAGCCTCCCCAGTAAGGCCCTATTTGGATAAAGTTCTCCATTACCACTTATGGAAGAAAATACGAAGAAAAAATAAAATGAGTTTTTCCATAAGCTAAAGTTAGCTTATGCATAAGTTAAAATCATCCTTTTGGACTTTTGAGCAACATTGAGTTCAATCCTCTTTTGAGTTAAAAACCAAATTATTTAAGCAATATGTGTCTATTGCTATTAGTTTTACTTCTACCAAATGTTAATATATCAAGGCAGTAGAAATTTGTGCCATTTCGATGACGTATAAAGGAGTGACTTTCTGGGTTTCTTCTATGTCATAAGTCACAAGAGGAATATGACTTGGAAGGAAAAATGGGAGAAGATGTGATACTAAAGATTTCTAAGTTTAAATACTTGGGATCAGTATTACAAAATGAATGAGAAATTAATGAGGAATCATATACAAGATACAAGAGTGATGACTAAAATGGAGAAACCAAGAAAGATATAAGGAGTTATTTGTAATCACAAAGTACCTACCAAACTTAGAGAAGTTTTATCGCACTGCCATATGTTCTGCTATAGTAATATTAGTAACTTTACATATTTGCCTATTAACCTGTAAAGAGTTACTCTGGGCCATTAAGAAGATGCTAGAGAACAAGAGGGTGTTAGGGTAACCTATAATCTGGTTAATATTTTTTAAATCTGGATCCAATTTTTTGAAACAGTTTTGACCACTAATAACTAAAACCTGATGATTCTGAGTTTACTAAATAACAATGACAGTTATACAGTTTTGAATGACAGTTATACTGTGTTATAGCTTCTCTTCTAGGAATACGATTTTGTGCAATTTTAGCTTGTGCCAATTCTTTTACCTGCCCTTTGATGCGTTGTGTAAAGATGCTTCTTTGTTCACTGTTTGTGCTGGAGTCTTGTTAAAACTTCAGTTCAATGATATTGGTTTGACTTGACGAACTGAGATGCTGAAATTGTTTTCATTAATATGATACTGAGGAGTGTGAAATAATAACTTTGCTCTGGATATTTGTTTTGCAAAATTGCTTTGATATATAGATGAGTCAACTGGTGTGTTAAAAAAGGCTGAAAGTGAATATAAAGGGCACCGCTCATTGTTGATGAGAACACGAAATCTTCTCTCCACAATGCAACGTCAAGATGTCTTAGACAGGTATGGAAAGGAAAAAAATAAATGGATTTTATACTCCACCAAGTTTGTTCTTCCTGAATTCTAACAATTTACTCATAACTTGTATTTGAAAAGGTTGATACTTGGGGTTGGCTTTTTGTTGTTCTCCCTTGCTGTTCTTTATGTTGTTTCCAAGCGAATTGGACTACTTACGTTGCAGAGAAAGGTAACTGAGGCCATAAAAGCTGGTATGGTGGGACAGGCAGAGCTAAGACCCCAAGCTGTTGCAGATGACGTGAATCTTCATCAAGTCAGAGGCCATCGTGTTCACAATGCAGAGGCTCCTTTAGAACAAAGAATACATGATGAACTATGATGCATTTCTTAGCAATAGTGTCATGTTGTCAGTGTTTATTACATTAAGAGAGATCCTATATTTCATAACACAACTTCAGCATCCTCCTAATTGCTTTAAAAGTGACGAAAGTAAAAGTATTTGCTATCTTGAGAGTTCGAAAAGCATTTAATACCTTTTTTTAGAAGTAATTGGGAGGATTATTGGCTGATCTGTTATAATGAATTAAAAATTCTTTCTGTAGTTGTTTTTGTCTACGGTACAGGCCTTTCAGCATGAGCAAGCTAATAATTGTTGACGAGCTGTCTCTGGCTGCTTTTTCATTGTACCAATGCTTGTCTCCTACACATAAACTGTATTTAAGATCTGAAACTGACATGAAATTTTACAAAGCATTATATAAATTACATTGGCGCCACAATAATTTCGAGATATATTTATCAAAATAAATAAAGTTGTAATGCAAATGGAGTTCACATGCAATGAATCTGTTATCATAAACTCCAAAGTCATGATGATTACAACATAAACAAATGTTATTTAAAAAAAATTGAGGTTTACGTCTTCGTGCACATAAACTTGCGTGATGATTAACAGCTCCCTCAGTCTTGTGGTAATTTGAGGTAAATATTCGTTATACTCATGAGGATGATCAAGCTAGCACAACACGAACAATTGGACAAAGCCACCCGGGATTGAGTTAAGCGACAGTTACGTGGATTATCCTTACTTTTTTTATAAATAAAAAATCCATTTAATTTTGATTAAAAATATAGATTATTTCACGAAAGAAAAAGAAAACTCGTGTAGATTCTATTTATACAAATTTGGTAGATGAAACAAATTATCACGTGACATAAATATTTCTATGATTGCTCAATATAAAATAACGAGAATTTAGTTGAAATTGTTTTTTATACTGTAATTCAATTATAAATTGTCATATAATTGAAAGAAAAAAAAGTTGATTTTGAACAGAATAACATGGTAAACTGGTGAGTTCATGTTTGATATCCATGTAATTTTGTCCTTTAAGCATATGATTGGTAAATAATTTTGTCTTTCGCACATGGTTAGATATTCAATTATCAGGCTCATGTATATGAAAAAAGAAATTGTTAAATAATATTAACCTCTTAAATAGATCTCTATCTCAAAGAGTTTTTAACCGAAAAATACCTATGTAAATTTTTATTTATTAATATGACATAGTGGTAAAGTAAATTTCTACTAGATACTTGTGTAAAAATTGAACTCTTTTTGTGTAAGAGTGTGTTTGCGAATAGGGATGGCAAAGTGTACCCGGACCCTACGGGTACCCGCAAAAATATCCGCAAGCGGGTCGGGTAAATACCCGCTTATTGGGGCTGGGGCCGGGGCCGGGTATTTACCCGCAATTTTTTGCGGGTGCGGGTACGGGTACGGGTACTATAGTACCCGCCCCGCCCCGCCCCGCACCTACTATATATATATATATAATTAAAATAACTTAAATAAATAATTATGTTATATATATACTTTTCTGTAAAAAAATAATTTTATACTTTCCATAAACTAACACTAATAGTAAAAGATTTATGTTATAACTTACAATAATGTTATATTTTATATTTTTAATATTATGTGTGGATGTTTTTAATGTTAAGTTTGAATTATTTAAGAGTGAATTTTCAATTTATTTGTAATAATATTTTTAATTAATATTTGTATAGCTTAAATGAAATTTTGGTTAATCAATTTTGCACAATCCACAATTTTGGCCCCCCTATTTTAAAATAGAGGCATTTAGTCTCCCAATTTAGTAAAATATGTAATTTTGGTCTTTCCATCAAATTGAAAGCGTTGACTGTTAAGAGATTAACGTTAATCTTAACGTGATCCAAATTTAGTGACGTGACACGAGATTATTTATTTAGTTTTTAATTATTTTAAATACTGAATAGAATAATTGATGAAAAATATATTTTAAAAAAAGGTAATATCATTTATTTGACTACGACGTGCCATGTACTTCAACAATGTAGAACTAGTTTAAAATAAATGATTAAGACTTGTGACTTCTATTTTAGGACTCACGACTACCCTAACCATTAAAATTGACGTGACATGTGCTTTAGTGACGTAGATAAACAAATATTATTACTCAGTATTTAAAATAATTAAAAAATAAATAAATAATCTCATGTCACATCACTATATTTGGGTCACGTCAAAGTCAACGTTAATCTTTTAACTGTCAATGCTTTCAATTTGATGAAATGACCAAAATTACGGATTTTACAAAATTTGGGGACTAAATGTCTCTATAGAGGGACCAAGATTGCTGATTGTGCAAAATAGGAGGACAAAATGTCTCTATTTTAAAATAGGATGACTAAAATTGCGGATTGTGCAAAATAGGGGACCAAAATTACATTTAAACCTATTTTTTATTGATTTATTAAATTCATACATAAGTAAAGTGCGGGTAGCGGGTGCGGGTATGGGTATATAGGTACCCAGCGGGTACGGGGATGGGGATTAAAGTTGCTACCCGCGCGAGGATGGGGCCGGGTACGGGTATTTTTTTTAAACGCGGGTATGGGGACGGGTACTATAGGACCCTACCCAGACCCTCCATTGCCATCCCTATTTGCGAAGGAGTTAACTCCAACACAACCGACGTTCACAGGAAAGCTTCCCTCACGTTGCTTTGGCGTTTTTGTCTTGGAAAGCCAAATTTCTCCATTGAACGGGGGGTTTGGACGTGTTTCCAAACACACTCTAAGAATGTGTATATTGTTGATTAATTTAATCCATATAATTTATATGGACAAAATCTACTCAATGGGACCCTGAGATTATTATGTTTGGTAGAATTTGGGGAGGTGGAAAGATTGGGATGTTAGGTGGAACGAGGTCAGGAGACGACACATTTGGTCGGGGAGACCGTGAAATTTACGGGACGACACAAAATTGAATAACGCAAACGCAGTGTAAATATGATGGACCACAACCACAAGCATAGGATTACAGAGAAGTTGGGCCCACAAGCCCCAATGAGGCCCATTGGGCCATCGAAAAGAAAAAGGCATGCGCTGCTGATATTAATAATTTTGTGACGCTCCACCACAATTCTCATTCTCCCTTTCCTCTCCGAACCCTCGATTAGAGAGAGAAACACACTCTCACGCGCTCCTATATCTGCTCCTCCACCGTCGCTCTCTCCAACGACCACACAAACATCGTCATCACATGGTCAGTTTTTCTAATTTTCTCCTTTTTTCTTCTTCGTTTCGTTGTCCGATTTGTTCTCACGCATCGATAACTAAATCCGCGAATTTCGAGTGTTTTTTTTTTTTTTTAATTTAGTGGCGTGGAAATTTCTGAGCTGGATTCGTATTTGATCTGATCGTTAAACTTGAACGGTGCCTTTTGTGTGTTTTTTTTTTTTCAAAAATTAAATAAATCGTGTCGTGTTCAGATCTGATTTCGGTGTTTCGATTGAGTTTTTCCCAAATTGATAGCTTAATATGATGATTTTATTGCGGATTTCAGTTTAAAACAGCTTGTGATGTGTGATGTGTTTGATCTGCGGAGAAATCGGTTTTGTGATCTGACATGTGGATTGATTCAATTTTATTTATTTATTTTTTAATTTTAATTTTAATTTTATGGGGGTGAGCAAAGGGATTTAACTTCTTTTATGTGGTAATTATGCGTGGAATTTTCAATTAAATCATATATTCTTGTTCTTTTTTTGTTTTTGGTTGCATATATTCTTATTCTTTTATTAGATTTATTTTGGTGATGTTCTTTTATTAGATTTATTAATGAATAAATATGATTTTGTTTTTGGATTGAAGAAGACACGACAAACATAACACGGTTTTTTATTGATGTTTACTTATTTTGGCACTAATCGCTTTTTGTATCTAGCCCCTTGATTTGGACGATACTGTGTTTGTAGAATTATTATTTACTTTGTTAGTTGGCGACATATTCCTATAACATTTCATTGTTCTCAATCTACAAATTTAGTCTCTGTTTTGTAAGCATTTGATTTTTCTTTATGACAAGTTTCAACCCTATTATGTTAACAACCCGTTGTCTCTTACCTTGAGTAACAATATAAATGAAAAAAAGATTAACAACGTATTTGTGTACAATTACTTGGATTGAGACCATGGTGTGTGTGTGTGTGTCTGCAACTGCAACTCTATAGGCAAACGCGGCATCAGGTATGGCAGTCCATGATGACTGCAAGTTAAGGTTTTTGGAGCTCAAGGCGAAGAGGACATACCGTTTCATAGTTTTTAAGATTGAGGAGCAGCAGAAGCAGGTCATTGTGGAGAAGCTTGGTGAGCCAGCCCAAGGCTATGAGGATTTCACTGCTAGCCTTCCTGCTGATGAGTGCCGATATGCTGTTTATGATTTTGAGTATCTGACTGAAGGGAATGTCCCTAAAAGCAGAATTTTTTTCATTGCGTGGTAATGTTTGCTTTTGGATTTGCTGATAGCTTTCGATGCTGTGTTTTTTATCTGCATTGAATTTGTTGCTTCTGTTGGTAGGTCCCCTGACACATCAAGGGTCAGGAGCAAGATGATTTATGCAAGCTCCAAGGACAGATTCAAGAGGGAGCTGGATGGAATTCAAGTAGAGTTGCAAGCAACCGATCCTACTGAGATGGGTCTTGATGTGTTCAAAAGCCGTGCCAACTAAATGATTATATAAATAGTAGGCTTTCTGGTGGGAGCACCCCTTAAGCCTTGGTTACTCATATGGAAAATATCCTAGTTTGTGGGATGGTCAACTTGGGTAGTTATGGTCCCAAACTCTCAATTTTCCAAGTTGTGGCATAAATTCTATTGCACCTTTTGACAAGCTTTGCTTGTTCCAGTGTATTTTATTATGATTTGTGATTTATACAACCTTTGCGTTTGAGTGCCATTTTAGTCGTCTTATCCTTACTAGTTTGAATTTGTAACTGTTTTGTGTGATCAGACAAAAAAAGGGGTTCTTCACATTGACACTCGTCATCCACTAATGCTTTGTGACTTCTTTTGGCCAATATATGCTTTCTTTTGTATGGGCATACAAAGGCCTCTTGTTCATGCTATATCCCTTTTTTGTTTTATGGTTTGGTGGAATGAGATTTTATTCAATTGGTTGGGTGTTCTTACTTGAAACCAGAGCACTTCATTCGTAGCATGTAAGCTATTTATGGTCATGCTTTATGATACTAGCACTTCCATGTACTTGTGGAAAAATGCTTTTACAGATATTGATAACTTAAGGATAATTTGTTGTGAAATAATAACATAATGATCTTGAAATTAATTTGTTTTCGTTCAGGCATATGTGATATGTAGATGTTTTGTGATAAACATACATTTCATTTTGGAGTGTATGTAGGTGAAACGAAGAAAGGGACAGGAAAAGAGAGAGAGAGAGAGAGAGGGAGATAAAGAGAGAAAATAACAAATATGATCAATGAAGTGATAGAAAATGAATAAGAAATGAATAAGGTAGAAATGATAATTTTGGTTATTAGTAAATTCATCAAATTAGGTACAGTCCTTAAGTTTCTTTTTCATTTTTTTTTCAATGGTTTTGATTCTTGAATTTTTAAAAATAGGTGAAATTGGTCTTTCATCTTAACCTCGTTAACATTTTTGCTAACATGGCTAACAATTGTCATGTGTCTACTATGTGGATGCCATGTGTGATGTGTGTCACGTGACATTAGGAACCAAAGTTAATATTTTTTTTTTTAAGAAAAGAAACTAAAATCAATTTTGACCAAATCTTCAAGAATTAAAATCATGATTTTAAAAATGTAGAACTAAAACTTTTCAATGCACATTCAACTCAATCCACCTCTTACATTGAATTGGTATTGAACATGATTCAGCTAAAATACAAACACAGCCTTAGGCCTCTAAATTCAATGTAGATTTGTTTAGATTTTTTTAAAAAAATTCTCAGTGTCTAAAATTATTATATTAGACTTCCACTAATTTGAATTGAGTTGGACATATTCATTTAAAGAAAAATGTTTTTTTTTCATTATTTTTCATTTACAATAATGGAAGTCAAAAACTTGTTTAAAAATAATCAAATTCTTTACTATTTAATTGTTAGGCATTGATTGTTTAAAATTTTAAAAATAATTTTTAAAATGACTATTAAAGGAATTAAAATTTAAAATAACCAATTTTGAAATAAAAAAACGTAATTTATATTTAAAAAATGATATTTCAAATATAAATTCAAATGGATTAATTTTATTTAAAGAATAAAATAAAATTATTTTTTAAATATAAATATAAATATACTTTTGTGAGTAACATAAACTGAACTTAAACTCAACATCAATAAAAGATCTTGTCAAACAAAAGTGTAGTCGAGTAATGATAATTTTGTAAAGAGAAAAAATGTTATACACCGTGTAATTCAATCACAAACCACTATGAGTGTGTTTGTATTATCGTTACGTTGAATGCACAAACATTCCAATGCATGTTTTGTGAGGAGTTTCAATTTGAAGTTTTTGGTTCAACATCCGTTTAGGAGTCTCTCAACGAACAAACAAACATGCACTATTTATGTATGATCAGTTTATTAACTTTCACAAAATTATCTTAAAAGTCATACTGTAATTTTACACTTTGAATGCATCACTATTAAGTATTAACCTCTTTTGTAAAATAAATTTTCAACTTATTTTGCACATGAATTTAATAGACATATTATATTACTATACTAACTAACTAAAGTTAAAGTTAACGTAAAAGAGCTGTAAAAAAAAAAGGATTAATTATGTTTTTGGTCCCTAAATTTTTTCGAATTTTTTCTTTTAGTCCTTAAACAAAATTTTGACTGGTCTTAGTCCCTAAACTTTTTTCATTTAATGTTTTTAGTCCCTCAACTTTTCTTAATTTTTGTTTTTAGTCCCTAAACAAATATTTGACCGGTTTTAGTCCCTTAACTTTTTTTCCTTCAATGTTTTTAGTCTCTAAATTTTTTTTTCGTCAATATTTTTAGTCCCTAAACAAATATTTGACCAATCTTAGTCTCTGAACTTTTTTTCCGTCAAACATTGACAGAATAAAAGTTCAGGATTAAGATCGGTCAAATATTTGTTTAGGGACTAAAAACATTGATGGAAAAAAGTTTAGGGACTAAAAACATTGAAGGAAAAAAAGAACGGTCAAATATTTGTTTGGGGACTAAAAATCAAAATTGAAAAAAGTTGAGAGACTAAAAATATTGAAGGAAAAAAGTTAATGGACAAAAACATAATTAACAAAAAAAAAAAAGTTAACGTAAGAGATTAATCTCATACGATGTTGAAAAAAATGTTAACATTTAATATCCGATAATACTTTTATAGAAAACAAAAAAAAAAGTCAAATGTTATCTTTAAAAAAAAAGTCATATACTGTCTATCAGTATAAAATACTTTACATTATTAATTAGAAGTTGTTTTTACTATAATTTTTTAAATGATTATTATAAAATTTATTTTACTTTATATAAATAGCCTTTACTGGTGTATATTATTTATTTGTTAAAAGAATTAAATAGAAAACATTTCTACAAAGCGTAGCGTGGAAACTGTAGAACAAATTGGAATTGGTATTCTTCGAACAAGACACGCGATTGTGTATTTCGGGGAGCGAGGAGAAGAAGAAGCATGCTGTGCTTTTTCTTGTGCCTTTCGGACTGAGAAGAGCGAAATCACGGCTGGTAACTCTATTCATCTCTATTGTCAATATTTACTCAATTCTCTTCTATTATCTATGCCTTCAATTTGCAGTTTTTCTATTCTATTATGTGTATTTCATGTTTTGCCAATGCTTATTTCAAGGGTTTCACTCACAGATTGGGAAACTTTCATGTTCCTTAAAATACCCCTGTTCTCTCTTGTGTTCATTCTTTTAATTAAAGAAAATCCATAGGTTAATAATAATAGAAGAAGATATTACTGCTGGACCTCAAAAGATGTTATAGCTTTTGAATTTGCAGCCATACATTGGTATCAAGATTAAGTTAAAATGAAAAACCCTATCATTTATTGTAGTTAATTTATGTTGTTTTTGGTAGATCAGGAGGTGCAATTACTTGGGTGGGGGAAGGGGATAGGAGGCCTATGTTAGATGGAAGAGACCTCTCTCTGCTGCGAACAATTGCCAGATGAGGAATGCATTGAGGTGCAGAAAGACGAAGAAGACGGTGTACTGATTGAATTGGACTGTCAAAATGGTTTTCCTGAAGGAAGAAAGGAATTTGTTGCACCTGCTGTTGGAATGGAGTTTGAGTCGTATGATGATGCTTACAATTATTACATCTGCTATGCCAAGGAGGTGGGGTTTCGTGTGAGGGTGAAGAATTCGTGGTTCAAGCGGAACAGCCGAGAAAAATATGGTGCGGTGCTTTGCTGTAGCAGCCAGGGTTTCAAGAGAATAAAGGATGTTAATCATTTGAGGAAAGAGACGAGAACTGGTTGTCCTGCGATGATAAGGATGAGGTTGGTGGAGTCTCAGAGATGGAGGGTGCTTGAGGTTACGCTTGAACATAACCACATGTTAGGTGCTAAGATACACAGGTCAGTTAAGAAGATGGGAAATGGAATGAAGAGGAAGTCGTTGCCTAGTTCTGATGCTGAGGGGCAGACGATTAAGTTATATCGTGCACTTGTGATAGATGCGGGAGGTAATGGAAATTCAAACTCCAGTGTAAGAGAGGAGAGAACCTTCTTGGAATTTTCTAACAAGTTGAACCTTAGAAAAGGTGATGCACAGGCCATTTATAATTTCCTCTGCCGGATGCAATTGACTAATCCAAACTTCTTTTACTTGATGGATTTCAATGACGAAGGACATTTGAGGAATGCATTCTGGGTTGATGCTAGGTCCAGGGCTGCTTGTGGTTACTTTGGCGATGTTATTTATTTTGACAACACTTATTTGTCAAACAAATTTGAAATTCCTCTTGTGACTTTTGTTGGAATAAATCACCATGGTCAATCAGTGTTATTAGGCTGTGGCCTGCTTGCAAGTGAAACAACAGAGTCTTATGTATGGTTGTTTAGGACTTGGGTTAAATGTATGTCAGGATGTTCTCCCCAAACTATTATTACTGATAGGTGCAAGGCTTTGCAGAGTGCAATTGTAGAAGTTTTTCCTAGATCTCATCATTGTTTTGGCTTGTCATTAATTATGAAAAAAGTACCAGAAAAATTGGGAGGGCTGCACAACTATGATGCAATCAGGAAAGCGTTGATTAAAGCAGTTTATGAGACATTGAAAGTGATTGAGTTTGAAGCAGCATGGGGATTTATGATTCAACGTTTTGGAGTTAGTGATCATGAGTGGCTTCGTTCTCTATATGAAGATCGAGTTCGTTGGGCTCCAGTATATTTGAAGGACACATTTTTTGCTGGAATGTCTGCAGCTCGCCCCGGTGAGAACATTAGTCCTTTTTTTGATAGATATGTGCACAAACAGACTCCTCTGAAGGAGTTTCTTGATAAGTACGAATTAGCTCTTCACAAGAAGCACAAGGAAGAATCTTTTGCAGATATTGAATCAAGGAGCTCAAGCCCCTTGCTGAAAACCAGATGTTCCTTTGAATTGCAGTTCTCCAGAATGTACACAAGGGAGATATTCATGAAATTCCAGCTAGAAGTGGAAGAAGTGTATTCTTGTTTTGGTACAACACAATTGCATGTGGATGGCCCCATCATAATTTTCTTGGTCAAGGAGCGTGTTTTGATTGAGGGAAACCGACGGGAGATTAGGGATTTTGAAGTTTTGTACAGTAGGACAGCGGGTGAAGTTCGTTGCATCTGTAGTTGCTTTAATTTTTATGGATATCTATGTCGGCATGCTCTGTGTGTGCTCAATTTTAATGGGGTTGAAGAGATACCTCACAAATACATTCTTTCGCGATGGAAGAAAGATTACAAGCGTCTTTATGTTCCTGATCACAGCTCCGGTGGTGCTAATGATACTGACCGCATTCAATGGTCTAATCAGTTATTTAGAAGTGCCTTACAAGTTGTGGAGGAGGGTATACTTTCTCTAGACCATTACAATGTAGCGTTACAATCTTTAGAAGAATCACTGAGTAAGGTTCATGATGTAGAACAGAGACAGGAGTAACCTTCAATGTACTCTAAAAATTACTGTTAGTGTATGTTACTTGTATATTTCTACCTTGTTTAACTTTGTTCTTTTTACAATGTCCATAACTTGTATAGTTAAAAGATATTTTTGAGTTAAACCATAAGTAGCGTCTCTCATGTCATTTCTTTATATGGTAGTGGTACTACTTCGAAAGTTGAACCATTGACATACTGTTTCCTGAGTAAGTCCTTTTTTCTTCCCTTTTGTTGTTGCTGAAATTTCTTGAATACATGAATTAGAACTTGAAGGAAAATGCGTTCAAATTTGTTAGCAATTGTGAATTGAACATTTGCTCTTTTGTAGAAAGGGGAAACCTTTGGAGGATCTCATTTTCTTTGTTGTCATTCAATATTCATTAATTGAAGCTTTCCATTTACTTTCTTTCTTCTCAGTTTTGGCATCTCTTTAAATTCTGCTTCCCTTTCTTGGTCCGTATCAAAAATTTCGAGGGATATCAGTTGAATTTTATCATGTTTTTGGGTAACAATCCTCAACATATATTTGTCACATCACAGTATCACACCCCTTAATTCCTGCTTTTTATATTGCATTCAACGTGCAATATTGGCAATTCGTTTACGTCGTTTTGATATTCAATCTCAAGGTTTCTGACTTTTTAAGTTTTAACATAGAAAAGAACATTGAAGATATAAATGGTCTAGATTTGTAAGATTTTGTACTGAATTCATAACCGTGATTAACTCCTTCAATGGCGGATATTATTGTTTGGATGAGAAATGAAACTGGGAGAAAAGAAACAAGCAAAAAAAAAAAAAATGAATATAGAAATAGAAAAAACCAACGTAGGAAAAAATTGCTTATTTGGATTAATTGGAATAAGAAAAGAAATACATTTTCTTTTTGCTTCTTTAGATGAGTAGAAAGAAATAAAAAAACTTATTTTTATACTTATTAAAAAAAATTAAATTCTTTATTTATTATATTTCTTAACATAAAACAAATTTTTATTTTTATTTTATGTTATAAAAATCATTAAAATTTTTAGAAAAACTAAGAGAAACTTCCCTCCAAGTTTCCCCCAGTGAAGGGGGATTTTTTTAGGTCTCACTCTAAAATTCCTTTCACCTTATTTTTCTTTTCAAATAAACAATATTAAAAGGGTTAACTAAGTTTTTAGTCCCTAAACTTTTTTAAAATTCGGTTTTTAATCCCTAAACTTTAGTTTGACTGGTCAAAGTTCCTAAACTTTTTAAAAATTCGATTTTTAGTCCCTAAACTTTAGTTTGACCGGTCAAGGTCTCTAAACTTTTTAAAAATTTGATTTTTAGTCCCCAAACTTTTTAAAAATTCGATTTTTATTCCCTGAAATCTCATTAGTTGAGGGATTAAAAACTGAATTTTTAAAAAGTTTATGAACTTTGACCGGTCAAAATTTTGTTCAAGGACTAAAAATCAAATTTTTAAAAAGTTTAGGGACCTTGACCAGTCAAATTAAAGTTTAGGGACTAAAAATCGAATTTTGAAAAAATTTAGGGACTAAAAACTTAATTAACCCATATTAAAAAATATAATAATATTTTTCTCTCTTTCAAATGTGACCTTTACTCACAATCATTGAAAGTAAAATATATTTTCTCTTACTCTCTTCATTTATACTTGATTTTCTTTTTATCTTAATATAATTTTATATTATAAAAAAAATTAAATTACAAAAATTACAATAAAAATTATTAATAAATTAAAAGTTTCTTATTAATATACAAAAAAATTTATTTATCCTTATCTAATATTTTTCATGCCATTTTTATTTATTTTACCAGTAATGCAAAAATCAGTAATCAGTGGGGGTGGTTCTTGACTTGCAATAAATATTTCATAAAAATGGATTTTCAAGTAAATAAAATTTGTTTGTAGTATTTGAAAAAAAAAAATCCATATTAATAAAAAGGAGAAAAAAAATGGATAACAGAGGGAAGAGACGCAGTTGGTAGTGCAGAGCAGAGAATAGAGAACAGCATCACATTCACTGCCACTCGTCTCATCGCTTCACGCTCGCTTTCTCTTCTCTGTTAGTTTCTATCACCTCATCGCATCGCAACCTAAATTTTACGCTTTTCTTTCTTTGCACTTTTCATCTTTCTTCTTTCAATCTCTATCTGATTTCCACCGCTATTCCTTTTTTCCATCAGAATTTCGTTGACTCATGCTAAAACCGGTTTAACCCAAACCTAATCGGAATCCTATTGGTTCAATTACTAGATTATGCATGAAATCCTAATTCTATAAAACTATAAATTGTTAATATTCTTTTTTTCAGCATTGATGTAATGAATATATAGACAATCAATTTGTGTGAGGGATTCGGTGATTGATAATAACCCTTGTCATCCACTGTTTTGGGTATTCAATATTTCATATATGCTGATCAAGTGTTCGGTTAACCATATTTCTGAACATGTGTGACTAACTGAGCATAATTTTCATCTCTTGTTTTATTGCTAAACCCCGAGAGAGACTCATAATGATGCATTATGTTGCGAATATATTTGGATTAAAATGCAATTACTTGAAATGTGAGCTTATTATGGACATGGCAAGGCTAACTGACATCTCATACTTTGACAGAACTCATGTGAACTCTCTGGCCATGACTGGCGATACCATGTGTTCTCCAAACGACAAGGACTTGTCGCTGAGTCCTAATCTTGATATCACGGTAAATTTTCGTCTATGCCCTGAGATCATGCCTATCTTGTTATGCATTTCTGTGAAATCTAAAAATTTGAAGGCACTAGCGTGCCATTTAGTTCAGCTCAATTGGTGACTGATTTTTTATTCTAACTATGGTGTTGTGGTATGTCTTGAAGAGCCTTAGGCTCTTGACCTTTCTTGCATTGAAACTCTTGTAATTCTTTGTTATATGTGTTCAAAGGGATTCTCCCAGTTTTGAGAAATGGTATAATGTCATTAGACTGGCAAGTTTTTGTTGGCACTGCTGCACTGCTATGAATTTCTCGTGAGCAAAGTGAGGGAAGAAATGTATCAATTGTCTTGTGGTCACCTGAGAATTTGAAATACTCCTAAATTCGTGAAGTATTGATGTTCTATGCATATCTAATACCGATATGTCATATGCATACTATATGCCTAGATACTTGCCTAGGGAGTATCCTCTGTTTTTCTGTTTAGTTTTATAGCCAATATGTTTGGGATATAGTGCCGATACTACTTACCTTTGCTGGATACACTTAATGGTATAAAATGCAATACCTTGATTTTTTTTTTTAAATCAAAACAGCTGTCTTTCAATATAAAATACAATAAATGTTTCATTATAAATATTGTGCATCTATGTAAATAAGAAATTATCAATATCTCATTACAAATGTTGTGCATCTATGTAAAATGTACTTATTTATAAACTCGTATTAATGTATCTTGGTTGTATCATCACATCTTCAATTTTTAAGAATTCCTCATAGCCCTATACTTGTCTCGCATAAATTATGCGTGGTCCTGTTAAAATAAAAGAGAATAATGGATGGATTTTCACTATATTGTTAGTGGATTATAAATCATTAAAGCTAAGACAGATATCTCATGCATTTCTGAATATTGCTCAAGATCTGGGCTATCAACTTGTGTGGAAGAAGTAGCTGTGTTATTGCTACAAATATATAATTACAATATTTAGTGAGAAAGGGGTGGATAAAGGAATATGATTGTGTATGGAACAAATAAAAGAAACTTTATACCAGTTAGCAGTATAAAAATTTTAAGTTGGGAAACTAGCAAGGTCTTTTATGAGCTTGGTGGTCAAGATATTTCAACTTCGTTGTCAATTTCAATGCTTGCTAAAATTTCTTAGATCTTGATTTGTATTTGAAAGATTTTTTCACCTTTTCCAGATAGATGATGGTTCTCCAAACAGTGAGCAACTACTTGAGGTTGAGGATGAGGGCAATGAGCTTGAGAATGAATGTGGGCAATTGTTTGAGATTGATGGAAGTGAACCTGAAAATGGGAGGGATGAAACAACAGTAGTTGATAGTCATAGTGGAGAATCTCAAGGGAAAGACTGCCCTCCACCAGTTGTAGGAATGGAGTTTGATACCTATGATGATGCCTACAACTATTACAATACCTATGCCAAGGAAATCGGATTTGCTATTCGGGTTAAATCTTCGTGGACCAAACGTAACAGCAAAGAAAAGCGTGGTGCTGTGCTGTGCTGCAACTGTGAGGGTTTCAAAACAACCAAAGAAGCAAATAGTCATAGGAAAGAAACAAGAACAGGCTGTCTAGCAATGATTAGATTGAGATTAGTGGACTCTAACAGGTGGAGAGTTGATGAAGTCAAGCTTGAGCACAACCATTCATTTGATCCTGAAAGAGCACAAAACTCTAAATCACATAAGAGGATGGACAGTAGGGCCAAAAGAAAAGTTGAGCCAACCTTAGATGTTGAAGTAAGAACAATCAAGTTATATCGAATGCCTGTTGTAGATGCATCAGGTTACGGAAGCTCAAATTCTACTGAAGTAGGAACTAGCAACAGCATTAGTTGTTCCAGGCGTTTGAAACTTAAAAAAGGTGATCCAGAACTTATTTCAAATTACTTCTGCCGCATCCAATTGATGAATCCTAACTTTTTCTATGTGATGGATCTGAATGATGATGGACAACTGAGGAATGTATTTTGGATTGATTCTAGATCTAGGGCTGCTTATAGTTATTTTGGTGATGTGGTTGCATTTGACTCAACGTGTTTGTCAAACAATTATGAGATTCCACTTGTTGCATTTGTTGGTGTTAATCACCACGGGAAATCTGTTTTGCTAGGATGTGGTCTACTTGCTGATGAGACATTTGAAACATATATTTGGTTATTTAGGGCATGGCTTACATGTATGACTGGTCGCCCTCCACAAACTATTATCACAAGCCAGTGTAAGGCCATGCAAAGTGCAATTGCAGAGGTTTTCCCAAGAGCTCACCATAGAATTTGTCTATCGCAAATCATGCAGAGCATTCTTGGGTGTTTTGTGCAGTTTCAAGAGTATGAAGCATTTCAGATGGCACTGACTAAAGTGATATATGACTCTAAAACAGTAGATGAATTTGAAAGGGCTTGGGATGATCTAACCCAGCATTTTGGAATAAGAAATCATGAAAAGCTCCAAGCCTTACATGAGGAACGAGAGCATTGGGCTCCAGTGTACTCCAAAGACACATTTTTTGCTGGAATATCTGATTATGAAAAGGGTGAGTCTGTGGTTCCCTTTTTTAAGGGTCATGTGCATCAACAAACTTCTTTGAAAGAATTCTTTGACATTTATGAATTAGTTCAGCAAAAAAAGCATAAAACTGAAGTTCTTGATGATTTTGAGTCGCGCGATTTGAGCTCATTACTGAAGACAAGATGCTACTACGAGTTGCAGCTCTCTAAACTGTACACAAATGCAGTATTCAGGAAGTTCCAAGATGAGGTGGTGATGATGTCCTCTTGTTTCAGCATCACACAGACTCAAACAAGTGGGTCCATAGTGACTTACATGGTAAAAGAACGCGAAGGGGAAGAACCTGCAAGAGATGCTAGGCATTTTGAAGTCATGTATGATAAAGCCGGAGCAGAAGTACGCTGCATTTGTAGTTGCTTTAACTTCAAGGGCTACCTGTGCAGACATGCCTTGTACATCCTTAATTACAATGGTGTGGAGGAAATTCCATGTCAATACATTTTGTCAAGATGGAGGAAGGATTTTAAGCGATTGTATGCACCTCATCTCAGTGCCGATAATGTTGATATTAGCAACCCAGTTCAGTGTTTTGATCATTTGTACGAAAGTGCCATGCAAGTTGTTGAAGAAGGGATGATATCCCAAGATCATTATATGGTTTCTTGGCAAACATTTAAAGAGTCTTTGAATAAGATTCGCCTTGTAGCAGACAAGATTGAATAAACAATTCAAAGAATAATACTAATAATATGTTCTACATAATTTATTATTCATTTCTTCCTTTGCCTAGCATTGACACACAGACATCTTTGGCTGCGTTCGTATTAAGTTTGCAAAATTTTTTGAAAGCATAGATAGAATGTGTTTCTTTGCTTGCTGAGCAGATCGATTTGAAGCCTGTTTGTTCCAAAATTTTGTCACTGCAAAGGGAAGAATTTGTCATCCCAAGGTAGTTTTTTTTACCTGAAGTCAAGTTTATTTGTTTCAGATTGTGTCAAACGCCAATCAACGTTCACAAAAAGAAGCTAGACAAACAACACATAAATAACGATAACTGAAAAGTTCTTGTATTTTCAAAATTGTAATCGAACTTCTATATATATATATATATATATTTTAGTAAAAAATCTAAGTCACTGTCATTAGAAATTATAATGGTGCTCTTAAAAGTATAGACTCGAAATTTTCTAGTCTTTGCAATTTAAATATTTCTAATTATTGATTTCAATCTATATGTAAAAATTTATAATATTTTAGTGACATGGACTTCAATTAAAAATCAAAACAATTTTGAAATATAATAGTGTCTTTAATTCCAAAATCGTTAATAATATGTTCTTCATTATCTACTTAAATGTTCTCAATGTTCTTCACGACAGTAATTCAGTAACTTCAAATATATCATGGTTCCCTTCCAAAACAGAACTTACATTTATAGATTAGTTAAATTTTGTCAACCACAAGATTCACAACTGCATCTGGCTCTAGTACCAGTAAACTGAAGTTTATTAAAATCATATCAACTAAACTGGTCTATAAAATATAGCCGCCGGACCCAGTATTCCCAACTTGTGCTCTAGTATGACAAAAAATTAAATAGTAAAATATAAAATAAAGAAGTAAAAGACTTAGGAGTTAGGACGACTTAAAAGTCTTCCTCTCATTGTAGACCTTAAGAAACTCAAACACAAAATCCTCATATCACAATACAGACAAAATTAAAGGTAGATAGACTCAAATGGCGGAAATGGCAGTGTCCTTCGCACGAGACAAATTGCTTCCACTACTAAGTGATGAGGCAAAACTGCTTTGGGACATCCCGAAGGAATTTGAAGACATACAAAATGAACTAGAATACATTCAAGGCTTCCTTGAGAAGGCAGATAGAAGGGCAGCAGAAGAAGGAGACAACACAAACAAGGGAATCAAAAAGTGGGTGAAGGAGTTGAGGGAAGCATCTTTTCTCATAGAAGATGTCATTGATGAATACATGATCCATGTGCAACAACAGCCTCAAGATTCTGGCTGTGCAGCTTTGCTCTCTCAGATTAGTCACTTTATTCAAACTTTGATGGCTCGTCATCGAATAGCATCAGAGATTCAGCTGATTAAGTCATCTGTTCATGGAATCAATCAACGAAGTAAAGATTATCAATTTCAAAAGCTACCTTCTGTTGAACAAGGACAAAGCAGCTATAGAGGTAGCCAAAGTGCATGGCATGACCCTCGAATGCGTTCCCGTAACCTTGATGAAGCTGAGGTTGTTGGCATTGAAGGCCCAAGAGATGAATTGATTGATTGGTTAGTGAAGGGACCAGCAGAGCGCACTGTCATCTCAGTTGTAGGAATGGGAGGGCTAGGGAAAACCACTCTTGCCGGCAGAGTTTTCTACAACCGTAAGGTGATTGCACACTTTGATTGTCATGCATGGATCACAGTGTCTCAATCCTACACTGTGGAAGGATTGCTGATAAACTTGTTGAAGAAGTTGTGCAGAGAAAAAAAGGATGATCCTCCTCAAGGTGTTTCTGAAATGGATCGAGATTCATTGATTGATGAAGTGCGAGATTATTTGCAACAGAAGAGGTATGTTGTGATTTTAGATGATGTGTGGAGTGTAGAACTTTGGAATCAGATTGAAGATGTCATGCTTGATAACAAAAATGGAAGTAGAATATTAATCACAACTAGGAGCAAGGATGTTGTAGACTCTTGTATGAATTCTCCTTTTGATCAGGTGCATGAGCTGAAACCTTTAACTGTTGAAAAATCTATCGAACTCTTTTGCAAGAAGGCATTCCGATGTCACAACACTGGATGTTTTCCAGAAGACCTAGTCAGTATATCTGCTGACTTTGTTAAAAAGTGTGCGGGTTTGCCACTAGCAATTGTGGCTATTGGTAGTCTTTTATCTAGCAAAGAAAGACTCCATTTGAATGGGAAAAAATTAGGCAAAGTCTAAGTTCAGAGATGGACAAAAATCCCCATTTAATTGGTATAACAAAAATTTTAGGTTTCAGTTATGATGATTTGCCGTACTATCTTAAATCATGTTTATTGTATTTTGGAATATATCTTGAAAATTATGAAGTTAGTTCGGAAAGATTAATTCAACAGTGGATAGCTGAAGGATTTGTAAAAGATGAAGAAGGAAAAACTTTAGAGGACATTGCACAACAATATTTAACAGAGTTGATTGGTAGGAGTTTAGTGCAAGTCTCATCATTTAGCATAGATGGCAAAGCTAGGAGTTGTCGTGTTCATGACCTATTACACGAGATGATCCTTAGAAAATTCAAGGATCTAAGTTTCTGCCAGCATATTAGTAAAGAAGATGAGCCGATGCCAAATGGGATGATTCGACGCTTATCAATAGCAACCATCTCCAATGATTTAATGGCGAGTACCGAAAGTTCACATACCCAGTCACTGTTTGTTTTTGCAGATAAAGAATCAACATTAATGAACAACTTTGTGCAAAAAATCCCTACTAAATACAGGCTATTGAAGGTACTTGATTTTCAAGATAGTCCATTGAGTTTTGTTCCTGAAAATTGGGGAAATCTAGCACACTTGAAGTATTTAAACTTAAGATATTCAGTGATGCCAACTCAGCTTCTGAAATTTATTGGCAAACTTCATAACCTTGAGACCTTAGACATAAGGAGAACATATGTCAAGGAAATGCCAAAGGAGATTCACAAGCTTAGAAAGCTACGACATCTTTTGGTTGATGATGAGGAATTGTCTCAATTGAGGAATGGTCTTGGAGGCATGACATCCCTACAAACATTGTCTCGTGTAATGATAACTATGGATGATGATGGAGTAGAGCTAAGCAGAGAACTGGGAATGCTGACGCAATTAAGGAACTTAGGGTTGAATTATGTTAAGAAAGAACAGGGAAGTGCTCTATTCGCCTCAATAAAGGAGATGAAAAACTTGGAGAAACTACATATTCAAACAATTGGAGTTGAAGTCATTGGTTTGCATCTTATTTTATCCCTGCCTATGCTTCGGAGGCTTTACCTATGTGGGAAGTTAAATAAGTTACCAGAGTGGGTTTCACAACTCAAAAATTGTCTTTGGTACACTCCAAGTTAACTGATGATCCACTGAAATCATTACAAACCCTGCCACATTTGTTGTTCCTCGACATTAGCCATGGTGCTTATGAAGATGAAAGTTTGTATTTTGAAGATGGAGGGTTTCCGCAACTAAAGGAACTATATCTGGAATATTTATCTAACTTGAATTCTGTCATTATTGAAAAAAGAGCACTGCATTCTTTGAAAAAGCTCAGAATTGCTGGAATATACCAACTCAAGACAGTACCTCTTGGCATCCAACACTTGGAAAAACTTGAATTTCTCGATATATATGATATGTCAACTGAATTCAAGCAGTGCATTGCTCCTGATGGAGGACCAGAGCATCCAGTCATCCAGCATGTGCCCCTTGTAAGAATTAAAGCCTTTGGAGTGATATTCGTCACTGAAGGCATTACAATTCATAAAAAGGTATGCCTTTTCTTCTTAATATGTGGGAAATAGGATTCAAATTACATGCATTTCTGTGTCTCCTTTAGTTCTTAATTGACAACATTTTCCCTTATTTATTAGTTTTTTCTACTGAACCACTGATGTATATTTTTTAATTGAAAAAGTATTAAAAGGATAAGTAAAGGAAATAGCTTTTTTTATTTCCTATAAAATGATATTTTTAGTACTGTTTACCGTTTAGTCATCAAGAAATGAAATTTATAGCTAATAGCTAATTCCTAAAATAATTTCTTTAATTTTGAGTCTTTTTATTTGCAGTCATTCCCTTTATTCTTTTTATTCTACATTACTCATTACAAAATAAGGATAGAATTGTCTAATGATTAACAACAAAAGATATGATATTGTTCTGCTCCCTCAAGAGCTGTTTAGTTGCAATTTTTTCACTATCAAAAGTCTTGCTAATGCTCTGTACTAATATTGTGCTTTAAATTGGTAGAAATTCAGCTTCCTACCACCGAGTGTGTATCAGCTGACACAAGGTTGTTCCAGCTGCATTAAATACTCAGGAGAGTTTTGTTGTCCATAGTAGTCATACTAGATTCTCCATGTTGCCCTTTCAACAATGGTGTTGTATCTTTTTGTTTCAAACTTGACTCTCGGATCCCAAGATGAAAAGAATTTGTGGAATTGTCATTCATCGATAAAGTCGTTTATGATGTGTAATAATGTATGAAACATGTTAAAATAGTATGTCTTTCAAGGATTATGAGATGTTATTTTCTATTTTGTCTTGTGTCTTTCTATTTGGAAATAAGAAAGATAAAATAAAAACTTCATGTAATGTCTTTGTTTTGTAAATTTCCCCTCATGTTATTTTAATGTCTTTTGCTAAATTTTTCTCTACCAGCTCTTTTTCTTGTGAACGTTTGTTAGCAAACCAGCCATTAAAACCAACATGTCATTGGTTTGAGTGGAATTGAACTCACGTCCCTTAAGAAAGGCTTTAGGTTAAAGTCTTATGGATGAAAAAAAAAAGTGGTTCAAAGGGAAACTTCAATAGAAGTAGTCAACCAAGTTTTCTGACAAAGACTAACTTAGCACATATAACATAGTTACCAAACATATAACATAGTTACCAAACAAAAACCAAGAGCAAAGTGTAAGGCCATGCAAAGTGCAATTGCAGAGGTTTTCCCAAGAGCTCACCATAGAATTTGTCTATCGCAAATCATGCAGAGCATTCTTGGGTGTTTTGTGCAGTTTCAGGAGTATGAGGCATTTCAGATGACGCTGACTAAAGTGATATATGACTCTAAAACAGTAGATGAATTTGAAAGGGCTTGGGAGGATCTAACCCAGCATTTTGGAATCAGAAATCATGAAAAGCTCCAAGCCTTGCATGAAGAACCAGAGCATTGGGCTCCAGTGTACTCCAAAGACACATTATATGGTTTATTGGCAAACATTTAAAGAGTCTTTGAATAAGATTCGCCTTGTAGCAAATTCAAAGAATAATGCTAATAATATGTTGTGCATAATTTATTATTCATTTCTTCCTTTGTCTAGCATTCATGTAACAAGGGACATTATAGACATATAAAAGCATTATCCCTCCAAAAATTGTAAAGAAATTCAAACTACAGAGAGAGTAATTATCAAAAAGCAAAGACTCTTATTGTGCAGTAAAATTTCAGCATGTTTCACTTTAAGTTTTTGGTATTTTATCTAACACGTGATGTGTATTTTAAACAATTCAATTACTAAAAATTATCAGACAAGGTCCAACTAATTAAATTATTTCATAATATACTCAATTAAATAAATAATTAAATTCGTATATTTTAATTAGCAAACATTAACGTGTTAATTTAATAAATTCAAACAACACACAAAATTAACCAAATTAAATATATTTAAACCACACATAAAGAAATCCAATTAAGACTTGCAATAATTAAATTAAATCACATATTTTACCAATCATGAAATAAATTTCATGATAACAGAACTAGCAAATCTCAAGATTAAAATACATAAGGAATTAACTGCAAATATGTTACATGTCGAATTCCTTTAAAATCAATTAAATATATTTTAAAAAATAATTAAATTCTTTAAAATATATCAAACAATATAAATTCATATAAAGTGAAAAATAGGATGTTACAATTGACACACAGACATCTTTGGCTGCGTTTGTATTAAGTTTGCAAAATTCTTTGAAAGCATATATAAAATGTGTTTCTTTGCTTGCTAAACCGATCGATTTGAAGCCTGTTTGTTTCAAAATTTTGTCACTGCAAAGGGAAGAAATTGTCATCCCAAGGTAGTTTTTTGCCCTGAAGTCAAGCTTATTTGTTCAGATTGTGTCAAACGCCAATCAACGTTCACAAAAAGAAGCTAGACAAACAACACATGCATAAATAGCGATAACTGAAAAGTTCTTGTATTTCAAAAATTGTAATTGAACTTCGATATATATATATATTTTTTGGTTAAAAATCTAACTAGGTCACTGTCATTAGAAATTTATAATGGTGCTCTTAAAATAGGTTAAAATATTTATAAATATATATATATATATATATATATATATATAGACTCAATTTTTTAGTCTTTGTAATTTAAATCTATTTCTAATTTAATTACTGTTTCAATCTATTTGTAAAAAATTATAATAATACTCTAGTGACATGGACTTAAAAATCAAAAGAAATTTTAAATAAAATGGTGCCTTAACTTCCAAAATCGTTAATATATGTTCTTCATTATCTACGTATATGTTCTCAATGTTCCTCCTGACAGTAATTCAGTGACTTAAAATGTATATCATGGTACAAAAATTAATCAAAGTTGAAACCTTGCTGACATAGAAAAAAGGTTTAAACCTTGCCAAAATTATTAATGCAGTTTAGTATAGGATAGTAATAAGTAAGGGTTTTTTATTTTTTTGAAAATGAGTAAGGGGTTATTCTTAAAAAAAAAAAAATCCATCCATCATTTTTTTAACGGGTTATTCTTAAAAATAAATAATAAAAAAAATTCAAACCAAACAAATCAACTATCAAAGTAAAGATTAGCCACCTTTAATAGAATATCTCTTTTCAACTAAGGTTTTTTCATCTACGTATACAACTAGATTTTCAACCTGTGCATAGCACGGGTTCGATTAAACTATATATTTTTTATATTTGTATTTAATTTTTATATATAAAAAATATATACATTAAAACAATTATTTTTAAAATATTTAGTAGGATATTAAATATAATTATATTAAAATTGAGGAAGATAATTAATTATTATATTTTTAATTTAACAGATCTTATCTTTAAAAATATTAAGGTTATTGAAATTTATTTAAAATTTAAATTTTAAATCCATGCATTGCATGAGTTTATTTAAATTATTTATTTTTTATATTTGCATTTAATATTTTTAAAATATATGTATATAAAAAAATTTATCATTTTTTAAAATATTTAATAGCATATTAAATATAATTATATTAAGATTGAGGAAGATGATTATAGTAATAGTAGTAGTATAATAGTAGTACTTTTCAAAGTTATTTATTTATAAGTTAGTAAAAAAAAGTTATTTATTTATAAGAATTATTATATAATTGAGACTTTATGTTTTAATTTGATTATTATTAGGATTATTTATCTATATAAGAATTATTATTTATATGTGATCCACATTTTTTAATATTATTACAATTTTTTCTGTAAAAAAAAATATTATTACAATTTTACTTTTTATATGTTATTAATTATTTTCTCACTTTCAGTGATTTTGGAAAGATAATGTTATTAATAATAATAACTATACTATTATTGAATATTTTACAATTATAATAATAATAATTTTTAATAATAATAATAATAAATATTTTTCATAACGGTCAATTATGAGACACTATGATTTTTTATTCTTATAAATTTCTTAAAAAAAATAAACATCCATTATGTCTTATAAATATAAAGAATAATAATAATAATAATAATAATAATAATAATAATTATTATTATTATTATTATTATTATTATTATTATCTTATTTGTATATTATTTATATATTAAATTTAATTAGTGTTATAAATTGTGTACTATTTAACATAATTTTGCATATAAAATATCTGTGAGACTTTTGCATCAATTCAATTGTTATTTTTCAAAGTGTTATATATATATATATATATATATATATATATATATATACACGGAAAAAATAATTATGAAATACACTTAAGTGAACCTACTACTATTGTACTACTACTCTATATAATATCTATAATAAAGTCTTTTCATGTCATGTTAAAAAAAACTATAAGTTGAAGATATTATGTAAAATCAAATTAATTATTGATTTTTTTTTGTTTCTAAAAATGAGAAAGGATAAAAATGTATACATTATTTATTTATAATATATGGAGAGAGCAGAAGAAATAATGATAATAAAAAAAAACACATAGATTAGTTGTTATATGATGTTTGGTTCCCAAACCTCACTTCCCTTGCTTTGTCAAATTCATATGAACTTTTGTTTTCTTAAAGTGTAACTATTGCAAGCTAATTAAATAACACATATTGAGCGACATTCTCGTTTTCTTAAACCGCAATAACAAAATGAGAGAGAGAAAAGTGTTAATTAAGCCAAAAAAAAAAAAAAATACTGAACAAATAAAAAGATAAAAAATGGAATAATAAACCTATTAATTGATCCCTAACATGTCACATCAACAAAACGGTGGAAGGTAAAATTTATAAAATTTTTAAAAAGTTGGAGATAAAATACATCAAATTAATTTGTTGAAAGTAAAATTTGTCAAAAAATAAAAAATTAAGAATAAAAATTACAATTAAGCCTAAAAAAAAAATTCAAACCACACAAATCAACTATCAAAGTAAAGATTAGCCACCTATATCTCATTTCAACTAAGGTTTTTTCATCTACGTATACAATGCTTGTCACATCTAGTGTTCTCTTGCTCACAGTTCCCAATTAATTTACCAAATTTTTGTTCAATTGCCAATATTGGAAGAGCAAATTACGGGTCCCATCCACAAAAAGCGTGTGTTCATGCTCTGCAAAAGCGTGCAATTTTGTCAAACTTAGTGGCTAAGTTAGCCCAATACAGACAGATTCCCTTGTCTTTTCTTTTTGTTTTCCTTTTTATGGTGGCAGACATCCTCCATTCTTACCTTTAAATTTTGCCTTTCAACTTGGAATTGTTTGAATTACAGTGATCATTTGGAAGCACTCATACACACAAGCAGATCATGAACCAACACACTCAGCGCCTTCAACCTCCACTGGTCAGTTCAATTTTATTTTTTCAGACATAACCTAACCTAACCCATTTTTCTGTAATGAAAATGAAATGAAATGAAAAGGTTTCCATTTGCAAGCTTTGATCTTCCTCAGTTCTAAGCCTACCCACCTACTCCTACCGTTACTAGAATCCTTCATTGTTAGTTCCTTCTCATTCTGGATGTAACCTAACCTATGATATGTCTCTTTCTGTATTCTGAAATGTCACTGCTCAATTATAATTTTGTCTGTACGCAAGCTCTTGGGCAGTTGGGCTCACTCATAAATTGTGTTTGATACTTTTTAAGGAAGATTCTGGTACATGTATCACAAGCACCTTTATTTTCTTTTAAATTATTTTTTCTTTTATTCATAATGATACTAATCGTGGTAATTCTGATGATTTCATGGTCCTCATGTTTTCTTAATCTCACTGTCCCACCGTCAGCATTTAAAAAAACTTTCTTGCCTACATTCATATATAATGCTAACATTGAATACAAAATTTCTAAAGAAAATACAAATCTTGGGCTAGATTTGTTTGATAAGTCAATAGATTAGCAAGTTATTTGCCCAGAACTTGTTGTTTTTCTCATGCAAAAATGTGTCAAAACTTTTAAATGTTTAGGCATACAGTTACAAAGGAGACAGTATGTGATGTGAAGTTGTGAACCTTACTTTATGCATTTATATTTTTAAATGGACTAACTTGTACAGGAATATTGTTAGCATACTAACCTAGCAGGTGTTACAGGTTGCTGGGGCAAGGAAATTTGTTCCAGGATCAAAGCTATGTATCCAACCTGACATAAATCCAAACGAAAATAAGAGAGAAAACTCACCTCCTCTTCTACCTGATCTTCCTGATGATCTTGCTATTGCTTGTTTGATTCGGGTACCCCGAATGGAGCACAGGAAACTACATTTGGTTTGCAAGAGATGGCACCGCCTTCTGTCTGAAGACTTCTTTTATTCACTCAGAACAAGTCTTGGAATGGCAGATGAGTGGTTATATGTCTTCAAAACGAACCGTGCTGGAAGAATTTCATTGCATGCTTTTGATCCCATCTACCAACAATGGCAACCCCTTCCCCCTGTTCCTGGAGATTTTCCTGAAGCAATGTGGTTTGGTAGTGCAGTTCTTAGTGGTTGCCATCTGTACTTATTTGGCGGAGTAGATATGGAAGGATCTAGATCTATTAGACGCGTTATTTTCTACAATGCCCGTACAAATAAATGGCATAGGGCACCGGATATGCTGCGGAAACGTAATCTGTTTCGTTCGTGTGTAATAAATAATTGTCTCTATGTGGCTGGTGGGGAACTTGAAGGCAATCAAATGACTCGATCTGCTGAAGTTTATGACCCCAGCCAGAACAGGTGGAGTTTTATCTCAGAGATGAGCACAGCCATGGTGCCTTTGTTTGGTGTTGTTCACAATGGAACATGGTTTTTGAAGGGAAATGCAATTGGGAGTGGTAATTCCGTGTGCGAAGCCTATTCACCTGAAACTGATTCCTGGACCCCAGTTACTAATGGAATGGTCAATGGATGGGGTAATGATTGTATCTCACTCAATGGACAACTCTATGCATTAGATTGCCGGGATGGATGCAAGCTCACTGTGTATGATAGAGCAACAGATTCATGGAAAAAGTTTATTGATAGCAAGCTTCATGTGGGTAAATTTCCATCTCTTGTTGCTGCTGCACCTGTTTCCCTTAATGGAAAGCTATGCATTATCCACTACAACATGAGCATCAGTTTAGTTGATGTTTCGAGTCCTAACAAACAAGTGGAAAGCAATCCTCAGGACCTTTGGGAAAACATTGCTGGAAAAGGTCATCGCAGGTCTTTAGTTAGAAAGTTATGGTCAACTATAGCAAGGCGTGGTTGTTCAGAGAGTTGCATTGTTTGCTGTCAGGTGCTTAGAGTCTGAGATGAAAGTTTTCCCTGATAATATTAGTTATGCAGTTAGGGAAATTGGTCTCTTTGGAAATTAATTGAAATATGTTTTGTCCACTTTCTTGCAATGGACATGTAGGAGAAGTTATGCTTCTTCCTATAAAGATGATGAGGTTAATTGTTAACTGTTGATAGCTAGACATAAAGTCTTTTAGGCTATTAGAGATGCAGTTAGTTGGAGATTAGTAGTAAGTTTATTACTAGTTTGTTAACCTATATAAAGATTTGATGTATCACTTTGAACTCACCTTTCTCATTATCAATGCATTCTACCTTCAGTTCTATAATTTTTCCTCAATTATCTCTTCTCTTTTAGGGCTGAACCATGAATTCTAATAGCGGCCCTAGAGTGCTCCCTTGTACTCAAACATTTAGAATCTGCAACAACACCAGAAAAATAACTCCAAGCAGAATTTAAATTCCTTTGCCTGCTATTCTTTTGAGGAAGTTAAGTATATGGTCTTTCTCTGCCTTGTAATCAAGTTGTTTTTCATTCTGCTCCTTCGTCTCTGTCACCTTCCTCTGTTGGGTGATGCGACTAGTGTAATTTTTTTCCAGGATTTTTAATACTATATGGGTTGGCAGGGGCTAAGCACTCCACTTTAAAAAAAAAATAATACTAATGAAAGTTGACTCTAGCATAGGAGGCTAGTTATCCACATTCAAATCTTTATTAAAAATAGTGCTTACATTTAATATTCAATTGTATTTTGAATAAAGGAGAATATTTACGAGAAAAAAATACTAATTCAATTTTTACACAAATATAAATTTATAATTATATTTATTATTATGAATTCAATTACTAGTGAGAATTATCATGTTATAAAAGAGAAGTATTTATTAGCTTTTTCTATTATTAATTCTTACTAGAGAATTTGGTTGACCACGTCTAATGAAATCTCTTTTTACAAATACATTTTTTTCAATTATAAGACTTGAAATAAAATCTTACTTAAAGAATCAAAACCAATTTTACTAGAATCAAAATAACTTTTATAAATTCAATTAAAGTTTAGCTACGTTACACTAATAAATTATAAATCAGTACCTTTATCAGGCTCAGTTTTAAAAACATTAATTAAGATTACCTCTAGGATTAGCACACCTCAAACACATTTTCTCATGCATTTGTTTCATAATAAGTTAAATTTATGTTTCATAATAAATTAAACAAACGTCCTAGTTTTTTTTAAGACTAACAAACATACTAGGTGTTCCATTCTAAAAAGTAATTATTTATTTACCTAAAAAATATTATTAATTTTCAAGTCATAAAGATAACTTATGAATAAATAAAAAGTCATAAAGATAACTTAATTTTCTAATATATTATTTATGGTACAAATGAAACTTATCTTCTAATTTTCTGAAATTTAAAATATAAATTATATATATAATTATAAAAAATTCTCTTTAAATAAATTTTTTTCAAATTTTATATGAATTAATAACATATAAATTCATTTCAATTTAATTTTTTATTAATTTACACTTTTAAGTTTTAATTTAAAAATTCTGAAAATAGTTTTTTTTAAATGAAAATTCTCAAAATACTTGCTCGTTCCTATATTATAAATCACATAACTCTCGTCTCTCGAGTCAAAAATTAAAAAAAAATGAAGAAAAAATAAAGAATAAATAAATAAAAATAAGGCTTAATTACCAAATTGGTCCTCAAATTATATTAAATACTTCAATTTGGTCCCCAATTTTTAAAAGGCATCAATTTGGTTTTCAAATTTTTAAAAATGCATCAATTTGGTGCTTTCCGTCCAATTGGAATTGACGCCTTTAATAATTTGGGACCAAATTGGCAAGACTTGTCTAGTCTTCTTGTTTATTGGGATAATTTAGCCTTTAATGGCATCAATTTGGGTTCCAAATTATTAACGATATCAACTCCAATTGAACAAAAATAACTAAATTGATGCATTTTTAAAAATTTGGGATTAAATTGACGTGTTTTAAAATTTGGAGACCAAATTAAAATATTTAATATAATTTGGGGATAATTTGGTTTATTAAGCCTAAAAATAATAATAATAAAAGGGAACTCTCAAGTACTTGACTTGAAAGAGGTTGAAAATTTTGCTTCATTTTGGTTCAGTGAAAGGCTTCTCTTTGTTCCGCCACCATGTCTCATGTAAGTCTCTCTCGATTATGGACTTCAATTTCACTCCTTTTTCGTGACCCACTTCTCATCTCTCACACTTCGCACGAACCCAGATCTGCTTTTTCCCCCTTTTTTTTTTGTGTGTATTATTCCGATCATATTCATGTATTATACCTAAACTATGATTTTTTGTGCATGCATGTGTTCCCTTCATTACATTGCAATCATAATTGAATTTTATCATCTAATTCGTAAAACTATTTATCTGTGTGGAGTTTTTGTCATTTGAATTTGGTTACAAAATTGAAGCTGATATGAAACCATTCTTAATTAGCTTATTTGCTGGATCACATCACTCTGATCTGATCTAACACTAGGTTGCAATCGAAGTGTGTTGTTTTATTGTGTGTTATTTGACTTGCTTATTCTGAGGTTCAGGGAAGCTGATTTGAATGTAGTTAGTTCTATGGAATTGGAATAATTTGAAGCTCGTTGACTTGGTGAGATTTTGAAACGTTTTCATGAAGGAATGTTCTGATCCTGTACCCTGTACCCTCTGTTTTTCTTAGGAGACATGCCCTTCTGTAAAGAACATCCTGCTTTTGGATTCTGATGGGAAACGGATCGCGGTCAAATACTTCTCTGAAGACTGGCCAACAAATAGTGCCAAGGAAAATTTTGAGAAAGTTGTATACAACAAGACTCAAAAGACCAATGCCCGCACAGAAGGTGCGTAATTTTCTGCAATATGTTGAATGACCATGCCATAATTTGTTGATGAAGAATCGTCTTTATGTTTGGTCAAGTTCTGACTGTGATTGGGATAGATTGCTAATCAATGATTCGTATATGACCTCCTTTTGTAAACATGTTGAGTGTTGACTTCATTTTTATTGCCATCATGGTTTTTTTCATTTGACAGCGGAAATAGCAATGTTTGAGAATAACATTGTTGTTTACAAGTTTGTCCAAGATCTTCACTTCTTTGTTACCGGTGGTGATTATGAAAATGAGCTTATCTTAGCCACAGTTCTGCAGGCATTTTTTGATTCTGTGGGCCTTCTGCTCAGGTTGTGGTCTTATATTAACGATTTATCTTTGTTTCATGTTCAAGGGTGTTTTCAATCTATCACTATTAACACAGTCGTCCTTGATGATTTTACTGCCTTTTCCCCTCCAGAGGCAATGTGGACAAGAAGGAAGCACTAGAGAACTTGGATCTCATTCTATTGTGCATTGATGAAATTGTTGATGGCGGGTATGCTATATGCTATTCATATGAAATTTATCTTCTTCAATTGTTTGTTTGTTAGCTTCTCTAAATCTTCTCTTTATCTTCCCACTTCTTCCTAACTACAAATTGTTGGAGCTATTTGATATATATTAGAGATCAATTATTTTCTGCAGTTAAATGATTGGAATTATAGATTTTTGTCATAAAAACAAAAAAAAATATTCTTTGAACTGTTATTCTGCTAGGAAGGAACTTGAATACCAGAGTTTGGAGCTGTCTAAGTTCACAGTAGTCTTGAATTGTATAAACATTCAAATGCTCAAGTAACAAATGGGCTTACATCAGTTTTTGATAGCTCTGGCATAATTCTGTCCCATTGCCCTTATCTAATGTGATTGATGAGATTGTAACAAATGACTTTCACAAGTCTTATTCGGTACCTACTGCCAGAGTAGAATTTGAATACATATGATGTTTCTGCTGAGTTTTTCACAAGATGACATCTATTTTTTCAGTTCTTTTCATTGTTAAATGTTAAGCCAACCACATCCCCCTGATTGGTTTGGACCCATGATCTCGTCATTTGCCCCTGTTCTTAATCAAAAAGATGCCGTATTTTGAATGAAGCCCTAGGTTAAATATATGTTTCTTTGGAAGTTTGGATAAAATGTGTACCAAGCCATACTTTTTCAGAGTTCATGGCTTAATCTTAATTAAAAGGCATGACTTAAATCCTAGATACAGTTAATGGTGTTGCTGCTCCTTAAATGTGATTAGAATCATTCCATAAATCACATTTATCTAGAAAAGGCATACCCCTCTGACCTTCCCCCTTTTGTGTGCCTTCTCCCTCATTTTCACCTCCTCACTTCTCTTTATCTTGTATCTTCTCTACCTTTGTCTTGGCTCCACCCGGTTGTACCTAAATTTCATGTCTTCATATTTTTTTGTGCAGTATCATTCTTGAAACTGATCCAAATGTTATAGCTGGGAAAGTTGCTAGTAATAGTATAGATTCTGGAGCTCCTTTGTCTGAACAGGTATGATGTTACATCCTTCACTTTAATACCAAAAAAGAAAATTGACATTAAATTGACTTATTTGAGGAATAACTGTATTTCTTTCTGTTGCAGACACTAAGTCAAGCATTGGCCACAGCCAGGGAACATCTTGCAAGGTCCCTTCTTAAATGATACATGTGGCATTTTACAATGATGGAGGAAACTTGTCTTTTGGCTTTTCCTATAAACGCTTATAAGAACCTCATTGCATTCTCGAATAGTCGAACCTGGATGATGATGATGTTACTTGCGCTGTGAAAGTTAACTTTGACATGCTAATACAGGCTATTTTGGCACTACCTTTCTTGTGACGATTTGTTCATTCAGTTACCCATTATATTTCAGGATAGTGGCATATGAATCAATTTTAGTACATGCTAATTCTAAATTTTTATATTATCTCCCCTTTAGTTTCAAAAGCATACAACTCTCCCTCGATTAAAAATTCAGAGATCGTGAAATTGTTATTTTATTTTAAATTGATATTACAAAGGTCATTTGCCATGATAACTAATTTTCCGGAAAAAGAAAAATCTCACACCGGGTACAAGATTTTAGTTTAAAGAAAGGTCGCGAAAGTTTAAATTAATGAGCGTAAATATTTTTATATCACGTGTCATTGAATAAACTTCTCTAAGTATTTATAATAGAAGAGAATTAAAACGGATTATTATAAATCAAACTGTTTGTATAAGTTTAAATTAATTTATAAATCTGAATTTTCTTAGAAACTTTTTTTATCTAATTTCTCAATAAATTATGTAACAAAAAAGTAATTATAAACTCTTAAGGAATTTTTTTAGTAAATTAGAAATCAAATAATTATTTCAAATTAAAAGCTCTCGTAAGTTAGATACCAATTCAAACTGGGCTATATCTCAAAAAATGCCATTTCGTTTCTTATTACACATCGAAATGTACTAGGCGAGTCTGTATAGAGCAGAGCCTGATTTTGAGTTGAACAACTAGCAAATGTTACTTCAATGTAATTCTATTTTACTAAAGAGTATAGGCAGCAAAAAGTTACAAATCCTACTTGAGCGTAGTAGAACTAGAAAGTTTAAAGTCTCACTAGTATCACATCTTTCACATTGGTATTTACGATAAATTCCTCTATACACTAAGTTGACATGACATTTGTAAATTCAGCTAAACAAAAAATGGCATACGAGGCATACAAATATTCATGTCATATAAAACTTCTAATTTATTCACTTTAGAACTTGTACAGAGCAAGCCTTTAAGAATTTCAGCTTTGTTTGAGACTCTGAGGCCCCACGAATGTCCAAAAGTAGCTATGAGTTTATCATCACGGACGTCCCATCCATCCAACCACGATTGTGAATTCCTCCACATTCACCAAAGCTCGTGAATAAGCAAAGAGAAATGCTTTTTCAATTCATGCTTTATCTTCAGACTTGGAACAACCGTTACCACCAAAAGTAATTGATGTTAAAGCATCCTTGGACAATTATAGTATTAGTATCTCTATTGTATGACAAGATAATCTGCACCACTACGGAAAGCATCACCAGCAGTAGGAGGTAACTTTTTGGGAGAAATAGTTTTCCTGACTTGGGCATGAGTCTCTGCTTCATGCTGAAAAATCTTCACCAATTCTTGTAGCTCAAGCTTCCTAACTTCAACTTGTTCCTCAGCAACAGGGTTTTTCAGCCCAAGGTAAACCATGCAAACTGCAATCAGCACTACTGCCAAAAAGACGAGGATGGCCGTGAAAACACCGAATGCATACGGTGTATTTTCTGCCCCAGGTATCCCATCAACATTGATCCCAAATAACCCAGTAATGATGGTGAGGACAACGCCAACGCCACCAAATACAGCTAAATTATGGGTCACCCGAAGGCTTCTATCCTGGATAGATATTCAGAAGATGCAAGATACTTATCATGTTAATGTGGGTGAGCAATATAAAGTTGTTCTAGCTACTGTCTGAAAGTAAAAAAAGCATTCTAAATGAAAGTTCTGAAGTATTGATACCTGCAACCAAGCTCGAACAGTGCTTTGCATAACATCTTGAATGGTAAACAGGCGGCCGCGAACAGCTTCTTGCTCCTCAATCATTTCTCTTGTGCTCTTTTTTATTCCCTCTAACAGGCTTCTTGCTCCATTTCCTTTTAGATGTTGGAGAAGCTCAAAGACAATCTCATCTCTTGCATGGAGTGACCACTTCACTCTGATAACCTGCAATGAAACACAAGACTTGTAAGAAGCTTCTGTGTCATGGATTTGGCCAGTATGAATTCTCATTAAAAAAATAAAATCAACCTAAGGTGGAGAATTTGGCTGACTTAAGTATTGCTTGTGCTTTTCAAAGCTATCTTCAGAAGTGAAAAATTAAAATACAAATAAATAGGTTATGGAGTGACATTATTATTAAAATGTATTTTTCATGAAGGACAAAAAACACAATTAAAATGTATTGTTGACAACCAAAAATCCTAAAGCTTAAGCTGTCAAGTAGCGGCCTTAACTCATTGACTTTTAAATCCAGCTTTTAGAAAGGAAAAGCAATAAAGCCTTATGTATGAGAAATTGTAATAATGTTACAAGTCTTCCAAACTTTTGGATTCTAGTTCCAAATGTACATCTATAAGGAGGAGGAAGATTGTGGTGCAAGAGATATGTAAGTATTAAAGAAATGCTATATTTGTTTTATGTCAGTTGTTTTACATGAAGTTCAGAAACAAGTGGACTCAGGCTTGGAAAGAGTTCAGCCCAGCTTGACTATATAAGAAATGGCTCCACATGAAACTAAACTCAAGTACGGTATGAACCATTTTATAATCAGTAGAATTTATTTTGGCCAACTCACAAATCTCAGTGACAATTAAAATTTAGTTTACTAACAACTACGTCAAACAGATCTGCAACTTCAGTTCAATGGTGTCCTCTCTCTTGCCCTTACTTTATATAAGAGATGTAACGTCAAAACTAAATTCACGTATGTCTAAAATGATTCCTACGAATTTGAATCTCTTCCAAAATAATTGTTAGAAGGGCCCTGGCTCTGCTAATGAGTGTCGGGCATTGTTCAAAAAAACAATAAATAGAAAGTTTTTACAAGAAATCACGGTGAGGTTGCATTGAAATAATCATGGGGGGAGGGGGTGTCGGTAACATTTTCCCATGAAAAACTTTTAATTTTTTAACTAATGCTTTAAGAGCACTTGTTAGCATTCTCCTTGTTGGAAAAATAGAAATACCTAAACAATGTATATGATAAAGTATATTACTTCTCCAATTAAGGAGCAATTTCAGGAGAAAATTACTTGTAATTATTGCTGTAATCAATATTCGCCAGTATAGATACCCCCTAGTGTTGTCTAATATCAAGTATAATTTTATAGGTTAGGTGCACTACTTAACCTGCAACGGAAAGATCAACCTGTAAACTGAAACCATCCAATCATTTGAAAACCTCAACCCTCATTTTATCCCCTATTACTGAGTGAAAATAATCACATAAAAATGCATTTCTATCCAAATCAACAAATCATGAAGTTGTCTAAAGATATATCTTCTGCTTAGCAAGAATGAACATACCTGTGTTGATAACTTTCTGATTTCTTGATTTAAGATTAAGACGAAAAGATTCAAATCTTCATGGTTTCTCCTAAAAAAAGGGAAAACTGTCAACTTAGTGCAAGACAGTTTATAAAACTGGAATGACTTGAATTTACACACATTGCACATTTAAGAACCTGTTCATAAACTTCAATTCGATCTCATCTGCCACCCCAAATATAGATTTACGGAATAACCTGACAAATTAAATAAAAATGTCAAGCCAAAGTAACATGACTTGAAGTTTATGTAAAATGCAGTTGGAAAAAAGAGTGCACTAAGATCAATGCAAGCATGAGGTACATTGTCCATCTTTGCAAGCTACTTATCTACAGGACACTCCTAGGGAAACAACATGCTCATATAATCTAGTTCGAGGTCGTAAAAGTCAATAAATCTAAAGTATAAAATTTAACAGCAAAACTCAACAAAACCTAACCTGGCCATCCACATTTTTCCTGTCTTTTGTGGATAACAGATATAGAAGTGATAGACAACACAATATATTCCTTTCGTTTTCCAGAAACAAAGTCAATCATATTTTTCATATGCTTGATAGCTTTTCTTTCAGAACATGTAATATCTCAACATTTACAAACTTAACTCACCCTCAGACATCTTAAGTTATATAACTAGAAGCAAGACCTCACTTACTTTTGACTAATTTTCTTCCTTTCCAAAATTAATTATTACTGGCATCAAATATGAAGGAAAATGCTGTCATTACCTATCATCCCACTGTGAGAGACGGCAAGCAAGTAGAGCTATAACTTCATGCACTGTTCTTGGCACATTATAGCCTCCAGCAGAAAGAAGCTCCTAACCATAGTGGGGCACTGAATGAATTACATCTTTCTAAAAGAATATTAATGCGTGACTATAGGCCAGAGAGAAAGAACAACCTGAACTTCTGTGATACCCAGAACATTTATCCTTGACACTGATCCTTTTATATGCATTACAGTTACAAGGAAATTTTGTGCTTGCCAAGACCTAAGAACAATTGGAATGTCATCTTCTTCAACAAGAGGATCACCTGCAGATTGTCCCAAGAGCTCAAATAACAGCCCCCCCGCAACTCTGACTGGGACCTACAAGTAAGAAGTCTAATCAATATTGACGTAGACTGGTTTCTGAGGAAAAGCCATTGTGGGGTAAGTCATTGAAGGTTTTCTTTGGGGAGCAGTACAAGTCATCGATGTCTACTTAAATATCTATATTGCTTTCTTTCAGACGAACTGCTATCTACTGGTTGTGTGACACTAACACAAACAAGCCCAAGATTTAATACCTAAGGAATCCTAGGTTTATTTTTGTACTCTTTTCATTTACTTTTTTTGTTTTCTTGATTTACAAAGCCTTACCAGATCTTATTTTCTTGGAAAACTCCTCAAAAAATCCCCATATCACGTCCCTAAAAGTTTCTAGCTATATTAAAATTATCCAACTTAGTGCTAGGTGTCAAGCTCTTGATGCTGTGTTCTCCCACTCATGAAGATGTCAATCTAAGTCCGTGTGGCAGCACAACAAAGAAGTCATTCCAACTTAGTGCTAGGTGTCAAGCTTGACAACTGCTATCTACACGTCCCTAAAAGCTTCTGGCTATATAATTTTCCCAAAAAACTAATGACAACAACTTGGGATTTGTTGGTCTCTGACTCTCTACTGTGCTGCCACACGGACTTTGTTCTAGTTTGTACTAAAACCCATCAACTAGAAATAAAAATTTACCTGTTTTCCTTCCACACTTAATTGATCCTAGAAAACCATAATCCAAATATGTTAAATTCCATATATATAGCTGTTTTTCTATTAAGACCAGCAAACTAAGGAAGAGAAGAAAAAATCCAACAAGACACTGGCTTTAGTTGCTTATCATCTGGGTGAATACATGACAAAGAAACCACAATCCTACAAGCATTTATGCCATCAGCAAAAACATAATACAATTGAAAATTTTAATTTAAAATCTTATTGTCTATACGCAGCCTTGTATGTATGCTTGATGTGGTGCATGTAAATGTGTTTTAGCAAAGATAGATCCAAATGTAGCCTGCCAAATGATAATATTTGCCAATGTTGAAAATGCAATATACCTCATAGAGAAGGTGTTTCATCCGCTCACTTATAAGTCTACTTTCGTCTCTCAAAGCTAAACTAACAGCAGGATGTAGCCATTGAGCATTGCTGAGCCAAGCCTCAACAGTGGGGTGACCTGCAGAAAAATGGCACCACCATATAGGCCCAGCTGGACGCTCCCAATAGGGAGCTGCCAAATCTGCTACAGTAAAATCATCTTCAGAATCCTCAAACTCAAATTGATGAGAAGACCAGTCAGCATCAACCTGAACTGCTTGGACAAGTTCTGAAATTCTTGCCCATCCAATTGGTACCCATTGACCTCCCTCATACTTTTTTGATTGGCCAGCCTTACGGACGTGGCTCTCCTTGTCGTCATCAGAGCCACCAAACAAACTGTCCCTTGAGACATTTGCAGATGAAGGATCTGAGTGCTTGTTTTTATCATCTGAAGGGATATGCATCTTTGAATTTTGGCCATTAACATGTAGTCTGTCTGTGATCTTTGATGAGGACCTCGGTTTAACTGATCTGTTTTGTCCCCGAACATATTCAAAGGCACAAATAAGTCCATCATTCCAAAGGTCATTTCCGTGATTGGGATCTCTACCATGATAAGTTTTATGGCTATCTAGTTTCTTCATTATTCCCGAGGAATGTGATTGACCTTCTGTATCACTCATTTTTCTGCTGGTAATGAAGCCAACATAGAGCTTTTAAATTAGCTCTACACCAGAAAAGCCACTCTTATATGAGGAAAGTTACACTGTTGTGTTTGAAAAACTTCTTCTGATCAGGATTTGACAATCAACATGAAGCTTCCCTGACTTATCACAAATCAATGCTACAATTTGAAGGGAAAAGGTGTTAATTTTAGAATAGGGCAGTACAGATATTCTTAAGAAGAGGAAAAGGCAGAAAAGGTGAATGAAAATAATCTAAACAGAACTGGTAATTTATTTTGCCATGGTGGTTAATAAAAGTAGGAGCTATGGTCTAAATCTAACCAATCAATTATCAGCACCCATCAAAAGCAATCAATCTGTCATGCAATATACTATTTTATTGTTTAAAAGAAGAAACAAGTGTAGGTGGGATGATTAATAATTTTAACGAACCTTCAAATGAGATTGGTTCACTGGGTTTTTTTCCCTTGTTCCTAATGTCCTAAGATCACAACCATAAGCATAATTGTAAAGATGCATGTCAGGGATCACTCAGATACTATCCAAGTTAGAATTCAGCAGCATAATATGTTAAAACCGCATAGCATGTTAATTAATCATAAAAAGAGCTACTAAATTCTATTTTGAATCAGAAGTCTCGGTCATTGATATCATCACCATTCACCGATCCTAAGAGAATGAATACTTAGTAATCATGTCTGCCTGCAAAATCCTTTGCATTGTGAAATCGTGCTTAAGACGAGCATTGAGAAAAATAATATAATTCAAATTGATACTCAAACAACAAATAAATTGTACCTATCAACCAAAGAAGCCGAACAAAGAAACTGTAAATTATAATAATAAAGTAATTGGAAGATTTGATTTGAGGAATAAAAGGGAATTACCAGAGACAGAGGAGAGTGGAGTGTTTCAATCCCAAACGAATATTATATTAATATTATATAATTAAGAAAAGAAAAATCACGCAGCGCGCGCACTACACTACTCCTCCTCGCTGTTACTCATACTATAATTGTTGCAACTCCACACATATTTTTAACATTATAAATTATAATAAAATAATCGAAGCATTTTATTACTTTATTTCATGTTACGCGCTCAAGCATCTATTCTTCTTTTCTTCTTTTGTTTTTCCTTTTCTGAACTTTCGTGTCCCAAGTCACTTTCAAGTCTCTGATTAACACGTAGGCTATCGTGTGAGAGTGAATTATGTCCCCCATGAAAAACAAAAGGTAATCAGTTAGATATGAAGTATTTTTGAGATTATTGTAGGACTGTTTACACTAGATTAAATTTAAAAAGTGTTTTTTCTTTTTTTTTTTTTCTTTCTCTCTCTTTCATACTCTTTTCCTTTCCTGTGAAGGTGGAGCGCCGTCACCATCGTATCAAAGAGGTCACATCACCTCCTCCACCCCGTCTCCATCTCACTCGGATTGCCACTCCTATGTCGAAAAAAAAAAAAACCCACTCATTATATTTCCATAAAGATCATTTTTCTTTTCTCTATAACAGGAAATAACTAAAACTCCAAAAACAAAATAAAAAATTGTTGAATCTTTGTGAGCTCAATGTGTGACACCGATTCTTGATGGGAGCAAGAAAACGCTTAGTTATTGTTGTGACGCACTGCATGGTGCGGAGGATGGAATGGGTGCAGTCGCCGGCGTTGCGACGGGCGGCGAAGTCTGTCCTCTTGCCGTTGCAGAAGATGATCTAGAGGGGGATGGATCCAAAGGGCGATGCGGACGCAGATCGCATTGGGCGCAGATCCGCACGTGGTCGCACAGTGTCGATCACCACAACTTCAACGGGCACGGCGGCACGACAGCGCGAAGGAGGACGCTAGTGAGGAGGGACGGGTATTGATCGGAGAAAGGAACTGTGGATTGGGGTTTGGAAGGTTGTCAAGGGTGATGTAGGCTATTGTGGGGGAGTTGATTATGTCTCCCACCATGGGAAACAAAAATGGTTCGTTAGATATGAAGCTTTTATAATCAAGTGCTAAGATAAGTGTGTGTCTACCATAAGGATACACACACTAGAAAAAAAAACCCTTGACAACCTTCCAAACCTCAATCCACAGTTCCTTTCTCCGATCAATACCTGCCCCTCCTCACTAGTGTCCTCCTCCTCCGCGCGATCGTGTCGCCGTGCCCGTTGAAGTTGTGGTGATCGACACCGTGCGACCACGTGCGGATCTGTGCCCAATGCGATCTACGTCCTCATCGCCCTTTGGATCCATCCCCCTCTAGATCATCTTCTGCAACAACAAGAAGACAGATTTCGTCGCCCACCGCAGCGCCGACGACCGTGTCCATTCCATCCTCCACACCATGTAGTGCGTCACAACAAGAACTAAGCGTTTTCTTGCTTCTATCAAGAATCGGGGTCACACATTGAGCTCACAAAGATTCAACAATTTTTTATTTTGTTTTTGGAGTTTTATTTATTTCCTGTTACAGAGAAAAGAAAAATGGTCTTTATGGAAATATAATCTTTTTTTTTATGGATGAGTGGTTTTTTTTTTCTGACAGAGGAGTGGCAATCCGGGTGAGATGGAGACGGGGTGGAGGAGGTGACGCAGCCTCTCTAGTACGATGGTGACGGCGCTCCACCTTCACGGGAAAGGGAAAGAGTCTAAAAGAGAGAGAAAGGAAAAAAAAAGCACTTTTTAAATTTAATCTAGTGTAAACAATCCTACAATAATCTCAAAAATACTTCATATCTAACAGACCACATTTGTTTCCCATGGTGGGGGACATAATCCACTCTCGCACGATAGCCTACGTCTTGGGTGCATTTATTCGGACTTCATTTGTCTATGCTGAAGGGACTTACGCATCGTTTGGTTGAATAGAGAATGAGAAGAGAGAAGTTGAGAAGAGAGAAGTGCGTGAGAAAAAGTAATTTTCTACAGTTTGGTTAAAAAGAAAAGTAGAGCAGAGAGAAAACTGAGTGTGGGGTCTACTAAAAAATAAAATCTCTTCTTCTACGAGTAGAAAACTGACATAGAGAAGTTGCTTCATGCAAAATTACAAAAGTAACCTTGTTACTTTTTTACTTCAAAGTCCGTTCTCCCAGCATCAAATCAGAGATAAGATTTTTCCTTCAAGCTAATAACAGTGTCTAACATTTCTATACTATACAATAAAATATAGAAATGCGTCCCACAAAAACAACGCTTGATTCACTCATTTGTTTTTTTATATAGATCTTTTTATAAAAAATATTTTGTTTCTATATTTAAATTGAATATATTTTGTTTTTAGTAGGTTAATAATTTCGTTTGGCTTTTAATAAAAAAATATTTTAATATTTTATGATATATATATATAAAGGGTAAATATGTCTCTACAAAAAAAATATTTTCTTTCTCTTCACTTTTCTCTCTTATTTATTTCAATTCAAACACTCTCAAAATCTATCTATTTTCTACTCATTTTCTATTCTCTTCTACTTCTCTCTACTCTACTTCTTTCTTTTCTACTTCTCTTTTAATCCAAACACAGTGTTAAAGTCAGAAACTAACACTATATCTATCTATTCTTACTTTTTGTTTATACAATATAATGACCGCAATAAATTTTCAACCTAGGGAAGGGAGTTATATCTATTCTTATCAATAAATGAGTTATGTTTATACAATATTTTAATTTAAACCAATGATGGATGAGTTTTTTTTTTCATTTTACTAGTATCTCCACTTTAAAGGAGACAAGTTTTACTTCTTTTTGTTAATTTAAAACATTTAATAAAATATATTTAATAATTTTAAATTATGACTTTATGAACACAATGAAAATCCCAGTAATTACAAATTTAATAATTATTTTTAATTAGTAATTACATTTTTATGTTTTATTTACTTAGGCATTGTTAATATTCTCCAATTTATTATATTAAAAATAAAAATAAAAGTAATATTTATTTTTAATAATTTAAAACATTTAATATTCATTTACATTATGTATTGACGAGTATACAATAAAATTATTATAATCATAATTTTAATAATTAATTTTTAATTAACAATTACAAATTCATATTTTATTATGCTTTAAACTTTAAAGCACATTTTTTCAATTTAAAAAATCAAATACTAGAGCAGTGTCGAGCAAAATACACAGGCAAAAGACAATGAACATCGCATTAAAATGTCATTGCTTTACAAATTATAGAAATGCTTCGTGATAGTTTTTGAACGGGAGGCCAATAACCTCTGAAATTTTTACAATGTAACAAACTACTGATGAGTTCTCAAAAAAAAAAATAGTTGAAAACATTGTCAAATTCCTATACCGCCGACATGGGCTTCAAAATTAACCCACATACGCACGCACCCGATGCAACCACAACCCAATGAACGATGTCGATAAATTATTACTTCTTTGATTTGTTAAGTCTGAATTTTTTTAGCAGAATCCAACCGATGCTCACCCCTTCATTCAGGTATAGTGCACGATTGTTCAGAACTTTCTAATGTGTATATATACAGAAGAGCACAATTGAGCGCAACATGTTAACAGGTGAGAATGTTATCCAAAAGAGATTCTCCACTATGATCAGATGAAAACAAAAAACAAAAAACGTACCGAGTAAACCAAATTAGCACACTTAGTACCTAGGTTAAACATCATGACGAACATAATTATGTAGAATACAACCTCGTGGCAATGGGCTAATGGACTCTAGAGACCAAACAATGATACATTAAGTTACTAGACCGTAAATGCCTCTGATTAGCCACTTTCAAACTCACATCAATACCCTGAAAAACTGGGAGGTGACTAGGGATTAGTAGCTGTTTTGCCATATTTGTTGGGACTGCTTGGATGGTTGACTTTGCGGACCACCCAAGGACGCTTCCCGAGGATTTTGTGGCTGGTGTTCCAGAGAAATGCCAGTCTGAGATTGGTAGAAATTAGGGTACCCAAGGGGTCCAAAATGCTGTGAAGGCTGCTGCTGCTGCTGCTGCTGCTGTTGCCTTTGCCGAAATCCACCTGGTTGTTGTTGACTCTGTCCCTGCAAGTTATAATAGTTGCTGGGAGGAACTGCAGACATTGTTCGAGAGCCAGGCCCCTGAACCCACATGGGAGAATTCTCGTTCTGGCAGAAAACACCAAATAAACTCATTTCAGCTTTTACAAATAAGTAGCATTGGAAAAAAAGTAAACATGGTTCCATGTTATATTCTTTCCTCAACCCCACCGACAATTCAGGGTTTACCTAGCCTTTAAAAGGATCATAGCTTTTAACAAGCATAAATAAAAGAAAGTTTAACAGATCATTTCAGCTTGAATCATCATGATGGTTCCCAATTGACAATACTTATAAGAGAAGAATTGTAACAGGAAAAATAAATGCAGTTAAATGGAAATAGTTTTAAAATCAAGATCTTTGTACCTGCTGTAGTGACATCATATGATTGTTGTCCTTAAACTGGGAGTTTATAACATCCTCATATCCAATGGTTGTCCCAGTAGGAGCAGCAGGTGGATTCAAAGAAAAATTTCCTCCAGGTATGCTTGTTGAACTGCCAAAGCCATATCCAGGTGGAATAGCAGCAGACTGAGGCAAACTGCTGACAGAAACATTATTTTTATATTGTGGAAGCACTGCTGCCAGAGATTGGTGATATGTGTTATTTCCAGCAAAAGTCTGCTGAAAAGCTGATGGCACATAGGTATAGCTCTGAGGCAAGAATGGATAGCTAATCATATTAGCAAAATGTCCCAGAGGAAGAGTAGGTTGGGAGTAGGGATGCACAGCAAGGTGTTGGGGAAGTGCAGGTCCAGTGGCAACATTTGCACCAGACAGGGTTTGTGCATTAGGTTGAGGTGTAGAAATGCCACTAGCTCTTAGAGCCTGCACATTGACAAGAGAAACTATCATAAAACTGAATTCCCAAATTTTTTATCCTCCTATCCTATAACAACAATTTCAAAATACAGATGCAACAATTAAACCTGTAAATCTAATCATTAATAATTTAAATCCAGAATACACCCAGGACCAGCTCTACAAACATTTTTGTTAATACGAAACCAAATGATTTGATCAGCAATACTGGAAAACTAACACAATGATTTGAATTGACTAACTGGATGTAGGTCAGCTTTAACTAATGTACAAACTACAAAGTAGTCAAGTTTACAGTTGGTGTTTAATATATACATTACACCAATATTTAACTATTAACATAATAGCCAGGGTGAAATTTGTGATACAGCTTAAGGAATATGACATTAAAAATAATTTACTGGAATACCACCACAGCACTTCAATATACTATAAACCAGAATTCTTAATTCCACTATGCACTTTTTAGGCTAAGAATGATCTAAAATTAAAAATTCTATGTCATCCATAACATTTCATTTAAACAACTTAACATCTCTCAAAAGCCATTATATAGAGAAACTTAAATAAGCTTATTAGAGCAGAAGTGCACCTCTGACATGGTTATGGTGGAACCACCAATTGAAGAAGCAATGTTACTATATTTTGTAGGCATTGATTGTGTTGCAGGGAAGGGTAAGTATGGGATATCTTCTCTTGCTGTTTGAACTGTCGAAGACAACAGAGCACTAGGCAAAGAATTTGTATGTGCCTGCTAAAATATTGACAGAATGACAGTAAAATTTAGATCTACATAGCAGGATTGTTAGATAGAATTGCAAGATACAAGACAGAAACTAAAGCAATATCAAATGCTATTATATTAAAACGACAGAAAATGGTATGCATAATAATGTAGTTTTAGGGGGGGAGGGGGCAATTTATACAGGATTGATAACTATGGTCTATGGGGTTTTTTTTTTAAAAAAAAAATTGTATAGCTAACTCACTATTCTACTCCCAAGAGTCCCAACCAAAGGTTTGAAAAAATATAAGGTTGATTTACTATGTGAGGAATGGATCAATGCACAGCACTGTAAATCACCAAGTTTTTACACTAAAAGACATCTAATTAGGCTTTGCTTGTTTTAGTGGTGCACAGCTTCGCAATCAGCTGTTTTGCTGAAGGAACAAATTTCTACTTCAAAAAATTGCTCCAGAACACGACATTTTCACATTTTCGGCCATGAAAAATCCAATAAAAACAGGCCAAAAGTCATTCTAAACTAATTCACTGAAGATCTAAAATATGACCAAGCCATAAAACATGCATTACCATTACACCAGAGAAGGGAGCAAGATTCTGCATCTGTGAGCTGGTCTGTGAAAGAGGAAATGTGACCTCCGGTGGTTGGGCATTTTCATAATTAAATCCATGAGATTGTGATGAAAATGAATACTGATTTTCCTGAGCAATTTCAGGGGGTTCAGGTTTCAAAACCTCTTGTTGTGAAATGGAAGTATGTTCATAGGTCCCATCACTCACACCAGTTCCTTGAACTAAATTTCCATCTGAGGTAGTAGTAGCAAGATGCTCATCCCCATAATAGTCAGGATTTCTGCAAGGAAGATATCTTTAAGGAAACTAGGAATAATCATGATATTGCAAGTTTGGACAAAGTATCTTTAAAGAAACTAGGAATAATCATGATATAAGCAACATACCTAGTGTCTGAGTTTTCAATTGTTGAAACATCTGTTGCACCAGATGTATCCTCCAAGTTATTTTTCAAAGGCCTAGATGTAAATGAGCCAGATCCAGAAAGGGGGTTTCCAGATCCAAAACTTCCAAAGCTCAGATTCATGCATTCTGGAGTATGGAGTTGTAGGTGATTTGGAATTACTACAGAAGGATTGTCATCCTCTTGTTCTGTCCCCTGATCATCTCTCTGTATATTTAGCTGTTCTATGTTTGCAGCCACTGATGAAACATCATCTTCAGCTGAAAAGAAGAAATTAAGAATTAAGACTATACACAGGCATGTGTCCAAGATAAAAATTATGAACAGTAGGCATAGAGCAGCCTAGCTGCCATTGTCATTGATATCAAGAAAGATGTCTGTGAGATTGGTAGGAATTTATGTCCATGTACACCATAAAAAACAGAGGTACCTCCTGTGTTATCCTCTGACGTACTTTTAGCAGATATAGAAGCAGATTCAACATTGTCTGCATTCTCAACGGAACCATCTTCAGCTCCATGTTCATCCAAGTGAGTTTTCTGCTGCCAATCAGCTTCAGCAAAGATTGATGAGTCCGCATAGTACTCAGAATTTGCATGGGCATCAACATCTGCATATACTCTAACATCATGTTGGTTCTCAATACAAGGCCATTCATCATTCTGTGGAATATTGTCGCTAATGGCATGGCCTTGATTAGTATTTGTTTCTGAAACCTTGGAAGCATAACCTTGCAATGAATGCAAATTGTTATCTGAAGCTGCTGGAGGCATGAAAACATTCTGATGATTACCACTCTGGATGGAAGAGTTGTGCATGGATGGCCTGGACTGTGGCCTACCCATCTTGACAATGTCGGCCATCGATACTTGACCCGTATTCCCCATCCATGCAGATTGCAGTCCAGCACGTTGTGATGATGAAGATGGTCCATCACCGATGCCTAACGCATATGTCTTTTCAGGAACCACAGAATCACTGCAACAATTTTGAACATAAATGTGACATGGGAAGTGGGAACTGCACCCTGGCAGCACAATAATAAAACAGTTCTATATCCAAGTGATTGCAGGCACAATCAAAAAAGACAAAATTTTATGCTACTAAAGATAGATAAAAGAGGAATAGCCACATAACTAGCCAAATAGTTAAATGTTAAAAATAGAAGTTGCAAAAAACATATCATATAGAAAAACGAACAGTCTATTTTCAACCAATTCCATTCCAAAACCAAAATACTCACTGTTCATAATACTCGGCACAGAAAGATCAATGTAGTAAAGTAATCCAGAGAATAATTGGCACATAATCGTCCACTGTTTGAGAAAAATATTAATTCAATACAGAAAATATATTGTAAGAGTTGGATGCCAAGACAACCTACTTCTTTTCAAAATAAATTGAAGGATTGTTTCCCTTTTGTATTAACCTCGATAGGTGGTCAGGCTTGGTTTTCAATTTCATCTTATAACTAGGCCAAATTGGCAAATGTGTCATAACCATAAGAATCCTGTTAACCATCATGATACATCTTTCCCACTCCAATCATGTAAATTTTATTGTGTTTATTATGAAGGAAAATAAACCTGTAGGATGGCGGTCTCCTGTTTGCATTATTTCCCAGCACACTAGGTGCAGAAGATGTATACCCTCCATAAGCGGGTGCTCCATTTTCCTTCTTGTATACAGGCTTCCCCTGCAGACCAGAATCTGGCCTCCCAAAACAGGGCAGAAATTTAAATAATAATAGTGGCAGACAATATAAGTTATATGAAGTCCAGAGCAATATATCAGTTCAAGCACCCATCATCTGCATACCGCTGCTGCCGAATTGGTTGGCACCACCACGTCCACCATGGCGATCTGTGCCAGCCCTACCGCCACCACGGCTAGATGTATTGTTTGTCCCACTCCCACGAGACCTGGAATCTGTTGGGTCCTTAATCTGAACCAACAAGAGCAAGAACAGGTAAAAAAAGACAGACAAACTCGTAGGAACAGTTAACAGAAACAAATGTTCAAGGTAAAGCAACTCTTCATATCGACCACGTACAAACTTAGCACACAGATTCACATACAGTCAACTTATAAACCTATGCACATGAGCAGTAGAACACACTCAGGAAAGAAGAAACAGAATTGATTATTTGATTGTCAAAATAAAATCAATTCTTTTTTTTTTTTAAAAATAACATAAAACCAATTCTGAATAGCTGAAACCAATAAAAAACAAAAAAGCGTGCACCTCTTTTTTCTTTTCTCGCTTGCTCTTCACCTCATGAAAAGGATCTACACAATTAACAAACCTAAGATTAGAAAACGCACGCATATCCGATAACATCTCTAACGGCACCCTGCGCCACAAAATCACACTCCGCAGCCAACAAACAGAACACGCGGATTATGCTCCCTCAGCTATTTCTTATTTTCACGCAATGCGCGAGCGAGCAAAGCAATAACCTCAAAACATTGAACAAAGGTGTTTGCGTTTTCGCTCCAAGTGAAAGGAACATCTAAAACCTCGAAACAGAAAACGCAGAGAAATTTTGAGAGAGAGGAACCTTGTGAGAGGAGACGACTAACAGCTTCGTTAGGGTCCATGTTACAGTCTTTGAGCGTGGCGTAGATCTCGTGGTCGGGGAAATTGGAGACAATCTCCTTCAAGCTCTGAACCATCTTCCGCGACGACGCCGGAATCGTGGCCGACAGCGCCTTGCCGCCGCCATTGTTGTGGCTGCCACCGCCCTTCCCACTCATCCTCTCTCTATGTTTCACCGGACTAGCTAGGGTTCCGCCGCGACAACAACGGGAAAAGAAAGAAGTAACCTCTCTCGCTCGCACTCTCCTCGCTCTACAGTTTGCAACCAAAAAGCGAAAACCCCTTCTCGCTCTCCCCCCACTCCTTTTCTCTCTGCGACTACAATTTTTTATTCTTTTTTTATTTCTTTTAAAGCGTTTTCTTCTTTTTTTTATTCTAAATAAATCCTATTTTAAAAATTATATTTTAAGATAAGATTGCGAGGAATTATTATACGGTTGAATTATGTAACATATTATTATTATTTTCATAAATTAGTCTGAGACTATATAAATCTTAAATTATGTAATACTAATTTCTAATCAATCAAATATTAAATATAGATATTTCAATGAAATTTTTTTTATTGATATTGACAACAAATATCTTCTACAGAAAATAATCATGGTTAAGTATATAGGATTTTTTTAAAATAAAATAAAATAGTTATTATATAATGTTGTAATCAATTATTTATTATATTATTAATTAATAAGATAAGATATAATAAGTTTTTTTTATCGTTAATCGTGTTTTGTTGGTCCAATTATCCATAGGATAATTATTAGATTTTAAGAAAATGAATGGTGATGATAAAGAATAAATCTCTTATACTTCCTCCGGACTGAAATATAAGCAAAAAAAAATTGTATGTGTGTTGGACTAAAATATAAGCAAATTTTAACTAACTATCTTATATTTAATGATACTATCTCCAAAATACCCTTCATTTAATTAGAGTTTTATTTCTAATCAACTTCTCTTTTTTTGTCTTATGCAATTAAATGTAAGTGGTACTTTAAGAAATGAGTTAATCTTTTTATTGAGACTATCACAATTAAATGATGTTAACTAACTTTCTTAAAGGGTGTGATTCAATTTTTTTTTTTGCTTATATTTCAGTCCGGAGGGAGTACTTACTCTTAGAGTAAGTGGATCTCTCCTATATATATATAATATAGTAATATATTATTTTTCTATATATAAATTAAAATATTTATCTTCAATGAAAATAATTTTAGGAATTTTTCTTCAACAAGAACATTTTTAAGGATTTTTTTAACCATTTATTTCTTTCAATCTATAATTTTTTTATCTTTAAATTATTTTTAATATTTTTAAAAATTATAAATAATTAAAAATAACATTGTATCACACTATAAATTATTCATCATAAATTTAAAATATAATTTATATATTTATAATATTTATTTATTATAAATCTTAGTTATATAAATTAAGTGTTTATCCTTTGCAATACATATGCTAAAATACTTATATATATATATATATATATATATATATATATATATATATATATATATATATATTGTTATTCAGCATATTATGTTATATATATTTATAATAATTTTGACATGTAAAGGAAAATTATATTATTAAAATATCCAAATTTAAATAATTATTATTCAAATATTTTTAAAAATATTTGAATAATAATTATAATTTTAAAAATATTATATATATATATATATATATATATATTATAGTTTTAGGAAAAGTAACTACATAAATAAAAAAAATATTTTATATAACACAATAATATTATCTGATTTGTTATCTAGATAAAATTAAAGTTTGTATTGCTCTTATTCTATTATACTTTTATCATGTTCTCTTATTTTATGTTATCCTACCATATTATAACAACCAAAATACACTAAAAATATCTTAACGATCAGACTAGCCTTTAGTTTCACACTTGTCGGTTAAACATAGGAGAGATTTTTTATAATCTCCTTTGTTAAATGTTTGGAAGAAAAAAAGGAAAATAAGAGATGAATTTTTTAATTTAAAATAAAATGTTAATTTAAGTTTCCTCAACTTGTTAGAAAGCCTAAATTATTGTTATATTTTTCTTATAGATAAAATTATTGTTATCTATAATCTATAATTATCTATAATTATTATAAAGGAAATAACTTCATTTGGTGTGTACTTTCTTTTGACATTTTGTCTCCAATTATTATACTATTTTATTTTAACTTCCAACTTTAGTTACATTTTTTAAAACAAGTCATATCCCATTACATATACAATATACCTCCAACTCAAGGTAGTGCTTATTTCTACACTTGTGTTGATAGAATAGATGGTTGGAAGAATTTTTATAAAACTTATTTGAACGTATAAAATTAAGTTATAATATCTATAATAACTATTACAAGGGGATAACCTTATTTAGTGTCTACCTTCTTTTGGACATTTTTATCTCTAATTATTATAAACCAATGCACTATTTTATTTTAACTTCTAAATTTAGATACATTTTTTAAAATAAATCGTACCCTATTGCATATATAATTAACCTCCTTTTCTTGTATAGATAGAGAATCTAACAAGATTGTCCATAGAGATGATTATTTCACGGATTTTTTTTGCATTTGCATGAATACTTGTTCCATGTTTTTTTTTTTACGAGGAAAAAGCAGGTACTATTATTCAACAAGATTCAAATCGACAGTTTGTACATCCGCTAATAAAAGAGAAGAAATTTGGTGAGGATGGTCCTCGATCCAAATGTTTTCAGATAATAAATCAAAAGCAAAACGAGCTAAAAAATGGGCCACCATGTTGCCACTTCTATGAACAAGGAGTAAGGTATTGGAATCAGTGGCTGCTGCTAAATTGCGACAATCCTAGACCATGCACTCCAAGTAGTTGCTGCTTGAACTTTCCTTCTTCTTCCAATAATGGTAGAGTCTTTCACAATTAGTTTCAAATAATACACTTCGAAGGCACAAAATTTCTGTAAGCTCCAAACCCCAGCGATGTGCCATTGCTTCTGCTATGTGAGCTTCAAATTCACCAGGCAGCCATCTAGATGCAACTGCTATTACCAAACCACTTTCATTTCTGAATATTACACCTATTCCTACGCCTTTTCCTTCAATCATAGATGCATAAAAATTAGCTTTGTAACAATCTTGACCCGGAGGGCTCCAACTTGTAATTCAAAGCTTTGTCAATAACTGACCTCAAGTCTGTTCTTCTATTCTGAAACATCCAATTATTTCTTTTGTTCCAAATTGACCAAGCAATGGTAAAAAGTAGACCAATATGATCTTTGTCCATGACACACAACCACTGTTCCAGCCAATTCATAAAGCATATTTTATCATTTTGTTCCACACAAATACATAAGGGAGAAGCATACCAGATCGGTCTCACCTCTGAACACATCAACAATGCATGTGTTGTAGTCTCAGCTCCATCACCACATAAAGGGCATATTGTATCCACATCTATACCTCGACCTTTTAGATTTGTTCGCACTGGAAGAGTATTTTTGCAAATTCTCCATATCAAATGTTTGCATCTTGGAATGGCATTAGCTGACCATATTTGTTTCCATAACGACCCTGTATCAGTACTGGAACCAGCTTCCATATCATGTTCCCTCTCCATAGCAATTTGATATCCCGATTTTACCGAGTATGCCCCATCTGAAGTATATTTCCACATTAAGCAATCAGCACCTGCAGAATATCTAAGAGGGATTTTAAGAATTAAATTCACTATCCACTGAGGGAAGAACTCGCCAATCTTCAAGTAATCTCATTCTCTTGTCTGTGGATTAATAAGCTCTGCCAGCCTCATATCTTCATAATTAGCATATGGATTCAGGCCAAACCTGGCAGCATTGGAAATACTTATTCCATGTTTATTTATGAGGTTATCAAAAAATATTCCCAGATATCTCTTATTCTCAAGAAAGTTGCATTTTAATATCTACAGTTTTTATTCTCATGCTAAAAGGTGGGAAAGTTTTATTCCCATAAGAATATAGGAAGTTATTTTCTAACCACATTATAACTTCCGTTTTTATATTTATTTTTTATTTATTAGTTTAAAATTTAAAAAGTATTCCCAGAAATATTAAAGTTAACCAAACATATTTTTTCTAAAATACCCAGAAATGATATTCTCATGTTATATTCATAGGAAGAACATTCTTAGAATTGAAAAAAGGTTATGTGAAACACATGCCCCCATATGTTGGCCAATTCTGGGGTTTGGGGTTCGACGTCATGATTTTAGTGTGTGTTTGGTTAAGCGTTTAAACCCATGTTTAATGGAAAAATACGTGTTTCAAGGCAACAAAAGCTAAAACAATGTGAGTGTAATGCAACTGGTTCTCAAACACACCTTTAGTAGTTGGCAAAACCCCCTTTTCCCCTTGTACAGACACTCCTTTTGAGAGATAATCTTCATTTATTTTTTGTTTCTTCAGTAGAAAAAAAAAAACTCAAGACACTACTACATATATAATTAAACTCCAACTCAGGACAGTGCCAAATTTTACACTCTTGTTAATAGAAACTTTATAAATTTAATATTTTATTTTAATAAGTGTATTTTTTTAGGTAGAATAAGTGCATGTTTGATTTTATTTATTTTGAAATAAATTAATTGCTTATTTTTATTATTTTTGAATTTTTGTTTAAGAATAAATTATTATAAATTAATATTTTTTAACATGCTTTGAGTTTTATAATAAAAAAATGTTAAAAAAAGTTTACATAAATCCTATTCGAAGTTACAAATGATGGAACTCCTGACATTTCTATCAACTTTTTTTTACTTACTAATTAAAATTTAGAAGAGAGATTATTGGAGATGCTCTTGATACCATATATTTTAAATACAAATATTGTACATTTTTTTATAAAACATTTATTGTGAATAAATGTGTTGATTCTTCTTTAAAATTAAGGGTTGATTCTTTATAATGTCATTATAATAAGTAAAAGGAAATTTACATTATTATTTATTATTACACTATTATTCTTTTATTGGAGATTTTGTATCCTACAATTACTAAAGTTGGGCAAACGGGTAAACCCGCACCCGCAAAACCTGCAACCCGTATAACCCGCTCATGAAGCCCGCAATTTAAATGGGTTTTGTTTTAGCGAGCTCGCAACCACACAGTTTACTCCGTGGGCTAAATAGGTCAGCCCGCATCTGCCAAAAAAAAAAACTAGAAATCAAATTTTAAAAATCTTAAATTTAATCAATTCTTTAAACCCTTATAAAAACAATTGTCTAAAAAAATCAAATTAAAAAAGTTTAAAATCAAATTAAAAACAAGGGACAAGAGGTACCAAATTACTACTGATCAATACAAAAAACAAGATGAAAGTTACATAAAAAAGATGAAAGCCAAAGACAACTAAATCTACTATACACTAAGCACTTATCTAGCTCACTAAGCAATAAGCACTTTTGAAGCCACCTAAAGTCCTAATAGGCCAATACTAAGTTTATATTTTAAATTTTATTTTTATTTTACTTTTAGTTTTATTAAAGCACTCAAATTGTTATGTTTTTTAAAATTAAAACATAGAAAGCTCTTGAATTACCCCTTTAACTCGCGGGATAAACGGGCTAGGCTAAAAAGCCCACAATTTAAATGAGCTCAAAAAATTATACCCATATACCATGCTGATTGTAGGTTATACAGGCGGCCTGTGGGTCTAAACCCAAATACCTGACTCTAACTACTACTACTATTATTATTATTATTTAAACGTATTTCGTAATTACATTCTTACAAATTTCACAAATTCTTAGTTTGAACAAATGACATCATATCTTTATTAACATTAAGTTGATTTTAGTATAACTAAGATCAAATTCTTTAAGTAAGGTCTTGAATTGAGTAAAAAAAAAAAAGAGTAAAGTCTTGAATTGAACTTATAAATACAAAATATATGATTGAATGGTGAGATTTTACTAAAAGTGATAAGTTAAGTTTCTTGTTAAAGATTAATTATTAATAAATTTGATGGATATTTCGCATAAAAAAATACTATTTTTTTTATTAAATCCTCTCAAATCTTGATATTTAATTATAGAAAATATCACAATCATCACATTTATTCATTTAATCTTAATCTTATTTTTTAACATGATTATGAAAATGAAAAGTATACTAATACCAACAAATTACGTTAACCGTTGGGAAAATAAAAACGTAAAAAATAGGGGATTCGATTGGGGTTGCGGTAACCGGTCATTCTCTTTGTTCCATGCTTCAGTTTGAAAGTTAAAACCTCCCTTTCCTTCACATTTCAACTCTCTCTCTCTCTCTCTTACCCACCACACCACCGCTTTAAAAACTTTCCTAAACCCTGCTCTCCGTGTATTCCTTTGTCTCTTCCTTTCTCTCTCTACAAAAATCCCAAACAAACAAAAGAGTGTGCGTGAGAGAGAGAGGGATTTGAATATAGATAGAGCGAAACTGTTCCCAGATCTCTCTCTTCCAAGTTCCAACAATCGAAATCCAAAACCCTACCCACACCACACTCAACTGCGATTCTTCATTCTAATCGATGGGGCAGAAGTCTCTGATCTACGCCTTCGTGTCGCGGGGAACTGTGATTCTCGCGGAGTACACCGAATTCACCGGAAACTTCAACTCCATCGCCTTTCAGTGCCTTCAGAAGCTCCCTGCCACCAACAACAAGTTCACCTACAACTGCGACGCTCACACCTTCAATTACCTCGTCGACAATGGCTACAGTATGTCGCTTCTCCTCTTTCGGAGCCCTAAGACGTTCTGTTTTTTTTTATTTTTCTGATGATGTTGTTAGTGCTGGTTACTTGTGCTGAATGTGCTTCTGGATCGTTAGGGTTTTTCTAGTTGGCCAAACTAATTTGTGCTATTTTGTATGCATAAAACATGAGAATGATATCGATACGTGCTGCTTTAAGAATATGTTTAATATTCAGTTTGGGGAATGCTATAGTTAATCGGCTTAGGTATTGTTCCTGCACGTAGTTGTTAATCGTGTGCAATAGAGGTGCGTTGTGGTGGGCTTAATCACCATAGAAATTGAACTGTGGTGGAGCATTTTGGCTTTGCAGATGCTACGCATTGTGAATATTTGTGGCTTTTGTGACTGTGATTGTGAATCAGCGGATAAAACCTGTTTCCCCCTCCAATTTTATGTGTTGTTTTTGGAGGATTATTTTGTGATTTCCGTCTTTTTTTCATCAGTAGTGTAATGGGTTCAAAACCCTAGTTCGATACTCTTTCCTGTTCTCTCCCACATCCTTCTCTGTTTTGACGCGATCCTTTCAACCCAATGCTAGTCGACATAGTTCCAGCCAACTGAGCCAAGTCCTGCAAGCCATTCCTCTGTTCCACGTTTACTCCGTTTTGCATGTTCTCTATAGCATGACCCAGTTTCAAGTCCACGCAAGTATTTTTTCTCTCACATAGGTCTTGCCTTTGTTCTGCCACTGTTTTTCTGTTGTGGCATTGCTCACCCTTATTTATTTTTTATATTCTGAGTTTTAAACTTATTTGATTCCTCATTTTCTTGACTTTTGTTATTATTGAATTGTTATTTAGCATAAAACTATGACTTTTAAATATTAATTATGAATATATCTTAAAATTTGGATTAAATTTTTTTTTGAGCATGTATATATGTGAAGTAAAAATATTTAATTTATATTTAAAATCTTCAGAATAGCAGTCATCCAGCTATCCATTATCTTGCTATAGCTTTTTTGGGGCACTGGCTGCAAAGCTTTGCTATCTAAGATTGATAACTATGTTCCTGCATTTCTGTTTTTAATGGTTTTCTTTTTTCTAATTTTATCAACTGATACTGCTTTTGTAGAGGTGAACCTTAAAAATTTTGAAGCTTGGTAGTGTTCTGAAATGTCTGACTTTTGGAAATTTGTAGCATATTGTGTTGTTGCAGATGAAACAATTGGAAGACAGGTGCCCATGGCTTTTCTAGAGCGTATCAAAGATGATTTTGTGTCAAAATATGGTGGTGGAAAGGCTACCACAGCTCCTGCGAACAGCCTTAACAAGGAATTTGGGTATTACGTTTCTGTTCTAAGCTTGTAACGTTTAAGCTAGAGAGTTTATATTGTTGTTTTAGCTAATGTGTTAAGCTCTTTGCACAGACCAAAGTTGAAGGAACATATGCAGTACTGTGTTGATCATCCTGAAGAGATAAACAAGCTTGCAAAGGTGAAAGATCAGGTTTCTCAAGTTAAGGGTATCATGATGGAGAATATTGAAAAGGTACAGATGGACTACTTAGTTGCATTATTTTAAGAGGATAATACCGTAGAAGCTGACGAGATCAGTTGGTACAATAATCATTTTTGCCAATAAATAAATATGATTGTGACTGTTTTTAAATTCCCAAAATATAAAAGACAACAGTATCGAGTGGATCTCTGAGCAAAACTGAACATGATGTTTTGTATGAAGTTCATGCATTGTGCTTGTGAAGCATTGATATTTCTATGGATCCAGCTTAGGCATATCAGATACAGATACTGATCTTGCATAACTATATCTAGATATTGTTTTTCTTACATTTGGGATCTGAAGTGATTATCAAAATGTGTGAGCTGTGATCCAGGTAGGCATCCAATTTTCTTCTCCCTAAAAAAATTACAAATGGAAATATGTGATGTCCAACCAGAAAAAAAAATGAGATTTTTATTGTGATCTTTGAGTAGCCAGGTTGCATAGTTTGGGAAAAAAGATGGCCAAGGCCAAGGCAGGGAAATAGGAACTGAAATCAGAAACCAATAAGTTCTCCATTCCCCTTTTCATATTGAACCCATTTCCCATGTTTGCTGTCTACTGTCTAGGTTTTAAGAATCTGTGATGGTTTTAATAGGCTGAGCCAAGCTACAATAAAAGAAGGTTTACCAGAATGCATTTAACTGAGTGCTGTGATGTCATTGCAAGAAGACAGATATCAGACACTGTTTTGATAGAGAATGAATTGCTTGATTATGTTAGAAGGAAAGAAAATGCGGTCTAGTCTAAGTGTTGGATTGTGAAAATGCTTATGATCAGGTGAGTTTGGGTTCTTAGTTTAGATGTAAAAAAGTGGGTTTGATAGTTGTTTCTCAACTTAAATATCTTTTATGGGTCACAACTTAAGTAAGGGAACCTTCTGCCTACTTTCTTGTCTCCTCAGTAGTAAGTCATAAGTTTTTAACAGCTGTTGATACTTGATAGGAATCAAATGTATTAGAGTAGGTTGAGAGGTAATGTTGTCTTTCTTAGAGGAGCAGTGATACTTTGTGAATGTTCAGTTTGTCCATCAGATCTTTGAGGCTAGCTAAAAGTGATGAGGCTAATTTAATTACTTTTTTTTTTTTGGTGAATGGCTAATTTAATTACTTTAAAAACCAGAAATTGTGAAAGGAAAATGATAGAGTGTGTGAGAAACTAAGAGAAAATGAGAACTGGGAGAGAAATCTGATACTTGGGTGTTTCTTTGAATTGCAATCCTTGGCCTATTTCATTTTTGGGATCAGGCCATTCACAATATTTGAATGCTTTGACAGTTGGAAGGGTTCTTTCTTTCTATTCCTTGGGCAGTCGGATTACTTCTTATATTTTTTGTCTCACATCCCATTATTATATCTTACTATTTTGTTTTGAGATGGGAATGGCTCAAAAGGTCTGATCCAGGTGGTTAGAAAAGAGATCTTGTTATTTGGGGGTTTGCTGCAAACCTAAAAATAATTTGGGGGATTGGGTCTTGAAAATTTGATTCTAAAAGTAGGTGGCTAATGATTGACTCTTTCCTTTGGAAACTACTTCATTATGGCAGTTAGTTATTCTAAGTATTATATTGAAATGGGTGGGATGTCAATCCATACAACTATGACAACTTATAATTCATATGTGAAGTACTGGTAAAAGAGTATTGGGTATCATACAATGAGATGCATAAATTCCAACAAAATATAACTATTGCAACAACAAAACATAATATTATCACAACAAAGATGCAATAAAAGCATTCCAACTTACAAAGAAAGAACCAAGATAAAGTCACCAGTTATCTACACTAAAACTAACGTACCCCAGTGTCAAAAGGCTTCTTGCATCGTGAAGGTATGGGGAAGGTCATTGTATGCAGCCTTCCCCTTGCATATGCAAATAGGCTGTTGTTTTTATGCTGGCAAGTTTCAATGCCTTCTATGTTAAATTAGTTTAATATGTTCGTGCACCTGGATTTTCAAAATTATATGTTTTCTAGGTCTATTGTACTTGGTCAAGCTGTGCATCTTGAGCAACATTTAGTTCAATCCTTTTTTGAGTTAAAAACCAAATTATTTTACGCTATATATGTTTGTTGTAGTTAGTTCTTTTTTTAGGTGTACATTGCCGGCAACAAGGTTAGAACCTAAGAACCTTATGTAGGCTACGAAAACCCCCTTACCACTGGGCCAACCCTAGTGGGTCGTCTAGGCAGTAGAAATTTGTGCCATTTCAAAATGACATATAAAGGAGTGACTTTCTGGGTTTCTACTATGTCATAACAGTATTCATTATAACCTACTTATGCTATAGATACTAGGCCAATATTATTGCAATTATACTTATTGAGAGAAGAAAAATGCCATCAAATTTTTGGCAGGCCTATACCTTTAATTGGATCAATATATCTAATGTATAAGGACATTTAATCAAATTATATTGACGTGTATAATTTAATGTAGGTTCTGGACAGGGGTGACAAGATAGAGCTTCTGGTGGACAAGACTGAGAACCTTCATCACCAGGTTAGTATGAACTATGTGCTATGAAGTATGTGTGCTGTACATCTACATGTCGTTCCTTTATAGTGTAGATTTCATATCTATGCTATAGAAAGGAGATTTGTTTCTTTTGGTGGCTGAATCATTTTTGAAGTGTATGCTAAATATAGCATATTTCTAAATATTGAAAGGAGATTCCTCACTTTTGGCGTCTTCATTATCTCTCAGACCAGCTAGTTACATCCACTTTTATTTTTAAAGAAATTGTTTTTATATCGTACAGTTTCCACCTTCTGCTCTGCCCACATGCCAAAACAAAAAGAAAAGTCTCAGATCCTGAGATCCACATGTTTTCACTTTTGTTTCCAATTGGAATTTTGATATGGAAGTGGTAGAGTACAAATTTATATTTGACCATTTTTGAGGAAAGAAATATTTTCTTTCAGGCACAAGATTTCAGGACTTCTGGAACCAGAATCCGTCGAAAAATGTGGCTGCAAAACATGAAGATAAAGCTGATTGTATTGGGAATATTGATAGCACTGATCCTCATAATAGTCCTATCTGTGTGTCGTGGGTTCAACTGTGGAAAATAAAGCACCATTCTCCGAGGCCTTTTATCATGTTATTTCAACCTTGAGATTATCGGAGGAAAGATACCTATGTATGGCATGAGTTTGTATGTATTATAGATATAGATATAGTAAAGGTCGGATGTTGGTCACTTTGTTCTACTTATAAATGCTTTTGAAAATATAATTTGGGTTGTCAAATTGAAGTTCGATTTCCGATATATTCATAGTCGTCAATCATGTAAATGTTTTTCTTGATCTTATTCTTTAATGATTCCAGTTACAGCATTTTGCATTGTCGACCTTCAGATTTATTGAACCTTTGGCCTTTCGTTCCACCCTACATAAGGAGTGGAGAGGTTATTTCTTTCCAGGGTTAAAGCAATGCTATTATACTTTTCAGTGAGAGTTTCAGGTGGTACCAAAGGAAATTGCTGAAATCAGAAATATGATTTCTCTCAACATAAGAAATATATTAATTCATTTTTTTATAATAAAATACTTTTCTTATTGGTTTTATTTGCCAACAATTTTTTAATTTTTGAAATATTTTAATTTAAAAAATGTGTTTTTTCATTTTTTATTTGTTTGATCTTTAAATTGAATAAATTTACTTACTGATTAATATATTTTTATTATATAATTATATTAGGGCCTTTAAATTTTATTTATTTAAAGAAATTTTTTGACAGCTTTATTTAATGAAAATTATAATTGTATTCTATCATATTTTCCATAATCTCTTAATTTAAAAAACCTCGATAAGCAGTTTTGTTGAAGAACTGTAATAAAGGCCTATTTATTAGTCTTTTAAATATAAAAATCGATAACAAAACATTTCTAAATTCTAAATAAAATGTTTAAATGTAGTAAGCTATCTAATCAAATAAATATAATTTTTATGTAAATAAATTATTTATTCATCTATATAATTTATAAAACAAATATTTTTTATTTTTATAATATTTTTTTTTTATTTTTTCATCACAATACTTATTATTATTCACATATATAGTATAAAGAAGTCAAAATATATTTAAATTGTTAAAAAAAAACAAGGAAAATACATCATCAGGACAGAATAAAATTATTTTAATGAAATTTACTTTTGATTTAAATATTTTCATTTGCAGTTTTAACTAAATGATTAATAAAAATTTTGAAAAATGTTTTTAATTAGTTTTATTCTTTATTAGCAGTTCTTTTTTTTTTTAAAAAAAAGAAGAAAATGCTAATAAAGAGTAACATTAACATTTCTTTGTTTAACCGCTAATAAAAATCTCTCTTACTTTGTACACTAATTCCTTATTTTGATAATCTTCTCAATAAATACCTATAGAAGAAAATAGAAAAAGTAAAATCAATTAAGTTTCTCACATAAGTTAAAATTGACTTATGCATAAGCTAATTTATAAAAACTCTTGTTTAAAATTTTTAAAAGTTGATTTTATCTTATGCAAAAGCTAATTTTAATTATAGAAGCAGCTTAATTCATTTCACCTTGTTTTATTTTCCTATAAGTGCTTCAACTTTATAACTAATGAATATACACTAACGAAACTGTTTCCTGTAATAATGTAAATAGAAGTCACTGAAAGTAGCTAGTTTGCTCTTCTTCTCCCGTACCTTGTACGAAATTCACAATTAAATTTCATCAATTGAAGTTCAAGTCTTCTCCAATAAATGTATGAGAGCTAGCCAATCTTTACGGAGGATGTTCATTACTCATAACACCTAATACACTTGACAATTTGTTGTGTAATAACTCTACATAATTTTTTTTTTTCCACATATAAGAAGTCAAGCAATCAACCTTGCACAATATATTCAATCAAATGATAACTTTATCACCATATTATTACATGCATGTTGCATTTTCAAGGGTCAAATAGCAAGCCAAACTTTCAAACTCATGCATAGTATGCAATGCTGAAAAGTTTTCTTTCGTTATAATTCAACAAATGTTACATGGATTCTTATGTTGAACGGCCCAATTCATTTATTTTAGTCAACATGGCCCAAATCATTCAAAACGTTCTTTATTAGAATTTCTTATAAACATGCGTTAATAACTCACCTCCGGAAATACGTTAACAGAATAGACACCAAATGCTATATTCCAGTAGAATTTTCAATGGTTTAGTAGAAAAAAAAAAAAGAATTTTCAATGGTTGAAAATGGAAAGAAAAACATGCATGCGGAAGATCATTTTAAATATCTTCTGTGTTAATAAATAATTCACCCCCAGAAGTCAAACTCTAGGTTAGCCAAATATTTCTGATACTTTCTATCACCCAAATTTATAAACAAATGACGCAAGGCATTCCCTTCAATCAAGGACAATTCTTCATGCAACTATGACCATTTATTTATGCCCAACAACACATTAGGAGAAGAAAAATAAGCTACAAAACGTTGCAAATTTGTCATTGTGACTTGTGAGGCATGACTTCTAACACATTCTCGCAATCGATTACATGAAAATTTCAAATAGAAAGAAAGAAAGAAGCTTGCAATGCTTAACTTTCATTTTAAACTACAAATTCAATACAAAGTTATCAAATAGCTTATTTTAACAAACTTGTACATATTATTATATATATTTACATCACGGATGAAAACTTCAAATAATTTTGAGAAAGTCAATATATTTTGTTCACGTAGGCTGCTTCACGGGTCAAGTCAGGTGAAGAAGAAAAACTGAAAATAGTTGTTGACATTTGGGAGACGTTAGCAGGAAATAATGGACTTATATAATCTTATAGATATAATAAAAATATAATTAAACTTACACATAACAAGAAAAAAAGAAACATATACTCAATAGTCGGCATTTTATATATGAGGCTCATTGGATCATGATAATGAGTTTATTAATTAATTGTCACTGTCTTCCCATTCAACGTTTCACCTAACAATGGTTTTTGATCCAAATGTATAACTTGATTCCTTGCTTCTAAATTAGACTGACCTTGATATAGATGAGAACCACAATAATAAATTAAATATATTTATATATATATATATATACAACTTGTGAGAAGGGTCAAGCACATGAAATGGTCTAAATCATCTTTAAATAAATGGGTGTAGTTAGTGAAAATGAAACGAATGCAAATCATACATGTCCTGCCCCAAAACCGTTTTTATCTTTTCATTGTTTTCCTGAAAAGACAGGGTCCATTAGGTTATGTGTTCCTTGCACATATGGTTGATTTTGGAAGTTGCACAAACAAGCCAAAACTAAAAATAGTGGTTATGGGTGAAAAGCAAGTATTTGGGGCCAAAGATGCTGGTGGGACCAAATCTAATTGCAATGGATTGAACAGATTACAAAATATCAAATTAATCTGTCCTTTTCAGGTCATTAAATTCTTTGGTTTGATTTGAACCTGATTTGTCATCAATAACTGTCTTTTTCTTTTAATAAGTATGTTACCCATCATTATCTTAAGAGACTTAAAATAAAAGCAATTAAGGAAACCGGATAATTTATTTTCTGTGGTTGAGTACAAGTAGATGATACGATAAGAGCATGTTAGTTGGCCTCACAACGAAAAGATATATAGAATAATTATAATATCCCTTTTTCTCAATGCAAAGGTGCATTGTATTGTATCATACACAGACACATAGTTACTATTACTCAAAGAAATACTTTACCTAACTATAATTCTCAGCTAAATGGTTAATTTTATAGCGATGTTTGTAAAAGTTTCTGCTAAAAAATAAAAACACACACATAAAACCAAAGTTACGATGCAGAAAATAAAATAATATTGTGCAAATAAATTTCTATTTTTTCGCTTGATTACTTCCAATTTCAACCTCAGAGTGTAACAAAAATCGAATTTGAATATCTGCGTTGTACAAGAACGAATAACAATCTTAAACAGTTGCGTCCCCGCTCTTTTATAAATTAATAACTTACGTAAGACAATTGAACCTTCGTTCTTATGTAAGATACATGACCTTTTCAGTTACCTATATATATATATGAACAAAATGGATTGCATGCATTAACATATGATGATATTGATACCTTCAAGTCAACTTTGGAGAAAATTTAAGGGCAATATTTTAAATATTTTTATGATTTTTTTTAGTTAAAATTAAATTTTCATTTTGATAAAAAAAAAATCAATACTATTTACCATGGTAAAACTTTGATTTTAATTAAAAATAATAACACCAAATTTTAATTAAAAATTGTATTCAAATTTTGTTCTTTCACTTTCTTTCTTTATATATTGTTGTTATGAACTTCTAAAGC